>OY720366.1:2428977-3643465 GCA_963082945.1 Cerastis leucographa
GGTGACCATACCGAGTTTCCTCCGTGCCTTGGAAAGCACGTTAAGCCGTTGGTCCCGGCTGTTATTTGTAGACCTTTGACAGTCGTTACGAGTAGTCAGAAGCCAAAAAGTCTGACATCCAGTCTTACCAAGGGGTATCGTATTACCCAGTTACTGGGTTGTGGAGGCCAGATAGGCAGTCGCTTCATGTAAAATACTGGTACTCAGTGCATCCGGTTAGACTGGAAGCCGACCCCAAGATAGTTTGGGAAAAGGCTAAGCAGATGATGAGGTAGATGATAAACATGTATTACTAGTTTACGATAACAATTCGTTCCGCAGTCATAAGTAAACCAGCTTTCAATAGATATAAGAACCATTTATATTAATATCGCTCACTTTTGCTGAAATCTGAATATCCATGTAGACGAAAAAGGTCTGTCTTCATGTTAAAATATTCGTTGCATGGCACAGGTAAGTTCTTGGCAAATGTCTCAAAGACTTTAGATGTATTTTGCGCGTTGGTATAATACTTAACATCAATGGAAATATGTACGTGCGCCATCACACACACTGCACATCAAAGCTACCCGAAACTGCAAAATTTTCCCAACCAAACTTGAACTTAAATGTTTAAAGATAAAGTTGAAAATCGATTAAAGAAATTTGACATATTTTTGTAGGTTTATGTGCTAGCGTCTGTGTACGTACCTACGTTTTGCTCCTTTTAGATTACATTTTGTCAATAAAATCAACAGAGTTCAAAACCAAACTCAAATCACAATACTATAGCATCAATTTCACAAAAAAAAATATTCAAAGACATTTGCATGAACTAGTGTCGAATATTTGAATCTAACGGTCGAGGGGAGGTCGGGGTGAAAAAACACATTGAACTTTTCACATTTAAATTCTGACTACAAAAGGAATATTTTAGCGTGCATTGTCAGTTTATACATTATTCTAATACTTTTGAAGATAAATTCAATTTTATTAATAATGTAGTACACTCCTGTGCAGTAATACGATTTATTTTACTCTAAAACGGATAACTTGAAATTGTATTTTGTTCATAAAATTGTTTAAGTGTAGTTAAATGATTGTTTATGGGGGAAACGTGTTAAGTAGGGGACATTTTACGATCGTATTAAACAACAAACTCGTCATAGAAGTGATGAAAGACATCTTTTATTGATACTTTATTATACTTTGGCCGTAAATCGAAAGATTTTTTTTCACTTTGGTCATGATTTTGAAAAGAAAACTTGTTTACGTATATCCTATTTTTCCCAAAGGCTGTTTGAGTCACTAAGCTATTTATCAAAATAAATTTCCATTCTTTCAACTCTTTCATATTTCACCTCACATAAAAGCACATTTCCCAAAACTAGAATTCATAATATGAACAATAGCTTTCAATCTTCCCTCCCCAAGAGGTTTGCGTGAAGAAAACAAAGAAATAGCCAGTTACTCTAGATTTAAGGGCGGGTTGGCCTAACCTACATCACCCTTACTTCTCGTTAACCATCTTATGTTTTTAGATGTGTGGATTTACCCAACATCCTGCGTATCTCATTTGCTTTCAAGTTATTGAATTACCCTGCCCTTTATGCGGGACATTCTAGAAACGAAAAGCCGATATTCAGAGCGTTGACAAGGAAAATATTGGAATATTTTAATGAGACACCCTTTTCGTCGGATGATTTTAATATTTTTCGGTTGAATGAGTGAGTGCAAATTGTGTTTAATATTTAAGAGCGTTTTATAATTAATGGTATCGTGTGTGATGTGATGAAATACGTGGAATGAACGACGGGGTTTTGCGTTTATTTCAATAAACTGTTATTGACATGATTTTTAGGGTTCCGTACCCAAAGGGTCAAATGGGACCCTATTACTGAGACTTCGCTGTCCGTCCGTCCTTCCGTCCGTCCTTCTGTCACCAGGCTGTATCTCAAGAACCGTGATAGTTAGCCAGTTGAAATTTGTACAGATTATGTATTTATGTTGATGACATAACGACAAATACTAAAAACAGAATAAAATAAATATTTAAGAGGGCTCCCATATAAACAAGTGAATTTTTTGTTCGTTTTTATAAATAATGGTACGGAACCCTTCGTGCGCGAGTCCGGCTAGCACTTGGCCGGTTTTAATGAACACAGAATATATTAGTTTTTAACACAGATAAAAAGTTTTCTTTGCTGAAAAACAGATGTCAAACAATCATAACATAACATAAAAACACGCTTGTAATCCCCGAAGAAATAGGCAGAAGTGTACCTATATCGTACACCCACATTTCGCCAGTTATGTTTCAAGTCCCATGTAATAGGGGGCGAGCCTATTGCTATCAACCAGGCACAAATCCAGACTCCGTGGCTGGTACTGAGAAATTCTGGATGGAAAAACACAATAACACTTTGCTCGACCTGGGAATCGAACTCAGGACTTCATACTCAGCAGTTGCGAATGCGACCACTTCGCCAACGAGACAGTCAAACAAACTATTTCAATATACTACTACAAGTACACTCACATATATCGTAAGCGCCAACAGTGCTGCTTCCCATTGAAACTCACAATAAACCAACGACATCTGTAGAAAACTCAAACTCAACGCATTTATTTCAATTAGTAGTTACAGGCACTTTGGAAAGTCAAAAAACAAAATAAAACTCGAAGCTACAGTCCCAGTCACAAGGCATAATAACTTGTGAAAGTACTGTTGTTGCCCATTCCAAAGCGTAGATCTCTATGGAGAAGAACGGGCAAGAAACTCCATGGACACTCTTTTATATCAGAATATGTTACAAAAGATAGATAGTCCCTCAATAACCACAACAAATATCGACTCAAACATCCTCGGCTACTACAGCATACATATCACGTTCCAAAATATCCACACTTAGCAACTGAGACATCGCTTATCGCTAAACGACTCGGCATAGATAAAGTGCTGTGCAATATTGAAACACTTCTTTACGTCCCACGTTATGCACGCTTTCGTCCCAAACTATGCACCGTTTCGTCCCTAGCTATGCACGTTTTTGCAGATAACTTAATGACATCCGTAGTATGCTTTGACGATAGTTCAAGTATTAGATTATAGGGGAAAAGGTTTTTAAATTACAATCTTGTGAAGGGTATAAAACGCAGAGGGATATGAGCTTTTCTATGTTTAAATCATCATTATTGTACATTGTCAGTAAGAAATTATTCCTTCGTTAAAATAAAGGCGGTCACTTTCAGCGTCATTAGTACAGAAGAACTAGAAGCGTTATCAATTGATAAGGCTTCTAGATCAAAAGAAAAAAAAAAAAAAAAAACAAATGCAAAGAATAGTTCTCTCCCAGTGTTGACCACTGAGGGCTATTGTGCACATCTTTTTAATTAAACATATGCAAAATATTCCATTAAGAGCGTTTATAATCTTACCGCTTTTCATGCAAACTTTCAAGTAGTTTTTTTCCGAAATGACTGAACCGATTTAAATGAAACTTTATACGCATAAGCAGGATACATAGGTCTAAAAAGTGACTAAAAAATATTTTCAAAATGTGTTTTAAAAAAAAGAGACAGTTGGAATTTTCTGTTTCTATAGAAAATTTATAATCGGTCTAATTTAACAGTAACACTATTTTTCGAAAATGTTTTTTAGTAACTTTTTAGATCTGTGTATCTTGCTTATGTGTACGAAGTTTCATTAAAATCAGTTCAGTCATTTATTCAGAAAAAAACGACTTGAAAGTTTGTATTAAATGTCGTAAGGTGTAAACGCTCTTAATGCTATTGGAACCAGGATAATTTTCATAAGTAAAACTTTTACAAGCTAAAACGTTAATAAAGTCAAGTATAGAAATGAAAAAAAAAACCTTCACACTTTAATTTCACATTCGTATTCACGAGACCTCAACCACATCGATTGACATTCTTCTATTTATAACAATAACCTTTCGTCGACACGTAACACAAGCCCCCGAGGTGCCAACTCCATTGGCTGACCCCGCCGACCTCGGCTGTATAGACAGATTAAATCTGAGGGTTAACCCAGAGACAATATTGTACAGCTAAAAACTTTACTGTGAATAATTTGGACAGGCGACCTTTGAAGGGTTGGTTTTTTGGAGTTTCGTTGTTTTTTGGTTGAAGCGGTTTTATGACAGTGTTGGTACGGCGAGTTTAGGGTTAAACTTCATCTTGCAGCGCTGAATAGCACTTTTCTATCCTTTTTCGTCGCTCGTAAGCGTTATTTGCTAGACCGAGAAACAGAACATGCTGTCGATCGCATTGTGAATGCTGCCGTGTGCGATAGCATTTCCAATATTATAAAGTTTCTAAATGTACGATCAACATGAACGATGTATGTAACCAAGGTTTTAGTAACAAGAGTCTGATTTAAAAGAGTGTCCATGGAGTTTCTTGCCCATTCTTCTCCATAGAGATCTACGCTTTGGAATGAGCAACTTCAGTAATTTCACAGTTATTATGTCTTGTAACTGGGACTGTGGTGGCAGCCCCGACTTACAAGCAGTAAGTCGTAGGTTCGAACCCAGGCAGGCGTAATACTTTGTGTAATTTATTTCATCACCGCTGCTCTCAAAACGGTGAAGGAAAACATCGTGAGGAAACCGGCATGTCCTAGAACTAAAAATTCAAAGACATGTGACATCTACCAACCCGCACTGGGCCCGAGTGGTGGATTAAAGCCCACTCCCTCTCATTGAGAGGAGGCCTGTGTCCCAGCAGTGGGAACATTATAGGCTGATGATGATGATGAACTGGGACTGTAGCTTCATTTTTATTGTTGTTCGACTATTAAAAAGTGCCTGTAACTGGCCTACTAGAAATAAATGATTTTGATTTGATTTCGTTAGAGGGCCGCCGGAACATAAAATCCTATTTTTACCCATTTTGGGCATGCATTGACTTTTGCAGCGAAACTTAATTATTAATTTGCAGTAAATGTGGTACAAAAGATGGCAAAAATAATATGTAATGCAATACACTTAGCCATCAACATTATGGCACGTAACTAAGTAAAGTATGTTTTTAAGTTTATCAATACTCAACACAAAACAAAATTTTGCTTTTGTACACATAGATATAAGCATAGCAGAAATGTGTTCTAGAACATCACATTTTGTGTAATTAAGACATATTTTTGGACTAAGAGCTTCGTCCGAATTTGTCCATCTATTGCAATTAGTGAACCGTCAAAATTAACATATTTTTTTTTTTTTTTTAAAACAGTAACACGGTATAAATAAGGATTGTCCTTTCCAACAAGCAGTCCTTGAAAATCATTCTGTGAATAATTTAAACATTCGACCCTAATGCGGTTTATTTCGAAAACCGTGTTTAATTTGTTACCTTTATCATTGGCAGTAATTATGGCGGGCGCAAGGTATTATAATTTTAATTATAGGTCTGCAAAGTGTTTTTTTTTTGATAATACATTAATTAATTAATTATTTCGTAAAAATATTGTGTATTACATAAGCATCTGTATGTTGTTTTGATTTTTGACTGTGTTTTTTTGTTAATTGTTGCTACAAAATGCTTCGGCTATGCTTTGTTCCCTACTCTCCCCGAATATGATTCTGCAAATGGATACTTTAATAGAATCGATATCCATGTATATATTTCGTCACCGTCCTTATTCGAAGAAAACCAACAAAACAACTGACATTATGAAGATAATGTCAGTTATTTTTCTCTCGAAAACGGTGAAGGAAAACATCGTGAGGAAACCGGCATGTCCTAGACCTAAAAATTCGAAGACATGTGATATCTACAAACCCGCAAAGGGCCCGCGTGTTGGATTACAGCCCACTCCCTCTCATAGAGAGGAGGCCTGTGTCCCAGCAGTGAGAACATTATAGGCTGATGACGATGAAGATAATTGGCGTTACTTTTACACCAGAAGACATATGGAAATAGTCATGCGAAACAAACACAGTCAGCCATTTAAATTCTTCAGCAAAAAACCGACTTTTGCCCCGCAACTTTGCGAAAAAGTAAAAATGCTGTTTTCCGCAATTAGTGCTTCGCGAAGGCGAGAGATAGCGATTACCGCGGTCGGCCAAGCAAATGATGGAACTAGCTCAAGGACACGCAGGGGAGATGGTATCATATATCTATGTCATTATACCAAGCTTGATTTATTAGGGAGCGGTGCCTAAATGTCATGATATAGGTGTATAGTTTAGGCTTCTTGAGAAAAAACAGAAGGAAAGTATTTTTTTGGTCTATTCTTTCACGGAACGCATGGCAGACTGATAATGACAAACGAAAAAGGTCTGATATGGTAACAATTCAAATTAAAAGTAAGCAACCTACAAAGCAGGTACTTTGTAGGTTTGCAGGTGCGACGAAAGAAAAGGTTGCGTTTTGTTCTGTTTTTTGACTTTCAAAAGTGCCTGTAATGGTCTAAATGAAATAAATGATTTGAGTTTGAGTTTGAAAATAGGAGCGTGTAGAAAAATGCCAAGTCTGAATTGTAAACTCCTGAAACGAGTGAATAAGGATCAAAGATCAATCGATAAACTCAATTATCCATACTAATCCATACTAATATTATAAATGTGAAAGTCACTCTGTTTGTTTGTTTGCATGTTTGTTTGTTTGTTACCTTTTCACGACTAAACGGCTGATTGGATCTTAATGAAATTTGGCAAGAAGATAGATTTTAACCTGGAGAAGGACATAGACTATATGTCATCACGCTACGACCAATAGGAGCGGAGCAGTAATGAAAAATGTTGCGAAAACGGGGAAAATGTGACGCAGACGAAGTTGCGTGGGACAGCTAGTCTTCTATAAACCTTTCCGAAACCTTGTAAAAGTTAAAAGCATTCGCAAAATCAGAAATGCATAATATACATTATTGATCGGGAAATTGCCAACTTATTTCGCTCGTCAGTTTTACGAATGTATCAACCACATTCTACTAGAAACATTGGCTAGTAAATAAAAATCAAATTTTAGATGTAGTAGAAACGTAGTCTTCTAGACAAAAATGTAGCGATCGAGCTGTTATTTATGCTGGGTGGGAATACCGAGATTTAAGTGTGGTCTAAGTGTAAGAGCTAGCGTGAAAAGTGTTTTTTATAAAGAACTAGCTGTCCCGCGCAACTTCGTCTGCGTCACATTTCCCCGTTTTCGCAACATTTTTCATTGCTGCTCCGCTCCTATTGCTCGTAGCGTAATGATATATAGCCTATGTCCTTCCCTAGGTTGAAATCTATCTTCTTGCCAAATTTCATTAAGATCCGATCAGCCGTTTAGTCGTGAAAAGGTAACAAACAAACAAACATACAAACAAACAAACAGAGTGACATTCGCATTTATAATATTATAAGTAATAAGTATGGAAGTATGGATGCGTATCTAGAAACTATAAATATTGTATTTTTCGATGCTACGAGCCTATAATCAATCGAGACCAGACCTCTTTGTGAGTGTTGATATTTTGCCTTTATAGACGTAAAAACCCCTGATACAGTACTAACAGTAGTACTGCAGGCTGGACTTCTGTAGTAACAAAACGTTGAAAAAACATACAAATATACATTGCAAGTTAAATAAAAGCTTGAAAAAAATTGGTAGTCCGTTAAGATAGGCAAGCTCATCCTAACTAATATTATAAATGCGAAAGTAAGTTTGTTTATTACCTTTTCACGACTAAACGGCTGATCGGATCTTAATGAAATTTGGCAAGAAGATAGATTTCAACCTGAGGAAGGACATAGGCTATATATCATCACGCTACGACCAATAGGAGCGGAGCAGCAATGAAAAATGTTGTGAAAACGGGGAAAATGTGACGCAGACGAAGTTGCGCGGGACAGTTAGTTGTCCAATAATTAACAACGACGTTAGATCGACTGTACCCACATAAGTCAATGCAAACTTGAAACAGACATCACCAAGCAATAGCACATCTGTTCCAAATTATCTGCTAAACACCTCGCCGACTTACGTCGCCTGTACGAGTATTTCCTAGCAAAACAGTTTATACACATTGAAATAAAGCTGCTCTAATATCAGAATTAATTCCAATAGGCAACTGATTGCTATAGAACGCTAATGCAGAGTACTCCATGTGCATAAACCGCTTTAGGGCGCTTTCACGTTGACGATTTGCGCTGTTTCCAGCGAGGGAATTTGTGAATGAGTTCTCCGTTGGTGGTAATCGAGCTAGTTGTAACTACGTACATTATTGTACACTAGTTTTTCAAAGCCTGAATAAAATTCTGTCAGCCAGTCTTACCGGGGGGTATTGTGTTTTCTGGTAACTGGGTTCTGAAAGTCAGACAAGCAGTCGTTCTACGTAAAATTCTGATAGTCTGCTGCATGCTTAAGGCTAAGCATATGTGAAGAAATATTTTTTATTCCCCTTCCCCTTGTTTACAATAACACAACAGCCGTATGAAATTCGCCGCACAATGCTCTGCCTATCTACTGTCACACGGTACGATAGTAAAGAGACAGAACGGCGTCACGCAGCAAACAGCTGATAGGTCACAGGCATGCGCGCGCGATTTTCATACGTCTGTTGTGATATTGTGATAAAAGTAAATAGGTATAAACAAATGTTTTATTTGTAAAATCGTTTGTTATCATGAGTACCATCACGTGTATAAGTATCGGTCACTAATTACCAGTTAACCTATATAAATAAATATAAACTCACGCCTTTTTCCCATAGAGACGCCATCTGCGATCCTTACATAGTCCTTTTAATTTATCGTTCATAAATCTGATCATACATGCAAGCCGGTCACGAGTACACGCAGCGTTGCAAATTGCCAGTGTGATGCAGCCCTTAACGAACGATCCTGTCGGGGTAATGCCATAATCAGCTCGCTGCCAGTAATAGTGATCGCAATACGAAGGTATTAGTACATGAAGTTGATGGAACTGGGTCGGTTTCCAGTTATCCACAGTGTTATTCTGAATGTTTAATACGTTTCATATTGATATTTGTTTACAATCCTGTGCAATTTATTGAATATTGGAATAAATTATTGTCAAATTATTGATTATTCAAACTTAAGCGGCAGTGGGCAGGGCACATTGCTCGCAGAACGGATGGCCGATGGGGCCGAATAGTTCTGGAATGGCGACCGCGAGCCGGAAGACCATGCGCTGGAAGGCCTTCCACTAGGTGGACCGATGACCTGGTGAAGGATGCGGGGATCCACTGGATGCGAATTGCACGAGACCCGTCAATGTGACACTTGGGGGAGGCCTATGTCCAGCAGTGGAAATCTTTCGGCTGATATGATGATGATGATTGATTATAGATTATTGGTTTGCAGAAAAGGAACTTAAACATGAAAAATACATGCATGATTATCTCGTAGGTTTCGTAGTTGCAAAGGGTAGTAAGTATGGTTCGAGACCTGGGTAGGGCAATTCTTATTGGCTTTCCTATGTTGGATTTCTTAGTAGCAGTCTGAAATCTTGATCTATTCCATGTGGGATTTAAACTTCACTTCTGCCTAACTTTTGGAGGAAATACGCATGTTATTTATCATTAGTTAAGAGTTTATTACTGAAACTAGAGAAGAAGAATATATCTGAACCACCAAATAATAACGCTTTGCACTTGTACCATACACAACAAAACCATGACTAAGGTTAAGCCAACGCTCAATGGAATTTCTTTGTTAAATCCAACTTAGCAAAACCTTCCATTCAAGACTGGGAAAATCAACCGTTTTTCACTCGATTTAAAGTCCAAACTCCCATGGGCTGGCTCCTGAAGAAATGAAAATGGCTTGCAAATTGCGATGTTTATGATTTTGTTGAAAGAACAAAGTATTTGAAAATTATCTGTAGGTAATGTGCTATTAGGTAACGTGACAGTCTTTTATGAAATGAATTCCTTATTTTTGTACTCAAATTTTTTATGAAACATTGATTAGATCGTACTCTTGTTGTTTGGCTTTGCAAGCTTGATTTTTTTAAGCATTTCTGTTTTATTTTTGTGAAGATGCTTTTGATAGGAACATACTATCACACATCTGAAAAACGGGCCAAGTGTGAGTCTTACTCGCACACAGGGTTCCATAGCCCCAAACAATATAATAACAATATTTTGAACGGTCATTCATTAGTAAACTTCCACTCAACCGCAAAACTAAATTTGTTTTTTATAGTAAGTTAATGAAAAACAAAGTTACTGCTGCAGTTTGGTGAAAAAGTCCCATATCTCAAAAACTAAACATCAAATCTTATTCAAACTAATTTTCATTGAAAGTTTTTTTAACATTCTACATCCCAATATTTTTTTCAGAATTTTTGTTCTCTTACTTTAGAAATTAGAGGGACACACGTTTTACCACTTTGGAAGTGTCTTTCTTTCGAACGATTGACTTTAAAAAAAAAGGTTTCTGGAACCTCAATGTCATTTTTAAAGACCTATCTGGAGACACCCCACACGTATAGGTTTGATGGTTTCTTTTTTTTAGTTTCAGTTCCGTGTAGGGGGAGGGGTATCTTATTCCATTTTTTTTTAATTTTTGGTCAAAAATCTTAAAGAGGTTCACAGAATACATCTACCTACCAAGTTTCAGATGTAATAATCCCTAATAGTTTCTGAATAAAGTGGCTGTGACATACGGACGGACAGACAGACATGACGAATCTATAAGGGTTCCGTTTTTTGCCATTCGGCTACGGAACCCTAAAAAGTACTGGCTGATTAAGTACTGGTTGATTGTACTATTATAAGTGCCTGGGCGACCGAGCACTGCTCAGGTGAAACTAGAGTAAACGGATTTTTCCAGAAATGAGACCTACGTACGTATAGATGGATTTTTCGCCCATATTGCAGTTTTCATCTAAATCGTAGATTTTAGAGACAATAGTTTATTTTTTTATAGACATATTCATGTATGTATTGCTCATTCAATAATGTAGGATATTATACAAAACCTTTCGATGGAGTTATAAAGTGCATTATACTTTATAACTCCATCGAAAGCAAAACAAACTCCAACAGAAAAAATGACAAAAGGCTCCAACTTTAAATCTCTTAGTTAAATGCAATCAGTTTTAGACAATTGCATGGATTTTCTTACCAAATATAAAGTTCCATTCATACTTTTCTATAACAATAAAAACTATGAATTTCCAACTTTACTTATACAAAACTTTTCATACATTTTATAAAAACCATTCATACTTTGCATAACAACTAGAAGCGTGAAAACGTAAGATGTAGCAGTCGTGTTTGTTAAACTCAGCTGATTTAGCCGAGACTCAGAGAAAATAAGATTAGCATAAAACAATGACTTCACAAGTGAATTTATTCATAAGTTTCCTATTGCCGACTCCAGGGGGCGCTGTGATTGTTTTTAACCTAGTTTTTTATTTGAACTTTGATTTTTCGCTAATAAAACTGAATAGTAATGTTAAAATGGCGCAAACAAAGTTTCTTGTTGCGCCTTGCCGAACTTTTTGCGATGGTACTGTCTTCTGAGAGCAGCGGTGGCCCAGTGGTGGCAGCCCCGACTTACGAGCAGTAAGCCGTGGGTTCGAACCCAGGCAGGCGCATTACTTTGTGTAATTTATTTCATCACCGCTGCCCTCAAAAACGGTGAAGGAAAACATCGTGAGGAAACCGGCATGTCCAAGAACTAAAAATTCAAAGACATGTGACATCTACCAACCCGCACTGGGCCCGCGTGGTGGATTACAGCCCACTCCCTCTCATAGAGAGGAGGCCTGTGTCCCAGCAGTGGGAACATAATAGGCTAATGATGATGATGATGATGATGACTGTCTTCGTGCTAATTCTTATTGTCTACGGTATTAATGTAAAGCTACCAGGTATTAACTTTTATGTGTTATCTTAAATTGTATTACTAATCGATAAGGTACCATAATTTTGTACGTCATACAAGCTAAAAAACACACAAAAAAAAAAAAAGTCTGTACTTGCCATAATTATTTGCTACATACACTTTATTTAAAAAGTCAGACATGAAAGTCATAGCATATTACATCCGCTTTCAAAAACAAACTCCAGATTATGCTGAGAACCATTACTTTTCCCCCATAATTATCCACTACATGGTCCTCCCATTATTACTGTAGTCACTCAATTAAAAAAAACATTTTAGAAACTGAATTCATAACGAAGGTAAGTCTTACTCACTAAACTTACCTTCAAATCCCTGGAATGCCTCAACTCCTGTCTCCGCGGTGGCTGTCCAGGCAGGTCGGAGTACACCAGGTTGCGGACAGATCCTCGGAACTTGGGCTCGAATATCACAGAGGGTAGCGCGAGAGTCGTCAGCTTTGAGTTGTACCTAGAACAAAAGAAATTACAAGTCATCATCTGCATCATCTGCCTAGCCTTTTCCCAAACCATCTTGGGGTCGGCTTCCAGTCTAACCGGATGCAGCTGAGCACCACACTGTCTATCTGACCTCCACAACCCAGTAACTGGGTAATACGACCCCTCGGTAAGACTGGAAGTCATCACTTGGTAACACTTATGTAATTAAATTACACGTTGTTTGTTCCGGAATCTAGCAGTCGGAAATAGTCGGATTATGCTAAGACTAGCTTATGACCACGGTTTCACTCGCGTTTTTTTTCGGTATCCCACGGGATCGTACTTCTGAAATAAAAAGTATCCTATCGAGACTATTTATTATCTGTAGCCAATTTTCCATTCAGTAGTTTTTGCGTGAAAGAGTAACAAACAGCCATACATTATACATAGTTGTTAATAGATTGATTGTATTTTATCATTTTACTTACTTTTTTTTTATTAAAATTGTGATATACAAAGTGATGAATGAAGTGGCCTAAAATACAGGTATAAATAAACCTAGATCGGGCAGGTCGCTACGGAACATCTGAATTGAACTATCATTTCTTGCAACTTTTGAATATCCTTAAGTTATAGTTTACTTGTACTAATTATTACCATTGTATGAGAAATAGTACTACTGGGAATCGGACTGGGTAAAGAAAACGACATTCTATTTTGTCCGTCAGACAGGTAATACAAAAATATTAAACACGTATTTTTTGTTTTATCAATATATCAAAAAATTACTTAGTTAAAACTCATTAAAGTTGGAGAGTGGGGGCTTACTACGTCACAAGTAGGTATAAAACTTACCTACATGTGACGTCATGCGCCATTTCAACTCAATATATCTCCGTAATTTTATGACCACGTGAAAAAAGAAAAAATACGTGTCCAATACTTTTCAATAAACTACCCGACGGACAAAGAAAAAAATATGGATTATCCCCTATTGTACACTTTTTGTAACACTTATTTTTTAAATAAATTATTCTCATATATTCTTAGATGTCGCCTGGTATTACTAAAACGGGGATAAATCATTATCACAATCATCCATCTTCACGCAAAAGTCACGCGACACTAAAGTTTCCAGTTACAAACGTCCAGAAATAAGAAACCAATACAGAACAAAAGACCAATTTCCCAAATTGACTGAAAAACAACCAATCTTCGTATAAAACATGAAAAACTTAACCATAATATCCAATTTTACTTTCCTCCTCAACTTTAAAATAATTGCATTTAGCCGAAACCGTGTGCAGAGCCTGCATGGAGGAGAACGAGACAGCAGCCCACGTGCTTCTACACTGCCCAGAGGTTGCAACATACAGGGCAAAGTACTTAGGTAACCCAGGTACTCTCCGCGAGATCGTCAGCAACACCAAGGAGCTGCTGGCCTTTCTCGGGGAGCTGGGGTGGTTGGAGTAATGTTCCCACCCGTACGCAAAATACGCGCTTTAGACGTGGAGTTGCGGAAACCAGCCCGCTATACAATACAATACAATAGCCCAAGCCGTGACTAAAAGTCGTGTGCAATCTGCCTAGCCTTTTCCTAGCGATTTTGGGGTCGGCATCCAGTCTAACCGAATACAGCTGAATACCAGTATTTTGCATAGAGCGACTGCCTATCTGACTCCACAACCCAGTTAGTTCTGCGATACCCCTAGGTAAGACTGGTTGTCTTGACGTGTACAATAACGTCAAATAAAAATACTAAAACGTCCTTCGTTCACACGTCCGCTAACAGTGATGTATACGTTTAAAATATTTTTAATAAAACCCCATTTTTACATTCGTCTCGGCTAGACAGAGATAGCTAACAACAATTTATCTTCCGTCCTTTTCTGTTACAGCGAACCGTAGAACAATATTTCAGGGTGACATGGTCGCTAGAAGCTTGCTTTAAAATTGCTTTTACTTTATTTACAGTGCCTTTGTTTCTAGAATAATCGCAAGGAAAAATAGTTGAGAGAATAGAAAGGTATTCCGGGAGAATACTTACGACTACCTTGGTCTCGAATTTGGGTAGGAATTCTATTTTATTATGGTACTAGGAATTTCGGGACAACTCGTTCTGTCGTTGTCTACATTGGAAATGGTATTTATGAACTTTTTCAGTACTATGGTATGGTATGGTATAAGGATTTATGAGCGGTTGAAGAAATCGATTTCCATTTAAGTTACATAGGAATTTAACATAACAAGCGAAATGTTCGTGCACTATCTGTCTAACCCGTTTGGGATTACACGCATGATGGTATGTTATGTTAACGTTGTTACGCTACGTGTTACGCTTTATACAAAGTAAAAAAAACGGACAAGTGCGAGTCCGACTCGCGCACCGAGGGTTCCGTACAAACCATGGTAGTAAAAAAAAAATATCAAAAACATTTTTATTATATGATGTAACTAAAAAAATACGGTTTTTGCAATTTTACCTTTGTCTGCTCTATAAGAAGTTGCTTCGTGCCAAATATCAAGATTCTGAGTTAACGGGAAGTATTCTGTAGGTTTTGATTACCTTGCAAGTGTCGAAAATTTGCGAAAATTTGCGGCATAAACAGCTGTATCTTTAGATTGCGTTGGATTAGAAGTTTGATTTTTTCACAGCGCCAAGGGACAGTAGACTTGACTATATGATATAAATTCCAGCTTGATACCTCCACTCGTCCGGCGGCGACCTCTCGCGTCCGGCCCTGGTTCAATCCATGGTCCGGAGCGAGAGGGAATGGGATGCCGTCGCCTCCTTCTGCGAAGCAGTCATGCTAGCGAAGGAGGTGGCGGAACGTGAGAGGGAGAGAACCTCACGTCCCAGCCGCCGCGGGAGACGCCCCGGGCGTCGGGGGGCAACCAGTGGCCCCCGGCCACCGTAGGCGCGAGCCTGTGGACGGTGAGTAATGGGCTAGCTCACCGTCCGTCCGTCTCATGACGACAGGCCGTGTCGACGGCGCGTACGTGTTCCACGCGCGCCTCAAGGAGATGTCAGCAAACCGGAAGGGGCCCGAGAGGGCCGATGCCTGCCAGGGCTGCGGGTTGTTCGAAAGAGATACCGCGGCCCTGGAACAAAAAGGGCGAAGAAGGAACATGGATGGGTTTTAGTCAGTACAAGTCTGACACTCCCTCCCGCTCCGCCCACAGCGGGAGAAGTCATTTGATGATTTCCCATCCGGAAAAAAAAAAAAAATACCTCCACTCGTTCCTGAGATAAAGGGTCTCGACAGACACACAGACGGACGGACAACAAAGTGATCCTACAAGGGTTCCGTTTTTTCCTTTCGAGGTACGGAACCCTAAAAATAGAGACCAAGAATGTGATTACAATCTTTATACAGGTTAACTTGCTTCATCGTGTTTCCTTTATCGGCTTCAACAAAGTCTTGCACATTGCACAATGCACTCACTAAAAGCTCACACAGTCTCTATAATCCTAATTAAGAAGAAAGCTAGCTCACATAATAACCGCAGCAACTATTTCAACAGTTACTTTGTACTTGTACTCCAAGAACAGAGCAACTAAGTGGAAAGAAAACGAACTTTACACAAACAAATTTAATTACTTTAACATCCTAGAAAAAGACGGCAGAATTATTGCTTTTTAAAAAATTCTCGTCCCGGAGTTTTGCCTTCAGAATTTTGTAACGACTTCCAAAGTTTCGCAGATAATTTTCACAGGAACACCCGAAGTAATAAAAAGAAATAATATTAAAGCTGTTTTTTAGAATGATCTTAATTTTCATGATGATGAAGGCGGTACGGATAAATAATGTGCGAATGGACGGAAGTAAAGAACAAGAAATGAAAGATATCATTAGAATTTCAGATGTGCAAGATTATTTAATTATTTTGAAGAATCTTGGCATAGACATATAATACCAGCTTGAAAATTTGAACGTCTCATTATCAAGTCTCATTATAAGTCTCGAGTTCGAACCCAAGACAACTCTGATTTATAGGATTCATGTGCGTATTCACCGGTTTTTAGGGCAGCGGTGATGAAATAAATTACACAAAGTAATGCACCTGGGTTTGAACCCACGGCTGCCACCACTGGGCCACCGCTGATCTCATTGCTCATGTATTTATACAGAAAATAAATGAAATGTTAATATTACTACTTCACCCGATTCGTCTTTACTGCCAATACATGTATTATTCTGAATATGCACGTTGAATCGAAAACAAATTCACATTCCTAACAAGAAAATAAAACTTTCTTTAACATCAATCCTGAAATAACGTTATTTCGTTTTTTTTAAAAAAGCAACTGCAAAGTCAATATAGACAGATTGAATTTGTATTAATGCAATGTTTTCGTTCCATAGAGAATCTGCGAATGCTTTCGTATTTAGAGAATCTGTAATTTAAGATATTCAACTGGACTCTAAATGAACAATGCTTTGTAAATTTGAATATTGCATTTTCAACTCCCAAAATAAGTAATGGTCTGTGAAAACTGGTTTTTAATCATTGTAAGATGTTTTATTTAATTTTTTATTAGATTCTAAGGCCGAATGTCGAAATCGATGTCATGGAATACCTAAGAGAAGATGACTAGATGCGTGGGCGCCGGCAGCAGGGTTCAAGGGTGTGCACTTGCACCCTTCTTCGGGAAAGAAAAGATATAGAAAATATTAAGGTTTTGCTTTCTATTAGGCGTCTAGGTGGCTATGCTTTGTCCATTAGCTTATCAATCAATTTAGTGTACTCCTTAACTCTTTTCCTGTGAACACAGAGCATGCACAGGGCGCTTAGTCTCACGTATCCCATTGTCAGGAGGCAAGGGGAAGGTCCCAAGGGTAAAATCGGAAATATCAAATATAGAGAAACGAACCCTATCCGAGGCGGAATGCAAACATTTTCGAGCTCTTTTCATGGAGCTGGAGATGCACATCCCTGGAAATAATCCTGCCGGTGCCCATGGCTAGATGAATTAAACTACACACATCAAAAGTGTCTAGGGATCAACATATATTTTTGCAATAACTTTTCTCCTGATTGATATTAATTAAAATTTTCTTTAAGGATTCATCAAATAAAGTGTTTTCGTTTGTCACAGTAACGATAAACCAAGTCACCTTTGCATTAATAAAGAAATTTGCCATTTTCTAATAAAGGGATTTTTGACATTTGAACCACTAACATTAAAGTTCGAAAAAAAGACTGAAATAACAGTTTTCTTTAAAATTTTATTGGGTAACTTAAACAATTAATAATCCGTGTTTCTACCGCGAACACTAACAACACAAGAACATCGGTTTGGCATACTCAAAATGAGTTCATCCAAATCACGCTGTGGAATGGCCGCCCATGTTCGTTGCAACAGCAAAAAAAGGTCTTCTTGCGACTGGATACCCTCCATATTCGGCAGAGCTCTTCTCTGTAGCATATCCCATGCATGCTCAATCGGGTTCAAGTCTGGCGACTGAGCAGGCCAGGGCAGGACATTGATGTTAGCTGCGGCGAGAGTCTGTCTTACAACTCTTGCGGTGTGCGGTCGTGCATTATCATGCATTAACTGAAATAAGGGACCGATTTGCACTTGTAGAGGAACGATGACGTCTGATACAATCGTCTCAGCATTAATTTGAGCGTTGAGGTTGCCTCTGATCCAAATCAACTCAGTTCTTCCGCCGATCCAAATACCCGCCCATACCATGATGGTTCCACCACTATAAGGATGGACTTCCTGGCAGGATTTTAATCGCTGTTGGCGTCCAGGGGTTCTCCAGTGTCGTATACGTCTTGTATCCGGTCTCATACCAAAACGAGACTCATCAGAAAAGCACACGAAACGCCATTGTTCTTCTGCCCAATTTCTGTGTTCAAGAGCCCATTGATATCGAATCCTACGATTGTGCATTGCTATAGGTGGTACCCGTAGCGGTCTTCGGGAATGAAGGTTCACTTCATGCAAGCGGTTTCTGACTGTTTGGTCGCTAATTAAGTTCCCTGAAGAGTGATGAAGCCTCACGGCTAACATCATGGCGGTTATTGTTGGAGCTCTTCGAGTTAAGATTTGAATGTATCGGTCTTGTCTCCGTGTGGTGCAGCGATACCGTCCTCCATGGCGCTCAGCCACGGTACCAGTGCTTCGGTAACGTGTCCAAAGTCGACTGATAACACTCTGACTTGTATTCAGAGCTAAAGCCACAGTACGTTGCCGGGAACCAGCTTCTATCATTCCCACGGCTCTGAGCATTTCTTCCCTGCTTAAATGACGTCGCCGCTCCATAATAACGTTGGTTTTAATCAGTAGTAGGGAAACAGTAGCACTAATAATGTCTTCAATGCGTTGTATGTTTTTATAGGGAAAATATTGACAGCTGATTTTCATCTTTTACTCGAATTTGATTCACAGTTCCTGATTCAAATTATGAAATGCACCAAAAAGGATCCATATAAATTTATAAAATCATAAATTTATTACAAAGCCACATCTCAATCTCAAGAAATCCGCATAAAAATGCTTGATCCCTAGACACTTTTGATGTGTGTACTTTAAGAAAACCTGGACCATGGCAGCCGAGTGAATTGGAAAGAATGAAGGCCCTTGCCCAGTTCTGGGACACTTTAGGATGATATAAGAATAATAATTAAGCCACAGACATCGACAAACCCAATACGCTGCGAATTCAAACATACGAGTATTAATAACTTTTATTTTCCATTTCTACAGTTCTTAACTTACTTGACAGTAACAGTTGTGGCAGAACTATAATTCCATGGCAGCCAGACAACAAACAACAGAACACGACCAAAACAATTAAAACTACCTCCAACAACGCGCTAAAAGGCAATGAACCATCTCCATCACCCACTAGATTAGGCTCCTCAACTTATAACTAAGTTCCAACAGAGCAATGAATACTTAATACTAAATGTCTTACAAGTTTCAGTTTACAAGCTTCGCAGGCTTACAGGCTAACTTCGATATATAGATTAGTCTGGACTAAAACCAGACGCAAGTTTGAAACGTTTGGAAACTTTGGGAACTGGCCACAATTAGATATTGTGAAACAAACAACCAAACTTTTAAAAATATTTAAAAGTTTGGTTGTTTGTGGTGATATTAAATTTTATTTATGGTCTAAATGATGCTGGGAGGAGAAACCGTTGGCGTGACGACTAACAGGCGTCTGTGAGAGATTAGCCGGAGAAAACCGAGTGGAAGGCTATGGGGAAGGCCTTTGTCCAGCAGTGGGACAGTACAAATAATATTGTGAATGCGAAAGTAATTCTGTATGTTTGTGATTGGTTCACAAATTAACGACTTTGGACAATAATTAACTAGGTACTGTAATTTTAATTGATTATTTATGTCTTTTGTGACCACCCCCTGATATTTGACGAGGATGCAAAACAACACCTTGTATATCCTCGGTTTGGATATAGGATAGGTAGCTTTTTATCCCGGTGCACGATGGTAGTGCGTATCTGTAGGATGATTTCAGAACCCATGCGGCGTTAGCTAGTGACAATAAGTCTAGACTAAAAGCTAGTCTAGACATTCAATTTTACATCTTTGTACTGACTAAGCTGTCTGGCTAGTCGAAATCGAAAGTACCACTGGGAACTATAAAAACTAATGGATTTCCAATAGTAACGATTTTGTGTAAACTATAATAAACTTGCTCGCCATGCGGCCAATAGAGGTCTCTATTGGGTGGAAAAGGATCGCGAAGGCAGCGACCGCAGTTGTGGGCGACCCTTCATGACCACGACCACTCTGTCAAGAGTCAACGACAAAGAAGAAGATAATAAACTTAAGTTATATTTAAAGTTATAAAATCGAGGACACCACGAAGAAATGCATCGAGAGATAATTTTGACACAAAGGACCAATTCTTTCGAACACGCAAGCATGTTGGCCATTGAACGTAAGTTCTTTATATTCTCAAAACACCTTGAAATGCACTGCAAAAGTGAAATTATAACTGTCGATTTTTCATCGTTATTCTTTGGTCCTTATCCTTTAAATCCCATGCTTTAAGCACCAAACTTGGAAACAAATTCCAAGTAAGCAGATTATAAAGCCTTTTTACCGTTTATTATTTTTTAAACTTGCTTGTTGTCAGCATGCGATCATGGCACTTGAGCGCCGAAATATCGGGAGCTCACAATAATTGATAATCACGGAAGATACCTTGTATTTAGCTGTAACACTATTTTTCGAAGTTTTTTTAGTAACTCTTTAGACCTATGTATCCTGCTTGTGTGTATTATGTTTCATTAAAATCGGTTCAGTCGTTTTGGAAATTAAAGACTTGAAAGTTTGTATGAAAAGCCGTAAGGTGTAAATGCTCTTAAAACAAATATTTTTTAGCCTCAGTTGAGACTCGCCCAATTCTTAAAACTACGCACACAAACATCTTCCATTTTCACAAAAACATGACTAATTTAAATCCTACCCGGTCCGACTCCTAAATACAC
This sequence comes from Cerastis leucographa, assembly GCA_963082945.1. Lineage (NCBI taxonomy): Eukaryota > Metazoa > Arthropoda > Insecta > Lepidoptera > Noctuidae > Cerastis > Cerastis leucographa. The sequence continues at coordinate 2,449,727 of OY720366.1, forward strand.
CCGTTATACTAAAAGAGTTCATATATAAATTTTGCGCATTACGTCACAATTACCCGCCAGTGCTCAGCCTTATTCTATTATCTTTGTCCTGAGTAAATATCGTGGAATCGGGTCATAGCCTTGTAGGGTGGCTAGGCTTTCGGGGAAGATAGGCCTTGGAGATGCCGGCCGATTTTATAGAATTATGCAAGTATTCCAGATATCCTACAGTTGAAGGATTTATGTTGCGGAGAATTTTTTGAGAAATTTCGTTACATACATGATTAACATCGGTACATTGAGGTGTTGAAGTGTTTGTACAAAAACGCCACCATGTCAGTCCGACTTCAGGACCAGACCTCGGAACCTATCCCTCTGCAGCGAGGTGTGAGACAAGGAGACGTCATATCTCCGAAACTGTTCACCGCTGCACTGGAAGATGTCTTCAAGGTTCTGGACTGGAGAGGGCTAGGCATCAACGTTAATGGCGAGTACATCTCTCACCTTCGATTTGCCGACGATATAGTGGTCATGGCTGAGACCATGGAGGACCTCAGTACAATGCTCGATGACCTCAGTAGAGTTTCCGAAAGAGTGGGTCTTAAAATGAACATGGACAAAACCAAGGTCATGTTGAATGCCCATGTAACACCCACTCCTATCAAGATCGGAGACTCTACTATCGAAGTTGTAGACGATTATGTCTACCTGGGACAAACGGTCCAGTTGGGTAGGTCTAACTTCGAGAAAGAGGTCAATCGTCGAATCCGACTCGGCTGGGCAGCGTTCGGAAAGTTGCGTGGTATCTTCTCGTCCAACTTACCGCAGTGCCTCAAGACGAAAGTCTATGACCAGTGTGTGCTGCCAGTGATAACATACGGGACCGAAACGTGGTCGCTCACAATGGGCCTCATCAGAAGGCTCAAAGTCACCCAAAGGGCAATGGAGAGAGCTATGCTCGGAGTTTCCTTGCGTGATCAAATCAGAAATGAGGACATCCGCAAGAGAACCAAGGTTACCGACGTAGCCCGAAGAATTGCCAAACTTAAGTGGCAGTGGGCAGGGCACATTGCTCGCAGAACAGATGGCCGATGGGGCCGAAAAGTTCTGGAATGGCGACCGCGAACCGGGAGACGATGCGTTGGAAGGCCTCCCACTAGGTGGACCGATGACCTGGTGAAGGTTGCGGGGATCCGCTGGATGCGCGTCGCACGGGACCGGTCAATCTGGCGACACTTGGGGGAGGCCTATGTCCAGCAGTGGACGTCTTTCGGCTGAAATGATGATGATGATGACATGATTAACAGATTCCGTCTTATTAAGTGTCAGGTGTCAGTACCGATATTCATTATTATAAATTTATTGATTCCTAGGTGTTGTAGTTTTTTTTTTCAATAAATGGATTGCTGTTTTGTAGAGATGCTCTTAATACAATTTTCAGAGAGATCACGGTATTGTTAACTGTAATTTTTTTGCTGATACAAACAATTGTTGCGGGACTGTTCGAAAGAGATACCGTGGTCCTGGAACACAAAGGGCTAAGAAGGAACATGGATGGGTTTTAGTCAGTACAAGTCTGACACTCCCGCTACGCCCAGAGCGGGGGGAGTCATTTCATGATTTCCATTCCGTAAAAAAAAAAAAATACAGACAATCCAAATCTGTACGATCAATGACAAAGGTTACGTAGAAGTACTTAACTTTAAGCTGGTTTGGTTTTTCGTTTCAAACCAAGTTCATTTTCAAATCGAAAAATCTCCATACACTTTCCATCCAACCCCACATTTTCTCGTACCCGCCCGAGGTCGGATAAAGAAGATTTCCCGTGATATATTACTAGTACACGGCGACAAAGACTTTAGTTTCTTCACTGCTCTGCTATTACATCGTGCCGTAGAAAGAGACAGGTTTTTAAGTCAACAGTCTGCTGGATACTGGAATTATTATGCTGGAGACGCTGAAATGGAAATACTTTATGATGTAAAAAAAAAACTGGACTATTGCAAATCGGACTCGCCCACTGTGGGTTCTGCATAAATGATTAGTATTTTGTGAAGTCTAGTTACGTGAGGATTAGTAATTGGCTCTCTGGTGACTATTGTTCTCTTTTTTGTTTGTTTTTAGTAGTGTGTATTGTAAGTCCTCCATGCTCTAAATAAATAAAGACTATATTTTTTATAATTTAATTATAAATATAGTTTTCAGATTTTCTCTTGTAATTGTAGTATAAGACGATATTACTTGCCAAATTTTGTAGTTCTAGGTCAACAAATAGTACCCTATAAATTTTGATTCCCTCGAGATTCTAAATATACGTTTCACAGCTTCAAGGAACTGTAGACCTGAGTATATGGTTTTCATTTCAACTCGATACCTCCCACCCGTTCCCTAGATAAAGGTTCTGGACAGACAGATAGACAGACGGATGGACAATAAAGTGATGCTATAAGGGTTCAGTTTTTTACTTTTGAGGAACCCAACCTAAAAGAGGAGTTGTGGGTTGTGGGACTTATGGGATAGACATAAATGGTGAGGTGGAAACAAAGAAGCGGCGGGAATACAATTTACACAAATACCAATGCTTTTTTTTTAACAGTCGAACGAACGTCTGGGCTAACTGATTACACTTTGAATAAGAGGCCAGCTTACGCCCCTTTTGTAACCACTAACGTGTGGCCTTTTGTACCTTCATAACTGGTGGCTAACCTGTACTAGCTATGGAGTTAAAAGAAGATAATAATTATCTGTATTACTTCGAACCTTAAAAAAAAACATGACAGAGTTTGGGGCTCAAAAAAATAATAATAAAAAAGTTTGGGGTTATCCACGAATAAATCGCGGACACATCGTCAAATAATTGCCTTTTGTATAACACTGAAAATCACAGCAATCACTGCAAGTAAACGCTGCAGACCGACACGAAACTGAACCACAATTAGAGCACAATAATTGAAACTCCATGGACACTTTCCAACATTGCCCGTATTTTCGGCGCTCAAAGCGACCCCTATGTTAGACCGTGAGCTTTAATCCTGGAGCTAGCATGGTTTACTCGGATGCTAGGGTTACAGATACTTAGGTAGGTACGATTCGGTACCATTTTGTTCTTAGAATGGTCTTTTGCATTAAGAGTACCTACATATAAGCTAAACTATGATTAAACTGCTATGACAATAAGTACTCTTACTAATGTTTGAGCTTGTACTGAGATCGAGATATAGCAAAACTCGACTCAAGTTCAAAATTCTTTCTCAGTCAGCCATTTACAGTAAGAAACAAGAAACAAACTTTCAAATTAAATTGAACAAAAAACTTAAATCGCACTTGCATTAAGAAAAAAACCTCCAAATATTTAACAAAACCACGGTAAAGTTTATCACATTTAGACTAGTTTGACTTACTGTTGGTAAAAGGTCAACGTCATAGGCATAATTTCACAAGGAAGCTATTTTCCCGGTAAATGAAAATTCGGCAACTTGAAGCTATAAATATTGCAAAAATCAAAAGCAAAATATTTTCTTTCACGTAGGCCTACATGAGACTTATCTTACATCGAGAAAAGGTGCACACGGTTTTGGTTGGTTGTTTCCTATGGAGAAGAACCGGCAAGAAACTCTATGGTTGCTCTTTCAGTAGTGAGTTATCGTCATGTGCTGACAACTCTGATTTTACAGAAATCTTTTAACCAGATTGAATTATTGTGCATCCTTGTTTGTGCAATTCCTAAGTATTACGTAATTTACCTACTCATTAAAAACGTGACTAAACGCGTAAAAGACACGTAACTTAGCCGAGTTTGAATCAAAACACCAAAGAGAATTCAAACTAAGAAACAAACTTAACCAAAAAAAAACCACATACAACACCTTTTTACTCCTACTTCAAAATACTGGCTGTTATTTTAAAAAGCTACAAATTAATTGTCAGCGCATAATGATGCAGAAAGACAAACAGACAGCTGGAACGTGACTGCAGTCGGGTTCCGTAGCCCAGTAACGAGCCAAACCCGGAACCGGTTATAACTGGGTCACGCAGAAGTGTAGTTAACACTTGAAAACTAGTTTTTACAGTTCGGAACTAGTTTTTACCGGGATTTACCGCCGCCAACCGGATTGCACCGGTGTTGTGTAGATAATAACGGGTGAGAGGGTTTCGTTGTCAACCGTCACTTTTTAAGGGGTTAGTTATTTGTAAGGTAAAATTATTTTCGCGAAATTTCGATTTATGAAACCTATGAAATTTAATTTTACTTTCACCATGAAGTTAAATACATTCAAAAACACCTAGATAATACTTTAAAATCCTTTCACTGTAATTATCTTCTGCGAATGTAAGTCTCACATAAAACAGTAGCTTCTGCCCGCGGCTTTGTCCGCGTGGAGTACGGCAAATGTCCACGTGTGCATTTCGAAAAACTCTTTTATAGTGGTACTTATTATTCACAAAGAACACACCCTCTAAATTTCCGGTCTCTAGGACCAGCGCTAAACCACTGGCCGACTTTGAATTTTATATTTATAGATTATAAAAATCAAAGTTACATCATCAATTCATTATACATCAAATATTCTGCTTTCTATTCTTTGTATTTTTGACAAAGCTCTTCCATAAGACGGTACTTATGACTTTGATTTATATTATTTAATACGGGATCGGACTGGGTAAAAAAAACGACATTCTATTTTGTCCGTCAGACAGGTAATACAAAAATATTAGACACGTATTTTTTGTTTTATCAAAATATCAAAAAAATACTTAGTTAAAACTCATTAAAGTTGGAGAGTGGGCGCTTACTACGTCACAAGTAGGTATAAAACTTACCTACATGTGACGTCATGCGCTACTTCAACTCAATATATCTCCGTAATTTTATGACCACGTGAAAAAAGAAAAAATACGTGTCCAATACTTTTCAATAAACTACCCGACGGACAAAGAAAAAAAAAATTGGATTATCCCCTATTAAATAATACAAAAAAAAATACAAAAATACATTCCCGAAGCAAGGACTAAAGAAAACCAAATTAATATTAAGTAAATATGTTAGGACCAACAATTATAATTTCTCTTTGTGGTTGGCTTTCCGGTCCAATTTGCTTGATCTACTGTAGTCGACTAATTGAATCGTTATTAATTTTCAATCTACGTAATTAATGTTCTCTGATGATGTAGTCAATTAATTATTATTCATAATGTCTGTTTTGTCTGTATTACGGAATTAGACAAGAGAAGCAGAAGGATCAAGTATTAATTGCAAGAAAAATCTCAAGGTACAGACGAGCACATCAATATACAACATTCAGTCAAATTTCTTCAGTAGATTTTCAACATAATGTTAAAGAATTAATTAATCAACTCTTCAGTAACCTCATTCACATTTTTACGAATGAATACCTCCTTCATGGCATGTGTCAGTAGGCGAGTTTTGTGTTTTGACTTTTGGTCCGTCCGTGTGGTTTGTTCTTAGGTCTAAAGATTTGTAAATCGAACACGACCAAAAGCCTGGCATAACAAAGGAATCACAAATTGATTAATAAAGTGTGCTTACACCAAAGACAACATAACAGTTTTTTGAAATCACTAAAGTTGATTGTTCATTTTACCAAGTTATAGAGCATAAGCGGCTGCTACTGAGGAATTCCTGTCACTCAATAATGATTTGCCCGCCCGACCCTGGAATTGAACTCAGAGTCTCGTGCTCAGCAGACGCAATTGCGACACAAGGCCAACGACGCAGTCGCAACGAGCAGTTACTATTTTTTTTTTTCAAAACATTACTTCAAGCTCCAACATTACGGATGCAAATAAAATTATACAGAAACAAGATCCCCTTATCCCTAACAAAGATAAATAACAAAAATAGCCCAAGCATACTATTTACGCCAGCACAACAATGCAACGGGCCTCAAAACAACGCCGGGACCATTTGTCAGAGCGTACGGCCGCCATATGTCAAATAGTCAGCGCTTTTCCATTTTATACACATAAAAAACTCTTAAAACAGAAAATAGGAATGTGGGACAAGAATATGGAGGGAATACAGATGTGACACCGGTTCTGTTTCGGTCGGATTCGGAATTTTATTACGGAAAGTCAGTGTTTTTGTTGAGTAAAAGTTTTTGTTATGAATAAATTGTGTTATTTCAATCTTCTTAGTGGTTGTCTCGGCTTGATTTTATAGAGTGTGTTATGAATTTTCAGTGCTTATAAACAGAAAGAGAAGAGTAAAAGAACATTATCTTTCCATTCCGTCGAAGTTGCATAGATATTTATTTTATTGGTATATATTTTGTCTTTGTATTTATACGTAAGTTAGTTTATTTTTATATTGTATTTTATATTTTAAATAGTTATTTGCTCTAAGCTATTTGCTTTATGTATTCAATTCTCTCTTCTTCTTTTACACACTATGTCTGCATCTCTTTTTTTTTTAATATCTCCTCTCGCAGGTATGCTGGAAGAGATTTCTTTAGAAATAAGCATCACCTTTGTGCCTACTTTCTGTTCCTTTTTTCTTCTCTGTATTAAGTGTGTGTACATAAATTGTTAAATAAAAAATAAATAAAGATAATAATTTGAAATTTTGTTTCTGTCACACTTTTTAAAGTTTGAGTTGCTTGGCTTGACATGGCAGCTGGAGCCGTTATAACAATAGGATAAGTACATGTAGCATAACTTGAACCAGTTACAACATCAAGCCTGTAACCCCCGAACAGTTAGGCAGAGGTGTACCTCGTTTACCCAAATTTCGCCAGTTATCTTTTAAGTCCCATATAATAGGGGGCGAGCCTATTGATATCAACCGGTCACAAATCAGACTCCGTGGCTGCTACTGAAAAAATCCTGATAAGAAAACCCAATCGCTTTGGGTGACCCGGTAATCAAACCCAGTTCCTCTTGCTCAAGAGTCGCGTTTGCGATCACTCGACCAACGATACAGTCAATCTCTGAAATCCGAACCATTTATTTTATAGGAAAGGCCACAGAGATCAGAGAGCAGGCATAAAGATAACTTAGCTAAAATAACAGCCTCTTACACGTCCAAGCTATAACTGTTCCCTTTCCACCAGCTTCTAAGTTAAACCACAAACTTTGAAAAGATCCCTATTGACCTAAAAATTTTATCAGCCTATTTTAGTCAGGATTCAAGAGAAAAAGAAAGGAATTTGGTATTAATGACGCCATATTTTGTGGAGACCCATCTTATTTCAGGAGCTTTTACTCAGGTTAGTTTTAAGTGATAAGACAATGCCGGATTACTGTAATTAACTTTGGTATAAAGTACTAAATTGTAATTGGTAATTTATAGTTTAGTAATTATCAAAGCTGTATTATTATTCGCCTATTACGAGACGTGAAAATAACTGGCAAAACGTTATGTGGATGTACTAAAATAATAGAAACATCTTTGTCTAACCCTTTGAAGATATATAGGCGTTATTATATGTTTGTGTTATTTTATTTAACTTGCAGATGTTATTGCTGTTCGCTAATGCAAGAAACAACAAAATTTAAAAGAGCATGCACTCGTTAAGTTTATAAAAATATTATAGCACTAGCACTTCGCCCGCGACTTCGTCTGCGAAAATTGTAATATAATATAGCCAATGTTACTCGGTAAAGATGTAGATTTCTAATGGTGAAAGAATTTTTAAAATTGGTCGAGTAGTTTTTGGGTTAAATCGTAACAAACAAACAAACAATCAAATATTTCCTCTTAATAATATTAGTTTAGAAATAAACAATAATTGCAGTTGCCGTAAAACAAAGTAAGATCGAGCGATAACTAAAGAAAAAATAAAATGCTAAACTTTTACAACACAAAACATCGTTATAAACTTGGCTAAAATTCTTATTCAACCTTTGTAAACTTGAACTATTGCATTCGAAGCACTTTAAAAAAAACGTATTTGGTGACCGAAATAGATTTTGTAGGACACGCCGCAGCCAAAATGGAACACGCAATTCTAGAATACTCAGACCATTTTTATTTTTTAATATAAATCCCGCCACACGTTGGCAGTATGAAAAAAAAGTAATGTGAGCTCGCACACAAAGAAGCGACGTAACGACACGAACCTTTGTCTATGCTTTCTCTTTCTCTCTGGTATTTTTCATTCAATTCTAACAATAGAAAGACTCTCGATCTTCTTGTAACTTGGACCACACTCCAAGAACGGAGAACTCAATTAAAATTCCAATGGCGTTTGTATCCCACTTTTATTGCAGTAATTTTGTGAAAAAATACTACTTTTACAACGGCTTAATGTAACTTTTAAATGGTATGTTGATTTTGTACTAACTAATTAGTTCGTGTTCGATTAACTTTTATTCTGAACTTTAATGTTTGGGAAATGGGTTTGGCGAAACGTTTAATGGTTTATTGATTGTACTTGTAATAGTGGGTGCTTTCAACTAAGTCTTTAATACGATATGGTTCATACATTATTAATAACGTTTTTTCTAAATTTACTTAAAAACATTTCCGAAATGTCTTAAAAATAACGATAATTGGAAATTTCTGTTTCTATAGATAATTTATAATCGATCTAATTTAGCTGTAACTCAATTTTTCGTATTAACTTTTAGACCTATGTATCCTGCTTATGCTTATGAAGTATCATTAAAATCGGTTCAGTCGTTTTGGAAATTAAGGACTTGAAAGTTTGTATGAATTGTCGTAAGCCGTAAACGCTCTTAAGGTTTAGTTGGTTTGGTTTGGTACAATATAATGTCTTAACAACCTTTTGTAGCAGTTTTTCAGATAGTTCCTTGACACTTAAATTTTATTCTCAAATCCTACTTAATATTATAAATGCGAAAGTTTGTGAGGATGGATGGATGGATGTATGGATGGATGTTAGTTACTCTTTCACGCAAAAACTACTGAATGGATTTGGATGAAATTTGGCACACGGGTAGTTTATAACCTGGATTAACACATAGGATACATTTTATCCCGATAGTATGTTCCCGTGGGAAAATTATCGAACTCCACGCGGGCGACGCCGCGGGCGTAAGCTTGTATGTAATATAAATCGGCCAACTCTGGCCGAGCAGCGGCGGCCCAGTGGTGGCAGCCCCGACTTACGAGCAGTAAGCCGTGGTTTCGAACCCAAGCAGGCGCATTACTTTGTGTAATTAATCTCATCACCGCTGGTCTCAAAAACGGTGAAGTAAAACATCGTAAGTAAACATGTCCTAAAACTAAAAATTCGAAGACCCAGATGTCACATCCACCAACCCGCACTGGGCCCGCGTGGTGGATTACAGCCCACTCCCTCTCATATAGAGGAGGCCTGTGTCCCAGCAGTGGGAACATTATAGGCTGATGATGATGATAAACCCTGTCCCGTAAAAAATAGAATTGGTATACCCTGAAACCGCGTGACGGGGCCGACGCACACTACCAAGTAAATAGCGGGATGATTTTAATTTCTCCAGAGCAAAACCGGGACTGGTAGAAAGAATAGTGGCAAGGACTTGCCCGGTCAGTGTGTCGTCTTATGTTCCCAGCACAGCTGTGTAACAGTAAAGGCGAATAATAATCATGAAAATGAAACTTTATTTAATTGCCTATCTCAACCACACGCGATAAACAAACTTGATTATCTAACCACTAGCCCTTCTGTTTGAGAAGAGGTCCTAACTCCCCAGGATAGTTACAGCCTGATATTATTATCATAAAGTAAGTCCCGAAGGACCAACCTAAAAGGGTAACATTTCAGCTCGCTTGTTACCAAACATGTCGCATTAAATGTAGTATCTTACACACACTATGTTTGAACAAACCTTTGACCAACATTGGTCCTAAGCTAACAGTGTTTTTTTCGCGTCCAAACCGGTTATTTCCGGTTAAATTAGCTTGACCCCCCACTAAATTAGAGGCTCTTCGGTAAATCACGGGCTCTACGCAGACTCTTTGAAAGCTTAAAGCAATTAGACCCAATTTGATGAGAATGTGGCGTATTATAATAAATTGTAAGTGCGGTTGTCAAAGTGTTAATATCCTCCTAATGGTTCCGTAGAATAAAACCAACATTTCGGTAATAACATTTGGGAATTACACGTATCATCTCGCTTTATTTCTCTCGTGGTAAATTCAGCCACAAATTAATCTTAAATGTCGCACAATATCAAACAGAAATCGACAATAGAAAATCTACGATCCAAATTCACAGAATTCAAATGTCAGCCGCCATATTGGATTTTCAAATCGTTCAATGGGAATGACATTGAACAAATCTATTGATATAACACATTCGTTCAGTAAAGGATGTCAACTGAGCTCTTTGGTTATGTCAATAGCTTTGACATAACCAATATTTTGGTGGTTTAATAATTTAATTTACTCGATCGACTGTGCAGCGTTAAGTGTTTATTATTATGAGGATTAAGTGAAGAGTAGGTCAAACCTAAAACGTGTGTGTTTTTAAAGGCGATGTAACGTCAAGGGCAGCAATAGGTTTTTTGTTGTAGTTCCTAACCCGAATAGTATTACAGATACACAATGATGTTTTGGCACTCGAATGATGTTGACAGATTTGTTTGTGAAATGTATTGAAAAAACAAGATGGCAGCTTAAGTTTCGATTATGACAACGCGCTAAAATATCTTTGTATGGACCTAAAATGATCTCAACTTCGAGAGTTAGGGAGCAGTTTCAATATAAGGATCTCTAACCTGAGAAATGAGCTGGTTACTAAGCAGTTTTATTCCCAAATCGAATCGTTCTCTTTACATCGTTAACAATCAAACTAAATTCATATGTATTCATGAATGAATATATAAGCGGATACACATCCGTGTATATGTACAAACTTTTAATTGCCGTCCCTTGGCATCGGCGTTGTTGTTAAAGTACTAACTTGTTGTTCTGACTTAATGTGTCACTGTGAATGGTTCGCCATTAACCTACATGGCGTGTCTACGTCATTGCTTACGTCACTAGTTTTAATGTCGTTTTCTATCATTGTATTAGTCATTTTAAATCTTTTTTTTTGTTGTTTTCCTTTGATTGTTTTCGGAACACACTAAAACGTGTGTAGTTTTATCGACCAACATCATAATTCGTATTACTAATAACTTCTTATTTTAGCTGATCAATTTGAGCCATTTCAAGGAATATTTTATTTTTAACGCTGGATTTTGATTTTCATAGTGAATTTTACTATAAAAAGAAAACATTCCGATGGTTTGTAAATACGAAGATATAAACAAAACCATTACTGTCCAACTTATGAGGCTTGATGTTCTGTTATTGAAATATTCTATTCTACAATGGTCCCACAACGGGTTGATAAATGGCCCATATTTCAAATTGTTTGTTCTAGAACATGTTGGTTTCTTCACGATGTATTTTTTTACCGTTTGAAAGCAGTGTTAGTAAAATAAAGTGTACAAAGTAAAGCATTTCTATTTCCTGGTACCCGTAAAATCAATTTACCATTTGTAGTACACAAAACCGTTAAGAAAGTAGGTGCAGGACCAAAATAAAATGCGGAAAACGTCGGAAAAAGCTGTGTCAGCTAAACCGTTTGTAATTGAATTAAATAAAAACACGGGACGGAACCATAAATATGTAGCGGGCATTAATATTAATGCGGTGAACTTTGGGTAACGTTGGCTAAGAAAAATGGCTACACACAAACCAACGGCGCGTGCTGCGATTACATTGGTTTGAAAAAATATGTAGTTTTCGTTTGAATATTTTTGGGAAGCGGCTGTACTTCTTATGGAAATAAATAACCTTAAGTAGATTTGAAAGTCTACATTAACTAAAAACCACTAAAAACATTGTTATTCGTGAAAATCATGATGAGCCAAATGCTTCACTTACCTAATTGTTTTTGAACAAAGAAAATTAAAATACTTGCACGATGATTACTATATCTTATAGATGTATGTTACCGCACTTCGGGAAACAAATGTCTTCTAAGGCACATGCTTCTTGCCTAGGCTTCGTCCGTTCTTAAACTGTATCTTTTGGACAACTTAATCCTAGTCACTAAATTGCATCGTTTGCTTTTTGTAGGCAAATAAAATTTTCAATTAAAAAAAAACGGTGCCAGTGCAAGAACACAGGCCTTCTATATAAATGTTCAGATAAATGTGCTATCTAACACAGAAAGAATTATTCAAATAGGACCAGTAGTTCCTGAGATTTGCGCGTTCAAGCAAACAAACAAACTAACTCTTCAGCTTTATAATATTAGTAAAGATTTTCTGTTCTACGACATGGCGGTTTCCTCTGGACATTTTCGTTTGTTGTTTTGAGAAAAACGTTTGGACATACTAGTAACTATGGAGGATAGTTTGGTTGCTACTGATACCCAGAGTTCAGAAGGACAAGATAAATTGATATTCCTTTAGTGAAAACTATGATGGTATAGGGTTATGAAGAACAAGGTTAAGTTATAAATTTTTAAACTGACATGGTCACTAACACTATTAATAACATTTACTACGGGATATTTACCATGTGTATTATTTGTTTCGAGTTCCCGATATTTCGGCGCTGTTGCAAACGCCATGATCACGGATAAACTGAAGTTACTGCGAGTGGGTGTTTATGTGCAGACAAATCGGTTTACCCTCTTCCTTGTTCGTTTTTTGTGCTCCGTACCACTACCACTGTCACTCACAACTCGATTCTGTTCCCGACACACGAAACTCACTGTGTCCACTCGCGAACTTTTTACGACCCTTTTTCGGTTTTTACACAGTTGAACCACTGGATTCCAGGCTCTCGACAGTTGAAACCCATCCTCCCGGTTGAAGTTCTTATATTTAGTTATTTCAATCGCTTCTCTTACCAGTCTGGGTATATAGTGGCGTCTGTAAGGTGTTAAGTTTTTCATCCCCTAATGAAAAGGGAGGATCCTCCGACCAGTCTGGTGGTGTATCTGGTGGGTTACTTTCCGGTAGTTGTTGTGGGGCTTTTCTATATTGTCTTAAGTCGTGGATAACTTTAATAGCGCGATCCAGAATTTAGATGTTAGTTTTCCATTTGGGTCATAGCAAGCGCTGTAGTACTTCTTAGGGTTCCATACCCAAAGAGTCAAACGGGACCCTATTACTGAGACTTCGATTACCGTCCGTCTGTGCGTCCGTCCGTCTGTCACCAGGCTGTATCTCATGAATGTGATAGTTAGCCTTATTGCCTATGATGTATTTCTGTTGCTGCTATAACAACAAATACTAAAAACAGAATAAAATAAATATTTAAGGGGGCTCCCATACAAAAAAGTGATTTTTTTGCTCGTTTTTATAAATAAAGATACGGAACCCTTCGTGTGCGAGTCCGACACGCACTTGGCCGGTTTTTTTACTATGTTGCTGTAATACTTTTGTCGCTACAATGAAATTATCAACAATGTTTTGGACGGGCATACGCCACCAAAAAACTCATGTTGATCCTGTTGAAAGTCGCTGCAGAAATAAGAACAGCTTTGAAAGTCGAAGCCGTCAAGATAGGTTAAGTCGAGAACCGTCATTACTATAAATATCGAATGCATGTTCTTTTGCACAGGAAGAGATTCCCAAGAAAAAAAATACCCGCAATCACAAGATCAGGAAGTAGACTACTACATAGACAATAAAAACATCCAAAGAGAAAACATTGACAACAAGTCTACTAATCAGTAAAGAGGCTTATCGATCCATTCCAAACCGTACAGCCGGTACTACACTTGAAGAAAAGATACATTGGAATTTTTTGTGAAGACGCGTCGTAATCCTTGGTAGCAGAATTGAAGTGGCTTCAAATAAAAGTGGAAAGACAGAAGGCTTGAATGAAATAATACCGGTAGTAAATAGAGGAGGAAGAAAAAAAATACGGGTTGTGGAAGTGAAAACTTGAATATTAACGTTGTGCATTTTTGATATTTTGGAATGGTAAGGGAATAATTTTACACGAATTGCTTTAATTATCAGTATAAAAGTACTATCAATTATGTGGTAAAATAGAATATTCATTTATTGCGCTATCGTACACAAACATGAAAATTTATATTGCATTAAAAATTAGACACTTCAGAACTATTACAATCCTTCTTACGAATTTTACCTCTTTGGAAAAACCGAAGGTTTTATTTGTGCATTATCAGTCATTATCCAGTTTTGGAAACCCAAACTCAATGACAGATAGCATAAAGTTCAAATTCCTTCGTAACCTAATGTCAATCCGTCATACGAATTTTCCAGTTTTGGAAACCCAAACTCAATGACAGATGTCATAAAGTTCAAATTCCTTCGTAACCTAACCTAATCTGACGGTCACGTGTCCTAACGCGAGTTTAAAATTTTTACCCATCACAAAAGTGCACAACGCCGCTAAAAAAGTTTTCACTTCAAAAATATTTGAGGAGTATTCTGTCTATGACTATGACAGTGATAGTGTGATGAGAGTGACTGCACCATTGGTCTAGTGGCCGCAATCGCGGCTGCTGAGCATGAGGACCGGGGTGCGATTCCCGGTTGGGAAAATTGTTATTGGATTTTTCTATAAGGAAAATCTCAGAAGCAGCCACAGAGCCTGAATTTGTGCCCGGTTGATGGCAATAGGCTCCCTATTACATGGGAGTTTCAAACATAATTGGTGAAATGTGTACTATTAGATACACCTCTACCTAACCCTTAAGGCATTATAGGCGTGATGTTAAAGACACTTGATTCTAGACACTCATTTGCCAAGGTATTTTCGTACAGAGAAGAATGAGCAAGGAACACATATAGTTACTCTTGTTTATACACCGTGTAAATCACCTCATCACGAAGCCCTCAACCAAGCATTCTGTACATGAAACTGTGTAACTTTACGAAAAAATTATTGCTGGGAAACGACTTTTTTTGGGGGGTGTAAAATCATGTTTTGTGGTAGAACTCAATGTAACGCACTCAAAACATTGTGCTGACGGATTGAATAGTACGGGGGTCGTGGAGGTGTTTAAAGTAAAAATCTTGCATTTAAAACTTGTATTTAAAAAAAAAAACTTGTCAAAAAGTTGGAACTTTGACCCCTAATATCTCCGTAACTAGAAGGTTTCCAGGTATGGTGTAGAACAAAAAAATTATCGCAATGTCAGGGAAAAACAGTGCCTTTCGGCTTCGTTAAGAGGTGTTTTACACTCTTTATGTGTTACTATCTTTGTTTACTCCTGAATCTCTGTAATCTAAGAACTGTCGTCTGCATTTCCTTTGTTGACTTTGTTGACAAGTAACTCTTCTGTTGCTGCCATTACTGGAACTGAGTCATGCGTGTTGTAGCCATCTCACATTCCATCAGCTTTTGTTTGTGTTCCGTCTAGACATGTGACGTATCTTGTGCTAGCATAACATAAGTATCTATGTTTGTACAATGGAGACATGAAAGTAGCGAGCTTATATTTTCTTGAAAACTATTGTTGGTTTCCACGAACGTAATGTAGGGCAACTGGGAATGATTTCTTGGTATTATAATTCACTGTGAATCAAAAAAACTCTGTGACTGTTTCGTGATATGATAATTGACTGGTAAATGCTAATATAGTGGACCCGATTTTATTCTTTCTATATTATAAGAATAGAGTTGATAATCATTCAACTAAGAATCTAATCTACTTATCTCTACAACACAGCTTTTAATAAGTCGCGCCTTGCAACAATGTAATCGGCTGTAACAAACAAATCCGCTTAAAGCGCTGCACGTCTCACCGCACCAATTCGTTTACTCCTGTTTCCTCGAAAGCAATAATTCTCAATAAATATTGTGTCAGCGCTACATTGAGCCATCCAGCGCCACAGTAGCTGGAACGATTAAAAGGACACAGATAACCGCAACAATCGCGTATATTGATCGCGAACTGAGGAAACGGACGATATGGGCCACTGGGACGAGAGATGATAAAAAAGTTTCAATTATTAGAGAACGTTGTTTCAGAGAAGAATTTTGGTTCTCATCGCATATTCGTTAACAAATAGCTAGGAACCACAAAACCAAAAAGAAAATAATGATGTGTTGGTAAAAAAAACGAGAAAAGAAAGAAAGAAAGAATAAATATTTACTTGACACATTCCACAAGTGCACACAATAAAAAAAGAAGTAAAAAAAAGGCCAAGTGCGAGTCGGACTCGCGCACGAAGGGTTCCGTACCGTTATTTATAAAAACGAGCAAAAAAATCACTTTTTTGTATGGCCCCCTTAAATATTTATTTTATTCTGTTTTTAGTATTTGTTGTTATAGCTTCATCAGAAATTCATAATCTGTAGAAATTTCAACTGGCTACCTATCACGGTTCATGAGATACAGCCTGGTGGCACACGGACAGACAGCGAAGTCTCAAGAATAGGGTCCCGTTTGACCCTTTGGGTACGGAACCCTAAAAACTAATATGTAAACAGAAAAGAAAATATTGTGTGTCTCACGCTGAGCCAAATAGGCCCAGTTCAGCAAACTGCCGAGCAGCTAGTGCCCGAAAAGAATTTCACGGCATCAACAAAAATCTTCACAACGTTGTCAATAAGAATAGTGCCCAGAATGCTGGCTGCATTGACACGTTGGATGGCAATGCGGATTCTTAGGCCAACAAAAAAGGCCATCCCTCTAGTCACGTGAAGAGTCAACCAACCGCTTTGCGATATCCCGAAAGACTAGGTGGGCACTCGGACCCCATGGCCCCAGGTTTTCAACCCCAAACGGCAAAACACGTAACTTCCAGTTAAGTTATTGTATTTGTGCTGTTTGAAGTTAGAATAGGCCTTTCGGCACTATGTAAATCGAATATCTTCTTGCATAGTGCATGAATAGCCTAAATGATTGATGATATATTAAAATTAACATCATCAATTTAGCCTTTTCCCAAACTATCTTGGGGTCGGCTTCCAGTCTAACCGGACGCAGCTGAGTGCCAGTATTTTACATAAAGCGACTGCCTATCTGACCTCCACAACCCAGTAACTGGGTAATACGATATCCCTTAGTAAGACTCTTGGCTTGTGACTACTCGTAACGACTGACAAAGATCTAAAAATGACAGCCGGGACCAACGGCTTAACGTGCTTTTCGAGGCACGGAGGAAACTTGGGATGTAATTATGGTCTCCCATCCACGCACCAACCTCGGCAAGCACGGCTTAACCTTAAAAATCGTCCCGTGCGGTTGTTATTAATTAGCCACGAGCTTCTCGATGATATTAAAATTAACGTAGTTTGCAAATTTTTCCACGCCATGTCAGCATGATTCACATGTAGCCCATGCTAAAACTAAAATAAATACATAGAGTAACTGTCCACAGACAACACAAGTATATCTACCTATATAATTGTCACGTCCAATAAATTATAGTGCTGGACAACTCTCGAGTACGATTGGAGAGGCAGACGGGGAAGTATGATCGAGACTGGCCCCTTAATTACTGGACCCATTAAGATCCAACCGGAATAGTCCTAACAATCGTACTAAACCAAGGTGCTTGAGAGAATTAAGATCTCTTTGACTGCTGTAATACGGCTCTTTATTTAAGACTTCTTTAAATTATTTATATAGCTTTGCGTATATCTAGTAAAAACCAATAAATAAAATTGTTGTCACTAACATGGTAAATATCCCGTAACAAGTGTTATTAATATTGTTGTTTCTGTTTTTAATTTAAAGAAAAAAACAGCTTTTACAATGAAAGTAGTACTTAGTACAATGTACATAAAGGGTATTTATGAAAAAAAAAATTGTCGGTCCGTCTATTAGTTTCGACTATTAAGTATATTTTATTAAGGCTGGCATTATTAAGTGTCTTCCTGGTTCAAAACCACAAACTGCAACTCTATAAACCAAGCCCACTGCAACCACGATATCAATACTCCTATTTCATTGACTAAGTAAACTACACACTAACTAAACACTAAAGCCACATAAATCTAAACCAATCTTCAGAAGCTTGAAGCAACTAGTCTAACACACGAGATAATTTCAAAGTTCATCTTGTTTGCGTACTGATTTTAATCACGTCGCATGCATGCAGCCGTCATATTGTATGTATATACTCGTATGTGTATGTATAAGACATGATATTACTCTTGGGGGAAGCGCCGTCGCTCAGTTTGAGTGAAAAAGGTCGGCTGGCTATACACTTGCGACTGAAGGCATTTTTTACAGCGGGTATCATTGAGGTGTGGTCAAAAGGAGCTTGTGGTTTAACAATAACAGCCACTCAGGTCGATCTTTAGGTCAAGCCGTGCTTAGATAAGCACGGGTGACCCATTACATTCCGAGTTTCCTCCGTGCCACGGAAAGCACGTTTAGCCGTTGGTCCCGGCTGACATTTATAGATCTTTGGTAGTCGTTGCAGGTAGTCAGTGGTCCGAGCGTGACAACCAGTCTTACCAAGGGGTATCGTATAAACCTGTACAAACTGAGTTGTGGAAGTCAGATAGACAGTCGCTCCATGTAAAATACTGGCATTGACTGAAAGGCGGCTGGGTTTGACTGGAAGCCGATTGTGACATACTTGGGAAAAGGCTAGGCAGATGAAGATAGGTGTGGTCATATTTAAAGATATGATACAGATCATCAAACTGAACCACTTTCTCCATGGGCCAATCATCGTCGTCGCGAAAAATATTCAGCTGTCCCATACAATACGTTCTCAACCAACACTATGGGATAGTATGGAACACCTTTCGGAGCATGCTGTATTGACGATAGACAAGACAATGCGAACGAAATAGTACTGTGGATGCAAGAGTCAACTGATTGCTGTCGATACCCGTGTAACGGGTATTTATTCTGGAAGGCCCAAACAAATGGACCGCGGGCCATTCGACCGTAATCAAACATGTCAAACTTTGTGATTACGTCATATTGATTAAAGACTCACTGATTTTATGATCACAGTTTTTCTAAGACATTTCTTCTGATAGCCTATTTAACTACAGAATCTCAAGTGGGACTGAAGTTGAGACAGTTTTTTTTTTCTTTTTTCATTCTTAAGTAGGAGTGATGCGTTTCCGTGGAACCAAAAGATCAGAGTAAGTTTGTTTAGATTTGTTATAATTTGGTGAGATTAATTTATAGGCTCCGTTAAATATTAACTATAGCTGCATCTAAACGGACCATTTTTTTTAAATTTAAAGCTGCTGTATTATTTGGTATAATTATAGTATTATAGGTTTTTGCTAGCTTTTGGGTGGTTGAGTAAAAGAAAAGGCGTAACACCTTCAAATTTAGCGACTCCCATGTGACTCAGATCGATTAAAAAAAAAAAACAAAGTAATATATAGTAATAAATAAAGGAAAACCGGTCAAGTGCGAGTCGGACTCGCGCACGACGGGTTCCGTACCATTATTTATAAAAACGATCAAAAAATACTCTTTTTTTATGGGAGCCCCCTTAAATATTTATTTTATTCCGTTTTAATATTTGTTGTTATAGCAGCAACAGAAATACATAATCTGTAGAAATTTCAACTGGCTAGCTGGTTTATGAGATACAGCCTCGTGACAGACGGACGGACGGACTGACACTGAAGTTTCAATAATAGGGGCCCGTTTGACCCTTTGGGTACGGAACCCGAAAAATCATACATGACCGAGTAGTTATTGCATATTTGCAGGACACAGCCGTGTTTTTTTAATTACCTACCGATGAAAAACTTACTTGTGATGATGTACTGAACACGAAGTACCTGTTTGTGCGCCGATATCCGTTCCACCCATACATGCATTATATTATCCATACATCTTCTACTCCCAAAACGACTTCATTCAAAAGAAATCTCCCAAAACACTATTACAGTTTAAATAAAAACTTCACAAACGGAAAGCTTTCAACACAAATTGCAGCCAGTCTCACTTGTGTGGAGAACCTAAGAACGTCTGAGGGGCAATGTTTGTCATGCCTACTCATATCCTAGGAGCTCTACGCACACATTGCGAAGGATAGCTGAGTTTATACGGCATGCAGACCTGCGAACTTGGGCTAGATTGAAAAAGGCTTGCGTTTAAGTTTTAGTTTTTGGTCTGGACTGTGTTTTGTAGACTTGGTGAGGATGTGGGTGGGGCAAATTCAAAAGTAAATTACATTCATTTGTATTAGATAAGACGTATTACTTTATCGAAGAATTTTTAAATGATAAAATGTGACATTACCAGCCCTTTATTATAATTTATTTTTAATAAATTTACTATTTAATTGACATTATTTACAATATTACAAAATTAGCCTTTTATACAAGGTGTTGTTTTGCATCCTCGTCAAAATTCAGCAGGTTGTCACAAAAGACATAAATAATCAACACAAATTACGGTACCTCGTTAATTAATAAAAAACACTGCTTTTTGTTGTGGTTTGAAGTTGTCAGTATTTCAGAATAACCCCCTTAACGTGGTTTAAGGAATAAGAAATGATCGAATAAACGTTTGAGATTTTTTGTTTGTGTGTAAGCGAGGTTATAAGGCAATCAGACCGGCCGTGTTTAAAACACGGGTGGTTCACACTTACCGATTTCCGTAAATAAGAAAAAAAATAAAAAAATACATACCCATTTTATTATTGATTCCGGTCGAGAATCATTAGCATAGTTACCTCCTTGAATTTGACGAGGATGCAAAACAACATCTTGTATAAGTTACCGTTGACATGCATGAAAAATTTATTATAATTGATTCATTAATGATTAATAATACATTGAATTCTCATTATTTACTCGAATCTGAATTTGAATTGTATAAACCTAGACCCGTTACAAAAGAAAAACAATATTTGTACACCAATTACATTCGTAGGACATAGAGTTCAATGTATATGGTATTGGTTTTATTTACCACTTAGCAGCAGGAATACCTGTCTCACAAAACTATTTAATTATGGTTAATTGGCTATCGATAGCATGGAAACTTAACACGAATCAGTAACTATTTAACGCTAACTTCATTATATATTCATATTAATGTGCGTACATCCTTAAGAGTACTAATTAATCTAAAAGTCTAATTTCAGAATTAAATATACACAGCTCAGATGTTTGCTGTGCAAACTCCTATCCGGCAGAACGCACACATCACGTGGACAAACACGTATACATGCTCGTATATAGGTACTAATATACAGGAACATACTAGTTTGTACAGCAAAGGAGTACTGCAAACTTGTGCTAAATTGAAAAGTGTCCTTATTTCGTCGTGTCTCACACATCTGCAAAGCCTCTTCCTTTTTCCTACTGTGTTTGGGTCGGCGTCCATTCTTACCGGTTTGTTTGTGTGTCTGTTGATCTGTCTGTTACATTTCACGCAGTTTGGAAAAAGGATACTCTGATATTTCTTATATACATACGGGCGGAGCCCTAGGCATAAGCTAGTATTCCATTCCAAGGCGACAGTAAAGTTTTCTGTTTACTATCGAATCGAGAATCTACTCCTTACGTTAGGGAAATCAGTACCAACTTTAGGTCAACAAAGATCCGTAAATCTAAAGACTTAACTGAATTACTTGTACGTACCTACTTTTAATATATTTTTCATCAACTAAAAGATTAATTTTCGGATGGGTACATCTGGTTTTAAGTTTTGGACCATTATTGGCTGCCCAAAAACAATGTTTTCCTGAAGAATTAAGAAGGTTTTTTGGGCATTTTATTTTAACTTCTGCCCACTGCTGTCGTAAATGTTTTCTTTCCTGAAAACCGCGCCTTTTAAATCAATGTAAGAAAACTAACTAACTATATTATTGGTAACTATATTTTTGAGCCGTTTGGGGTTGAAACTCTGGGGCCGTGGGGTCCGAGTGCTCACAGCCTTTTCAAGGAAATTTCTAAACGGCTAGTTGACACTTCCCGTGACCCAAGAGCTGGGTTTTACTTTGGCCAGAGGCTAAGTATTGCCATACAACGTGGCAACGCCGCCAGTCTCTTGGGCACGTTACCAGTTGACAGCGTTGAGGAGGAGTTTTTTGACGCCCTTTTATAATTTGTTGTTATTCTAGTTAAGTATCTAGTTTTAAAAATAGTATTAATTTGATGTAAGAAAATAGTCAATCAATGTTTAGAAAACAACCAATGTAGGGAATTTTCAATATTTCAATACACGAATCCTACGAACCAAGCTCCTTACAGAATATCTCCATTTGTCCCGATCTTTATGATCAGTCGCAACAATAAACCCAGAAACTAAACAAATAAATGTGACACGATACTGCGTCAAAAGAAACGTGACAACAAAACAAGGGCTACCATTTCTTGTTTGGAAAGTCCTGACAAAAAGCCAGATATTTGCAAAGTAAAATGGGACATAGTACATACTTAGACAGTTTTCAAACTAAAAACTTATTTCACAAAAAAATATAATTACATCCGAGTTATTCCGGTCGGATACCCCGTATTTGATACCCTGGGGGATCAGTATTATTTTATAATATTTTCTATTCCGGTCTGATTCACCGTGCAGGGTATCACAAATAAATTTAATCATTTTATTCCGTTCGAATACACTAGTTATCTATTAACAGATTTTTGGGACAGTCAGCAACAAAATATGCATACAGGGTTTATTGAAATACATATGCTCGTAATACTTAATATTGTAATAGAAACGTGTTACATTGAGAAACAACGACTCTACATTTTCGTCTTGGCTAAGTCACCGCGCCCGGTATGTACCCTTTTTAATATTTTTTTACCTGCAAAAATATGGGTGTGTATTGTTCTACATTGTTATCGTCTCGGCTATTGTCTAATGATTCCAAAGTAGCCAATCAGTGACGAGTGAAGTTTTGAATATTCACATTCTATTTCTATCCGTTCCAGAATGTATGAGGATGGTAGTAAGCCGGCATCATCCTCTAAAAATTCTGATAATTTAATATATATAAATAGAAATGGAGGCATAGTTTTACTAAGGGCTGGTTACCAGTACACAAAGAAGAAACAGTATAAAAATGGATGGAGCCTATGGCGATGTGTCAACTGGCGAAGAAAAAATTGCACCGGGTCTCTTAACATTCAAGTATTTATTACGTTTTATGTTATTTATGCAGTCTTTTAGTTATCAAGCAATGAGTGTAAAGATCTAAATACCTGTTATGTTGTTTTAGGGTAACAACATTAGTAATGAGAAACATCATCAATGCGAGCCCAATGAAGTGGATAATATAATGGCACAGAAGTTACACAATTGCCGAGAAAAAGTATTATCATCCTCTTTTTCACCAATCCCGAATATTTACAACAACTTTAAAGCGGAATTCAGTGATGCCGGCTTAGACCTAATAAAGAAGCTTCCGTCGTTTACAAACATAAAAACTGCGTTGTATGATGCTAGAAATAAACAAGCCGGTATATCGAAGATACAGTGTAAAAATGCCCAGGAAGTAGAAATTCCTTCTATTTTTGAAGATTTTGTGTTGGTCAATCATTATGACGAGACCTCTGATTTCCGAATAATAATTTTTGCAGATAAAAATGTTCTGAAAGATATACGACTCATACAATTTTATTTAAGTGATGGAACTTTTGATTGTTGCCCAACACCATTCGTTCAACTTTACACTATCCATGGGGACCTTGGGAGTGATGAAGAGCACACACGAATAGTACCTTTATTATATGCTTTATTGAATAGAAAAAATGAAGAAATCTATATAACACTATTCCAGTTATTAAAGGAATATATCCCAGAATGGAAGCCACTGAAATATATGACTGATTTCGAACAAGCAGCTATGAATGCCATTTCAACTATTTTCCCCTCAGTTGAAGTAAAAGGATGCTACTTTCATTTTTCTCATAATGTATGGAAGAGAGCTAAAGCGTTGAATTTGACAAAAAACAAGCGATTTCGCAAACACGTAGCGCTATCAGCCTTATTGCCACTGCTACCTAGAAAATATATCTCAGATGGCTGGTGCTACGTAATGGAAGACAGTCCGGAGTCTAAAGAAATACAAGCATTCAACGATTACATGGTAACACAATGGCTGGAAGATGAAAGTTTTGTCGATACTTGGTGTGCCTATAATCAACGCCATCGCACAACCAATGCTGTGGAATCCTGGCATAAAAAGCTCAACAGCAGTCTGCCAAGAAACCCAAATTTATATCAGCTTTTGAAAACTTTAAAAGAGGATGCAAAGTTGCAAATAGTGAATACTAATAGTGTTGAAATGCCAAACCTAAAACGACGGCTAGCAAAAGAAATCGTAGTCGATAAGTGGTACCAACATGTAACTGACCAACTTCTCACTGGAAAAATAACAGTTGGTCACTGTTTAGAAAAGTTAAGACTGTAAGTGATTGGTCCAAATTAAAAGACACAATTATGTTTTTTTGGTATTCGATTTATCTAGTCGAAATCTTTTATTATTTAAAAACGATTACTTTTATTTAATTTGTCATGTCATTCATTTAACTCTCAAATTTGATTAAGCTCTAGAACTTGTGTTTATGTTTTTGTTATCTATCCAAATAGAAAGACCAAAATTCTGATTGTCTGTGATGATTTTATATCGTAATTTTAAGTTCTGTTTTGTTATTTAATTAAGATGGTCAAAATCCTTTTAAATTATTAAGGTTTGTCCAAATAGAAAGACCAAATGTCTGATTATCTGTGATGATTTTAAATACTAATTTTAAGTTTTATTTTTGTTATTTAATTAAGATGGTCAAAATATTTTATTAATATTAAGGATTGTCCAAGTAAAAATACTATTTTATATAGTAATTTTAAGTTCTGTTTTTGTTATTTAATTAATATGGTCAAATATTTTTTATAGTTAAGGTGTAGTTGTCTAAATAAAAAGACTAATTTTCTGATTGCCTGTGATGATTTTAAACAAATAAAACAAATATTTTTACATGAACAACTGCTTTTCTCTTGACTGTACTTACCTGTCAAAAAAGAGTAACGGGATCAGACCGGAATGACAAAGTTAATAGTGGATCAGACAGGAATTAAAATACTATAATAAACAACAGGGGATCAGATCAGGGGATCCGACCGGAATAACTCTTACATGAGTTATTTTACATCCTGCGTACTTGAAGAGTCCGGACAAATGACAACGTCAGACAAAGTTCGGAAGCACGTTCAAAAACCGGACCTCTCCTGGTCTTCTACTTTGCATTTCGATGTCAAAAAAATTCAAAATAATGTTTAGCCTTAAATTCAGCTTCGCAAACTTCGCTCACTGATTCATTCATAAGATCATGAAGTACGCAGGAGTCAGGGCAAATACAATACGTTCGGACTAATCCGGTCAGGTGGTAACCCTGAACGAAACAGACACCGTAAAACTTTGACAACTGTTACTCGTACACGTCTCATTTGTCGTTTTATTTTGGTATGTTTATCAGTCGTTAAGTGAGATGATCTGACAGAGAACCAAGGTTATCGACATAGCCCACCGCATTAGCACGCTGAAGTGCCAATAGGCCGGGCATATAACCCGAAGAACCGATAACGGTAGACGACTTTTTGAGTGGAGACCACGGATCGGTAAACCTAGCATAGGAGGTCCTCAGACTCGGTGGAGCGATGATCTTCGCAAGGCGGCTGGCAGTAGCTGGATGTGAGTGGCCGAGAATCGTGCTCAGTGGCGTGTCATGGGAGAGGCCTATGTCCAGCAGTGGACGAGTACAGGCTGATGATGATGATGATGAAGTGAGGTTTGTAGAAGACGTTGTAGATCATCTAGCTTGAATGAGATTTATTGTGTCGCATTTTATTTGTATGGTGAACACAAGAGCTCGTGGATGAATAATAACTGCCAATCGGATCAATTTTCAAGTTAAACTGCGCTTGCCTAGGTTTGTCCATAGATGGTTGACCAGCCATTACGCACCAAATTTTTTCGGTGCTTCGGAAAGCACGTTAAGCCGTTGCTCCCGGCTGTTATTTGTAGATCTTAGGCAGTCATTGAGAGCGGCGGTGGCGCAGTGGTGGCAACCCCGACTTACGAGCAGTAAGCCGTGGGTTCGAACCCAGGCAGGCGCATTACTTTGTGTAATTTATTTCATCATCGCTGCTCTCAAAAACGGTGAAGGAAAATATCGTGAGGAAACCGGCATGTCCTAGAACCAAAAATTCGAAGACATGTGACATCTACCAACCCACACTGGGCCCGCGTGGTGGATTACAGCCCACTCCCTCTCATAGGAGAGGAGGCCTGTGTCCCAGCAGTGGGAACATTACGGGCTAATGATGATGATGAGGCAGTCATTACAGGTCAGTGGCCCGAAGGACTGACAACCAGTCTTACTAGGTATACTATTACCCAGTAAAAACTTGATTGTGGATCTCAGATAGGCAGTTGCTCGAAGAAAAGTACTGGTATTCAGCAGAATCCGGTAAGAGTGGAAGCCGACCCCAACATAGTAAGGAAAAGGCAGGCAGATGATGATGACATAATAAAGAATGATGGCTGATACATGCGTCATGTTCGTGAACGGGCGCTGTCAGTTGTGACTGGTCATCTCTTAGCTGCCACGGTTTATTTTAATTAAGTACTTTATATATTTTTTTATTACTGATTTAATCTTTTAATACTCTGGACGCTCTTAACTTGCCCGTATTTCTACATCGTTCTCACATATTTGTAATTCTTAACATGAATGATGTAACATATTTTGATTTAAAAGAGTGTCCATGGAGTTTCTTGCCCATTCTTCTCCATAGAGATCTACGCTACGGAATGGGCAACTACAGTACTTTCACAAGTTATTATGCCTTGTCATTGGGACTGTAGCTTCGCGTTTTATTTTGTTTTTCGACTTTCAAAAGTGCCTGTAATGGTCTTATTGAAATAAATGCTTTGACTTTGACTTTATTCTATCTATCTACGCTCGTTTTCACCAACACTAAACATCACCAAATGAATGCCTAAAGAGTAAAAGCACCATCACGAATGTGATTTTCAACACTCGAAAATAGAATTATCTTAGAACTAGCTGTCCCGCGCAACTTCATCTGCGTCACATTTTCCCTGTCCCCACTCCTATTGGCAACATTTTTCATTGCTGCTCCGCTCCTATTGGTCGTAGCGTGATGATATATAGCCTATAGCCTTTCTCGATAAATGGGCTATCTAACACTGATATATTTTTTCAAATCGTACCAGTAGTTCCTGAGATTAGCCCGTTCAAGCAAACAAACAAACAAAAAAACTCTTCAGCTTTATAATATTAAGTATATTTAATTAGAATATATCTTAGTCACGAAAATAGAAAATCAAACCGCGCAACTTTTTGTAAGAGAAAAGATGGCATTACCTGTCTAATCTCTCATGTATATTGCGTCCATAAAACCTAACCCCATACAACTTACTAGATAGCAAGTTTTAACCTAATTTAGATCTAGTTTAGTCGCCTATTATCTTATCGTATCTCATAGATATTTAAACTTTGCAAATAGTTTAATGAACCTGAAATTAAAATTGAAAAAGAAAATTAAACTTAAAATCTTTTTGCTGACATAAAAAAGATTAAAATGGTGATATTGCTAGAGAATTCCCGCCTGTGAAATCTTTATTCGCAGAATTATTTACTATTAATAACAACTGTGTTTGAAAAAGAGAGTCATCTTTCATAATAAAAACATATCGAAAATAAACGATACATGACCAGCGGCTTTCCATGACGTCTTAAAAAAATGTTTTACTGCTTATCCAGTGTGGGAAAGAGATGGCGCTAGACATCCTGTATAGCTCCGTCTCTTTCCCACACTGGAATAAGAGTAAAACAATACTGTTTTAAAACGTCATGGTAGGCCAGCAAATGTTTAAACGTGGACGAGGAGAAAGGAACGCCACCTGCTTTGATCCTTAAATACGGATCAAAGCAGGTGGCGTTCTAGTAGTAGTAGTTCCTGCTTACCTCCGTGGGAAAAAACAGGCTTGAGTTTATTAATGTAATATTGAAAAAAAACTCTAGTGAAAAAAGGATTGTATGGTTTAATGAAACCACGGTAAAAGTGAAACTTCTTTTCACACTATAGACATTTAACTAAAAAATTTTAATAATATTCCATTATGGGTATAAAACGTGGAGTAGGGATAAAGTGAAAGGCGCTCTGACGAGCGCTTTATCCCTACTCCGCGGCCGAGCGTCACGCGACATGCATGTCGCGTGACGCACACACAGACGAAAAAGTTTGAGACGATGTAATAAAAGTTTCACTTTAAAAAGAAATAGAAAGCAATAGGTTCGTTCTACAAAAGAGTGTTTAAACCCAAACAGTCTTGACACCACCACACAAAATCTAACCCTCCTTAACTAAATCACGGACTCAATCATTATCACTGAAAGCCTCACAAAGAAAACATTCTACAGAAGATACTCTTAAAATTAAAATTAATCGTAAAAGACAGTTGAATAAAATTAGATCCACAAATATAGCAAGACTCCTTTCACATCTCTATACTTAGACCTTATGCGTGACCTTGCAGCGAGGTAGCATACGAAAAGGTCAGGTTGTTCGCAATCTGATTGAATACTTTAGCGCTGTGTTACAAAGCGCACCCGTTCAAGGTCATGGGTCGCTGGAACTTGTTAGTTATGTACGAAGTATCAAAGTTAGGATTCCAAGAAAGAGGTTTTGTTTTCATTTTAGACGATTTGTAGTTTGTAGAGTTCGTTTAAAACAAGCCATTCGAATCAATTTACAATACAGAAAAAAATGGGAGACAGTTTTACACAGTATTGGGGCACAATAAAAAAAGAATTACCGGCTTAGATCCATAAAAAACAATTTAAGTCCCCATTAACCTTACGATCCAAATAACCTAAAAAAAAACCTTCAAAACTAGTCCGCAACCCCAAAATTAGCCCTAGAACATCTAGAATATAGATGAAACTAATAATAAATTGATTGATAACCGTCTATAAAGCTGGCGGATCAGCAAGTTTCGTGTGTCAATAAAAACGGTTGCACGCGAACCATGAAACAACATGGCGGCCGGCGGCCATGACGGGTCACGCAACCACATGAGATTTTGTTTCGTAATCATTTGATAAGTTCGTGTGAGTTATTATTGTGAATAGTAATGTTGTAATGAGCTTTCATTTTGTTTTGGATTGTGTGTGTTGGAAAAAAGAAAGCCGTCTGTGAATTCACTATGGTGGGTAGGAGGAATTGGCGTTCACTTGATTAACTGTCTATGGGAGGCCGCTGCAAATACGCCTTGGTCCAAAGGGGTTATTCTAAATTTCCTATCTAGTGGAGCAACGTTTTTTTTTAATATTAAGATATTTTATATATTAAAAAACCTTAGGACGATGTAGCTAGTCAGTGAATATTTCATGTAGAGAGTGCGAATGCCTATTGTTTTAGGGTTCCGTACCCGAATGGCAAAAACCGGAACCCTTATAGGTTCGTCATGTCTGTCTGTCCGTCTGTCTGTCTGTCCGTCCAAATGTCACAGTCTCTTTATTCCGAAACTATAAGGATAACACAGTTAAAAATTGGTAGATAGATGTATTCTGTGAACCGCTTTACGAGTTTTATAAAAAAAAAGGATACATAGAATTGAAACAAAAAAAAAACATACCAATAAGTGCGGGACTTCTATAGATAGAAAAAAGTCAATCGTTTCAAAGATAGACACTTCCAAAATGGTAACGTGTGCCTCTTATTTCTAAAGTAAGAGGAGGAAAACTCTGAAAAAAAAAATAGGATTATAGAAAAAAAAAACTTTATACGAAATAAGGTTTGATGTTTAGTTATTGAGATATTGGCCTTTTTCAAATTTACTTTATGAATGACCGTTCAAAATATTATTATATTGTTTGGTTTTACAGAACCCTCTACATGCGAGTAGGACTCGCTCTTGGCCGATTTTTGTGATTTGTTCGCCGGTACGTCATCTAAAAATATGCTAAACTGAGGTTTAGCGAATCTCACGCGACTTTTAATTCCGAGCCGTTTCGCGTTCGCTACTGGTGCTAATGTTAATGTTAACAAATGATTAGCAATTAATTCTGATTTTGTTTCCGTTTGCTAGATTAGCGTGGATGGTCGCAATTTACATCACCTCCCCTTATCAGCAATTCCAGACCTTTTTATACGCCATCATCGAAATATATTTAAATTAAGTAATCCAAACGAGTAATACAGCCAATTATTGTTCGCATTTCACGCACAGCATAAATCATTTACAAATGTCACACGAGTCGATTTAAGCCCAATTACGTTTTGATAAAGTTTAATTTTGTGTGGCGAGTGTTCGCGTTTCGATTATCGCGGTCAAAATGACAGATTAATCATTTTGTTTTTTTTCTTTCAGTGTCGGGGTTCACGGCTGATCGGTGATTGTTTTCAGCGTGTTTCCTGAAATGTTCGATTGTTGAGATATGTTGGTAAATTCTTTGTGAAATGTTTTTTTGTTTTCATTTGACAATCGAATTGAAATATGTTCCAATAGTTGTAATATTACAAAGAAGCTCGTGACTAAATAATAAGAGCCGCACGGGTCGATCTTTAAGGTTAAGCAGTGCTTGAAGAGTTTGGTCCGTTGATGGGTGACCATAATTACATACCGAGTTTTCTCCGTGCCTCGGAAAGAACGTTAAGCCGTTGGTCCTGGCTGTCATTTGTAGATCTTTGTCAGTCGTTACGAGTAGTCAGAAGCTTCTGACATCCAGTCTTACCAAGGGGTATTTTATTATCCATTTACTGGGTTGTGGAGGTCAGCTAGGCCGTCACTTCATGTAAAATACTGGTACTCAGCTGCATCCGGTTAGACTGGAAGCCGACCCCAAGATAGTTTGGTTAAAGGCTAGGCAGATGATGATCTTATCGTTACTATTTTTATGTAAAAAAGCACTGAAAGTGCTTTTTACTCAAGTTGACTTCAAGTTAACTTTACTCAACTTACAGATCAAACAAGAAACAGATGGAAGAATTATTAAATTAAATTATTGAAATTGAATTATTGAATTATATATTTACTTTACAGGACAAGCGCCTATAATAACACTTTACATCAATAATGAAGAATCTACCCTAAACATGATAAAAAATTAACCTTCCTTTGTATATCCTGATAATAATAAAAGACAGACATATCAATTTGAATAGATATTCGAATAGAAGGAAGTCCCAAAGACGTTGCCGCTATTATAATTAAGCACAGCAATTACAAACGCCTGTTCATAATTATATGACAAATCTTATGAACGCGGACGTGAGGACCAATTTCATGTAAGCACTCCCCATAATAATTACGAGGCTAATAAGCTCCCACAAATTACCTTGTCATAAAATCGATATCACCAAAGCACTAAAATATATAACAATCCACATTTATATAACCATTACCACCATCAAAACAAAACTATTCCTCGCAACATTAAACCTTATAACTTAGTTATAAAGTTTAGAATCCCGTTGAGTAATCTAAGTTGGCCCGCAGCTGGTAATAAATTTAAATAATTTAAATTTGTTGTAAGAGAAACTGTAACAAAGCGGTCGTTTCAAAAATATCATATTTCGTTGTTACTAGGACGGTTTTGTTGGAACCTGTAGCCTGGATAATGTTTAAAACTCTTTCATTTGAAACAGGCATTCATTTTGTAAATTATTTGCGTGAAAGAAAAACCGGCCAAGTGCGAGTCGGACACGCGCACGAAGGGTTCCTTACCATTATTTATAAAAACGAGCCAAACAAATAACTTTTTTGTATGGGAGGCCCCTTAAATATTTATTTTATTCTGTTTGTAGTATTTGTTATTATAACATCAACGTAAATACATAATCTGTAGAAATTTCAACTGGCTACCTATCACGGTTCATGAGATACAGCCTGGTGACAGACGGATGGACGGACAGCGAAGTCTCAGTAATAGGGTCCCGTTTGACTCTTTATTTATCAGTGTTTTTATACTTGTGCATTAAGTTTTACTTTATGCACAAGTATAAAAACACTGTACATAGGCGGACTTAATGCCTTAGGCAATTCCTTTAGGTACGGAACTCTAAAAATTAAATACAAGACTGAGCAAAAAATTTCGAAATTTGAAATCTTGACACATTTTGCGCCTGAGCCCACTTGTCATCATGTGCATCGCCAAAGGGGTGGGCTGCACCACCCCTCCCCCTAAAAGCTCGGTTTTTTTTTTTAATTAAAATAACTTTTCTTGTTTTCGTTAATGAGCGAGAAGAGGCGCAACTCCGTGTAAAGTGGAGTGTGGAGGCCGATGCCCAGGAGTGGGACAGTCATGGTTAAGAAATGGACTAGGCATTGGCGTCCCCCCATTCCACTCTACTTTACATGGAGTTGCGCCTCTTCTCGCTAATTAATTTTAGGTTGCACAATTGCAAGGTAGTGATAGAAGGAAAATTAGGACCACATCAATAGCGCATGAGTAGCTTGTGGTTGTGGCTAAATAATAACAGCCGCTCGGCTTTATCTTTTTTTTTTTTCGGAATAAACCGCACTAGCCTAGGTTGACAGTTGTTAGAAGTTGCCAGTGGCCTTAAACTCTGACAACCAGTCTTACCAAGGGGTATCATATTAATAAATAATAAATTCTTTATTTCAGACCACAAGTCCATTGGTTAGTACAACACACAACTTAAAAACTAGTGTTAGTACTTACATCTACCAGAGAATCAAAACAAATTATTTATTATACGCCACAGTGGCATGTAGGCGTACCCAATGCCCAAGTATGGGACTGTCCCACCTGTCCGCTATAGTACTCAGGATGCTGTTGGGGCTGACGCGTACTCTGCGCATGATGGAGGCGCATCGCTTGCGCATGATGGCGTGAAAGCCATCTATGCCCGCTTCTGCGAACATGCCGGAGGCACTGCAGTAGCGCGGCAACCCCATCAACACCCTGAATGCATTATTATATTGGACGCGCAGAGTGTGTATGCCCTCTGCGTGTAGTATATTACCCAATACTGAGTTGTGGAGGTCAGATAGGCAGTCGCTCCATGTAAAATACTGGTATTCAGCTGCATGCGGTAAAACTGGAAGCCAACTCGAACATAGTTTAGAAAAGGCTAGGCACATGATGATCAATAGCGCACAGGTTTATACAGAACTCAGGACCAATTCGAAACGCTACCCAAAATCAAATCCTGGCTTATATAGTAATTAGGTTAGCCCATAATTCGCTTAAGGGATATGTATGCTGTGTACTGGAGACATTCCAGATTCGCTGAATTGGGATATATATCGAGGTCACTGGGACGCTATAGTTACCGTCTGTCTGTACTCCATTTACTTGTATATATGCAATATATTATTTGGAAGGAGACGTGTTTATTCATGCAGCAGGATAAGGCGTCCTTATTCATGTTTATCTATCTTAATTATTCTTGGATAGATTGGATCTTTAGGATTTGCATTGAGAATGTCTTTTATCCCAGACTAAACTAATTCTATTCAAGTCCATGGTTTCAGTAGATTTTATTTCCAAGGAATTAAATTGGAACATAACCTAGTGTCAATTAAATTGATTTTATAATGACTAGTAGACACTACTGAAAAAGTCATGTTAAATAACAAAACACACCGAACTTTATAAATAGGAGACATTATATTCAGCATTTTTTTTCCAAATGCATAATTTTTTTACAATATTGTAAACTAACGGAACAGAGAAAAAGCAAATGATTTTAACTCATTTAATGTGGATTTTCAGCAGAAAAATAATATCTTGATGGCCAATTAAAATCATCTACTGCACATAAGCCTTCCATGGACCGCCATTATGAGTACTGAAACCATAATATCGCGGATTTCAAAGTATGCTATTAGTAATCATCATCTGCCTAGCCTTTTCCCAAACTTTGTTTGCCAGTCTAACCGGGTGCAGCTGAGTATCAGTATTTTACATGAAACGACTGCTTATCTGCCCTCCGCAACCCAGTAACTGGGTAATACGATATCCCTAGGTAAGACTGGATGTCATAGTTTCGGCTTCTGACTACTTGTAACGACTGTCAAAGATCTACAAATGACGGCCGGGATCAACGGCTTAATGTCCTTTCCGCGGCACGGAGGAAACTCGGTATGTAATTATGGTCACCCATCTACGGACCGACCTCGGCAAGCACGGCTTAACCTTGAAGATCAACCCGTTATTATTTAGCCATGAAGCTCCTATTAGTATGCCATAAGTGATATTGTTTTAATATTCAAGTTTGGAATACGTGTAAGTTGTCACAAAATGTTGTAATAAGCAGACAAGAAGTCGGTTAGAAAGGACAAAGCTTTAATTTCACTTAAAATGATCTTTTATACGTCTTTTACCCACTACAAAAGAGGAGAGATAGTAAATTGCCGACTAAATAGGGTAAAAGTAACTCCCATTTACCCAAAAAAAATCTAGGTTACCCAAGTTGACCCTAAACCTCCAGACAAAATGTTCCGCTGACCCCTTTACAGAAAGACTTTCTGTATTCTCGTGAACTAACGATTTGGCACAATAAATAATGGTTCGTTCTTTGAAGCAAATAAACGTGGATTCGGAACGAGACTGCGAGTGAATGAAACATGAACCATTTGAGTGAATGATAATGAGAGGAACGTGGAGAGTTGGTGTGGACTAGGCTTTTGGTAGGTGGTCACTTAGATAGTGATCTTGTTTTTGTGGTCAAGAAATAAACACTAACTTTAGGCTAACAGATGTCTAGTTTAGGAGCGACATAGAAATCACCGAAAATCATTGTTGAGATCTTAAAAAGGTAAAAATAAAAAATACAAGTAGTTATTAGCCCAGTAATACATAAGCAGATACACTGGTAATACACAAGAGATATTATGAGTTGCTTGAAATATTACTTAAAACTATTTACGTAGATAGTGTTGTTGCTAGATAGTCCCATAGTTAATTTGACAGGAGTAAATGGTCCTCAGATCCGCAACAAAATTGACTTCAGCTGCCTCTATGACGGCACGGTTGGCGCAGTGGTTGAGCGATCGACTGCTGCGCTGCATGTCGCGTGTTCGAGCCCCGCACGGAACAAATATTTGTATGGTCTACAGATAGTTGTTCCGGGTCTGGCTGTTTGTGTATGTGAGTTTATATGTTTGTAAACGCACCCACGATACAGGAGAAATTCGTAGTAGGGCAAAGTTTTTTTTTTAAACAACGAAAAGAAAACAAAACAAAGAACTTTACGGAACTAGCCCAAACAGCGTTACAAGGAAAGCAAACAATTTCCCTACTTCCTCACTAGGTCATTTCAAAATACGAAACAACCTAAACTAATAATTAGTCCTACTTTCAGTAATGGCGGACGGAATCGACCACTCTTTCACCAGACCTCACTCGGAAACTCGGAAACACGGGATAATCGACTACCCCGGAGTTTAACGGCCAGTACATTTGTACCAGAGGTCGTAACCCACAGTTTTACGTCAAAACAGAGATAGGAGCGGGAAAAATATACCTTTTTTAAAATTAAAATGTAAGTGGCCCGCTTCAGAGATTTATGATGTTTGTCCTCCACGACTGTAAATGTTGTGACGTTGCCACACCAAAAAATATATATTTTAAAATTTATTTTTAATGTTTTAAGCTGTGGCAAAGGTTGTTTTATCTAACGACGAATAAATTAGATAGAATGGAACGGATTAAAAATTCAAACGGTTAAAATGTTGCCAGCGTTTAAATTTAAATATAGGAACACAATTTGGTTGGATTAAAGGTTATTTTAAAACCAGTCAGGTTAGCCGATTGTGATTTTAATGAGTTTCCGTCGGTTTGGACTCCTATTTTGTAAGCTAGGTTACAATTAAAGCCACCCTAATTGATTCTGGACAAGTGATTTGCATGTTTAAACAAAATTTTATTTTTTAATTTAATCGTACAAACGATGACGTAATAAATACGACTGGCAACAATTAACAGCAGTCACTGTATTATTTAATGTTATAAGTCTATGTTGAAGACTTTGTGAGTTGCAGGTTGTAACAACTTTTTAATTTCACAGTCTCGTTCATCTTCAATTCTTTGTGTGTTTAAAGCCGTATACAGACATTGCGAGGCATGCGCCGCGAACAACGCCCAGCGAATGCCTCGCAAGGTGTGTACCTTTTTTTTCGTGGCGAGGCATGTGCTACGCACGGGCGACGGCGAGCCAAAGTATGACCGCAGCATTCGTTGTGCGCCGTTCGTGGCGCATGCCTCGCAAAGTCTGTATCCACCTTAACACGTTGTACTTTAGTATTCAATTTTCTTAAGATATTGTGTTTTTTCCGCAGGCTCTTTTTTACAGATGGACTCAACGGCTTTCAACATCAATTTCCTGTCCATTTTCAAATTTATTTGACGTCGGTGCATTACCGGACGTCACCTAAGTAGTCACCCGCTTTGATTCAGATTTTTGGGATTCATGTGCGTATTGTATGATTATCATTTGCTTGGGTGAAGCAATCAGCATGGATGAGAGATACTTCTCGACAGCATGCAAAGCCACGGCACAGACCCATGGGTGGCATAAAACTCTGACACCAGGATAGGCCACACGATAAAGAAAAAAAAACCCCTTGTTTAGTCATATCATCTTTCATACAGAACATCCATCGTTTTTTAGGTCTTCATCGTCCCCTACTCTGACAGCTACCCACATTCAAACTCAAAACTTCACGACATTGTCCTCTCACCTCCGTGGAGTTAACTTTGATCCTGTTAATTAAAATCTGATTACAATTTTACGATTTTCTTAATTTGTTCGAATCAAAAACGAGTACGACAGCCAATTTTAACAGAGAAAAAATGTTCTTTAGTTTTCATTCTACACACCTCAGCCTTCTGTAAAATACATAAACAATACGGAGGCCACACTTTTACAGTGCATTTGCGGGGCTAAAATATGGCCGACCCCAAACAGGACCCCAAAGTGCCTTTATAAAGTTTTTGGTGTAAAATAAAGCAATGCTCTCACTGTTATACTTTATGTACAAGGCTCACGGCTTGTTTATGGTTCTTTTGTGATATGAAAAAAGCAAAAAAAAACACGAAAAAAAATGCATTATTAGGTGAACAATCTGCTTAGAACTTGAACACTAATATTATAAAGAGGCAAAATTTGTGTAGGTTTAGATGTAGAGGCAATCTACGGAATTTCTGATCATTTCTGAATTCTGTAAATTCTTCTACTAATAGGAAGCTATATTATGGTTTATAGTTAGGTACAGTTTCATAGGCTGTATTTTTAACCGCAACGTGATCGAAGCGAGCAGCAGCAGCAGAGCAGACTGAGAGCAGCCGGTGGCCCATTGGTGGCAGCCCCGACTTACGAACAGTAAGCCGTGGGTTCGAACCCAGGCAGGCGCATTACTTTGTGTAATTTATTTTATCACCGCTTCCCTCAAAAATGGTGAAGGAAAACTTCGTGGGAAACCGGCATGTCCTAGAACTAAAAATTCGAAGAAATGTGACATCTACCAACCCGCACTGGGCCCGCGTGGTGTGGATTACAGCCCACTCCCTCTCATAGAAAAGAGGCCAGTATCCCAGCAGTGGGAACATTATAGGCTATGATGATGATGAGAGCGAAGCCGTAGACAAAAGCTTATTATTAATTAATTGTATCAAGTGACCAACTCTGATATACTACTGTAAATGAACGTAAGTATCTCTTTTCAAAAATTTCAATTATCATATCAATGTCGGAATTACAACCCTAAAGTTCAGCGAAAACTGCTCGTCGCCATAAAAATGTTATCAGCGAACGAACGTCCTAAAAGCCACTAGTCATCCATTTCCAAAAATTTCACATTTACAACCGTAAAATATTGCAGCTGCCATCAAAACCCAATAAAAATAGAAGTTGAAATCGTCGAGAACGCATAAAATATGTTATACGGAGCTCGCTTCACACATTCCTCAAGGCCATGTGCGGTTAATGTGGAGCCGAATATCGAAGAACGGGGGACCCATCTAGGTAGGATGGTTCTTCCCCGTACTTCGAGTGTTTTCGAATATGAGTATTTAAAGTTTCGAAGTTTTGTTTCGATAATGTTGTGTATCGGCGGCATTACTTATCAGGTTACGGTATCATAATGAGGTAAACGTTTACTGTACCTTTATAAATGGTTATAGGTAGAAACTGTTGTACAAGGTTGATCGTAATCAATACCCTAATCAGAGAGAAAACACATAGTTTTTACGTACTTAGTCTTTGTTAATTTATACGGTCAGAGAGCAGCGGTGGCCCAGTGGTGGCAGCCCCGTACGAGCAATAAACCGTTGGTTCGAACCCAGGCAGGCGCATTACTTTGTGTAATTTATTTCATCACGGCTGCCCTCCAAAACGGTGAAGAAAAACATAAATTCGAAGAAATGTGACATCTACCAACCCGCACTGGGCCCGCGTGGTGGATAACAGCCCACTCCCTCTCATAGAGAGGAGGCCTGTGTCACAGCAGTGGGAAAATTATTGGCTGATGATGATGATAATGGTCATTCGTAGTTTTCGTTACCTATATGTATTTTTTCTCTCTTTAATATCATATGGTCTGTATAACTAGCGAAGTGTGGGTAAGCTGTCGGTACAGCTCTGCCTAACTAGTCGTGGATTAGAAGCGTAAAGTTATGTTATTTAATTTCATTGCAGATTGTACAGGCAATTACATTAACAGAATCACACTAATGCTGTAACTGTAATATTCATTCGGAACAAGGTCAAGACTCTAGCTAGACCTCAGAAAACACACAAAAAATAAGAAAACGAGAAAAAAAAAAACGAAACCCAAATACCGCATACCAATCAAATATGTACAATTGACAACAAAAACACCGCAATCGTTACCGATAAAGAAAGAAATTGAAACGGTTGTTCGCGTATAAAATTTATAAAATTATTCGATAAACATCGCCTAAGTGAGGTTGCCACTAAATCTGGCACCATATGGTGGGACCGAGTAATGCGGGGGACGTGACGACACATGCTAGTGTGTTTTTGGTACTTAAAGTGGTCTTATGTGTCATGTACGGGATAATTATGATTTTAGAGATAGTGAAAGTGCAAATAGAAAACAAAACCTGAAAAAAAATAATGTTTGTAGTATCATGTATGCTATTACACCGACCAAAATGTCTCTCCTTTCTTTCAGTACATCCAATCCAATCTTGTATGCCCATTTTATACTAGTTTTAATTTTTAATACTTTTTAACCGATTTGTAAATATATCGCATTTGTGAAAATCCTTACTGTAGCCGAATTGAAGTTCCTTGAAATGTTTCGTACTTTACTGTAAGTACAAATGGCCAAAATACTTGGTACGTAGGCGAGTTTGTCCTGCTTTTGTATGTTATACTTTCTTAATTAATTTAGAAATCATTGACTAATAAAGGATACTAGTAATACTTTCCGAAATTGCTAACCCGATGTACAAGTATGTACCTATACTCGGTAATAGATACTGCGGGGTAATTTCCTAAAACTACACTGCACTCAAAATCTCAATGAGATTTTTAACAGACTTCAAAAAGAAGGAGGTTCTCTATCGACTGTATGTATTTTTTTTAATGTATGTTCACCGATATCTTCGCCAAATTATGGACCGATTTTCAAAATTCGTTTTTGTTTATTTGGTGTAGGATCATCATCTTCCTGCCCTTGTTCCATGATACTTGGGGTCGGCGCAACACGTTTTTGTCTTCCATGCTCATCCTCCAACCATCACGCTATCATTTACTCCATGTAATTTCATATTATTCCTCACACAATTCCAATTCATCGTTTTCTTGGTCTTCCTCTCCCAATACAATAGTGTTGATAAAATAAATACAAAATTCTAAAAAACTAGCAAATGGTCTCGCCCTAGCATAAGAAAAGTTGATGTACACAGGAAAATAAAAGTATAAATAAAAACTGGCCACGTCTAATGGAAGAACAACACAATGCAGTGATAGGAAAATTAAAAACCAACAGCAGAAATGCGTGATGTCGAGAATCAATTGATAAAAGAAAGAAATTGTGGAAAAGAGAAGGAAAACTGAGAATCTGAGTCCAATCTATTTCACCCAAGGCGTGACCTCTTGTTATTTCAAGTTTCCTAATCCATCTTTATTACTGGACCCCTTCAACTTACAACAGAAAACAAAGTCAACCATGCTCCACCAAGATCGATGCCGGGTAAAATGAGACGAAACGAATATTATATAAAATGTTTGAGAATAAACAGGAAAAAACGTCAAAAAGTACACAAAGGGAATTCATAACATTATCTGATAAGTCTGCTTTATAAAGCCAACGATGATTAAGCTTTGTGTTTTGTACATCAACCACAATCCCTTCGTAATGTGTTTGAACGAATACGCCTTCTAAATGGATTTTGTCAGGAATCACTCTAACCTCTTTTCTGAATTTAGGTCGTCATAACGAATCATCAATCAACTGTCATGTATTCAGCAATGAAAAAATTAAAATAAACTCTATTACTAGTTCCACTAGACATAATATTGCCTCGCTGAAAGTTCCTCACTCAATAACGCAAACCTCTTTCAAGGAAAAAACAATGACACAAATCAAAGAAAAAATAAAACACCAAAGAGGAAGCGAGGACCAATCAGCAACGAAACACGCAACACAAGGACCAATCGTAGCGCACAATAAAATGGAATGACAAGCACATAATGTGTAAGGACCAATCATGTTGATAACCGCTCGTTATAGGAACCCGTCATTACTGATGTAACAAATCATACAGGCTTGTGGCACAAATCATGGACCACAATGCCCTTAAATTGGAGGAAGAACCTTGTCTTTTGTGCCATGTGGTTGGGAATGTTTTTAAGATTTTTAGAGTTAAAGTAAATTAGGTAAGGAAGAAATAAACCTTTAAATAGGGACAGACGAATTAGGCATTTGTAGAATGCCAGGCATTTTAAGAATTAGGCATTTAACGACTAAGCCAATTTAAAAAATGATATTCAACAATTTATACTCTTCTTGTGTTGGCGACCAACACATGTTTTGGGGTCCTTGAAACCACATGTAGCTAATAAGTACGCTGCTAGGTAGCAGTGTAGGTATCCTCAAAAGATAAACCATTAAATAGTCTTTAAAAACAACCTAATTCTATTTAAAAGATTTCTAAAACCATAAAACCATGAAGCATCACTGTAAATTGGGTCAACAAACCATCTTCCGGCATTTTTATTTATTCTAAAAATATGGCAAACAACAACAGGGTCCTTTTCTATGGCGTCTGTACCCCAACATTATAACAAAAACCTGTTTTTCTCTCACAAATCACGAACACAACAATGCACTGAAATTCGTTGAGAAAGGAAAGCCTTGTCTTTTGTTAAATGCGGCTACCAATTCTGTTTAATGTTTCGTGGTAAGACCAATGGTGATAAATGTGGCCTGAAACACAATGCTGGTAAATTGAATTAAATATTATTTGGGCTAAATTCAGGTTACCAGAATTATAGTATTTTCTGATACTACTCCATGTTACCAACAATACTATTCTGATAATATTGATTGCATTCCACAATGTGACCTCTTTGGGCACAGCAAATATGGAGTGAAGAAGAGGGCTAACCAACAGCATTAAGTAAGCTTGTAGCTTGAAATCACAGGATACTAGACTTTGTAATTTTTCTCAAAGCTCCACGACATGCGAGCAAACCCACAAGTCACCCTACATAATAATATACTGAGTGCCTGCAACCAATATTTATTAAACTCTGTGTTTGCAAACCAATACTAGAACAAAGAAACCATTTCAAAATGGTCCTTCGATCCGAATACTCTCTCCAAATCCAAATATAACAGTTTCAAAAGGACAAAACTTAGTTGTTGGTCCCAAAAACTAGTAAATTGATTTAGAAGGGTTTATTGTTTGATGTAAGGGCCTAACTTACAACAAATCATACAGCCTTCCGACCACAAATCATGGAGCAACAAAGCGTTGAAATCCGCGAGAGGCCTTTGTTCGCGGGATGAGTTGATGCCAATGTTGGCCGTACAAGTTTGCTAGTGCGTGTAATTGTTATTGCTATATGCTATAACTTTATATGATTAAGTATACCAATAAAAATTGTTGAATTGTGCTTCAAATAATTAATTTTAAAACGATTTTGTATATTAATTCGCGATCTATAACAACAAAATTTGCCCAGGGCTTCAACTACCATCGTGGTCTTATAAAGTCAGAAACTGTAATTGAACTTGACTCCAGGCTTTGTCTTAGTAACGCCTTCCATAATATATCTTCAGATTTCGATGGATAAATACAATTTAA
This sequence comes from Cerastis leucographa, assembly GCA_963082945.1. Classification (NCBI taxonomy): domain Eukaryota; kingdom Metazoa; phylum Arthropoda; class Insecta; order Lepidoptera; family Noctuidae; genus Cerastis; species Cerastis leucographa. The sequence continues at coordinate 2,491,887 of OY720366.1, forward strand.
ATGTTTATTACCAAAACTGTCGTGGACTGCGTACCAAACTACATACATTATTTATGAATATCTTGTCATTCTCATATGATGTAATAATTCTTACGGAGACCTGGCTTATGCCAAGCATATCCGATGCTGAGTTTATTGATGACCGTTATTTGGTATTTAGATGCGACCGCGACCGCTGTACCACAGGGAAGCGTGATGGTGGCGGGGTACTGATAGCCATTCTACGCACATTGCGACCAACTAGTATCTTGATGCGTCCCTCTCACGCTGATATTGAACACGTCTTGGTGCAGCTGCCGGGGTCGCACCCTACAAAACGCCATATCATAAGTGCAGCCTATATACCGCCGCGTTCTCCGGACGATTTGTACACATCTCACTTCGATATGTTGCTAGATATTATCAATGACACTACTACTGACGCATTCTACATAACAGGCGACTATAATTTACCAGGCATTAACTGGCTTGATCGTAGTGGATGTAACTATGTTGTTCCACAACCAACGGATAATTCGGGCGGTAATTTATGCAATTTTATATCTTTGTCTAATATTTTTCAATACAACACACTGAGGAATAACCTAGGACGCATACTTGATTTGTTTTTGTCGAACGTTGACTGTGTGTTCAAAACGTGTACACCATTGCTACCGCCTGATGTTTACCACCCGCCCTTTTCGGTAGCTACATCATTTATGACAAAATTTATACCAATGAAACGCAACTTATCTATGAGACACAATTTTTTTTAAAGCTAATTATACTTTAATTAACAAAGACTTAAGCATGTTAGACTGGAATAAATTGTTTTGCGAACTTTCTGCTGAACAATCGGTTAATGCATTTTACGATCAAATTTATACTATAATTAAAAGGCATATTCCATTATCTCGTCTTAACAATTCTAGTTTCCCTTTGTGGTTCTCACCTTCCCTCATTCGTATTTTCAAAACCAAAGAAAAAGCTTGGTTGAAATGGAAAACCTACGGTAATGCATCGGACTATGTTAGTTTTTCTACTCATCGAAAACGTTTTAAATCTGAATGTGACAATTGCTTTAGTAAATACATGAAATCGGTCGAGGACAGTATTCCCCTTGGCATTAAACATTTCTGGATGTACGTCTCAAACAAGAAGGGCAAGGCGGAGATCCCAGCAAACATGTTTCTTGAAAATCTTAACTCAAATAATCCAACAGAAATTTGTAACATGTTTTCCACTTTTTTCACCTCTGTTTATGAACCTACGAACTTAAACCCCTCAACGTGGCAGCCACCTAGCTCATACGCGGATAATTCACCCTATATCTCTGACATCTATTTACCAGTAAATGTTGTACATAAAGCAATAAAACAATTAGACTTAAACAAAGGTGCAGGCCCCGATGGCTTGCCACCCGTGTTCATAAAGAATACCAGAGAAAATATTGTACTGCCACTATATATTTTATTTAATAAATGTTTACGAGAAGGCACCTTTCCCGATGTTTGGAAACGGGCACATATCACACCAGTGTTTAAGAGTGGTGACAAAAACAACATACAAAATTATCGCCCTATATCTATACTGTCCACTTTGTCGAAGCTTTTCGAGAGTCTTGTACACAGTGAAGTGTACTCTCATATTCACAACCTCATTATTGGTGAGCAGCATGGATTTGTCAAACGACGTTCGACGAATACTAATCTCATGTTATTCACAGACTTTCTGTTCAAAAACATGGATGAACAAATTCAAGTTGACGCTGTGTACACAGATTTTCGGAAGGCCTTTGACAAGGTGGACCATAAGCTGCTTTTAGATAAGATTGCATACAACGGCATCCGTGGCAATTTGTTGCGATGGTTCATGGCTTACATATTTAACAGGTTGCAAAAGATAGTTATTAATGGTTTCCAATCAAGCTCAATCATTGTCACCTCAGGGGTGCCCCAGGGTTCAATCATGGGCCCCCTACTTTTTGTTTTGTTTATTAATGACATTAAGAAATGCTTCATTCATTCCCAATTTCTAATGTATGCCGATGACATCAAAATATTTAAGTCGTGCAAAAGCACACAAGACTGCCTATTTCTACAGGAGGACCTTGATAGACTTTCTCGATATTGTTCGTCCAACAAACTTCAGCTTAGCTTACCTAAGTGCAATGCAATTACTTTCACAAAAAACAAAAACATTATATTATTTGATTATAGTCTACACGGTATTTGCTTGCAAAGAGTTGACCACATACGAGATCTTGGGGTTTTAATGGACTCGAAATTGCACTTTAATCTTCATATTGATAACATTGTTAACAAGGCGTATCGCATGTTTGGTTTTGTCATGCGTTCTTCAAACGACTTTAAAAGACAGTCTACTTTTCTACTTCTATACAAAACGTTGGTCCGCTCTCAATTGGAATTTGCTGTACCTATTTGGAGTCCCATTTTTGATGTATATATAAAAAGAATTGAAATGGTTCAAAAAAAATTTTTACGTGCCATGCACTACAGATGCACTAAGTCTAAATTACCATACATTCAATTATTAAAACATTATAAGTTACAAAGCTTGGAGTCAAGACGCAGCCTACTAATGGCCATGATGCTTCATGGTCTTTGTAATAACAGGTTCGACTGTGTAGATATTACCAATAACCTATGTTACATTGTACCTAGAACTGTAATGCGCAGAGAGGTGCGCGTGCCGCGGCTGTTCCACACTGCAAGGTGCAGAACTCACGCTGGCGCACGGGCGCCTCTCCGACTCATCGTAGATACGTATAACACACACTTTATCGAACTGGATATTTTCACGCTTACACACTTTAAGTTCAAAAGGATGGCTATTGAGTCTTTAAAGTAACCTTCTAAATTTACCATCACTGTATTAGATATGAGTACTTTTAAATAAAATTTTCTGGAAAATTAACGCACGCATTTAGCTAGTTTCTAACCATTATTTCGCGGACATTGGTGTGGGTTACACGTTTACTTATTTTTTAAAATTATACTATTATACTTTAATTGTAATGTGTAACTGTTAAATGTCCCAATAAAGTAAAATAAAATAAATAAAAATAAAATTATCCCACGGGTATAAAAGTTTAAAAGTATCAAGTTATGGTTCACACCTATGGCAAATTTCATAAATATCCGTTCAGCCGTTGAGCAGTGAAGACATCAAATGTGAAACTCACTTTCAAATTTTATAATATTAGCTAGGATTTTAGGATTGTGTGCCTAGTCTGTTGAGGCCAACTCCAAGTCAAATCGGATTCAGCTGAATACCAGTCAAAAGAAACTTATTTATTGAACCTCGTCTTTAACAGCCACGCTAGAATAAAAAAAATACAGGTATACTTCAATAACAAAGTTACAAATCAAAATTCTAAAGGGTGTAAAACACCTCTTAACGAAGTCGAAAGGCACTGGTTCTCCCTGTCCTTGCGATCATTTTTTTGTTCTACACCATACCTGGGAACCTTCTAGTTACGGAGATATTAGGGGTCAAAGTTCCAACTTTTTGACAAGTATTTTTTTAAATACAAGTTTTTGATGTAAGATTTTTACTTTAAACACCTCCACGACCCCCGTACTATTCAATCCGTCCATCAGCACAATGTTTTGATTGCGTTACATTGAGTTCTACCACAAAACATGATTTTACACCCCCCAAAAAAAAGTCGTTTCCCAGCAATAATTTTTGCGTAAAGTTACTTAGTTTCATGTACAGAATGCTTGGTTGACGGCTTCGTGATGAGGTGATTTACACGGTGGTATACACCGTGTAAATCACCAGATTCCACTTTGTTTGTTCAGCACTATGATTCGACAAAATGTACTGCTTCTTGGTTGCATGACTAAACTCAAAAACAAATCACACAGTTTCTTGCCCACAAATAACGACCAACAATGCGCCAAACTCGAGAGATTCCATTGTTTATAGGAGAAACTTTGGCGCCAATGTTGGTTGTTGGCGTAGGACTGTTATTGTCTAAAACGTTGACTGTCATATTTCATAATAAGTGTTTACAGTTAAAACCTTTAAGCTGTAGGTGCTATGAATCATAGAAACTGCGTATGAAGGTATACAGTAGTTTAGGAAAGATAAAGTAACTATTACGTGTGTTCGAACACAGACCGGTTTTCCTATTAGGTTGTGTTATTTATTGCTCTGAAAGCGATAATAGAAAACAGTTTGAGGAAGCCTGCATTTCCTAGAACCTACAATCTTAAGACGTGACATCCACCAACGTGTGTTGGACCCTTTTTTTTTTAACTGATGGGAAATCATAAAAATGACTCCCCCCACTCTGGGCGGAGCGGAAGGGAGTGTCCGACTTGTACTGACTAAAACCCATCCATGTTCCCTCTTAGCCCTTTGTGTTTCAGGGCCACGGTATCTCTTTCGAACAGTCCCGCAACACTGGCAGGATCGGCCCTCTTGGACCCCTTCCGGTTTGCTGACATCTCCTTGAGGCGCGCGTGGAACACGAACGCACCGTTGACACGGCCTGTCGTCATGAGACGGACGAACGGTGAGCTAGCCCACTCGTGTTGGGCCTGAGTTGTGGATTATCAACTTTTTCTCAAAGAAGATTGCCTAGTTAGTCTAGCGGTTGACTACTGAGCATGGGGTCTTGGATTCGATTGCCGGAACGGGCAAATTGTTATTGACTTTTCCGCCCGGAATTTCTCAGTAGCAGCCGCGGAGTCTGGATTTGTGAACGGTTGATGGCAATAGGCTCGCCCTCTATTACATGGGACTTAAAAATAACTGGTGAAATGTGGGAGTAATATTAGTACACCTCTGCCTAACCCTGGCGTGGTGTTATGATAAGTTGTTCTCAAAGAGATGTGGCCTGGGAACGTTGCAATGAACATACATAATTATGACAGAAAAAATACGAATTCTAAAGACGACATATTCTCGACTTATTTTCTGAATGCATATTTGTTACAGCCATTTAAATGTACAAATACGCCTAATGCATTGCTACTTTTTAAAATGTGCCGCGATACTTATATAGCTTATGAAAAAAAATATAAATTGACCGGTAAAACAATTGACAGTCACATTCAATACTAAAATCACCAAACTAAACATGCAACGTACCGATTGTATCTGATCCATTCCAATGTTGAATTCTGAACGTTCGATTAAATCAAAACTGCGTATATAAGCGAATGTCAATGGGGGGTTATATTTTGACATTTGATTGACGCGTGGTGGCTTTCATTGATACACGCGTACTAACCGGCATTACGGGGTCTGAATAATAATTGGATACAGCTGTACCATTTTTAAAATGTAACAGAGATTTTGTAACAGATTTTTCCGTCATCGCATGTTTTTAACACGCAGATGTCAGGGAAATTGATTATTTATGAAACTGACACATTACGTCAAATTGCCGTGTGTTAACAACTGTCAAAGTTGTAATTTGGGCGCACGGGGAGTTTGAGATGGAAATAAATTTAAAACTTAATCATTTGTCATGCTTTTTAAATAATAATAAGATTTGTTGTGATATAAATTGATGTATTTTATGTGACCAAAAAGGTTATAAAAACTCTTTAATCAAATCTTTGACAGGTGTCAAAATAAAAAAAAGAAAGGTTGATTTTTACGGTTCCTGCCAAAACGGCATTCTTTTTCAAGAGAAGAACCAAAAGGCTTTGCTTGGGGAATTGATCTATGTTAAGTACATGTGGTCGTATATTAAGCTTGCTACTGATATAAGCACCAAGTTTTGTGTTCTATTTATGTGTACTAGTTTATAAATACAGTTGTTGGAACAAGGCGAAACTGGAAAAAGGCGTCTTCATTTTACATTCGTTTTCTTGACTTGACTAAATGCTATTACAGACATTGTTTAAGTCATCATTATCATCTTCTCGCCCTTGTCCTATTCTAGTTGAGGTCGGCGCAACACGTTTTTTTCTTCCATTCACCCCTGTCAGAGGTCATGGCATCATTTACTCTTTTCTCTTTCAAATCATTCCCCCACTCAATCCATCCATTGTTTCGTTGGCTTAATAATTGTCTAGGTATTGTGACAATATTGTACTGGCCACCTACATTTAAGTGGGATAATGGACATGGCACCAATCATGAATTTTCTTGCCGGTTCTTCTCCATAAGAAACGACCAACCCGAACCGTGCACCTTTTTTAAGCGCTTTATAAGTGTCCATTTTGGCCTCCTATGTAAAATAAAACATTTTGATTTTAATTTTGAGTTAAATACCAAAACTGGAAATACTTAGCGAAATTGTCATTTAAATAAAATATCTCGATTCGTTCTCGTAAAATTTTGAAATTTAGACTTTACACAATTTGTATTCATATTCTAATGCGCCACAAACATTGGTCCGCAGGTCCGAACTCCGAAGGCCAATTTGGGTCCAAAACTATGATTCACGCTCGCAAGTCCGTGGGGAAACCGAACTAATTTTACGGCTGTTTCCCTGTCACATTGTCTTCATAATGCCCCAAATCGCGTAGGAAATTACCTCACATTTGTTGTAATAGGCCAAAGACGCAGGAATATAGTTATTTATGAGCAAAGGACCGCTTCCTATTTATTTGTTCGCAATTCTGGCAATAAATGATTCATCTTTTGTTGGGTATAGAAGACAAATGGAGTTTTAGGACGAAATTGTTTTATTGTGATGTAAATTTTGTTGTAGAGCTTTGTTATATCTGCTTCGTGACCACGTGCGCGGAGTTCAACAGTGAAACTGAACGTGATCAGCTCATGTGAACTGCGTTCAAGAAATGTCAGTGTCAGTATTCCATAGCAATTGTGATACTTAAGGCTTTTTAACTCTGAAATGAAATTCGACCTTAATGAATATTACAATAATTCAATGTTTTAATTCGTCACACTTACAGAATTACTACAAGTCTCATCAAATTAATTCCAAGATCCATAGCGCACACAATGTATATTTAAAATTATAATGCATTCTCATTTTACACAAAACGAACTTAATTGAATTTAATAAATCTACAAAATCACTTGCTCGTACCCATCTCACATGAAGTGTAATTAACAAAGTAATGAATTAAGAATAACACAAGTTTTAATGCATCCAGACAGTAAATAAGGCCCCGCTCACAGCTTCAGGCGATGCATCTTGCGAAAAACGACACGCGCGGGTGTTTCTTTTGCGAGAGTATCGTAACTCCATTAAGGGACCTTTGCATGACTGGCCGCTATCTAGAAACAAAACTGGTCGGATGCCCTGTCGTTCGACCAAACTTTTGTCGTGGTCGACGCTTCTGCAGCCAAAAACGGGGTTATTGTGATCGTGTGAATCGTTGCACACTCTAATCAACTTTCATTTGTTTTCTGAGTAGTCGCAGTCACTTGCGCATGTAGCTCTAGGCTAAAAACTTACGAATAATAATAACATATAACAGTCATCATTCTTAGGATAAAAAGAGACATTCTGTTCGCCCTCATATAACACAAAGATTAGTGCGAATAAATCCAGCTCAGTGTAACTGATGAGCGAGCTCAGCGCGCCATAGTGCCAACTTTGAATCAATATCTATCGCTGAACCGCGGAGCGAGGGCGGCGGATCAAATGTTATCCTTCGAGAAAGATCGGAGTGAGATTTGTGTATTGTTGGATTTTGATGCAAGAACAGACTGACTGATAGAAATCGCGTATTTTACCATTGACGTACCGAGAAGTAGAAGCAATTTATGTGATGGATATAGCGGAGGGTTCAATTGAATTATGATATTGTGTTACGATAGTTTGACTGCCGTGACAGAGCACTGACTGCTGATCCACTGACATCTTAAGAGTCCACGAGATTTACACAATATGTTAAAAAAAAACCTGTCCGATCCGAAAGTGGCTTAAAGGTATCCCAATCGCATAACCAAATAAAATGAAATATTCATGAAAGTTAACTTGATAATAAATTTTAAAATCACGATTTTCTTGCCCAAATTAACACCAATTCCCCGAAATATAGAAATTTTTAAAACGCGACGACATCTTCTTTGAATTAGTAAAAGAGTTTGTAATAAATATCAATCAAAACTTATCGAAAAACAAGACCATAACTTATTAAAAGAAAAAAGATGAGATAAAAAGTGTTAGCATTTGTCATTAAAAAAAATGACAGATTTGAGTAAATATTGCTTCCGAGTTTTTGGTTCGCTATTGTAATTATTTAAATGTCGTTTACAAATCCAGAGTATTTCAACATGTTAACGTGTATAGGTAGAAGCGACGGCAATTACACAGAGAGTCGTAGAGATTACAAGATACGTTTTGTGGTTGCGTTGTACCGTTTCAATGTTTATGCAATTGTGAGTACGCTACGAGCAGTGTCCACGGCCACGAAACGCATCACAGTGATGCAGGAAGACCGCGAGTGAATAATGTTAACATTGAAGAGCTTGAACAAATGTGCTGAAAGGGGCCGTGCTAACCTTGTGCGATGCTGCCAGACCTGTATCGCTGTTGGAAGCAGAAACATGGAACAGAATCTCCGCCACAGCCATCGCATTGGCGTCCTCATCGAATAATCTTGTATACACACGATCTAAACTTGAACGACACAAATCACAATAAAATTTTGTTTTCAGAGCCAATGACAGACGTCATTGGTTCATTACTTTATCACGTCACTACCCCGCCGCCATCCCTACCTCCCCCCCTGTATTGCAATGTTAGTTTTTTGGTTTAATAAAATTAAATGTTATAAAGGTTTTGTCGGGTGTTTTTTTTTACTTGTTTTCCAAAAATAATCTCTTTTAATAGAGTCTTATATTGACATCTAATAATACCCTCACGGATCGGACAGGTTTTTTTTTAACATATTGTATAGGAACTGCCGAATATTGATTCAAGGACACAGCGAGTAAACTGCGTTGCTGATTAGAGCCAGATTATTCATGTTGTTTTTTTTCCAATAACATACTATGGATAAGAAGCAGTTAAGTATGTGAAGATGGTAAGCTGGCTAGCAGATAAGAGCGTTATTCTTAGTTAACCACGACAACGACGACGTTATAACCAGCGATAGATATTGATCTATCGCCGGTTATAGCGATGTGACGGCAACGGATCTACTAATATCTTTGCAGTAAGGTCGAAGTTTGTTAGATTTTTAATGCAATTTCGCTAAGGTGTGGCACGGACTAGTTGGGTTGAATTGTGCAGTCTGTAACAATATCTATGGTCGGTTGAACCGTACAGCGAAAGCAACGGATCCACTGTTATCCGTATATAAAGATCGAAGAGAGATATGTGTATTTTATGCATTTACGTTGAGCTGCGGTGCGGTTAGGTACTACGAGTACTACATGCATCGTGATCGCACATCTATAAATGTATGGCTTACAGATTATCCCAACTAAGTCGCAGGCCTTGATCATAGGCAGCAGATACTATCGCGCTGCACTTGACATTTCATCTTTGACTCCACTAACTCTAGGTGGCTCGACCATTGCCTATGCTGAAACAGCTAAGGATCTTGGTGTCTTAATTGACAGCAATCTTTCTTGGCGGGCTCAAGTAAATGAGGTTAGTCGTAAGGTGCACTTTTCTTTCCACTCACTAAAATCTTTACAGAGCTTTCTGCCGTTTAAAACCAAAATTTACTAGGCTCAAACCCTGATTCAGCCGATCATTGATTACGCTGATGCCTGCTATTTGGATGCCGCTGAGGAGCTGTTGAATAAGCTTGTGCGTCTACACACAGTGTCTACATTTCTAATCCAACTTTCCACTCGCAGGTCTGCTGGAAGAAATTTCTTTTGAAATAAGCAGTACCTTTGTGCTCTTGTATCTTAATGTATTGTCCTGTTAAGTGTTATGTGTGTACATAAATAAATAAATGTATTTTTTGTCCATGATCTAATTGAAATAACTTTTGCATTTTCAGGTTATATTTGTGTACTATACAATACAATAGTAACAATAGTAACAAACATCCATCTATCCATCCATCTATCTAACCATCTTTCCATATATCCATCTATCTTTCTATCCATCAATCCATCCATCCATCTATCCTCACTAACTTTCTCATTTATAAGAATAGTAAAATTAATATTTTACTCAAGTTATTGTTTTTTGATTCGTTAACAGTTGTGACATTCCAAGAAACATAATTGTCTCTGGAACCTGCAACTAACAAACTGACTTGCAACACAATTTTGCCCCAGTTCCAGTTGTTGTATTGATTTGAAACTTTACTTCGGACTTTCGACTTTCGAGACTTCGATTTGAAATTGTTGAAGTTTGGAGATTTGCAAAAGCTGTTGTGTATCCTTAGAAGCGAAGCGCAACTACTTGAGGAACTAGTTCAAGATCAAACGGTTTCTAAAGATTCTTGCAATGATAGAAACTATAACGACTATAGCAACTGTAATGATCACTTGTTAGCTCAAGCTAAAAAGTACTATCCGAAATTTACGGTTTCATGTGACAAGTAAGAAGATTTAAATCCATACTAATATTATAAATGTGTGAGTGTGTGTGTGTGTGTTTAAGCAGTGATTGCCTAGTGGTGTGAACGCCGGACTGCCAAATCACAAGTCTCGAGAGATCAAACCCAAGGCACAAACCTCTTATTTTTCTGATTCATGTGCGCATTGTACAACTTTTTGACGTTTTGTATGACGGCACGGTTGGCGCAGTGGTTGATAGATTGACTGCTGAGCCACATGTCGCGGTTTCGATCCCCGCACGTAACAAATATTTGTATGACCTACAGGTAGTTGTTCCGGGTCTGGCCGTTTGTGTATGTGAATTTAAATGTTTATAAACGCACCCACGATACAGGAGAAATTACTAGAGGGGGGCAAAGTTTAAAAAAAAATTAACGTATGTTTCGGTGAAGGAAATCAAATCAAATCATTTATTGCATCCATAATGTACAGTTAACAGGTAGTCAAATAAAACTAATAGACACAATTATGGCCCCTGTCGGGCACAGAATACCGGAGAGATATTAATCTCGATCGCATGTAAAGCCAAGTCAGAGGAAAGTCATGTGAAGCATAAAAACTCTGACACCACGTTAGCCACTAACCACACGTTAAAGAATATGTGAGAGTAACTCTGTTTATCGGTTACCTCAACACACATTAAAAGCACAACGGATTTCTGATTTTATAGGTTAAGACATTAGGACTTGTATTCAATGTCTGTCCGTTTTCTACAAGGTGTTGTTTTGCATCCTCGTCAAAATTTAGAAGGTTGTCACAAAAGACATTAATAATCAATTAAAATTGCGGTACCTAGTTAATTATTAATAAACAATGATTTTTTTGGTTGTTTATCTTTGTCAGTATTTCAGAATAACCCCCTTAACGTGGTGTAGGGAATGAGAAATTATCGAATAAACGTTTGAGATTTTTTGTATGTGTGTAAGTGAGGTTATAAGGCGAGGATCACACGGGCCGCGTTAAAAATTAGGGTGGTTCACGCTTACCGATTTTCGTAAATAAGAAAAAAAAAACCTAATTATATTATTATTGATTCGGGACGAGAATCATTACTATAGTTACTTTCTTGAATTTGACGAGGATGCAAAACAACGCCTTGTATAAATCGGGTTAAACGTTCCCGTGTGATTATTTTTGACATTCACGAGTTCGAAGCCGCAGGCCGCAATTTTGTTTTATCAAAAAAGTACTTTACTACTTTATTGATAAAGGCCTCTTCCCAAACAAGATGTGAATCCATACTGTATTGTTTTATAATTTCCATTTCAAAAACCCAATTAGTAAAGAAAACACTACCTATTCTGTGCAAACCATCTCGAGTCCAGAGCAAAATGCTCTCCGGATTCAAGGACGAAATTATGCGTTGTATAAACTCGCGTCGTTGGACATTGGTCTTAATGACTAATGAGCATAAGGTTTCAATTCCCAGGTCGGATAAGGTGTTATTGGGTTTTTCCGTGAGACATGTATCAGTAGCAGACCAGATTTGTGCCTTTTGATGGCAGCATCATTCTGAGTCTGATCTGCTGCTCGCAGTCACGACGTGCAAACTGTCAAGTTTTTTGTTCCGTATTTATAAATATTTGTTAAGCGTTTTAAGTTTAATGGTTTTTTTTTTATTTTATATACACGTCATGTCCCTGAGACAAATAATTATTTTTCTTTCTTTCTCTTAATAGGCTTGCTTATTGCATAAGACCTAAACCTAACTAGCAAAATGTAGGTGTAATCTAGGTACAACTCAATCAAACCCAACGATAGTTACAAGCGTGAAGTTATGTAAAAGCAAAAAAAAAAAGTAAAGTAAACAAAAGCCTCCAAACAAGAAAACACATCATTGTTTTAGAATTTACATTTCAAAAACCATGTTTACCTATACAATCGAACTCGACCCCAAAACAAGATTCTCTCCGGATACAAGGACCAAATGGTACGTTGTATAAACTCGCCACGAAAGGGGACTGATCTCGATATGGCCTCATCAGTATTACTCCTTGGCCCAGTTGAGGCCAATCGAGGTCGTATCCTTTCTCTGCACTTTCTTTGTAGTTCCAATCGCCACAAGAACTCATAAGCTGGAGTTCTTGTGGCGATGTGGTGTTGGTCGTTGGAAATATAGTTTTATATTTTGTAAAGAAAGTGGCATTTTATTTTTGTGTTCGTTGAATTTTTCGACCAAAAATGGCTGAAGATGCCCCATACTTTGTGGGTGTCGTATAAAATAGTGGCCTAATTCCTAGCAAAAACACCCAGATCAACATCACCTTTTTGCTCTTCATCATCTTCATTCTCTTGCCCTTATTCCAATTTATTTGGGGTCGACGCTGCATGTCGCTTTCGTCCATACTTCTCTATTACTTGTCATCTCTCTTGTCCAAAGTTATTTGAGTTTGGGGTATGTTCATCTCTTGAAGTCTGATTTTCTTGATTCTGATGAGGACCAAAAATCCAACTGACAGGTAGTGATGTAGCACGACTACTATCGATGAAATACTGTGTATAATAAGTCGATATTGGCATCGTTTGACGTCGATGTATCTTAGTTAAGTTGACAATTAATACCGAACACGGCAGGTGCAACTAACTATTGTCGGTTCTAATATGTTACCTTTACGCCCCCTCTACGCTTTGGAATGGGCAACTACAGCACTTTCACAAGTTATGCCTTGTGACTTGAAATGTAGCTTCGCGTGTTTTTTTTTTTTGGTTTTTGACTTTCAAAAGTGCCTGCAATGGTCTAATTGAAATAAATGCTTTGAGTTTGAGTTTTATTTGTGGCTGTACTAATTAGTTAGTGTTTTAATGAAGAAAACCAGACATTATAAGATGATGTACCTTAATCGTACTTATTTCGTTAAAAAGTAATTTAAATTCAAAATACTATAATTCGCCTAAAGCTGCATAGGCACTTGACAGTCAGAAAAATAGAGATGTCCGTACCGTTTAACTAAACCTTAACATAAAAAAATATTTCTTCAATTTATTCAATTACTTCACAAAGTATCAATAAAACTAGAGCACGTAACAAACCATACCATTTCAAACCTATTCAGAATCAAAGCAAAACCATTTACGATTACGACTATTACCCTGCAATACGAAATACCATTTCAAAATCAAAGTCAACTACATAAATAAGGTACCTAACATTGAACGGGTATAACGTACCAATATTATGTGCAAATCCACATAGCGTAGCGTCACAATTCGGAAGCAATAACCCCGATAGCTACGGCGTAGACGGCTACGGTGTAGACAGCTACGGCGTAGTTATGTATGCTACGACGATTGCTACGCGCGTAGACGGTAGTGAATTTTTGTTGGTTATTTTTTTTGGCTTGTTTTATGTTTTGTGGCGATTGTAAATATTAAGATAGCCAATATTATTACGTACGATAGTTGATGGTAGGCAGGACTGTTGCACTCTAATATTTAGCCTTTCTTAGTAATAAGTTTTAGGTTTTTTTTTGTTTTTTTTTATTTGCTTTTGGCAGCACTAAACCTTTGACTTATCATGGTCCAAGAAATTTAAAAAAAACACGACTATAAAGCGTTCACATTCGAAATATATAAACCATTTGAACGTTGTAAAAAAACTCGGTTTTCTCTGCGGCTTCACCCAAAAGTATCCTACGGTCACATAGTACTGCGATAAAAAATATCTCATGTCTTATTCCAGGTCAAATAAACATACGTATAGTACAGACCGACAGGTCGGAAAAAAATACTTTCACACGAAGCAATCATCATCATCAGCCTATAATGTTCCCACTGCTGGGACACACGCTCCTCTCTATGATAGGGAGTGGGTTGTAATCCATCAGCCCAGTGCGGGTTGCTAAATGATACATGTCTTCGATTTTTTTGTTCTAGGACATGCCGGTTTCCTCACGATGTTTTCCTTCACCGTTTTTGAGGGCAGCGGTGATGAAACAAATAACGTAAAGTAATGCGCCTTCCTGGGTTCGAACCCACGGTCTACCAGTACGCATTAGTACAGATTAAATATCCCTAGTTCAATAAAACCATAACACAAAAATACCTAAGAATAGTAACTACTTACTTACTAAAGTCCTTACACCACGCCACCATAAAATGTTTTGACCCTAATAACCTAAACTGCTGATCGATTACAGATAGTAGATTTTCAGCTGATACGAATTTAATTTACAAATATAAAGCCTTTTGACTCAGCACTTTAACACTTAATGTAACTATTTCAGCTTTTCACCTCTCAAACTATTTTCAAAGTGGTTAACAATAGACCAAGTGGGTCAGAGTCGAACCCGCGATCTTCCGTCCGAGAGTGTTCGAGCTATTGTTGTTACCAAATAGTTTGTAGTATAATATTTTGTGCTAAATTTTGGTTTGACTGCTAGTTTAGGCTGGGGTTATTTTGTGCTAGATTTAGGCTTAGCTGAGCGTGATATTCTGTCTGAGATTTACTGTACGTTAATATTGTTATATTTTTCGGATTTATTAAAGCACATGTGAACTGGGGATTTGGGTCTGCATTTTTATGAAAAGATATTGTTTGATCCAAATTTCTTTTTTTTTATGCGGCAAAATCCGAAAATGGCTTTGAGAAAAGCAGTCATTAAGGCAATAAAGCATTCCGCTTTTTTGGTTTCTCCTTACTCACAAAGACACCTTTTTTATTATGAATTTACCTACAACTAGTAACTCCATGTGATATCCCACTGCACAAAAAAGGCCTTCCTTTCCTTTTTCCACTCAAATCGATCGTAAAAAAACGAACTCCTATAAAAAAGCCAAGTACTGACTTTTCTAACAATCGAAGCTAACAATTCATAGAAGCCTATTTAACAACCAACGATATTATACAAACGTACTAATTAAACACAATTCTAATACAACCCACAATGCTAGAAATAGCACCATAGCAGCACCGCTCTTAATCAAATAAAATCAACAACCAGGACCTACATTTCCCTTTGAACTACAAACAAATCGTTCATAATAATTATAAAAGTGTTCACAATAAAAAGTGCAAAGCATTATTACTAACAACAGTGAAGTGCCCGCCGCCGCTATTAACTTGTGACGGTAAGTTTGTCGCCGTCACAATGGATTGTTGGCCTGAAATGTGGGCACGCAACGCTTTGGGGTGTGGTACAAGTCGTGAGAGTAGCGGGAATTGGAGTTTCAATATTGATTTGATATCGGCGTGAATTATGAGTGGCAATTTTAATATTTTTCGAGTGTCCTCAAAAGAACTCAAAAGAAAAGTGTCAGTAACTGAAATCACTAATTTCAGAACGACACAGCCTAAAAGACCGAAAAACCCGTAATAAATAAATGATGATGATAAGAACCTTTAGATATTTTTATCTTCTTATCAGTGAATAATTTATTTACGAAATTAAAACAGATGTCAGCTGGCCTACCATGATTTCGAAGCAGTATTGTTTTATTCTTATTCCAGTGAAGAAATGGAGCTATTCAGGATGTCTCTTGCCCACACTGGAAATGGAGTAAAACAACAAGATTTTAAGACGTCATGGTACGCCACCTGATCCATGTAAAGTATTGTTTTTTGTGACAATTCTGAATTCAACAAATAGCATAATGTGTGCTGCTAAGTGTGCATAATAATAAGTTTTTACAAAAGTGCATACGTTCGACGCTTATGCTCGAGACATCAAATATTATATTGTAAAACAAACGGTAAAAATACCAATTACTCAAACTCAAATTCAAAGCATTTATTT
Source organism: Cerastis leucographa (assembly GCA_963082945.1). Taxonomy (NCBI): domain Eukaryota; kingdom Metazoa; phylum Arthropoda; class Insecta; order Lepidoptera; family Noctuidae; genus Cerastis; species Cerastis leucographa. The sequence continues at coordinate 2,508,089 of OY720366.1, forward strand.
CAATTAGACCATTACAGTCACTTTTGAAAGTCAAAAAAAAAAACAAAATAAAACGCGAAGCTGAAGTCCCAGTCACAAGACATAATAACTTGTGAAAGTACTGTAGTTGCCCATTCCAAAGCGTAGATCTCTATGGAGAAGAATGAGCAAGAAACTCCTTGGACACTCTTTTAAATCAAAAATATGTTTCAAAATGTTGGTTACACTACTAAAATTAAACTCTCGAAATATATTCGAAATATTCACTTTTCACGAATTGATAAATACCTCTCAGTTTAATTAATATTTACAAATAAATTAAATTGCATCGAAACCCTGTTAAAACACACGCCAACGGGCAATCCTTTTGGCTTTTATGTCAACTAACTGAATTAATACATATACATTTAATTTAAACAGAGTTCGTTTCGGAATTTGTTGTTCTTTGAAGTTGTTAATGTTATATTAATTGATGCTCATTTTCGCTGTCCGTCCGTCCGTCCGTCTGACCGTCTGTCACCAGGCTGTATTTCATGAACTGGGATAGTTAGCCACTGGAAATTTGTACAGATTATGTATTTCTATTGCCGCTATAACAACAAATACTAAAAACAATAAAATAAATATTAAAGGGGGCTCCCATACAAAAAAGTGATTTTTTTGCTCGTTTTTATAAATAATGGTACGGAACCTTTCGTGCGCGAGTCCGACTCGCACTTGGCCGGTTTATGATTTGCGTGTGGTTATTTTAAAACTAACTCTGTAACTGCAAGATGATGTTTCCTGAAACATATGACTTTGTTCTTCGTGACGATTTTCACTTACACTACTTGTCACCTAAATGTCCTGGTGAGCCGACCACGAAAAATCCAACAATGCGCTTTTTTACCCGACTGCGGCGAAGCCCAAAAGGAGAATAATGTGTTTCACCTGAATGTATGTCTGTTTCTATGTTATCGTAACAGAATAAGTAAGCTGAAGTGGCAATGGGCCGGCCATATTAGCCGTAGAACCGATGACCGTTGGGATAGACGTGTTCTTGAGTGGAGACCGCGAATCGGCAAGCGTAAGGTGGGACGCCCTCAGGCTCGGTGGAGCGACGATCTTCGCAGGGTAGCTAGTAGCAACTGGATGAGAGTTGCCGAGAATCAAGTTAAGTGGCGAGCGATTGAAGTGGCCTATGTCCAGCAGTGGACTGCGGTAGGTTGATGATGATGATGATGATGATGTTATCGTAACTCCTAAACGGATGAACGGATTTTGAAAAAATATACGTCGTTAGGTTCTTAGTGGTGCGACTGTCACTAGCTACATGAAAAAAAAAAAAAACAAAAATAGCGGATTTCGGGTGAAACATCGTGAAGTTCATATTTTTTTTGCTTTGAATACCATCGAGTGGGGTATCAAAGTATAGGGTTTTAAAGGGTGATTACAAAACTATTTACCACTTATATGTTTAAAACTGAATCGAAGTAACAAATCGTATAACAGTTTAAAAAATCGTAATATAATAAAATCAGGAATTATTCGTCTGCGAAATCTATTACATTTGTAAATTAAAAAGCTTAAAACAAAAAAAGTAAAAAAAAAAAACTAAAACCCTATTCCAATTTTTATTTTTTCAAGCTCTAATGGGTCCCGCCTGCTTCGAACTTTTATTTACCTTAAAATGTGCTTGTTTTTAGCTTTTCAGTGGATAACCATTAACTTTTTTTTTTACCGCAGTCGGGTTTTTTTTTTTAATTACTTTTTTTACGCAATACTTTTTGGAGTCAAAACGGGTATTAGGGTATTAACCTTGAAGGTTAGGCAATTAAATAAAAATAGATCACAGAGCATTAATTTAATGTCTAACATTTTAAATCATTTTTGCTATAATTTTACTAAACCCCAAGACGAAAGAAACTAAAGCTGATTTAATAATAAAAATAAAGCTAAAAGTCGTTCATTTTCTCCAAATGAATAGTAGATTGCTAGTTTTGAATATTTAATACGCCTGAGTCTGGGTAATTATTCTAAATGCCACTGATATTGGTCCTTAGACGACTTTCAATTTACGAAAGGTGATCCTTTCGTATTTAATCAATTTAATTGATTCTGGGAAATTATTTTTATTTATTTTGTTAAAATTTATAATCTTGTATATAAAAATTGAAACACCAACATAGATTGACTTTAATCAAACAAAAACGTTTGAAAAAATCGACAACTATCAGTTTGAGCAAACATGGCATTTATTTTATTACAGAAAATCCAAAAGACAAATACAATATCATCAAAAAACAGGCATATCGAAATAACCAACAAATTAAACTATTGAATACAAAACATATTTTTACCTGACCCACAAACCGTAAAGAAAACACGCCGAATGTCCATTACCAACAATACGGGTCCAAACGGGTCCAATACGTCCCTCCCCAAAAAATATTCCAATACCCACACAATAGGTGGGACCTAACCCTATCTATAGTCAAGACACGTCTCCAACCTAATAGGTCCTTCTCCAAGGCCTAACAAAAGGCTAGTCGCGACGAATACTAATAAAATACGTATTACGCACAGGTGTGGGCGATATGAAAGAGAAAACTTGGTATAAAAGTCTGAATAAGTTTAATTATTTGTAAATCTGTTTTCGAATTCGTGAGTGATTGTGATTGGTTGAATACAAACAACTAAAAGCTTAGCGTGGGCTGGAAGTGGGCGTTTAGATGTTAAGGATTATATTTGTTATTTTAGGGCCTGATTGGATTTTTTTATTATTTTTGTATCATCATCATCATTAGCCTATAATGTTCCCACTGCTGGGACAGAGGCCTCCTCTCCTATGAGAGGGAGTGGGCTGTAATCGACCACGCGGGCCCAGTGCGGGTTGGTAGATGTCACATGTCTTTGAATTTTTGGTTCTAGGACATGCCGGTTTCCTCACGATGTTTTCCTTCACCGGTTTTGAGAGCAGCGATGATGAAATAAATTACACAAAGTAATGCGCCTGCCTGGGTTCGAACCCATGGTTTACTGCTTGTAAGTCGGGGCTGCCACCACAGGGCCACCGCCGCTCTCAACATCATTTTTTGTATATTACTGGTTATAAAAAGTATGCTGGAAGAGATTTCTTTAGAAATAAGCATTACCTTTGTACCTATTTTCTGTTCCTTTCTTCTTCTCTGTATTAAGTGTGTACATAAATTGATAAATAAAAAAATAAAAAAGTTTCACTTTAAAAGTAAAAATAAATAAAATACGACAATTCTTGTCATTTTCTTCTATTCTAAATCATACTTTTCTTCGTCTTCTTTCGTATCAATGGTATGACTTGTTTAAATTTCTTGGGCCCAGTATGTGACCATGTTAATCGAGGTCCTTTAAAGTGCACGTGTTGGGACTCTTCGGGCACTCCAGCAAGTGACGGCACGGTTGGCGCAGTGGCTAAGCGATTGACTGCTGCGCTGCGTGTCGTGGGTTCGATCCCCGCACAGAACAAATGTTTTTAAGGCCTACAGATAGTTGGTAGTGGCTGTTTGTGTATGTGAGTTTAAATGTTTGCAAACGCACCGAAGATAGAGAAGAAATTCCTGGTGTGCGGCAAAGTTTAAAAGAAAGAATAAGAAGTGGGATATTGTTTGATTGCGGATACTTTTAGGAAACCATCATCCTGCCGTTTTACTATAGAAGATCTAAATGTGGAGCTATATCACTAAGTATGTTGCGGTCATGGTGACCTCTGCGCTGCCACCGACGACGACGTCAAAGTCAATAAGTTTGAACCAAAAATTTTTCCTCATGCGACGATGTTTTAGACACGTTAAAGAAAACGCATTGTAAAATAAACGTAAACACAAACCATTTATATCAATTAGTCCGTTACAGGCACTTTTGAAAGTCAAAACAAAAAAAATGAAGCTGTAGTCCCAGTCACAGGGCATAATAACTGTGAAAGTACTGTAGTAGGCCATTCCAAAGCGTAGATCTCTATGGAGAAGAATGGGAAGATTTCATAGTAGTTAGTTAGTTAGTAGGTAGTTCTTGGTAGTTTATGAAATTAAGATGGAAGCAAGATAAGCTGTGTCCACTTAAATCTTAGAAAGCGTCGTAAAAAGTGAAGCTTACAAAGGATTACACCAAGTAAATGCATTTAATCTCTAAAATAACGATCACTCAGCGAAGCGTTTGTTTTCAATTACAACCGTAAGTAGCTAAGGCACCTGGGGTGCTCACCTTACTAGCCGTTAGTGTTTCAAACAAGGACTCGTAAGACGAATAGACGACTTGGTCCTTTGCGTCGCATAGTATTCTTGTATTGTAAGTTATAGTATCTTGTGGATTGATATCTTTTAACGAATATCAAACCATTTTGAAGTGAAAACTTCTTTAGCAGCGTTGTGTACTTTTGTGAAGGGTAAAAAAATTTTGAACTCGCGTCAGGTCTCGCGTCAGGTCACGTAGATTGCGAAGGAATTTGAACTTTATGACTTGTGTGATTGAGATTGGGTTTCCAAAACTGGAAAAATCGTAAGACGGATTGACATTAGGTTACGGAGGAATTTCAACTTTATGATATCTGACTTTTTGAGTTTGGGTTTCCAAAACTGGATAATATCTTATGCACAAACAAAACCTTCGGTTTCTCCAAAGAGGTAAAATTCGTATGACGGATTATAATAGTTCTGAAGTCTTAAATTTTTAATGTAATATAATTGTCATGTTTGTGTACGATAGCGCAATAAATAAATATTGTATTTTACCACATAAATGATAGTACTTTTATACTGATAATTAAAGAAATTCGTGCAATATTATTCCCTAACCATTCCAAAATATCAAAAATGCACAACGTTAATATTCAAGTTTTCACTTCTGCCGGCACTCCCGAAGCGCAACCCGTTTTTTTAACTGCGTCTTTGATCTAGTAGTCACAAGCGTGAATGCTGGGCATGAGGTTCTGGGTTCGATTTCCATGTTGAGCAAAGTGTTATTGAGTTTTCCGTCAGGGATTCGAAACAAACTTGTAATCAGGACTTGTGCCCAGATGATGGTAATATTGTCGCCTTCTAATATAGTACAAGATCCCAGGGCGCCCAGACGTTACTTATTTTCTCAGAAACCAAATGTATGGGATTAATTAGTGTAAGTATGTACTTTAAGTGTTTGCGTACCTGCGAGCTTGGACCGTTAACGGTGAAGGAAAACATCGTGAGGAAACCGGCATGTCCTAGAACTAAAAATTCTAAGACATGTGACATCTTCCAAATCGCGCTGGGCCTGCGTGGTGGATTACAGCCCACTCCTTCTCATAGAGAGGAGGCCTGTTCCCAGCAGTGGGAACATTATAGGCTGATGATGATGATGAGCTTGGACCGGTGGCTTTAAGAAAACTTCGTTTTCTATTACAACAATGTGTTTCATTTACACATCATTAAAAAACAAAACGTATTCCCTGTAGAATATTCTAGCGTAATGTAAAAGCAATCAACTAAGTTCAGAACACCATTTAGAAATTCACCCAAGAATAAATTTCAATGATTCACAGAGTACTACGAATCGGAATATACTAACGTTTTCAACACACCAATTAACTGAACAGCCATCCTTCCCCCCCTTCTCCCCGTAATGCATTTTACTCTAAAATACCCGTTGCAATATCAACCTTAACACATAAAATTGAAAGCGTGAATTTGAATGGGCTCACATATTTCTAAAAATGTGTATTGAAATTCGAACTTTAACGAATAAAGTTCAGGGTTTAAGTTTGAATGCGAGGTTGTTTAGTAAAAATATCGTATCAATAAAAGGTTCGATTGGTAAATCTGCGGGAGTTGAGAGAAGGGTGATTACTGTAATGGTTCGTCTGATTACTATTTTGTTTATTAGTAACCCGTGGGACCATCGGGTCACTGTAACTGGTAACGGTAATTGGTAACGGTAACTGGTAACGATAACTGGTAACGGTAATTGGTAACGGTAACTGGTAACGGTAACTGTGTTACTGTCTCGTTGGTCTCGTGGTCGTAAGTGCGACGGCTGAGCATCAGGTCCTGGGTTTAATTCCCGGTCAAGCATTTTGCTTAGTTAGTTTAGAAAAAATCTTTATTAAATGAAACTAATAATTAATAACAACACCAACTGGCTGGTGCAGTGGTTGAGCAATCCACTGCTGCGCTGCATGTCGCGGGTTCGATCCCCGCACGGACCAATATTTTTATGGCCTACAGATAGTCGTTCCTCTGGCTGTTTGTGTATGTGAGTTTAAATGTTTGTAAACGCAACCACGATACAAGAGTAATTCCTAGTGTAGGGCAACGTATAAAAACAAAAAAAAAACTGTCCAGACCCTGGAATCCAGTGGTTCAACTGTTTTAAGGAAAGGCGATGTATTAAATATTTTCAGCGCTAAACATACTTAGTGATTTGTGGAGCAAGCGGACCCAGAAGTATATTAATCTATTTCATTTTATGATTAATGTAGACAACACTAACTAAACCTAAACTTAAATCGCTTATCAACCCCACAAACGTTTAACAAAACGACACTTTAATTTCTCGTTCTTGTATTTACTTAAATCCAAAATACACACAAGACATTACTTACCTACACATACAAAGCTAAACCACCAGTTCAACTCATTACAATTAACTAAAAGCGAATGTAATCTCTCAATTCCTTGTTAAGTTAACCATCGGTTAGCCGTTAGAGCGTTAACACACGGACGGACGATTTGCTAGCGCGTTTCTAGCGGGGCGTTTTGTGAACGTGCTCTCTGTGGGTGAGACGCGAGCTAGCCGCGTCTACGCGACAGTTTTGTATTTTCGCTTATTGGTGATGTTCTTCAAAAAGGTCTGGTACGTAGTACTTACAACCGGGACGTATGGACAGATGTATGAATATCGAAGAAGCGAAAGCAGTATTTAAAGATCATGGCAGGCGGCATTTTATTTCTGCCTGCCGTGATTTTATGTATGTATGACATTCACAAATTCTCTTATCTCGCTCTTTCTTTTACACTAAAGTCAATCTCTCTCGTCACGCAAATACGGCGAAGACGTTGTGGACACGTGGCGTGCTCGCTATGCACACGCAGCTAGATAAATATATAAACTCACACCTTTTTTACCAATGGAGGTAGGCAGAAACTACTGAATGCCACCTGCTGCGAACATTACATATGCTTTATTTGCTTCGTCTGTGTTCATACATCGAGTCATAAGGTTGCGACTTCTACACTGCGAGTTTGTTAAATATTCACCACTCTGAAAACATGCTTATAAATCGCCAGTGTGTAAAGACTCTTAAGATTGAACTGTTTAACTTTGTTTAATTAAATTGTCTCATTAGAAGTAAGGTGAAATAAATAAAGGTAATGGCTCCCTCGGTAGAGTAATTGGTTTTAATATGTTGCGGTTAGTGTACAGAATTTTGTGGTGGGATTGCTTTGATATTGTTTTAAGCTGTGGTTAGCTAATGTGGTTAAAATGACCCTACACGTAGCCGAAAGGAACTTGTTCATGTTAACTTATTATGTCATAGCGATCATTTTTATGTTCTGGACTATATCTGGGAACCTTCTAGTTAGGGAAATATTGGGTGTCAAAGTTCCATTTTTTTTCCTTTTTAGGGTTCCATACCCAAAGGGTCAAACAGGACCCTATTCGCTGTCCGTCCGTCCGTCTGTCACCAGGCTTATCTCATGAACCGTGATAGTGAGCCAGTTGAAATTTCTACAGATTATGTATTTCTGTTGCCGCTATAACAACAAATACTAAAAACAGAATAAAATAAATATTTAAGGGGCACCCATTCAGAAAAGTGTTTTTTTTGCTCGTTTTTTATAAACAATGGTACGGCACCTTTCGTGCGCGAGTCCGACTCGCACTTTGCCGGTTTTCTTATAACATAATCATAAAAAATAAAAGAAAAAATTGAAAATAAACTTAATAAATTCTTAAGTTATAAAGACATCGAACCAACTTAAACTTACTCGACAATTTGTCACTGCATAGCTCTATTTAACAACTTAAACTACTTTAATACCACCTTTGCTAACTTAGGCCTACAAACGTGACTTAGCACGAACTTTGGCAAAGCATTATTTGACACTCTTAGTTAGAAATCCAACACTAATAATTTATTTAACTATTCTTCTAGGTATCACCTAGTGTTAGCAATAACGGGCATTAGTGCTTCTGTCAGCACGCACACAAAATAAATGAGTATTCGCTGCCAAATGAATGAACTAACAATACAATTACGTTTTGGAAGCATAGGCAGCTACAATTAATTAGCCATGATAAATTGTAGCTCATCGCTATGATCATGTTACAGCGAAACACTAATTTAATTTGTGCTGATTAAGCACCTATTGTTATCTAGATTTTCTGGTGTGTTGACGTCATGTATAGGGTTTTAAAGCTATTGTTTGAATTTGTTATACGTGGCTTGGCTCTGTATGGGTATATGATGCGGAGGAATGACGAAAATGTCGTGAGGAAAGTTTTGAGTATGAATGTATCCACATTCACAATCCGATAAGAGTAGCGGAAGACCAATAAATGATGGATGAACTGTGTGAAGGATGATATGGCGAGAAAGGAAATGTCTGATGAGATGACAAGTGTTAGATCACTGGTTAAATAAATCCACAAACGGCTGAACCACGTATAATCAGTTTATTCCACCTCAAATAACATCGTTTGCACTGTCTAGGTTTATACACATTAATACATTTACACTTTTCAACACATAAGTCGTACCAATCACGGCAATAAGCAACAGTTCGACTCTTCAGCATAAAAATCAAGCCCAACCGTTTTTTACGAATAAAACTGATTGATCAACTGATTGTCGAGACAAAAAATATCAAAATCCCATGAGGGTAACTTGAAAAAAAAACATACTTAGCTTGAATTATTAGTCTTTGTGCATCGATATTGTTACTTTTTTTTCTTTTTAACTAAAATCAAACAGTTTTCTAAATTAATTATGAGTCAAACGTTATTTTATATTTCCCTCCTGTGTTTCTTTCTTTCTTTTTTTTCAAAGAAAGTGTCAACCGAAAAACAAAAGAACATTTCTTTCATGTTACCATAAAAAAAAATTATAACCGTGAATAAAATATCAAAACATTCTAATTATTATAACAAAGCGTTTTAATACAAGTAATAGAGAAGTATTAAAGAATAAGACATACTGAGCCGTTCACAAATAAATTGGAATAAAGACAGGTGAATGATTAATGATGATATTTGAATTTGTTATTTATTTTGTTCCAGTCTGAAAAGGGAGTAAATCGATAGATCGTATTTCTTTATTTAGTACCCCGTATGGTCCAACTGCTAACATCGCTCTTTGTTCAGAGCTGCTAAGGAACAATCTTTGTCTAGGAGTCCCGCTCATCGTGTCATTTTCTTTTGGCCCAGCTTACTGTTCCATTATACCCTATTTAAAAAAATCCTTTCGAAAAAAACAGACCAATATCTATAAACAGTTTTTGGAAACTGCACTTACAATCATTTTCTTCTTAACACATAAAAACAGGGTCAAATTACTTCTTTATGGTACTCTCCGCGAGATCGTCAGTTGATGTTGCCAGCCTTTTTTGTGGTGCTGGCCGCTAAATAAGATTCTCCCGGACGCAAAATTAGACACAAAAAATTACTAACTTTAAATTCAAATATCGAACAGATTAAAAACAAAAGACTTACGATGGCGGGATCCCTCCGACGAATACATCGGAGTTCGAATTAAACTTCCCGAAGACAAACTCTTTGCCACGCGACGTCTTACTTTGAGTGCTGCCATCTACTTGCAACGATGTGTGCTCATCGCGCCGTGCCACCTGGTGAGGAAGGACGGAATTAATAATTAAAGGCAGGTGCTTAAAATAACCTGTAATAAGTCTTAGTACGCTAGCAGGAAAATGCAATCGCGTGGTGAATTATAGGGTGAAACAAAATTCAACGTCGTGTCTGGCTCGTCTTCAGACTTCCTTCCACTTGTCAATTTTTCTTTATTATTTCCTTCTTACACTACAAGTAAACTTGTATAATCGACAGTTAACTAGATCCTGAACTATTCTTTTTCATCTACTGCCAGACAATTTCAGGAAATGGTAGGTATAGTGGACAAACACAGATGCACTTTCTATTCCTTCACTCTTATAGTCCGATTCCGCGATGGGACGGCAATCTGAACGACCGGAGAAAGAGATCTCCGAGCCTCATGATATCATACTTATGGAATTAAATGAAGAGAGCTCGTGACTAAATAATAACAACCGCTAGGGTCTATTCAGGTTAAGCGGCTCATGCCTAGGTTGGTCCGCAGATAGATGACCACCGCTTACATACCGAGTTTCCTCCGTGCCTCGGAAAGCACGTTAAGCCGTTGGTCCCGGCTGCCATTTGTAGATCTTTGACAGTCGTTACAGCTATCAGTGGCTCGAAAGCCTGACAACCAGTCTTACCAATACGATACCGTATTACCAAGTACTAACTGGGTTGTAGAGATCAGATAGGCAGTCGGTCCATGTAAAATACTGGTATTCAGCTGCATCTGGTTAGACTGGGAGCCGACCCTAACATAGTTGGAAAAGGCTAGGCAGATTATAAAACCCATTTTATACACCAATCTGCTACCACAAACATCTTAAATACAAATTCGTTGATCGATGTTCATGCCTTCTCATGTCGAAACGTGTGCACGTCTTTAGAACTATAATTAATAACCGTGTCATACATCGGTAACGAAAGGGGATTAGAGATGTCTGCGTGATGTCATTAGTAGGTACACAGATGAACTGCCTTTGTTCTGAGGTAATCTTTGTGGCTTTTTATGACAACCACGCGATGGGAGTCGTAGTGTAGGGGCTTAGGGAGCAGCTTTCTATTAAGAAAATACTGGTAGTGCTGCTAAATATACAGGGTAGATAGGACACTGGCGCTAAAACAGTTACCTAGTATTTTGTACATCATTCTTGACCATTTTGGAGTCTTTGGAGGTGTTGATCATTTTGGAGTTTGGGGGGGGGGGGGGGGGGCACATTTAAATTTTTCGTCGGTTATTAAAAAAAACCGGCCAAGTGCGAGTCGAACTCGCGCGCGAAGGGTTCCGTACCATTATTTATAAAATCGAGCAAAAAGAATTTTATAAGTAGATATTTATTTTATTCTGTTTTTAGAATTTGTTGTTATAGCGGCAACAGAAATACATAATCCGTAGAAATTTCAACTGGCTAACTATGACGATTCATGAGCCTGGCGACAGACGGACGGACAGCGAAGTCTCAGTAATAGGGTCCCGTTTGAACCTTTGGGTACGGAACACTAGAAAATAACTGTTTCCTAAAAAACTGCAATTCCTACTCGGTTAAAATGTATAGAACAGTTGTTTTTTTTTTATTACGACGAAAAAATTCTATGGTTGAGAATGATATAATGAATACATGTTTGCCGTTTTAGCGTCGTTTTCCCTTCCACCTTGTATTATTATTACTGGCAAAAGACTTATCTATCTTATTACTTCTCTCTGGAGGTTATTTCCAATTATTAAGAGCGAATTTTACAAATGAAACTGTATATGATCAATAGGCCTACCATGACGTCTTAAAACATTATTGTTTCATTCTTATTCCAGAGTGGGAAAGAGACGGAGCTATACAAGTCGTCTAGCTCCATCTCTTTCCCACTCTAGATAAGAATGAAACAATAATGTTTTAAGACGTCATAGTAGCCCCCCAGAGCATCTAATTCAAAATTACCTTTACTGCACAACAATTATTGCACGAACAAATATCGATCGCGGTTTAAACATGCGCTTATTGCGTTCCGTTTTATTGTGGAAATCTCTAAGTATCTAAGGTGTTGCATCGTTTTTTAAGTTTATCTAAAACAAACCGTAAGTTTCTATGCAGAAAGTAGTTTGTAGAACACGTAGTACTCACAGTAGCCAAAAAAAATAGGTCATTGAATCTACTCACTTGAACTTTATGCCAATGTCCATCATTGAGGTTACTGCCAACTGTGATGATCTGCGCCCCTCCTCCCAAGTTATACCTCAATCGCAACGCTCCATTAACCAGCTTCAGTTCAAAAAAATCGTAAGTTCCACCGTCATCCGTGTACAAAAGTAGACCGTTCGGCTGGTCAGTTTTGAATTCTAATTCGAGTGTGCCGTTCAGTCCGGCGTTCCATTTGCGGAATTGGGAGTAGGGGTTTTGTTTGTCGAGTACGAACGCGAAGTTTCTGTTGAAGGATAGTGAGAGGAGACAGAACAGTATGTAGCGCATCGTGGCGAGGTCCGACGGCATGGCTGACGACACGTCACAACACGCCCGAGCAGTGGCTCCTTCTACGTTTCATTTCTTGCGGCTGGAACAAAGAGAAGAAAGATTAGGAGATGTGTATAATCAATTTGAAGTGAAGGACGAGAAAGATACAACCATGTTGATGATCAATCATACATAGTTTATAAATATCTTGCTTACTATTATACAAGGTGTTGTTTTGCATCCTCGTCAAAATTCAGGATGTTGTCACAAAAGACATAAGTAATCAATATAAACTATGGAACATAGTTAATTATTAAAAAATACTGCTTTTTGTTGTTGTTTAAGTTTGTCAGTATTTCAGAATAGCCGTGAATTTAACGTGGTTTAGGGAAAAATAAATTATCGAATGAACGTTTCAGATTTTTGTTTGTATGTAAGCGAGGTCATAAGACGAGGATCAGACGAGCCGCATTTAAAACACGAGTTATTCACACTCACCGATTTCCGTAAATAAAAAAATACCTACTCATTTTATTATTGATTGGGTCGAGAATCATTAGCCTATGCTAATTCAAGGAGGTACCTATGTACCTCCTTGAATTTGAAGTGGATGCAAAACAACACCTTCTATGCGAAAGTTAGTATAGGTGGATGTTTGTTCAAACACGCCAGAAATACTGAAATTTGGAACAGAGATACTTTATTAGATTACTTTACTATTTATTAGATTACTTTACTATTTATTAGATTACTTTTTATCGGGATAAAATGTAGGCTATAAGTACGATCCCGTAGGCAATTCCTGAACTCCACGAAGCCGCAGGTATACGCTTGTAATGTCATACGTCTAACGATAACCTTTTGAGTATATCTTGAAAGTATACGAACTTGCGAGCTTATATGACAGTGTTAATGCAGTTTTTTTAAAACATAAATAGTAATATTCTTAAGAATGGTGTCTCAAAAAATATGTCAATACACAAATATTATTTATAATCATTAGGTAAGCCACAGGGACTACGGATAAGTATGTGTACACAAATTCTCTAATAACATCAAACACATAAGGATCCATTTGATGAATGATGGTGTCTATCGATTATTTCCTAATGACAAGAGCATAGCAACTGTATTATAAAGGTGTTTTATGTCTAAGTATAGTTTATTTTTGTTGTTGTGCACCTTTTTAGTCTTATTTTTCTGTTTTAGGTTCTTAGTTAGCTGTTTTCGACAGTAATTTTCCCAGAGGAAAGACAACATTCTTCTCAAGAACTAGAAAACCGATTAAAATTATTGTGTACATGGGTGAAACAGAGTTGTGAGTCTCTGGAGTTGAGAGTCTCTAGAGTTGGGAGTCTCTGGAGTTGGGTTAAATAAAAAAACTGACTTTATAATCTCGGCTAACCCAATAATGCCTTGCTGCAGGGCAAAAGGCACTTCTCATATAGATCGGGCACGAGCATTTATTAATACGCTTACTCAAGGAAGTATGGTGATTTCAGATTTAAATTAATTACAAGTCCAGTTTATGCACTACACTTAACTTAATTACAAGAAGTAGCTGTGAATGAAATTAAATGTTAAAGCCGGCAAAGTATCAATATGTATTTTTGAACTCTTATGTAGGTACTATAAAGTTTATCTTGGTCTGATACCTATCAGCGGAGAGAAACAGCGTGAGAAACTGCCTTTAAAATTTCTACGTCATTGCGCTAGTATTTTTTGCCGTCGTATCATACATTAGTTGAGGAAGGGATGCTGACTGCGCCATACCCGTAACATTATCCCTGAGTCACCTTTTATGAGCCCCTTGGGGTATAAAGGGTCCTCGTAACCAACCCCTAGCTATCCTTAGGGGAATAAGCTGGACTCTAAACCATCCTGTCGTAGTTTAGGGCAGTAGCAAATATTTGAGGTAGTTTAATAATATAATATCATATTAGTTGCTTCTCTTCACACAATTCGATTTTAATGAAGCAGAATTGGATGAAACTTGTTGTAGGTATTTAAAAAAATACAAAGAACAGAAACAGGTAAATTGACAGCGGATATGATTTTTCTCTTTGTTATAAAATGCCACCAAAAAATCTACAAATCAGATTTGAAATATTTAGGAGCTGTCTAAATTAAATTATTATCAAAACGAAAAACCACAAACTCTCGCAATTGCAAACTACGCAACGAATTATTTTAAAAAAAAATCCGTTTACAGGAGAAAAAAAACAACAGCAATATTGTAATCCATTCACGGACATAAACTTCACAACCACGCCATCACAGAATAGAAAACCGTCCTAACAATAACAAAACATAAGCACGGTATGCTAGAAAATAAATGTGACTCCAAGATACACTATCTTGCACAGGTAAAAGGCACTTGGTTGTACAAAAGAGCTGCAGTTGGCGAAGAAAGTAGGCCGACGGAAATACGATGCAAGAATGTTTGGAGGAGGCATCGTAATCGACAAATAATGAGAGGGAAACTTTTGGGAGTTTTTGAGGAAGTTTTTCGAAGTTGAACGAAAAAATTATGATATAACGAGCAGATGGTGCATCTGTGGGCTGTTTTTGAGTATGAGGAAATTAACATAAGTATTCTTTATTTGCTTTTAATAGGGGATCGGACTGGGTAAAGAAAACGACATTCTATTTTGTCCGTCAGACAGGTAATACAAAAATATTAGACACGTTTTTTTTGTTTTATCAAAATATCAAAAAATTACTTAGTTAAAACTCATTAAAGTTGGAGAGTGGGGGCTTACTACGTCAAAAGTAGGTATAAAACTTACCTACATGTGACGTCATGCGCCACTTCAACTCAATATATCTCCGTAATTTTATGACCACGTGAAAAAAGAAAAAATACGTGTCCAATACTTTTCAATAAACTACCCGACGGACAAGGAAAAAAAAATGGGTTATCCCCTATTGCAAGCAGCTGGCGTGCTTGTATGTATGACCAGGTGGCCTACCATGGCGTCTTAAAGCAGTATTGTTATACTTTTGTTCCAGTGTGGGAAAGAGATGGCGCTAGACATCCTATACAAGGTGTTGTTTTGCAACCTCGTCAAATTTCAGGGGGTGGTCACGAAAGACATAAATAATCAATTAAAATTACGGTACCTAGTTAATTATTAATAAACCCTGATTTTTTTGGTTGTTTAAGTTTGTCATTATTTCAGAATAACCCCCTTAACGTGGTTTAGGAACTAAGAAATGATGAAATAAACGTTTGAGATTGTTTGTATGTGTGTAAGCGAGGTTATAAGGCAAGAACCAGACGGGCTGCGTTTAAAACACGGGCGGTTCACACTTACTGATTTCTGTAAAAAAAGAAAAACAAGAATTATTATCTACCCATTTTATTATTGATTCGGGACGAGAATCATTAGCATAGTTACCTCCTTGAATTTGACGAGGATGCAAAACAACACCTTGTATAGCTCCGTCTCTTTCCCACACTGGAATAAGAGTAAAACAATACTGCTATAAGAGGTCATGGCAGGCGAGCAGATGTTTGAACGAGGACGAAGGAGGAATATATGTAAGGATCGCAGCAGGTGGCGTTCTGTAGATTCCGCATTCGGGGGGAAAGGTGTTACTTTATGTATTTACTAGCTGTACCCAGCATGCGTTGCAATGCACTTTTTACTACCCACCTACCCTATCCGACCTACCTACCCTATCCTACCTACCCTACCCGACGCTACCTACCTACCTACTCTACCCTACCCTACCTACCTACTCTACCCTACCCTACCCTACCCTTACTACCTACCTACCCTACCTACCTACCCTACCTACCTACCCTACCTACCTACCCTACCCTACCTACCCACCCTACCCTACCCTACCTACCTACCCTACCCTACCTACCTACCCTACCCTACCTACCTACCCTACCCACCTACCTACCCTACCCTACCTACCTACCCTACCTACCTACCTACCTACCCTACCCTACCTACCTACCCTACCCTACCTACCTACCCTACCTAACCTACCCTACCTACCTACCCTACCCTACCTACCTACCCTACCCTACCTACCTACCCTATCCTACCTACCTACCCTACCCTACCCTACCCTACCGTATCCTATGTCCTTCTCCTGGCTCTAAACTACCTCCCTGCCAATTTTCAGCTAAATCGGTTCAGCCGTTCTTGAGTTATAAGTGAAGTAACTAACACGACTTTCTTTTATATATATAGATGGATGTATGTATACAGTGCGAGTGTGAGATTGTCCAATCGTTTTTTAATGCTGTACTGCCGACAGTGTATGTGTGCATTGTAAGAGAAACAGATGGCCTACCATGACGTCTTAAACATTATTGTTTTACTCCTTTTCCAGTGTCGGAGAGAGATGGCGCTAGACGTCCTCTATAGCTCCGTCTCTTTCTCACACAGGAATAAGAGTAAAACAATACTGCTTAAAGACGTTATAGTAACCCCCCTGGAAATATTTTAAGTTTAATGTAAAACCCTGCCACTGCTGTCTTTAATCTTTAAAGTCATTATCAAAAAAGTATTTATTTTCTTTTCTTTACAAAAACCAACGTACTGTTGAAGACCTTTTAAGCCACGCTGCACTAAATACGTCCCTAAAAAATCCGAGCGCCAAAAAAGGCTATTAATTTATGCCTCGTCCAAAACTTCTTGAGTGAGAGGGTCATTCCGAGCGGGAAGCGCCCAGTCATCCCGCTGGAGCGGAAAGTTGGCACCGACCCCGGATTTTACCGGTTCCAGCTGGTTTTTTACCGGTTTTTTTTCGGCCCGAGACGATTTTCCCTCCCGACGACTGATTTGACGTGCTCTTGTGCGAAACTTCTCGATTTGCTAAGCTTGCCTTTTTCATTTACTTTTGAGTTCTTTTGTAGGCACGTTTTAATTAATTGTTTGGGTAATTAAAAGAGTAGCTACAGTAATGATTATTAAATGTTTTCAGATATCACAACTGTATTATTCTTTGAACAGATCATTATCTAAACAAAAAAGATGGGTATGGGAGTCCCCAATTGTAATATTGGAACCATTTTTCCATTTGCTGGTGAATATCACACGCCTTTGAACTTTTGATCATATGAAATGAAGTTTCCAAACTGCTCTCAAAACGGTGAAGAAAAACTTCAACTTCATCGTTTTGACCGCCGACTGAGTATCTTTGTAACTTAACGTTACAGTTTATCCATAATGATAGTAACTCGACTTGTAAAATAAGATACGACTAGTAGCATTGGGGCCATTACCAATGAGTCACCACTGCTCATTGGGGCAAAATGATTACACCCGACTAACTCCAAAAAAACACTACTCATATTCTTAAACATTTTTTCTGTAACCCAGTAGCCAAGCACCCTTTTGGCAGAATCAACGGATCTCCAGACAAGTAGTCCCGCAGTAAACGTCGCCCGCACGCGAGTCTAAATCATACGTTTATATACTTGTGAACGGTTCTCTTATGGGAAGATGGTGAGCAGGATCTTTTGTAAAAATAGAGTTGTGATGGTATAGTTTTGGATACTTTTTGTCTCATTAACTGCAAATAAGGTAGGCCGAGCTGTAGAAATTACTCTTGTTATTATCAATTAAGAGATGTTTATTCATTGGTATTTCGATAGAGGTGGATATTTCTGACAACAGCACGCGTAGCATGACCGCCGCAGAAACGGGCTATGTCGACAGAAGAATCGACAGACTGACACTTTGTCATTGTCTATCTGTCATTATGTCTATTCTTCCGTAGACAAAACTCGTTTCTACAGTGGTCATGATACGCGTGCTGTGCTTTCTCTCACTCTTACTCTTATCCCAATTCATTTGGGGTAAGCGCAGCATGTCTTCTTCATCCATACTTCTCTATTATTCGTCGTCTCATAAGACACCTCCTTTCTTGCCATATCAAAATTCCGACAGTCCACTAACAACAAAGCATTAGACAAAGCAAATAATAAAAAGTAATCACCCTATTAAAACTCGTCAGCGTTGATGATGACGAAAAGTCAGAAATATTGAATTGCTATATTAAGCTACCGAAAATCGTTGTAAAAATACAAAACATATTAAAAGCTATTGCTTCTTGTCTGTCCCTTTGAAATTTAATTCAATAACCTGCTACTAAATTTCATTAACACTGCAATTTATCATGCAGCGTTCAGTACTTTTTCACACCATTCCCTGGAGCCGATAGTTTTCAATTCGACAGAGTTGGGAGGCGCGGGCTAAGGACCAATATCATAGGATATAGATTACTTTACAAGTCCGAGGCGACGTGGGACCCCATGAGACCTCTTTTTATCCCTTTATATCATAAGCGTTTTGATTTATGTAACAGCACCTCTATGTAATACGTACTGTTGGGGATACGGATGTGGGTCGAGCATGGTACATAATGTTACTAGGTACATAGTTTTATTGATAGTATTTGGTGACTTTGTGGGCACTCTCTTGTTGACCGAGTTTTAACCAAAGCGATAATTTCACGAAGCCGCGACTGTCAAGATAATTAAATAAATTTCTTTACTGCCATAAAAACAGGTTACAATTATGTGGAGACCCTGGCTCAAGAGCTAGATTGGAGTACATGATGATCATTAATGTTCTGCGATCTTCGGCATCCAATCTAACCAGATGCAGCTGAATACAATTATTTTACATGGACTTAACTGCCTATCTACACAACTTAGTTATTAAGTAGTACAAAACCAAGAACAGCCAGTATTAACAACCTAACTTACTTTCCGTGGCACAGGGAGATTTCGTTCGATGGTCACCAATCCAAGGACCAACCTCGACAAGTGCTGCTTAACCAAGAAGATCGACCCGTGCGATTGTTAATATTGAGCTACAAGCTCCTCGCCTTTAAGGCAATAAAGATATAAATAAATTAGCTTTGAAACGTCACTCGGTAATGCTTGATAGCAGTACCTATGTGCAACCAGAATGGTTTTACGAACTCTGTTAATAAGGAGTTTAAGGCTACTCTTAGCCAAACAAGATAAGCTTAACAAACTCAAATCGTCATAACATCTCTTTAAAGATTTTCATAGTTTATTAAGTTTGCGTCAAGTTTAGTTAGTTCCACGTTAACAACTCAATTGCTAAACTTTGTGAAGATTTATTATAAAGAAGAGATTAACTTTGGAGAGCCATCAAAGCTTTTATAAGACTTTATTTTTTACAATCTGTTTAGGACATGGAACTATATTAAGTACTCGGTACCGGTTCAAGATAAAAATCTGTTTAATGGTATTTTAAACAACGATCAAACGAATCTATCTCGACGAAGTGGAAGGATCTACTAGTAAACCTAAATTAGACCTACGAAAACCTAGGAATATGATACATATTCTCAAAATTGCACTAACATCAAAGCGGTCATGTCATAACTTTATTCACCACCTCTCTAAGCCGTGAACAACTCACTTTAAAAGTAAAGTTTACGATTTATACCGAAACAGCTTAATCCTTTAAACTCCAAAACAGCATTAACATGACGCCAAAATCGTAAAATTTAAACTTCTCCACCTCAAACCGTGAAATAACGTGCAAAAATCGTGCAAAAACTCGTGGAAACTTATCAATTCCCACCACCTGGCGGTTAAATTATAGTTATTCGTATATCCTGAGCACCGAGTTGGAAGTAACCGGCACGGTTGGCCAGCCCATTCCCACCCATCATTCGACATAGACCTAAGTCACTACCGTGCTTTGATACACTTGCGACCTTTTCGCAGTAACCCTATATTTCCGTGTAGACACAATTTGCTTGTTATAAAATGATATATTCTTAGTGTGGGGTGGATGAATCCATTACGGGAATACTGACGAGGGACGATTGAAAGATTGACATGTTATTTGTTAGTTTTGGAGGTTTTCTGCGTGTTTATTTGGATAATGTTCTTTTCAAACAAATCTTATCTTGCAGTTTTTAAGTGGATCATAGATCAAATTCCAGCCAAGACAGATATAATTCTTTACGTAGTAAAAGTTAGGTAAAATCCGACTGGTTAAACTGTTATAAATATGTTAGTATTAATTAGTTCAAAATCACAGACATACTATTAATTATTATAAAAAAAATATATCTGTACATTTTGCTAAGAATATTTAGCAAATACCCATCAAATAGCATTTACATCATTGTAGTACATTAACAGTACGGTACTTAAGAGAGACTCGTAAGCTTTTCCAATGCATTAACGAAACGTGCTGTCATTTCAAACGGAGTGACTGCTGACAGTAACAAGTTGTCAGTATGCTCTCAGCGCTGTCAGTTGTGAGACGTCAGTTTACTTTCTAAATCATATTTTTACACCCGTTGCGTAATTAAATGTAATTCATAAATATTATTGGAATTCATATTACAAAACTATAATTATCTAAAGTCCAAGGGTTTTTATGTTGTCGAACAAAGCAACAGCTTCATGCGTTTATTAAAAGCATTTAAGAAGATGATGGTACATAAGTACGTTGTGAAAAAACCATTCCAAGGCTTTCTACCAGATCCTGGAGACTTTGAATTAAAGTCTGAGCAGTTTGCAGAAAAATTAAAAAATGGTCAGTTTCTTGTAAAAGCCGAATATATCAGTACCGATCCATACATGAGGTCCTTCGCGAACAAACACCTCACGCCTTATGAACAATTCGGCTTTCAAGTAGGAAAAGTTATAGAGAGCGTAAACCCAGAATATCCGGTTTCAACGACCGTAGTTTCACATTCCGGATGGCGCAACTACGTTGTTCTGAACGGTGAGCCGGACGACATATTTCACATTAAACCGTACGACCCACAAGTTGGGGACTTACCCCTGTCTCTGGCGGTAGGAGCGTTAGGAATGCCTGGCATGACGGCCTACCTCGGCCTCTTGGAAATATGCAAGCCGAAAGCGGGTAAGGTAGTCTGCGTATCGAGTGCGGCGGGAACTGTCGGCTCTCTAGTAGGTCAAATAGCTAAACTTAAGGGCTGCAAGGTCATTGGATTTGCTGGCTCTGATGAGAAAGTACGCTTTTTGATCGAAGAACTGCGGTTTGACGGCGCATTCAACTATAAAACTGTGCAGGATGTTAAGAAGGCTATATTTTCTGTATCGGACGGGATCGATTACTACTTCGACAATGTTGGAGGGGCGTTATCTTTGAACATCATGGGATGCATGAAACCGGATGGCCACGTTGCTGTTTGTGGCTCTATAAGTTCTTACGGGAATCCAACGCAGATGAATATGATTGCGCTTCCCCCCACTCTGAAAGTTGAACCTTTCAGTTTCACACAATGGGACTGGCAAGAACAGAGAGCCGCCTTACAGCAGCTCAAGGAATGGATCGGAAGAGGTTCCATTAAAGTAAAGGAGTCGGTTACAGATGGCTTCGAAAAACTCCCAGATTCATTCATCGCTATGCTCAGAGGGGACAAGATTGGGAAGGTCGTTGTTAAAGTTTGAATCCTATGTTGTTGCAATTAATATCGAAGTTACTTCAAAACGGACTTTGAGCGGGTAAAACAAATATGTTGGTTGAATAAATTAACAATAAATACATTTATTTTCTCATCAAAAACATTACAGTGAACAGGAATTATTTATTCTAAGACACAGGTAAACATTTGTGAGAGAGTGGTACCCGAAATAGGCATACAATACCTGTGCTACGGATATGTAGAGGTTTCGTTTATTTTGCTGGTGAGTGTGTTTATTGTACTTTGAAACATTTCTGACTTAGCTTTGTTTTAGATTTCCTAATGTAAAATGTTTTTATCTAAAACAATCAACGTCAACTTGCTTTTAAACATGGCTATACATTAACCTGCCTTTTTGTCTTCATTTAAATATGGTTCAGGATAATTTACAATTTCTTTTATAAACTTTTTTTTTTACGTTTACTATTGTAAATGTTTTATTTGTATCATGTGTTTATGACGCTAAAGCTTTGTTACGTTTAAAATATACATTTTAGTAAAAATATTATGTTTTTTTACTGAAAATTTCGAAGTTTACTACGTTCAAAGCCTTTTTGGGGACAAACATCACAGAGAGAAAACGCTTAGTACTTTAAATAATAAAATGTGAAATCTAAAAAGTTGGTTTTATTTCAATGAGTGAACCTTGTTACCGAGGATTTCATCAAGTATTAACACATATCTATAATAATATTATAAAGCAGAAGAGTTTGTTTATTTGTTTACTTGAACGCGCTAATCTCAGGAACTAATGGTCCGATTTGAAAAAAATAAGTTATATGTTAGATAGCCCATTTATCACCATTTATTACCTATACCAGGTTATAGGGTGTATAACATCACGCTACGACCAATAGGAGCGGAGCAGCAATGAAAAATGTTGCCAAATCGGGGAAAATGTGACGCAGACGAAGTTGCGTGGGACAGCTAGTTTGTTCTCTCAACTTGCTTTTGCTTTTCATCTACGTAGGCACGTTTATTTTATTCTAATGCCTGCCTTGCATCCTCACACTGGCATTGGACATTTTTTATGCGAGTGGCAGCTTTGAAAACCTCACCGTAGTACCGAAAACCGCATTTACTGAGTGTAGTAACGGCAGTACAAAAAGTACTACAGCAACATAGTACAAAAAGTACTACATAGAAAAAAAAAACTACATATTACATAAATGAAGAACTAACATCAAATCCGCGACATGGGTCTATACAGTATGTTAGGTTAAACGAGGGACATATTGAGGAAGGGGATTCAGTATTCGATTCTCGTCCCAAATATGTAAAATACCTATAACGTATATAGAAGAATTTTTAATGTTTTGTTTAGTGCCTAGATATTTTGGACTGTCCTAAGCCAGGTAAGTTTAAAGTATGAGGGGAAAATGGATTATACCTAAGAGTCATTGCCCGCTCACATGTTTTGCGATAGTATTAAGTCGCTAGCGCAAGGGTGTATACACGTTGCGTGTCATTTGCGAAAATTTTGGTATGGTTCTGTCTGTTATTTATCAGTGTTTTTTTTTGTTTATATTTTTATTAGTATCATGTTAGCATGTACTATTATGGGTTTGAATATGTCCCTCGTTTAAACTAACATACTGTATAGGAAAACCCGACAACAACTGTCGGGCAGTTGCCCACCAGAAACAACGCCCGTCTACTCGGAGGATCCTCCCTCTTCTATGGACGATGAAAAACTGTACACCCTGTTCTCCATACCCCTAAAAATAAATTTAAAATTTAAAAACCCCCGACAGAAAAAACTTGGATTAATTTATCTTTGCTTTTTAGAGGTTTTTTGTGTCGGGGTTTTTTTTAAATTTTTAATCTAGTTTTTTCATGCTTTTTAAACTTATATTATTATATTTCTTAGCCTTTACTGTCCCACTGCTGGGCATAGGCTTCCCCCCATTCCTTCCAAATTTCTCGGTGTTACACATCTTCGCGCTAATTAACGAAAACAAGGAAAGTTGTAAATAATAAAATAGGAGGGGGTGCAGCCCCCCCCCCCCCCCCTCGGCAATTCACATGGTGACAAGTGACAAGATTTCAAATTTCAAATCGACTAGACCCGTGGAAGTTTGTTATATCCCTTCATCAACTAGAAAAGAGGTGATAATCTTCAAACCGCTGAGCAGATTTTCTCGAAACATAGGTTCATCTCTCATAGGGGTCGATTCATCCGTTTAGGAGCTACGATGCCATAGACAGACACACAGATAGACACGTCAAACTTATAACACCTCTCTTTTTTGGTCGGTGGTTAAAAAGTGTACACATCATCTGCCTAATCTTTTGCAAAGTTTGTCCGGATGGGTTTCTAGACTAACTGGATGCAGATGAGCCAGTATTTTACATGGAGTGACTGATATCCACGACATGATATGAGCGTACACGTGAAATCAAATGTAGGGACAGGTATAACGCCATAATAATACCTGTTTAAACTGTTTAAACGCTGCTAGTCTTATGCCCACCGATTTGTTTGTGATAGCTTTTGTGTATTTAAGTATGGGTGCGCTTTTTCTACCTTCGTCAGTCAGAGGAACGCAAGAGAGACAGCGAAACACAGAATACCCATAGAGCCGCGTAGTCTTTTTCAACTGTACTTGGTATTTATTTTTGTAACCTTTCATGTTTAGGACAAATCTCTTTAACCTTACCGTTTTAAGCGTTGAAATTCTTTAGAGAACATTTTAGCAGGTTGGCCTAACAAATAAAGTGACTAAAGACACAAAGGTGACTCTTTGAGTTGAACTTGAAACCACCAGCACGCAACGAATAAGCGTGGAGGTCAAACCACATTTCTTCTCTAAATAACAAGAGGCTATTGACTTGTTTGTGTGTATTGCTTGTTTTTTTTTTCCATTATTTTTAATCAGATGTTTTACAATAGTTTCTTTATCATTACACCATTTTGTTTAGAATAGTTACAGCACGGATGACAACATTTGTGTCACTTGTTTAATCTAGTCTTTTTGCAATATCTTCTTTTTTTTTTTGTATAGACTCTTTTTCTTATTTACCTATTGTTTGTAAATGTATGGACATTGTAGGCCTTATAGATTCCTAGATCCTTGGTAACTTTTTATCTTGTTCTACGTTTTGTAGTAAGCAACGACTTATTGTCGGGCCTACGATGTCCACTCATACTTAAGTGCCAATGCTGTAACATAGAAAAATTGTAAAGCCAAATGATTTTAAAAGAGTAACCATGGAGTTTCTTGCCGGTTCTTCTCTATAGGAAACGACCAACCCGAACCGAGCACCTTTTTGTCGACGTTTTACAAGTGCCCATGTAGGCCTATGTGAAATAAAAATATTTTGATTTGATTTGATTTGACTTCACTGAGGTAAGACAATTACAGGTCGATTTTACTGAACAACTACCAAAACACACTGAAATATTCAAATCTTATTATCGAACACTACATAAATCCATACTTCCATACTAATATTATAAATGCAAAAGTCACTCTGTTCGTTTGTTTGTATGTTTCTTTGTTACCTTTTCACGACTAAACGGCTGATCGGATCTTAATGAAATTTGGCAAGAAGATAGATTTCAACCTGGGGAAGGATATAGGCTATATATCATCACACTACGACCAATAGGAGCGGCGCAGCAATGAAAAATGTTGCGAAAACGGGGAAATTGTGACGCAGATGAAGTTGCGCGGGACAGCTAGTAAATAATAAATAGTAAAAAATAATAGTAAAATCGACCTGTAATTGTCTTAGCTTAGTGAAGGCAATAGCCTGTTGTAAGAGCAAAAAAAGAAGGAAGGGTAGACCATGTAAAAGATGGAGTGACGACATCGTACAAACAGCTGGAAACTTATGGCCCAGACTGGCAAAAGACAAAGTCAGCTGGAACAGTTCGGAGAAGGCTTTCACCGAGAAAGGCGTCGCTTACACCTAACAATACTAATCTTATCTTAAGTACAAACACTAACATCACTAACAAATAAATAAATAAGTACACAACGCATTAGATATTATATACAAACTAAATGTAAGGAATAAACAAATCTAAATGAAAAAATTGTGCGTGGTGTCCCTCCGCGCGGAAGAAGTGAAACTTCGTAATACTACACGCATGCGTTTGAGTGCCACGCATTCACTCTCGTTATTTTATTGACCTTCTAAATAATTATTACATAAGTTTATCGAGGTTTTTCTACTCATGGAAATTGAGCGAAGGCTGGTCACACCGAAGAGTCGAATGCATGACTGTTTGCACGCCATCTTGCGTACCTAGTAGTACTACGTAGTCACAAATCTTGTAATACTGCCATCTCTTAGGGAAAAAATTCCCCCTCCATGGTAGCGTTAAACTTGTTGGATGTCGTATAAGAAGTTTCACTTTAATAAATAAACATCAATGTAAACCCCGAAGGATGAAGCAGAGGTATGCCTAATAGTATAACCACAATTTGCCAGTAAAAGGGGGTGAGTAGTACCGTCAACAAGGCATAGATCCAGACGGCTGTTACTAAGCAATATCTGGGGAGAAAAACATTTTGGCTGACCTGGAAATCAAACCCAATACCTCGTGCTCAGCAGTAGTGCTTGCGTCCGGTAGACGAACCAGGCAGTCATCATCATCATCTGCCTAGCCTTTTCCCAATCTATCTTGGAGTCGGCTCGCAGTCTTACCGAATGCAGCTGAGTACCAGTATTTTACATAAAGCGACTGCCTATCTGACCTGCACAACCCAGTTATTACTGGGTAATACAATACCCCTTAGTAAGACTGGTTGTCAGACTTTTTGGCTTGTTACTTCTCGTAACGACTGACAAAGATCTACAAATGACAGCCGGAACCAACGGCTTAACGTGCTTTCCGAGGCACGGAGGAAACTCGGTAGGTAATTATGGTCACCCATCCACAGGCCAACCTCGGCAAGCACTGCTTGACCTTAAAGACTGACCCGTGCAGCTGTTATTATTTAGCCGCGAGCTCCTCACGAATGAGGCAGTCAAACAATCTTATTAAATCAAGCTAGACAAACGTCCAAACAACTAAATTATTCAGTCATATCAGGTCGTAACGACCGTGGCGCCCCCTATATTATGGCAAACGACCATTATTACGTCTAGATTGTATCTGAGAGGTCTATGACCACGCGTGATTTACATCGCCTTGTTAATGTCCACGTTCGCGTCCCGATGGGGAATGGTATGCTGGTTGTAATGGCTTTCTAAGTAGAAGCGATTTGAGCCATGGTTTTGGGACTGACTACACGGTCACACAAAGCACACACACACACACAAATTACACATGATACGTCACTCCTGAAGTCACCGAAAGGTTGGGTAGAGGTAAATACACTGACATAATGATGACCTGTTTTTAACCCCCGACCAAATAAGAGGGGTGTTATAAGTTTGACGTGTGTATCTGTGTGTCTGTGTATCTGTGTGTCTGTCTGTGGCATCGTTGCTCCTAAATAGATGTACCGATTTTGATAAAATTGGTTTCGTTTGAAAAGTGTTTTAATCGAGAGTGTTCATAGCTATGTTTCGAAAAATCTACTCAGCCGTTCGATGGTAATCACGTCTTTTCTAGTTAATGGGAAATTAAGAACTTCCACATGTCTGGTCGATTCGAAATTTGAAATCTTGACACTTGTCAACATGGGCATCGACAGGGGGGGTGGCTGCACCCCCCCCCTCACTCCAATTTTTTTTTATTTAGCTGTTTCGTTTATTCGCGAGAAGTCGCTTAACACCGAGAAAAGTCGAAGCAATGGGGAGGCCTATGCCCAAGATTGGGAGAGTCAAGGCTTAGATAAAATAATATAATTTTAAAAAGCATGAAATAAAAATTGAATTAAAAATTTTAAAAACCCCCGACACAATTAACCTCTAAAAAACCAAAAATAAAATTCAAGCGTCTTAGCGTAGGGGGTCCGCTTTGTTTTGTGCTTGTACTAAGCGGTCTACTTCGCGGTCCCCCGACGCTAAGACGCTTGGATTATTTTATTTTTGGAATATATTTTATATGGATAAAATTTTTAATTTATTTTTTTTAAACGTTGCCAATCACTAGGTGTTTCTCTTGTATCGTGGGTGTGCTAATAGACATTTAAACTCACATGCAAAAACGGCCAGACCCGGAACAACTATAAAAACAACAAATCTAAGCTAGCCTTTGAGACGGAACCCGGCTTTGCTGGAAAAATTGCTAACTCGTAAGAAATGTCTGAATAGGGACCTGTAGGTCATACAAATATTTGTTCCATGCGGGGATCGAACTCGCAACACGCAACGCAGTAGCCAATCGCTCAGCCGCTGCGTCATATTTCACTCAGTTACGTTTCAGTCCCATATTATAGGGGACGAGCCGAAGCATCAGACAGTCACAAATGGAGATTCCGAACTGCTACTGAACAAATTCTTACAGAAAACTATAATAACAGTTTTTGTAATGTAACTACGTGGTACCCACGACGACCAATCAGTTTATGTGGATCTCTTAGTGTCCATGAAATCTATTCAAAGCGAGCCCATGTTATACTGGAAATCAATAGCTTCGTGTGTCGTGAATAGGAGAGGGCTGTGATAACGTATCACGAGAGCTCAGTTATTCACCCGGTGATGAGCGTCAACACCTCCTCCATAGCACGCATTTACCTCAGACACCTATAGGCCTGTAACTAATTGTGATCAGAAACAGGTCCAAAGCTGTTAAAAAAAAGGACTGGTATTCACCTTTTTTTTCGGATGGGAAATCATCAAATGACTCCTCCCGCTCTGGGCGTAGCGGAAGGGAGTGTCAGACTTGTACTGACTAAAACCCATCCATGTTCCTTCTTAGCTCTTTGTGTTCCAGGGCCACGGTATCGCTTTCGAACAGTCCCGCAGTCTCCTGGCAGGAGTTACAGAGCACCTTGAGTACTGTTCAGAGCTTACAATGTATGTCGCATACCTGAAATTAAAATCCAGGTGGATTCTAAAATTAATTATTCTGACAAAATCCCTAAATGTTTCTAGAACAGGGTTTCGCGACACGACACAAAATTTGCAAACGAATAAGACGCTTATACGAGGCAATTTCGTTCCAATCAGTTTTGTAACGTGTACTATGATAATTTAATTAGCATATCATATAGGGCACACTAAGACATCTTTTCATTTCTCGCTCGTAAAGTTCTCACAGGAGAATTTGCTCTTGAAGGACGGAGGTAATTCTGTCGTATCTGACGGGGGGAATTTAATTTCAATATTTTTACCTTACTTCTAAAAAGAGGGTCGATGTTTTATTTAAAGCAATAATGCATAATCATAAGTTATTTATTCATATTAGGCTGAAAATCAGCACATGAGAGACAGTTCCCCAAAACGCCCGTCCTTCGAAGAATAAGGCACAGGGGCAGACAGATATATAAGAACCACTTTATAAAATACAAGGTGTTGTTTTGCATCCTCAAGACTTAAATAATCAATTAAAATTACGATACCTAGTTAATTATAAATAAACGCTGATTTTTTTCGTTGTTTAAGTTAGTCAGTGTTTCAGAATAACCCCCTTAACGTGGTTTAGGAAATTATCTAAAAAGTGTTTGAGATTATTTGTATGCGTGGAAGCGCGGTTATAGGGCGAGAATCAGACGGGCCGCGTTTATAACACGGGTGGTTACCGATTTCCGTAAATAAGAAAAAAAGTAAAAATTACCTACCCATTTTATTATTGATTCGAGTCGAGAATCATTACCATAGTTAGCTCCTTAAATTGAATTTGACGAAGATGCAAAACAACATCTTGTATAGTGTATATACAAACTGTAGCGAAAACATAAAATTATATTCACTGTCGCTACATCAAAACGTATAATTTAGTATAATCAAGAATACATTGATCCGGGCACGATTGCAATCGTTGTTAGGCAGAATGAATTTGTAGAAACTTAACTACATAGATTTGGGAACTTTCAGTTCAAGTTTTAGTTTACAAACATTTACCATTTCGTGATATTGTTTAATTGTTGAAAAATACTAAATTATATGTACGTTTTAAAAGTTATAAGTGAATTTTTATGGTCGATACATCTCATCGCCTCTTTCACGGAATAAATATTAATTTGTCGAAAATAATATATTATAGAAATTTTTCGTATCAAACAAGCGATCATGGCAAACCTAAACGTTAGTGACACGAGACGGAGATTAGATTCTTGATTAAACTCATTACCCTCCCTTGACTGCGCTGTAGGTGGGTAAACGTGCCGTTGATGATATAAATTGGACTACATTATTAGAATGGCCTCTAGGATTTTAGAATACCACCAACTTATAACGGCTCTATAACGAAACGTCTTTTTAACAAAACGACACTTTAGCAAAATGTCCTATTAGCATATCATCCTATGATTAAATAGCACCAAAAACAAAGGAATGGGAATTATAGTCATGCCACACAAATACAAACGTGTAAATTTATTTAAAGTATTAAATATATTCTATGGTACCTACTAAGATTTTTATCATTGCATGCCATTTATTTCTGACCATGTATTAGGAACCTCAACTGACTTCAAGACCATATAAGAAGAAGAATTAAATGATTATGATAATAGGCTGTACTTTTCCTACAGGAGAAAATAAGAAACGACTATAATTAATGTTCACAGAATAACCATTGAATACTGAAAGGACAGGGAGATGTAGGTATGTAAGAACAAGACGTGCAGCGCCGACCCCAAGTAAAGAATCATCAAATCAAAATCATTTATTTCATGTAGGCCAGTTACAGGCACTTTTAAATAGTCGGACAACAATAAAAATGAAGTTACAGTCCCAGTCACAAGACATAATAACTGAGAAAGTACTGTAGTTGCCCATTCCAAAGCGTAGATCTCTATGGAGAAGAATGGGTAAGAAACTTCATGGACACTCTTTTAAATCAGACTCTTGTTACAATAACCTTAGTTACATCATGAGATAGTACATTATGTGAGAACGATGTAGCAAGACGTGCACGTTAAAAGTGTCCATAGTAAAAACAAAAAAAAAACAATTAAAAGATAAAATTTTTAGTTCGAAATGAGCCGTGGCAGCTAAGAGATGACCAGGCACAACTGACATCATCTAACCTAGTCTTTTGCCAACGTGTTTGGGTCGGTTTCAAGTCAGGACAGTCAGGAGTTCAAGTTTGACGGCACGGTTGGCGCAGTGGTTGAGCGATCGACTGCTGCGCTGCGTGTCGCGGGTTCGATCCCCGCACGGAACAAATATTTGTATGGCCTACAGATAGTTGTTCCGGGTCTGGCTGTTTGTGTATGTGAGTTTAAATGTTTGTAAACGCACCCACGATACAGGAGAAATTCCTAGTGTGGGGCAACGTTTTTTTTTAAAAAAAAAAAACCTCGGATGCAGGATACTAGTATTTTACATGGAGCGACTGCCCCATATAGAAAATGAGGACAGGATAAATACACAGTTTCGTATACCTAACCTCATCCATCAGCTTTCTTCATCAAAAGAAAAGAGGCTGCATCTGTGTTCATTACACGATAATCCATAATAATATCCCCCGTCCGTGTAATAACAAAAATATAAGGATTTCCGGCACATGGTCGGAAATAATGAGCGACAATTTAGAACGCGATGAGCGGCCTCTCAGCTCTAGGGACTAACTTTGTGCGACAATAGTGCGGGGAAATGTTCTGGCATATTCCGGAATGTTCCAGATTTTAGGGGTCCTGCGTGCCCTGGATTTGTGGGTTGTAGTTGTAGTTTAACGAAGGTCTGTATTCTAATTCCAGTAACAAAGAATTTAGTCTTAGAGAAACTGAAGTTTTGATTTTAATTTTAATTTAATTTATATTATTAGTTAGTTGTGCTTAGATAGAGTCAGGGGTGCTTTGTGCTGTGTGTTATTCGGCACAAGCCACCCCGCTTAGTCGAACATATTATAAAGATATATAAACATAAAGAGAAAAGCAGATCAGCTAAGCTTGGAGATGGTAAATGCCGAACGAATTTTGCCAATCGGCATGAGCCGAATAAATTCCGCATATTATGTGTATTAATTGCTTTTAGTCGCCTTCGCTGTGAAGTAAGTTCACTCCTTAGTCACAAAGTTCATAGCTTTGTACATCATTCAAACATATAGGGTACTAGCTGTCCCGCGCAACTTCGTCTGCGTCACATTTTTCCCGTTTTCGCAACATTTTTCATTGCTGCTCCGCTCCTATTGGTCGTAGCGTAATTATATATAGACTATGTCCTTCCCCAGGTTGAAATCTATCTTCTTGCCAAATTTCATTAAGATCCGATCAGCCGTTTACTCGTGAAAAGGTAACAAACAAACAAACAGAGTGACTTTCGTATTTATAATATTAGTATGGAAGTATGGATGTAAGGGACAACGACGCATAAACGCTTACTACGTACATAGTATATGATTATGAACCTTCTGCATAGAAATTTGTCGACGGCAATTTAAAAAAAAAATCTGCTATAGGAACATCAATTCATAACCACCAAACCTTCACATCGCAATCAACAAAAACACACAGAACAACGAATCCCGAAAATTCAGCAAATAGTCCAAGAGCTAGCTTAATTCCACCCATCGTCGCTAGTCTAGGAGCGGCACAATGAATACAAATTCTGATCTAGACAGAGATGGGCTGACAAAGACTGGAACGTTATTAAAAGTTGTAACTAGACTAATTGGTCACGTACCTTCTCGTATTTGAACGAGTAACTAGATACCTGAGGGTATCCTTTTTTTGTAATGTAACTAAGCACCTGACATCTTTAGGTTCGACTTACGTTAAGATGGTTTTTATGTGAGACTAGCTTTTGAATACAGCTACGCACGTGGCAGAGACAGAAATTATCACACGGAGTCGTACTACTGGCATAAAAAGATTTGAATTCTTACCCAGGTTGTGGTGTATACTTGTGTAGGAAAAATAATGAAGTTGAAAAAAAGAACGCTAACGACATCTATGACGCAAATTAAAAACTAAAGTCCTTATACCCCTTATCTTTTGCCAAATTCCATTCGAATCTTTTCAGCATTTCAGGCATGAAAAATTAACAGACAAACAGTCCAAAATAATTTTGCAATTATGGATGGGGGTAGTTTTGCCGACTTTTTACTTTATAGTACCTTGATAAGTGTTTCAACATAGTTTTACGCAAATAAAGTATCTTATCCTGTCTATAGTATGTCCTTAGATGTTCCTGGCAGATCAGAGCCTCGATCATTAGTTATCTCAAGGAAGGATCTTAGGCTGATAATGTCAGTCTCTCAACCTGAAATGTCGTTTACATTTCGAAAGATTTTTGAAAGGACGGTTTGATCTTCGTTGTATAGATAGATAAGTAGATAAGAGTAAAGTTCCAGAACTTTTAATCAAGGAACGTGTATCCCAACTACAGTGTTTTCAGTTTTAAACAAGCTTTTATTTAACTTGCAATGTCTGTATTGTATGTTTGTAAGGAATCTCGGAAGCTAAATGAGAACCACTTCTAATGTACGATTGAGTTGAAAATTTGCAACAACGATAAAGGATAGTTTTCACAAAAGCTTATTGCGAAAAATTATTATAGCCTTTACCATTTACGCGACAAGCTTTTGCGAAAACCATCCTTTATCGTTTTCATTTAATCCAAGACTTATTTCCTTATTTTCAGTGCATCTTTATAAAAGCTTGTTTTAAAAAGGTTTTTTACTTATATTTTTTTTTAAGTTTGACTTTGTATTACTGTTAAATGACAGTGTTCTTTATTGTTGCTAGAATTAGGTACATGTTTGGTTGTTAACCCTGATAAGTTTATTAAAATAATGTTTTCTCGTTACAATAATAAGTTTGCTGTTGGTGCACCCGGCTGTTAGTTATCCAACCTCTGAACTGTTCTGACAGTTTTGTATTTTTTTAAAGAATTTGTCGAAGGCATTCTAAAACCGATTCTTATACTGACACCAACCCGCACTGGGCCCGCGTGGTGGATTACAGCCCACTCCCTCTCATAGAGAGAAGGCCTGTATCCCAGCAGTGGGAACATTATAGGCTGATGATGATGATTCTAATACCCATACTACTATAAGTGATAGGGCCAAGGAAACAGATACCAAGGCAACAAACATAAGTACAACTTACACAAGTTCCACAGACATTATTGCGAATTCCACCCTCAATGCACAATTGCAGTCGCACGCCGCAAGCGCGGATTCCGACGATGCTGCGAATTTCGCGGCGGAACGAAATTCACGGAATAATGCCTAAACGGTGCCCTGTATCCGCTGAGTTCCGAGCTATAAATCAATTATGACTGTCAAAGCATATTTAGTGTAAAACGATCAGTTTTATATTGGAAAAATGTTTTTTTTTTGTACTGTGAAAGGTATTGGGAATAAATATAATACAGTTACAGTCATAAACTCAAGCCTTTTTCATGGGGGTAGGCATAAACTAAAGAACGCCACCCACCGCCACATTAAAGCTGCATTTAGAAATGATTTAGAAAAATGCTTCAGAAGACGTTGACTTCGAACGAATCTGATTCCAAACGTTAAAACTAAAATAAGGAATAGTGTCCTAACAAATTATGTTCAAGGAGAAGACTATTTGAAAATTAAAACCAGGCGATGATGTTATTGATAAAAAGGGTCAAAGTGGCGTTAATAAAGCTGGCGTTAATAATTACCAAAAAGTAATAACCCGATAGAAACTCTGACAACCAGTCTTGCCAAGGGATATCATGTTAATCAGTAACAGCCTAACATATTTAGGAAAAGGGTATGCAGATAATGACAAATACCCAAAAAACCAAAAACAAAAAAAAAAAGTTGTATTGTCATTTCAAATAGATATCATGTCACGAAATCTGCAAGACAATTCCAAATTATAACAACCCGCCTATTCTTGGAGTGAAACAACAAGTTTATGTTGCCTTAGTATCACAATTTACAAACATCTGCTTATTCTCCCACGCAAGTTACAGGAAGTACTAGGAGAGGAAATTTGTGAGCTCCTCGAACAATATAAACTGGTTTGTATTGAGTTATTTTCTAGTTAAGTAGGCCAGGGCTGGAGAGACACTTGGGAGTAAGCGTTTATTAGAACTAAATAAGATGACTCTTCTTGTGGTGGCTGTCGGAAAATGTACGAAAGAGTTTGTTCAAGAGATAGATCTGTAAACACACAACAGTAACGTCTACTGCATCAACATCACCATATTTTTGTACTGATCGTACAGAGGGAAGGCTAGGCAAATACAATGGCGCGTCATACCTCAAGCTTAAAGAGTATTGGAAAGCACGTTAAGCCGTTGGTCTCGGCTATCATTTGTAGATCTGTGACAGTCGTTACAAGTGATAAAAGGTCCGAAAGTCTACCAACCAGTCTTACCAAAGGGTATCGTTTTGCTCAGTACTAACTGGGTTGTAGAGGTCAGATAGGCAGTCGCTACATGTAGATACTGGTATTCAGCTGCATGCATTCAAAGCCTAGGTAGGTGATGATTTCGGCAGTTTGATTGAAATGCCATGTAATAGGGGCTAAACCTATTACCAAATCCATACAAAGAGGTGGTACTAAGCATTCCTGATACAAAACGGAACAACATCTTGCCTTGGCCGACCTAAAAATCGCACTCATGCTCTGCAGAAGCGCTTGCGACCTTAAATTTTACTTTAGACAAAGAGGGTTTTATCCTTACCACTAGAGGTTAATCACATTTAAATCTTACTTTATCGTAAGACACAAGAAGCTGAACAAAGCTTATAACACCATTCCACTTTCCCAACGGAACAAATATGGCTTTGACACGACCCCAGAACGGTAGATGCTCTACTTAAGACATTAATAACAAACCGTCTAGCCCCCAGCCTACCGTGACCCCGTCCGGCAGACGTCACAATATACTAACTAGAGTACAGTAGTTCTAAGTGAGCCACGTCACTTCTTGTGCCCTTGGACCGACCAATGAAAGCGCGCGACCTTCTTCCCAAGGACGAATGGGAAGCCGTTCTACAAGTTTACGATAAGTTTAAGTGTTTATATTTTTTTTTACTTGTCTTAAGTTTGTAAAGGTTTTACTTATAACGTTTGGTTGCTATCGTCTTTATTTATCAGCAACACACGAGCTCCTAAATGACTGCTAAGTTGGCAAAGTTCTCTGAAAATTGCCGGTTGGTAGATATTTTTCAAGTCGTTAGACTTTTGTTGACCAAATTAAGGTAAAGAACGCTGATTGCGCAAGTGTCATTTGCTCTTGGACGGCTTTTTTTAAAGGTTTCAACTGTTTCTACGTATGCTAAGATAATTTAAGACCTCAATTTTTGCTTACTGTTAACTTGCGTCATCGCACTGTTGGCTCAGGCATTACTGCATGACTTCAAAACAACGGCTCGAGTTCAAGGCCCAAATATGGTAATGTTAAAGTCTGTCCTCTATTTTCGATTTGACCGTTCGATGCAGTGAAGGTCAAATTTTTAATCTAGATATGATTTACTAAAACGGCGCCCCTTAGCAGTGTCACTCAAACGATTCTTGTAGCACGTGTATTGTTGGCGTGTGCTCGTCACCCAGAAACGTAAGTTAAAAAGTGGCACTGGGCTGCAATCAGCACTGATAACCTGGTGTGATCGTCGCTCGGACTGCAATGTTAATTCTAGACTTCGAATTCAAGACCTCTGATCTTTCGGAGTCATGTGCGTATTGTATAATCAAAGATGCTCCGGTGAAGGAAAACATCGTAAAGAAACCAAACCAGCCTGAGAGATATTTTTCTACGGCGGCCAGAAATTGCCCGACAGTTGTAGTCGAGTTTTTCTATATATTCTTAAGTAGCAGATAACTTCAATTGCGTGATTTAGTTCATCATTTATGGCACAGATGGTGCTACTACAGGGAAATTGAATTGAATTGAAATAGTACTACATCTTCTTCAATTCAATTCATTTATTGCATCAAATATGGTAGGTACATGAAGTTCATATATAATTTATTTAGTAACACACATTTAGCCAATACTAGCATGCAATAGTAACCTTTGGTTCTATATTATTGTGGCACTTTTTGCAGTGCTGCTAGAACCTCATTTTAGCCACAACACATAGTACCTGCAAAAGCTTGTAAACATTATTAAGCCAACTGACTTTTTATTAAAGACTCCCACTTACTTCCCACGTTGCATTCTAGGGATAAAGAACTTAGACACACTCTCAAAGTAAATCTGACCTTTATAGGCCAAGTTGCGACCTACACGAAATTACTAAAAGTGAATAAGACCTTGAATATGAGCAGCGGTGGCCCAGTGGTGGCAGCCCCGACTTAAGAGACGTAAGTCGTGGGTTCGAACCCAGGCAGGCGAATTACTTTGTGTAATTTATTTCATCACCGCTGCTCTCAAAACCGTGAAGGAAAACATCGTGAGGAAACCGGCATGTCCTAGAAGTAAAAATTCGAACACATGTGACATCTACCAACCCGCACTGGGCCCGCGTGGTGGATTTATAGCCCACTCCCTGTCATAGAGAGAAGGCCTGTGTCGGCTGTGTCCCAGCAGTGGGAACATTATAGGCTGATAATGATGAATAAGTCCTTTGTAAAACTTTTTAGTAGGAGGATAATGTTTTGACGGCTGAATGAGCACCAGGTTTTGTTTGTTCATACAAATATTTTGCCATTGATATAAATCCAGACTCCGTGACTCCTATTGAGAAATTCCTAATGGAAAAACCCAATAACACTTTTCCTGACACGGGAATCTAACCCAGGACATCATGCTCAGCAATCGCGCTTTTAACCACTAGACCAACGAAACAGTCAAATCGAATCTTAAGAGCGTTTACTCCTTAAGACATTTAATACAAACTTTCAAGTACTTAATTTCCGAAATGACTGAACCGATTTTAATGAAACTTAATACGCATAAGCAGGATACGGAGTTCAAAAAAGTTAGAGTAAGAATGATTAGTAGTTAGTAAGAATGATTTTAAAAGAGTAACCATGGAGTTTCTTGCCGGTTCTTCTCCATAGGAAACGACCAACCCGAACCGAGCACCTTTTTGTCGACGTTTTACAAGTGCCCATGTAGGCCTGTGTGAAATAAAAATATTTTGATTTTGATTTTGATTTTGATTTTGTTAGTAAAAACATTTACGAAATGTCTTAAAAAAAGATTATTGGATTTTTTTTGTTTGTATAGATCATTTATAATCGGTCTAATTTAGCTGTAACACCATTTATCGAAAATGTTTTTTTAGTAACTTTTTACGGCTATGTATTCTGCTTAAGCGTATGAAGGATTCATTAAAATCGGCTCAGTCATTTCTGAAAATAAGCACTTGAAAGTTTGTATTAAATTTTATAAGGCGTAAACGCTCTTAATCTAATCTTGTAATTTTAATGTCCCTCAACAAACTCTGAAACAAAACTTAGCGGTAACTGAAAAGAGCTTCCATTTTTCACAGAAAGGACCTAGTTACTAAACACACAAGTAAAATCCTACAAAGTTCCTAACTTAGAGCGTTGCTAATGAATTCATGCTGGCTACATAAGCTTGAATGAAACTTAGGCACCCAGTAAATGCTATTAAAACTTAAGTCTTTCCACTAGCGTAAGTATTATGTGATCGTATAGGGTTTTGGAAGATACTTTACCTTGGTACTTTATCGAGGTGAAGTTTGTGAGTATTTGTATACTCTTTAAACAAGAATAGGTGTGGCGGAGGTCAGGAGCTGTGGCTAAATAATAGCAGCCTCTAAAATCAAAATATTTTTATTTCACGTAGGCCTACATGGGCACTTGTAAAACGTTGACAAAAAGGTGCTCGGTTCAGGTTGGTCGTTTCTTATGGAAAAGAACCGGCAAGAAACTCCATGGTTACTCTTTTAAAATCATTTTCTTTACAATTTTTCTATGTTACAGCGTTAGTACTTAAGTATGGGAGGACATCGTATGCCCGACAATAAGTTGTTGCTTACTACAAAACGTAGAACTAGGTAAAAATGTACCAAGGATCTAGGAATCTATAATCTCTCGGTTCGATCTTCAGGTTCAAACGTGCTTGCCTAGGTTGGTCCACGGATCGGTGACCATCCAAGACATACCGAGTGTCCTCCGTGACTCATTTGTAGAAATTTTACTGGTTGTCAGGGGCCCCAAAAGTCTGACAACCAGTCTTGCCAAGGGGTATCGTATCGTCCGTCCTTCTCATGACAACAGACCGTGTCGATGGCGCGTAAGTGTTCCACGCGCGCCTCGAGGATATGTCAGCAAACCGGAAGGGGTCCAAGAGGGCCGATGCCTGCCAGGGTTGCGGGACTGTTCGAAAGAGATACCGTGGGCCTGGAACACAAAGGGCGAAGAAGGAACATGGATAGGTTTTAGTCAGTACAAGTCTGACACTCCCTCCCGCTCCGCCCACAGCGGGAGAATTCATTTGATGATTTCCCATCCGTAAAAAAAGGGGGTATCGTATTACCCATTATAACTGGGTTGTGAAGGTTAGATAGGCAGTCGCTCCATATGAAATACTGAGAGCTGTTTCCGGTAAGACTGGCAGCCGACCCCAACATAGTTGGGTAAAGGCTAGTCAGATAATTAGGTGTTAGCAGGGGTGGTCCAACGATACTATCGGCCCTGACTTATAAAATTCTTAATAATGGGTCTAGTGATTCTACATCCACGTGAGTAAATTTTTGGCGGTTTTGACGAAGTACTAAATTTGAGGATACAATCTCCTAGAAAGTGAAGTTTTATTACATTAAAAATTCTATTCACTATTCTAAAGCAACTAAAGGATCAGTTATAGCATCGAATCTCATCTTGATTTTAGGTCTTAGTACTGATTTAAACCCAACTCTGGCTATAAAGTTGCGATACAGTTAAATTTTAAGACCTATCGGTTGTAGTAAAATGTCAAGGGAAATCTAGGACCGCTTCGGAATCGATGATATGTACTTACAGGCCTTTTGTACTGGTTTAGTTCTTAACCGATTTCAATTATTTATCCATGAAGGGCGATAAGTTAGGTTAGTATGTAAGGTCAGCAATGAAAGCTGTTTTCAGGCGCTTCATTTCAGTAAATGTTAAGTTTTGTAAAATATTGTACTCGTTCACGCAACACTGAAAAAATAGTATAGAAGTGTTTAATTCTTACTTTTATTCTAATTTAATTAGTTAGTTGCTAATTTTACATCGTTTATTTATTTATAAATTATAATTTTAATTTTAAAATAAAAAAAACATATTAAAAATATAAAAACTAGTAGCAAATATAGAAGTGATTTATTCTAACTTTTATTCTAAATTAATTGGTTAGTTGCTAATTTTATTATTATTAGTGATCAGAGCGCGAGTGAGATGTGTCGAAAGCCGAAACCCATGTAGTGTTTCAGCGATAAAATTTTCACTTTCGATCCATTTTGTGTTCTGTAATTTCGATTTCAGTAAAAGACGTTGAATTAAAGACATACGTAAAAAAAGCGGCTTTGGCTTGAAACTAAATATTTGAAACAGCACTTTTCAGCATTTCGCTCAGACAATATCCAATATTAATTCGAATACAGAATAAGTTTTAGTACTGCATTCAATAAAAAAACTTTAGTTGCCGACTGATAACTACTAACTGAAACATAGTTGGTTCTATTACATAGACAAGGATCAGCTAAAGAGCTCGGTAGGTAATCTTTTAGTATGTTTAATTGTAACAAATGATGATTGATGGTTGCTGTCGCATGTTGAGCGATTGGCTCGACGATGTCAATTCCCAAAACGAAAAGTTTTTTGTTTATTTTAAAAACTTGGCATTTACCATGGACGGAGTAAGAAATACTCGTACTCGACGCGCGAAATACTACCACGAATTCAGTACTAAATTGTTCTAGGACTAAGCAGGGTTTATCGTCGGTTTTAAAAAAAGCAAATCTGTTGTTGCTCATGCTGCTGTATGAAACAGCAGATTTGTATATTTTTTTTAATAAGTAGTTAGGTGTTTTGGTGTCATGGCGTTCTGTAACATTTTGTAGAATTTGTCCTGTATGGAGATAAGCAAATTAGCGTAGATTAATTAGCTGTTTGTACGCCATAATAGAAACTCTTGTTCTGAATTTAAATGACCTTTTTATTATATTTTTTATTGCAATGATTTTGGATATTTATTTTCAAGTTACTATGTCTAGCTTATTATAGTTATATCTGTAAAGCAATGTGTTTGTGTTTAGAATTAGAAACATTT
This sequence comes from Cerastis leucographa, assembly GCA_963082945.1. Taxonomy (NCBI): domain Eukaryota; kingdom Metazoa; phylum Arthropoda; class Insecta; order Lepidoptera; family Noctuidae; genus Cerastis; species Cerastis leucographa. The sequence continues at coordinate 2,548,993 of OY720366.1, forward strand.
GCTATACGTTGTACGAGTATGTTTATTGTTTTTATTTTTTGTTATTTTGTATGCATGCACGTCATGTCTCTGCGACCAATAAATGTTTTATCTTTCTTCTTTCAATGTGTTATCATCCGCCATCTACAAAAAGTGATTGGGAGTAGCTGATTCAGACCAGCGGATGTTCAAGTTTAATCATGTGCGATTGGAGAGGCAGTGCAACAGTGGACTGGTACCAACTACTACTGTTTCAGAGTAGTTTCATAAATCTTTTTACTTTCATCGACTAGTACAGTATTATTTTCGCCTAAGTCCAGTAGTTGCTCAACAAAATCCACGCCATTGTACAAAACTTTGTACCTAAACTACGTTAGCTATTAAACCCGTACTGGACTGGTCTAACCTAGTTAATTTATTGCTATATTTTAGGCTTGCTTTTAATGGTAGTTTACGAAGTAAATTTTTATGCGCGTTTCCACTAACTAGGTGATACTTTAATATTATTTCACTGTTGGAAATTGAACTCTAAGCTCTTATCTGAGAGTCGAGAATTTAACAGAGCTCTGTTATTTAGGCTTTCGTTTAAGTGTTGCCTTCTGTTAATGAAAACGGTCATAAGTGCTGTTCAGAAGGTTACTGGCACAGTTTATCAAAATTAAGGTTTATTTATTTATTAAAGTTTTTAAGTAGTAGGTGTGCGACTTTGATTGTATTTAAGGTTTTTGTGTTAAGGTTCTAAGGATCTTGAATGTGAAATAGTACAGTAGTACATTTTGATACAAGTGGGGAAACTTTGTCATTGCAGCCGACGCGGGATGTTGTGTTATGGAGTTACGGAGAGAGAAAAATCCATGACTGTGAAATGCAGTGCATGTTGAACCTAACTGTAGTGCGATAAGAGCCAGTTTCCGATAAAGCTTATGGGAAAAAAAAATTGTTTATTTTCGTACAGCTAAATGAGTGACCTTGAAACAGTAGGTATTCTAAGGTTAACAAAGTCTCAGTTATTCAGACTGGTGACTACGTAACTACGTCTGGCTCAGTTAATATATTCCGGAGGTTTATTTTAGGCTTCGCGAGCGGCACCCGACTCGCGACATCTTCAACTCCAATTCTGACCTCATTTAAATTACATGGGATTTTATGGTTCGTTCCTTTGCTTCGGAAAAGGCGAAAAAGGATGGATGGAGTATGCAAGGTTTAAGCCAAAAATGGAGAATGGAATTCACTATGTATATGGTGGTCGAACGAATGAATAACTCATTAAACCTGTGTTTTTTTATGTTGTGGGACAACACAGACTAAAAACAAAAACCCTTTTATATACTGAACGAGAGCAGCGGTGGCCCAGTGGTGGCAGCCCCGACTAACGAGCAGTAAGCCGTGGGTTCGAACCCAGGCAGACGAATTACCTACGTTGTGTAATTTATTTCATCACCGCTGCTCTCAAAAACGGTGAAGGAAAACATCGTGAGGAAACCGGCATGTCCTAGAATTAAAAATTCGAAGACATGTGACATCTACCAACCCGCACTGGGCCCGCGTGTTGAACTACAGCCTACTCCCCCTCATAGAGAGGAGGCCTGTGTTCCAGCAGTGGGAACATTATAGGCTGATGATGATACTGAATGAGCTTGCGTTTGGCCGCAACTCGTCTGATGTGAAGCGATGTTGTGGGCTAGGATGGAGCACGCTTGCCTAGAAGAAACCGTTTCACTTGAACTTTGAAGAGATCCAGATGAGTTAGTTCCTTTACAGTTTATTGGGTGTCAGTGTCAGACAAGTACAATGTCCAGTTGAACCATTTCTAAATTACCAATGTTGCTGGGAGTCAATCATATCAACAAAAGTTCCTACACTAAACGTGTTCACCTTTAGTTTCATTCGATAAGGATAACGATCTTCTTTTCTTTTTGTAATCCATAGCTTTATAGATAACTGATCCATTCGAGTATGCAGGTGGCCTACTATGACGTCTTAAAGCATTATTGTTTCATTGTTCAGAGTGGGAAAGAGACGGAGCTATACAGGTCGTCTAGCTCCATCTCTTTCCCACTTTGGAATTGAAACAATAATGTTTTAAGACGTCATAGTAACCCCCCAGGAGATCACTTCAATTAACACATCTAACACTGATATACCAAGAAAATCATCTATGAACAAGGTAACCTTTATCCCAAGTGAAAAATCAACAGGCGACACAACTTGATGATTCTTCATTAATTACGACTTGACTCACACAATTCCGACAGATAATTAACTAGGGTAACGCCTGTGTGTCAGACAATAGCGTTCATTACTGAATAGCCTGATCCGGTCATACGATGTGTATTTAGACAGGGAGAGCTGACCATAGATTTAGATACAAACATATATACACTAACACATGCTTTACTTTACCTTTCGGGTAGAGTAGGAAAGTTGAAATACGGTATGTATTACCAGATGCAAGAGTGCACCAGACAATTGCTCATCATGTGCTCAAACTATGTTAGGGTCGGTTTTCAGCCTAAACGAATGCAGCTGAATACTAGTATTTAACACGGAGCAACTGCCTAACTGACCTCCACAACCCAGCAAGTACAGGGTAATACGATACCCCTTGGTAAAACTGGTTGTCAGACTTTCGGGCATTTCACTTCGAGTAACGACTGTACCCAAAAATAGGACTACTAAACTCTCACAAAAAAACAAATGACGGCCGATACCAGCAGCTTAATTCGCATTAGATAGTTTTCATTGTTCAACAAATATCTAAATTGGTGAACATTCGACAGTTGTTGAACAATATTAACTCAGAATATGAAAAGTAAAATATTTACTTAAAATGTCTTCCTAGCCTTGTATAACAAGAAACAACTCCTAAAAGCTATCATTACCTAACAAAACAAAGAACATTTCCTTTTCACCAGTTCCATGTACATCTGATACTTTCCGTAAAGGTAAATAACCGTGAATAAGTAAGTCAGTAACACGAGTTACATGCTATTGCCCGTCCGATCCCCGCTAATCCTCCCTTCCCCTTGATAAAGCCATGCAAGAACATGCTCCATCTCTTTCACTTGCATCGGTTTTCCTCCTAAATTATGTTTAGAAACAATGCCTTCCTTTCTTGAGGGAAAGAAAGGGATTATATTGGAGGGTTAGTAAGGTTAGCCATACTTCGTTGGGTTGTCTTTGTCTTGTCACCTAGTCTAGACTAAATAGCCGAAACCTTAATATAAAAGTATTACTGGACAATATCAATAGTATTAATAACACTTGCAACGGGATATTTACCATGTGTATTATTTGTTTCGAGTTCCCGATATTTCGGCGCTGTTGCAAACGCCATGATCACGGATAAACATGTAATACACAATAATGAGTTTATCCGTGATCATGGCGTTTGCAACAGCGCCGAAATATCGGGAACTCGAAACCCGTTGCAAGTGTTATTAATAGTGTTAGTGACCATGTCAGTTTAAAAACTTATAATATCAATAGTTATTCTAAACGTAATACGGTCATAGGGGCCAATTTCAGCGCATCTAGCCATCGATCCGAAGATATTTTACTGCACTAGTGTACCTATGCTCAAACAATGGTGCAGTCTCTCTTCTGTCACTCTCATACTTTATATCTATTAAGCGTTGATACCGGAGAATTGAAGGTGAAATTGGAAAGGAAAGCGAGAATTTTTAGTTTTGATAAATGACACTTTTAACTTTTCAATTTGTGAAGCAATTCAAGAAAACTAAGCCTATTACACAGAACGCGCCGACCACATGCCTCCTAAATGTTTGCTTAAATGTGTGGTCTTTTTACAGAGGAAACGAAAGCATATAATTGTTAGGTCGTTCGTCTGCGACCAGAATAACCAGTTCCAAACTGAAACTGAGAGCGTTTACGCCTTACGGAATTTCAAACAATCTTTCAAGTCCGTATTTTCCGTAATGTCATACTCATAAGCAGGATACATAGGTCTAAAATATACTAAAAACATTTTCGAAAAATAGTGTTACAGCTAAGTAAGACCGAAAATAAATGATCTATAGAAACTGTTTCCAATGATCTTTTTTTTTAAAGACATTTCGAAAATGATTTTTGTAACTTTTTAGATCCATGTATCCTGCTTCTGCGTCTTAAGTTTCATTAAAATCGGTTTGGTCATTTAAAAAATAGGGACTTGAAAGTTTTTATGAAATGACGTAAGGCGTAAACGCTCTTAATGAGTAGCTAGAATGACGTACCACAAGTCCTTCAGTTTATGAAACGTCTTTCGAAGCGTTTCTTCGATAACGCCATTAAACACCGTAATCCCCTGATCGCAGCGGCCGCCCGTTACAAACTCTCGCCCATTAGTACAGTACGCCGTCCTAGGCATACCCTCGTCACTCCAGATGATGCTATCACCCTCCTCCAGGAGAGTAGCAAAGAGACTAGCACTCTTAAAAAGTTCCGACTCAAACCGCCGTCTTTCCGACCTCGCCGTCGAGGTCCTTCGCGACGTCCCGGTGCATGCCCTCCCCGACCCTCGCTCGAGCCAGCCCGCGATGCTGTGCCAGTAGTTTTAAATCAGCCCCTAAATAATGATACCATTCAGATCCAGCCTGTCCCCATGCAGTCCTCCCCCAGCGACGCCCTAAGCCGAGGTTCGTACCCCACAGGGCCCTAAGCGTGCAGTCGCTTAGTTTGTAAGTTTTTATGCCCTGGCTGGAGGCCTTACTCTTAAGGGACCCACAGGATAGTCCGGTTAAGCAGACGACAACCTCATAGGTTGAACTGCGAGATGCCATTCACAAAAAAAAAAAAAAAAAAGACGTACCAGAAATAAACATGATAATGCTATCAATAGTTTCATGTCTTCAGACAACATCTTCTGGTAAAAAGAAGCTCCTACCATCTGAATTCCTGAGACATTGAAGTAGGTACCTACTCCCTAGAAATAACAAGATCCGATCCGACCCAAAAATAGACTATCTCAAACTATACATTCTCGGTAATACACACTAGATCCAATTTCCTTGCCCCCAGGCAGACTATAGACATAAAATAATCCCAGGCACTGATGTAAGTAAGCTATAAACTATAGATGCTTTAAATCGAAATTCGAGTGTTTGTAGTGATTGACGCTTCATTAAATCTCTTTATACACCCTCTGCAAAACTGTGAGCTGGTGGCTTTAATAGCCTATATCGCCCGCCATTGGTTTAAAAGGCAATTAATAACGAGATTAAATTCATTGAGAGTTCTGCATATTTTTTGATAATTTGTTTGGGGCAATGTTGAGATTGGTTTTTTGTGCAGTGTTAAGTGTCTGATCTCTTGATAAAGTAAATATTTTTATGGTTTCGTACCCCAAGGGTCAAACAAGACCCTAGTACTGAGACCAGATAGTTAGCCAGTTGAAATTTCTATAGATCGTGGGCTTAGTTCAGATACCAACTAACTCGAAATTTTGGCAAATTGAGTTTAATATACAAATCAATTCTAAATTTCATCCTCTTTCTACTGGTAAAACAGACTAACCCTTGCGATGCTTCGTTTCGGAGATACTGAATCTAAAAACCAACTAAAAAAAGGTGTTGCAAAGAATTTTTTTTTTTTTTATCGAAGTCAAACAAAATATCTACACTTATCAGTTTTCAACATAAAATTTGGCGACTAAAATAAGGAACATTTCAAAAGTGAAACTATTTAACTCTGCTTAGTTGGTTTTAGTACTGATATTAGAGAAAATACAAACTAAATCTAAATTTAATAACAATTACTTCAGGTTAGTTGGTTTTCCTATTGATTGCGTATTACTTAACTGGACAAAATATAACGAAGTCATTGCGAGTAAATTGGTGTAATAGGTTTTACTTCTATAATTTTGCTCATATCGTACCAGCAATCTACAGGATCACCTGTAGATGAGACTGACTAACCCAGGGTAGTTGATATAAATTTTCGAGTATCTGTTGATGATTTATCTTACGTCACGAAAGACGTTCAACAGCATAGAGTTCCAAAGCCAGTTGACTGCACTGAGTGTCACTATAATAAATGCAATTTAAATTTCATGGAAGAAGATCGATCGTTCACTACTTTGTCGGAGCTATTGGAATCGAGCCTAGCCTATGCCGGGCAAAAAAAACTTCATCCTAAGTTTGATCGAAGTGCTGCCGATTAAAACTGTTGTAGTAAACAGAAAACGCTTAACTCAAGAAATATAAAGTTTTTTTTCTTGAAGAAACAAGACATGTGATGTGATCCACATGGGCATAAAGAACCTCCGAACAAAACTCCTGAAATTTTGAAGGAAGTTCGACAGCACATACAATCTTTTCTTGAAATTGAACATACAAAAAGATATTTGGACAGCATGCTCTGCTTTAAAAAAAAATGTGTGCACTTTATGTAGAGAAGTGTTAGGAGAATCAGAAAGCATTGCAGTTTCAAAAAATACATACCGCAATATATTTTGCACAGATTTTAATCTAGGGTTATGTAACTACCTGAAAAGGATCAATCACCCTTATGTACAAAATACTAACTGTCGCAATCTGAAAATGAAGAAAGGAAAGAGCGACTTATCTGCAAGCCATATTGCAAATACGAATCGACCAAGTTAGATTTTTATACTATTGCCGTAAGTTGACGGTCGACAACTTCACGATTTATGAAAGTGCCTTGCCTTAGGGTGTAACCACACCAATCACAGACAAATAAAGATTTTGATATCGATCCGATTTCCGCGCTGCCTTTTTCACCGTTTGCCTCTGACCAAGCAAAGCAATAAGCTTCATTAGGGTGTTACAACACCAATCGATCGATCGATGGTTGAATAGATTAGTCGACGTCGATCGATAGTTTCTATTAGGCAAACCTATCGATCTATTGTCTACTAATCCATTCGCATCGATCGACGATATCAAAATCTTTATTTGTCTCAGAATGTACAGACACATGTTGACGAACAGGCTTTTTTCCGACACTTGCGGAGGCCAGAATCGCATCGAATAAGTATGTGGCATCTGTCTTGCTACGGGCGGTGCAAATGATAAAAAAAATTACAACAATAATTGAGCACAAATTTTCGGAATCGAGCCACTCTTACATGAAGCTATGTGTGAGTGGCCTGATTCCGAAAATTTGTGCATTACTCCCAATTCCAAAAAAAACAGTGTTATTGATAGCTCTTATTTTTTTTTCTTATAGAATCAGTATTATTAAACAGGCAGTATAGGTTAATACAAATAAAAATACAAAACTTGAGAAGTAAAACCAACTAGTATTTTACATTTTTGCGTTTTTATGGAAAATTTAAAAGATTATTGAAATCGTCGTATGTTTAACTTTCATAAATATTTAAATTAATAGACATGGATTTAGTAGCACTCAGCAACAGCTTTTAGTTTCCAAAATACAGCGTTTTTTTGATTGAGAGGTAAAACCAACTAAATAGGAGGGTTCGGGGCACAAAGTGCAATTTTCTGTGAAACGCTGTGACTTTTCTTTAAAAAATTAAAATCCAAGCAGAAATAAATTAATAAACAATTAGATACGATTTCTCAATAAAATATTTTCTAAAGTAATCCATGAAATTTTAGCAACCAAACTTTCAAAACATGATTGCTCATTTTCATTTTTTTCGAGTTAGTTGGTATTTGAACTGAGCCCACGAGATTATGTATATAACAACAAATACTAAAAACACAATAAAACAAATATTTAAGGGGGCTCCCAGCCCATACAAAAAAGCTCGTTTTTATAAATAATGGTACGGAACCCTTCGTGCGCGAGTCTGATTCGCATTTGGCCGGCTTTTATTTATATATACAAAAAACCACGAAACCGAACCAAACGCACTTGCTCTAAGGAATTCTTATGCAAAATTTCAAGTTTCTCTATGCCTGGCAAAATGTGAGTTCTATATCAGCTAACCCTATGGGGCTTACAGGCGCGATGTTATGCTATGTTTATCTGTAAAAGCTACCCCGTAGTTTAAGACTCTTTTTAAACTATTTTTTCTACTACCGTAGCTTAAGACTCTTTTTGATTTGGGCAAAGTAAGTAAAATAATGCCAAAAAAACCTTGCCATTACAAAATATTAAGGACTATTACAACCATTTTCCAGCAAGTTTATGTGGCACGAAATAGCTAACGTATTATATACTGATTACCACAAGCAATCAAGTTAACCGCAATGCTTCCTATGGCCAATTTAAGACACTACAGTACTGTACACTACCTACACTACAGTATTTATTCTTATATTTTTAGCATCATTAACCACAGCCCGAATTCCCTTGTTATTGAACCTACAGGTAAAAATGCTGAAGTCATTAAGTCCGACTTTGTACAGCTTTTACTTGTGTTGTGATGGGATTTTACCCGTTAAAAACCTAAACGTGGGTAATTTCGAGGGTAAACCCAGGAATTTTTGAGGGTAAATATTAGTTTTTTTATCTAATTTTGTTTATGTAATGTATAAATACACATACATAGTGACAAATGACGCACTCCACTTACATATTTTACGTACACGAGCAAATTTAAAGTATGGATAATTGAGTATTGGGTCACGTCATTTCAACTTAAATAAGGTATACTGCTAGTTAGATAAGGCAAGTTTGTCTGTTCTTTGAACCTGTAGCATTAAGAACTCAGTAAATGAAGTGATAAAGTATACATTTTTGTACGAGTAACTTTCAGATGGTCATCAGCATTCTCTTGGCCTTATCCTAATTTATTTGGGGTCGGCGCAGCATGTCTTCTTCTTCCATACTTCTCTATTACCTGATCTCATGAGACAACTCCGTTCTTGCTATATCATCCTTCACACAGTCCATCAATGTTTCTTCGGTCTCTCTTATACCCATCGACCTTCGTACTCCAAACTTTTCTCATGACATATACATATTTTGCATAAACATAAAGATGATGATAACGACCAAGATGACGAGCCCTTATCAACCCTAGTCTAGTCCTATGAACAGCTCAATTCATGATTGACTGTGTTTTGTTTTGTTTTTTAGCATTACAATCCGTCTGATAGTTCCACAGAATACCGCGTTTCACCAAACAAAAATTCTCTTCAACTTCAGCTTTCATCTCTTCTTTATTGTATTAGTGTAAATAATGAAAATACGTCCATTAGGTTTTTTCCCTCATAAATACTCGGTTTTTACCCAAAAAGGTAAAAACTGGGGTATTTTCTCCTCGGATTTTTACCCGCCCATCTCTATGTGCATAAAGTTTTAATAAATAATAGTTTATGCATACCTATAACACCAGTTCTATTGATTTTTAACCTAATCGTAATCTTTCTCTGATCTGTAATGTAATCCATTTGAGGGCAACCAAAACCCGGTCGAGCCGTACGACCCCAAGCCCAAAACACAATTATTTGCCCTATTCACGTCAACGCGGTCAACGTAACCCCCGGCGGACTGTTTCGACCAATCTCATTGCCCCAGGTCGAATTCTAGGTAATTGCTTCATAAAGGTACAGACGCCTGCATTAATTGGGTACCCCTTGAGAGAGCAATGGATGCCGTCATTGTGAAATTATGTGCACAAAGAGATTTGGAATTCCTACCATAAGTAGAAAGACTTTCAGAAGAAATGTCTTAAATGAATGTAATTCCATGTGACGGCTTATAGCAAAATTATAATGTGTATAGCGAAGCCAAAATGCACTGGTTCTCCCCGTCATTGCGATCATTTTTTTTTTCTAGATTATACCTCAGAACCTTCTAGTTAAGGAGATATTGGAGGTGTAAATTATTTTTTTTTTATAACTTTTTTAAATACATCCATGTCCATTGTATTATTCGATGCATCCACCAGCATAATTTTTTGAGTGCGTTACAGTAAGTCCCACCATAAAAGGGGAAGTTTCACCCCAAAAAAAAACAGCTTTCATTTTTGCGCACTTAGTTTTATTTACAGAATGCTTGGTTAACGGCTTAGTTATGGTTTGGTTAACACCCTGTATAATTGCTAAGTTTGACACTAAACTTATGTCAACAGTAATCAGTTGACTTTTGCACGAAGACAACTTTTTTTACACGAAATAAGCTCGCGTTTGGACTCAACTCGCCGATGTGAAGCTATGATGCGGCCTAGGGTGAAGCACGCTTGCCTAGTACGATAGATAGATTACGATTATGTTAGCGTGATCGTGGAGAGCAGCGGTGGCCCAGTGGTGGTAGCCCCGAATTACGAGCAGTAAGCCGACTTACGAGCAGTCAGTTCGAGCCCAGGCAGGCGCATAACTTTGTGTAATTTATTTCATCACCGCTGCTCTCAAAAACAGTGAAGGAAAACATCGTGAGGAAACCGACATGTCCTAGAACTAATAATTCGAAGACATGTGACATCTACCAACACGCACTGAGCCCGCGTGGTGGATTACAGCCCACTTCATCTTTCCTCACGATGTTTTCCTTCACCGTTTTTGAGAGCAGCGATGATGAAATAAATTACACAAAGTAATGCGCCTGCCTGGGTTCGAACCCACGGCTTACTGCTCGTAAGTTGGGGCTGCCACCACTGGGCCACCGCCGCTCTCCGTGGAGGGCACGCGCGTGCGTTAATGCTCTGGCGTTCAAAAGGTTATTTAGGCCTTCTAGTGGGGATAAAAGTGAAAAAAGTTTGTAATAGATGACGATACGAACTACGTTAACGAGTGGTTCAGCTGTAGTTTTATCAATTAGTACTTCCTCATTGGTCTAGTGAACGCAAGAGCGACTGCGGAGCTTTAGGTCATGTGTTCGATTCCCAGTTTGGGTTTTTCCTTCTTACATCAGAATTTTCTCAGTAGAAGCCACAGAGTCTAGATTTCATCTAGCGAAATGTGGGTTTACTATATGACTAGACATCTGCCTAACCATCGGGAATTACAACCGTGTAGCGTACAGTCACGTCTATAATAATAATATGTATACACGCAGCAACTTTTAAAGGTGATTTTCTTCTACTGTATTGATTAAGGTTTTACGTTTTCACGAACATGGAATTTTGGAAGTCATACTATTACGAAATAGGTCTTATCTTAAAGTAGAAACCATAATTTCACGAGCAAATCACTTTTCAGTTTTGCTAAGTGTATACATATTATTAGACGTGACTGTACATCTTCACTACTTTCGACCCAAATCCTGTGGTTTTGTTAGTCCACAGCTTGATAATCCAGGTAGACCTTGGCACAGCAGTCGTAATTAAGAGGTTGGACTAGATACATTCGTGCAGTGGATCACAAAGGCTAAGTGCGTCCACTCACAGAATTGAGTGGCTGTACATATAGTAGGCACTCAACTGCCTTCGCTTAAGATACTGTTTGTGGGTTCTGCCTTGTCCAATCTAGGATCAAACATGATAGGTAATTGATTTGTCGTCCCAAGCTATTCAATACAGCCTTATCATGAATAAAGATGTCCTATAAAAACGCTATCTGTCTTGCAGGCATCCCTAAATGACGCAAAAACTCCCTTATCATATTTTTACATAGTCTGTACCTGTATAAGCATGCATTTTGGAGCTATAATAGCATTGAGCATGGATTTCTTTTAACGCGTTTTTACCGTACATTTTCTTTTTGCCAGTTATGTCCAATGCAACATTTGTGAAATTCCTGATGAAAAAACTTTGTCTGACCTGGGATTAGAACCCAAGACATCACGTTTAGTAGTAACCGCGACCACTTGGCTAACGAGGCCGTCTATTACCTGCACGCGCAGCACGACCACTGTAGAAAAGAGTTTTGTCTACGGAAGAATAGACATAATGACAGATAGACAATGGCAATGTGTCAGTTTGTTCATTCTTCCGTCGACATAGCCCGTTTCTACTGCGGTCTTGCTACGTTTGCTGATGAAGGGAAATTATCTATTTGTGGAGCTGAAAAGTAATAGATGATTGAATGTAATACAATATGTCTAACTAAATAGCCTAGGCTGCCCGGGTAGGCCCCACTGCAAGCTGTCTTCTTTTACCTCAAACTTTTTTCCGCTACTCATTCTTTACAGCAAGCCTCTTAATTTCTTCCTAAACTTCAAGGACTTGGGGTAACGTAGAATTGGTATTATTTAAAAAAAGTGTTCTTTAATGATTATGAAACGTAAATTCCATAAAAAAGCAAGTCTGCAAATGCTAAATCGCAATTTATTAATTTTGAATGTGTGTAGCTACCTACCTAATTCTAATCTAGAAACACTAAACTCTTTATCAAAAGTAACGCTACCATTCCAGTACTACTGTTGAAAACTTACTCATAAAAAAATTATGAAACCACTGAACAAAATAATCTTTCAAGCATTAAGGGTACGCTATCGAAAAACGCGGGGTCAATACCTCCTAGCGAGCATGGTGAGTGAAAACTAACTGGGGAATACATTTATACGATAAATAGACTGTTTTAAAACTAGATTTAAGTACTTAAACTTAAGAATATACCTATTTAGCGAATTTCTTTAGAACTTGAAAATAACCTAACCTCAACAAAAGTATTTTCATTCAATTATTTCACACTCAAACGTATTTTTACACAAAATGTATGGATAAACATCATTTTTTCTACTTAAACCATCAAAAAATCATAACTTACAGTTAATATACTATAAAAAGCGGTAAAAATAACACCGTTTCGCAGAATAATCGATAAACCAAACATTGAACTACGAGAACTTAACAAACATAACACGTAATCTTGAAAATAACATTAAAACTTACAAAAATAACAACGAAAAAGCATTGAAACACAAAAAATACATAGTAAATATAAAACTACATGTACTTTAACGTAGCGTGTGTACGAAAACGTATATACTGGTCGTACCTGATCAAACTTGAGCGTCCGTTTGCACAATTTTTAATATAACACTTGCACTTTTTTTTAAAGTTTAATTGTTATGTTATTAATGTTAGTTATATAACACTGATCACTGATGTTGATGATTGTTTGTGGACTGGCGTTATGTAATGTGCTCGGCTATTCCATGGCGCGAGGTGGCCGCGCGGGGTACGACTGCAGAGAGAAATGGCGGCCGGGTGCGCGCGCCGCCCGCCCTCAGGTTAGTGAGGGGTCGTGCTACTGCGTTGGGCGGGCGGGTTTGATTGCTTTGCGTGGGTGTCGCGTCGTAAATTAATAAGACGCCCACGCTGTATTTTTTTACAGATCATTGCTCGAGGCGAAGTGATACGGTCGTCGATGATAACGAAAAACACATTTTATTGTGAAGTAAATTCGATTTTTAATGTTCTTTTCTTTATCGACTGAGTGAAGGCAATTAGAACTCGATTTTAGCCACAAAATACATTTCGTTTGCAATTTTCATTTTAATTAATTTATCAGATTAAATCTTAATCTTAATTAAATAATTTGACTTACTCCAGCTTTATTATTAAAACTCCAGTTTTATATACTCCAAACGGGATTTTGATAGCAAAATTGAAGTTACTAAAATAAATATATTTAAAGTACTTTTTGTTTGACAAATTTTATTAAATGCTGCAATAAAGATATTTGGACGAGTAAGCTACGTAAGTATTGAAAAATTACTTCGTTAGCCATGTAATAAAAACTAATTAAAAATTAAATAACTAGTCTGCGACTAAACGCAACAGCGGAACACCACCCTAATCTAGACAAAAGGCTCACACTTTGTAACGTTCAGTGTTACCTCGTACCGAAGACACAACTTATCAAAACGTCTGCAACTGTACGTCATACACTGCCCCGTATACACTACCGACTTTCCTCAGTTTCTTTACAAAACCAACAATGGATTTTATGCAGTTACATGCAGTCTTATAGTATTATTTCTTCGGTAAGAGAGGGCAAGTCGACGTGAAAAAATGTTGATTTTAGACGAAGCCTCGAATTCACATGTGCAATGAGATATTGAGTCGAGCCTAAGCTGAAGATATCAGGAGGGAAGTAAATATCAGTAAATCAATGCTTACGGATTTTTATTCCTTTATGTTTGATCTTTTATTGGTGTGAAAGAGATTGCTATTTGCTTATTACTTTGTTTAGTAGTCTGGTGGTTGAAAGCATGGCTGTGGCACGTCATGTTTTCGATTCGATTCTCTCGCAGATAAAGACGATTTTAGAGATTTGATGATAGGTTTTGTCATGACAAAACTAGTGATAGGTACTGTAAATAAAATTTTACGTAACGTTGTGAAGATTATGGAGAGTTGCATAAATCTAGGTATATCGTCGTAAGATGCTAGTATACAAGGTGTTGTTTTGCCACCTCGTCAAAATTCAGGATGTTGTCACAAAAGACATAAATAATGAAATTAAATTACGGTACTTAATTATTAAAAAACGCTGTTTTTTTGTTGTTAAAGTTGGTCAGTATGTCAGAATGACCCCCTTAACGTGGTTCAGAGAATAAGAAATTATCGAATAAACGTTTGAGATTGTTTGTATGGGTGAAAGCGTGGTTATAAGGCGAGGATCAGACAGCCCGCGTTTAAAACACGGGTAGTTCACACTAACAGAGTCCCGTAAAAAGAAAAATAATTACCTACCCATTTAATTTTTGATTCCGGTCCAGAATCATGAGCATAGACTTTACCTCCTTGAATTTGACGAGGATGCAAAACAACAGCCTGTATATGCAAGTGCGAATTTACATTCCATTGTTTAGCATACTTCGGTAAGTGCAATACCTAGTTTCAATGTGTTTAATTAAACTTCGGGAATTACAATGTGATGTTTTGTTTATGTTAGATTAAAAAAAATGTTTCGTTATTCATATCCTATTCAAATAATTGTTCCGATAGAGATAATATTTCCTTTTGGCTATCAATCGGATCAAAACTTTCACTTGATTACAAGAAATAACAAATGCGAGTTTCTTATATTTTTTTTTTATACACACCTTTATAAATCTTGAAAAAATAAATATAATTATAATACTTGAAAATATTGGTAACGTTTCTACATACATACCTTCATATTATTTTGCTTTTGTCAGAATTGTTCAAATTTTTTTTTATATTGAACTTGAGTGAAATCGTGCTGAAACGTAATTGAAATTCTTTGCATGAACAGTACATATTTATTTACATTTAACTGAAAAGGTTACCTATTTAAAAAAATATTAATTTTAGCAAATGGGGTCTTGTCTAATTACGAGATAGTGGCAAAGCTAACTTTTATTTACTAACAATGTTTGTGTGTATGTTTTTGTCACTTTTAGACCTATGTATCCTGCTTATGCGAAAGTAGTTTCATTAAAATCCAATCAACCAGCAAAATCTATTTTGTATTTTACAATTCACATAGGTAAGTCTTTATTTCATAGCATACATTCATTATAAACTTAAATAAAATACCAAAGAAAATCTCGTTGTTTTGTTAAGTTGTAAAAAGCGCACAAAGCAGGAGACGGTTCTTTAGTTTTGGACAAAAAAGTCTTAAAAATACTTAAGCAAAACCGTGGCGGCGCCGTAGTTTTCGCTTCCAACCTTCGCTTCATGTTTGACACATTAATTCTGTTACACATGCTTCTCGTATACAGCCACGCTTTAGTAAACACTTGGGCGTGACATATTAGGTGTAATACTACAGAAAACGTGACAAATACCATGTGTCAGGAGCTCCCGCGTACCGTTGGGCTCAAGTTCGAGTCATTTGGTTGAGGTATGACGTGTGAGGTAGTGCTCTGTAAATGGAAGGACTTATTGTCAATAAAAGTTGTGAAGACTAGCTTTTAGGCACTGGGAAAAAGATTTATGGTAGATATACGTTATATGTAGGTACAATAAATAGTTCTTTAACGCAATACCAGGCCTGTAACTAGGCAGAAGTGTAACATCATCTGGCTCACCCGCATTTCTCTTAGTGTGTTTCACTTGCAGGGGCGTGTCATCATCATCAGCCTACAATAGACCTCTGCTGGACGCCACTTCGCACGCCACTTAACTCGATTTTCGGCACCTCTCAAGCAGTTGCTACCAGCCACCCTGCAAAGATCGTCGCTCCAACGAGCCTGAGAGCGTCCCACCTTATGCTTTCCGATTCGCGGTCTCCACTCAAGAACACGTCTAACCCAACGGTCATCGATCTACGGCTTATATTGCCGGCCGATTGCTACTTTACTTATTCTGTGAGATATGTCGACACCTCTGGTTCTTTGTCGGATCACCTCGGTCCGGATGCGTGTCATCAAACGGACACGATTCCAGAATCCGGTTACTACTGAGAAATTCCAGTTGGAAAAACCCAAATAACTCCTTACCCGAGCTGAGAATCGTACCAAGAACTTCATACTTAACAGTAGCGTTTTGCGAACACAAAAAAGCCGACGCAGGAATAAATCAAAATGCTATAACACCATTATTTTATGATTTGATTTTAAAATTGATTCCAGCAAAATTCTTGTAAAGTATGAGTGTGAGAACGCAACAAACTAACAACAGTTAATCCCTTTGGGTAAAACTCGCGATCTAATCCCCTATTTCGGGACGAAACATCCAGACACCACGTAACCAACGCCGAGACTTGCATTTTTAACGTGTTTAAATTAGGTGCAGGCTATTAAAAGATTTTGTGAGTTATGAGTTTATGACCTATTATTTCTATTGTATTTTCGTAAACTGGGCTGGATTTAATTTTTATTGTTTTCTGTATGAAGTATGAGGAAGAAATAAAATGAGAATGCTTTGTTCTACTTTTGTTTGTTTATAACCAGTCAATCGGAGCATGGGCATTTGGGCAACATGGGATTCCACTTAAGGAGAGGAAATGTCTGTCAGCAGAATACAGTCAATATAGGTACTGGAAAATAAATTCTGGATTGTTTGTTTGAATTGTCCGAGAATATTTTTATTTCCAGTTATTTAGTAATTATCACAATACGACCCGCCCCGGCTTCGCACCGGTGGCACTCATATATAGCCAATGACTTCTGGAGACTGGATGGGGGTCATGTGACAAAGTTTTAGCAGATATCTATAGGTACGGTGGGGTGGACAGCAATCCAGGCTTTTATTTTGTTTTATGCATTATAAGATTTTATTACACTCTCCTTCTGTAATAGAGTAGCGTTGAGTACCTAATTTGTATGTGTGAGCACACTTAGCTCTCGAACAACCATCGTAGGAAAAAGTGAGGCAGACGCAGAGTCTATAAAAGTTATGTATTAAGATTATACTAATATGTCGGAGCTAGTCATTATTACGGACAGAAAATGGCATCAATCGGGAAAGCGCGCTAAAGGCGACCTACCTACCAGTCTACCCACACCTTAGCGCGCTTCTACAGAGTCGTGATGTTTCGAGTTCGCTGCAAGGACGACAGTGGAGTGTCTGATCGCGGCGGAGTCAAGACGTCCCGGAACTGTATCCCAATTCATGGTGAAATTACAATCCAACACAATAACACTAGGTAGTGTTATTGTGTTGGATTGTAATTTCAAGTAATTTGTTAGTTCGATGAAAGCAGTGTACCGTGTGTCGTGTGTGTTTTCATAGCACGAAACCCATGTTCTGCCCACATGATAACCGAGTCTAACGAAATAAAATCACCTCACTACGACAAATATAATAAACAGGTTTTGTTTGTATGTAGGGGGTTAATGTTCAGAACTCCTGATCCGATTCCATAAATTCTTTCAATAACGGGTAACAACATTATCCACGAATGTCATTGGCTACAATTAAAACTATACATAACGGGACGAAGCTGCTAGCAAAAGCTAGTTTCTTGAAAAACTACATTCATGAATTCTTCAGGATAAGGTGCAAATAAGAACCTAACTATTGAGTTTTAATATTACACGTGACAAAAACGTTCATTTGGCTATGAGAAAAACATTGACTCAAATCTTAGGGCAATTCAGGTGGCATTCAATGTCTTGCTTGCCATGTGCTTTGAATCAAAAAGGTAAGTACTGGATATAGGTATCAAAACTGTTAATATTTTGCACTCACTTTTTCAATTATTAGACCGTTACAGGCACTTTTGAATGTCAGAAACAAAAGGATGAAGCTACAGTCCCAGACTCCCAGTCAGAAGGCTTAATGACTTGTCATAGATTCACAAGTTATTAGTATTTGTAGTAGTGTTAGTAGTTGCCTATTCCGAGGCGTAGATCTTTAGCTATCAACGTGATTTCCGATTTCTATTTACTTTTTATCTTTTACTGACAATTGCAATGCAAGGACACAATCCACCCTCGTAGCAATCCCGCTCTGAAGTTTTTTCTCACAAGTTTTTGCTTGATTTCGAATTGAATAGACTACTTTATTTCTATTACTTATTTGAAATACAGGTGTGAAATACTGGCAATGTAATACCGTGACAAGGAAAGCTGAAAAAAAAACTTAATTAGGTACCCCTACCCGACTACTACGCAATCAAAGGGACACCAAAAATGAAAATCTTTTCAAAAACGCCTTAATTGAGGAAAACGTGTGAGAATTAACTTTTCCGTTTTTCTTTGAATTTCTTTCAAGGATATTAAAATCTTTCCGCTTTAAACGGCAATATGGTGAACAGGTGTGCAAGTTTCCAATAGTCGTTGGAGGAAGAGGTAGTCCATTTTTTATTAAGTAGTTATTATGTTAGAATTGAGTGAGAAAGCGTCACGTAGTTATTATAACAGGACTACGGCTAAGGGCAAATAATTGGGTAGCAATGTAGCCAGCTGCGGTCTATGGGATGGTATCGTTCTCACATATTATGCATAAATTAGAAATAATAATAATAATCCATTTATTTCAGGCAACTAAGGCCCATAGATAAATACACAAAATATTAATATACAATAATAAACTAATACATAAAAAAAATACCTTATTCTACAAATTAACTACGTTGAGTCGGCGGCGTATTGCGCTGGGTCGAGGTGTCATGTAACCTTCCGCGAAAACGATACACGACACCCTTCGGCCAAAATTCCTCCTTCATGAAAGTTTCCAGGTGGTGAGTCGGAACCCGCACCACAAAAGACTTGAAATTAATCTTGTGGCATGACTCCAACTTCTCAAATGGAAATGGTGAGGATGGATGGATGGATGTTTGTTACGCTTTGATAAAGCTTTGATAAAGAAAAAATTGTTACGTGTGAAATGTGGCACACGGGTAGTTTATAAACACATCGAATTTTTTTTCCCGGTAGAACGATCCCGTGGGACATTTATCAAACTATACGCGGGCGAAGCTTCGGGCATCAGCTAATAATGCATAATGTCAGCATAAATGATGTAACAAAGATTTTGTTAAAATATTTTGATTTAAAAGTGTGTCCATGGAGTTTCCTGCACATTCTTCTCCCTAAACTAGCACACAAATCGTAACGGGATAGTAGTGCCACCGCTGCCTTCTGGCAGGTATAAGATATCTTAACATGGAAGTGCAAGGGTCGCCCGCGAAATTCAAATTTTCTGCCGTTTTTTGCAATTTGGACGGCAGTATCAGATTATATGGTTAAAAAAACAAGGATTGAGTGGTTTTATGAACCCCGGTAAAAGTGAAACTTTTTTTCACACTATAGCGCGGAGTACTCCGCGGCCGACCGTCAGCGTCACGCGACATGCAACTCACAGACGAAAAAGTTTGAGACGATGTAATAAAAGTTTCACTTTAATAATAATTCAATGGGATTAAATGAACTTAAGAAGGTTGTATTGATGGTTTTAAATATTATAATTCTGTGAATACATACGTATACACAGTACAGTTGGTATGTATTCTAAGGAAATATTGCTATGTATAAGTACTAAAATCCATAACTCTGAAAACAATAACGATTGAAGGAATTAAGGGACCTATATAGATGATAAAACGGACTCCATTGGAAGCAACTCATCATAAACATTAAATGAAAAGGTACCATTTCTGAACGTAACATCTTGTTTCAATGTGACATTGTGATGTGATTGACATTGTTGACACTGACAGTTAATATCTGATTCTCAGTGTAGGTCATACCTACTTAGTGTTTTCTTAAAAAAAATATTTTGCTATCACAATACAGCCGCTGAATGATAAAATGGTATACTGAGTAACTAGCTATGACTACTCAATACAAGAAATTCACTAGACTTATAGCTAAATGGCCCGTAGACAACACTAAAGGCGACAGGTAGGAAAAGTGAGGTTATGCGACATAATAATTTTTCCTGTTCGTACCCAACACCCATTTACTTTTAAATAACTTTACAGAGACCTTGGAAAATTCATCAGAGATAAGGTCAAAGCTGCATTTGAGTCATCACAGAGACAGAACCTAGATTCTGAGCTCTGCAACCGACAGTACAACTCTCTCAACAAACTAGCCGACAACCATTACAAAAACAAGTACAAACGTAAACACAACAGTACAGCTACCGGTCTAAGTACTGAAGAGTGCAACCTCATCCTCTCAAACGAAGTTCTCGAATATTTAAAAGAGGAAAACAAAGGTTTCTTTAGCAAAATATTTGGTAGAGATAAAAAATGATTCTTAGACCGTTCCAGCGACTCCACAAGGCGGTACTCGCCCGGAGACTGTCCACAGAACAAGTACAGTACAGAGATCACACACCGGTTATGTTGAATGAGTCTATAAAACACTTAAATCCTAAAGACAATGAGTTGTACATTGATATGACATTTGGAGCCGGAGGACACTCAAAGAAAATACTAGAAGCTGCTGATTGTAAACTTATAACCTTAGACAGAGATCCAGTAGCATATGGAAAAGCCCAAAACTTAGCTGAAGAATACCCAAATAGAGTAATACCATTGTTAGGAAGGTTCAGTGAACTTCCTACCCTACTAAAAGCCAAAGAAATAAAACAGTCCACCATAGATGGAATGCTTTTTGATTTTGGATGTTCATCAATGCAATTAGACATAGGAGAAAGGGGATTTTCTATCAACAAAAATGGCTTCTTAGATATGAGAATGGATGCAGGCCGGGACCCAAATCAAATAACAGCTAGAGAAGTATTAGCAACCGCAAATGAGCATGAACTTTACAAGATATTTAAAATATATGGTGAAGAAAAGAAAGCTGCAAAAATAGCACAAACAATCATACAAGCTAGATACATGATCAAAAATATTGAGACCACCGAAGAATTAGTAGAACTCGTCAATTCATGCTGTCCAGATGAAAAAAGATTGGACAAACTACAGAGACCACAGTCAAATGCTACAAAGGTCTTCCAAGCATTACGTATCTTTGTAAACAATGAGTTGAACGAATTAAACTATGGCATGTTACTATCAAGATACTACTTAAAAATCAATGGAAAATTAGTAACAATATGCTTCCATTCATTAGAAGATACAATAGTCAAGCGTCATATAGCTGGCAACCTAATCAATACAGTTGCTAACCCAATCCCTTTGAAGTATTTAAGTCCAACGTTAGTCCAGAATCAGGATACAATCAACCAGTTCCTGGACACACCTTGGGAAGCAATCAATAAGCATGTTGAAGTACCAAGTGATGAAGAAGTGGAGAGGAATCCTAGAAGCCGTAGTGCTAGGTTACGAGCTGCCATTAAAGTAAAATGAGATTATGAATTTGGGTCCTATGACTTTGATCCATATGTATGTGTATAGTGTAGTCAAATCTTGGTTGTATTATTTGTAAATACAATTTGTATGTAAGGATTGTAGTTTCTTTTACAAAATGTTAGACTGATTAAATGTTTTATTTGAACTAAATATTTATATTACTTGATAATGAAAGTATGTATTAATCGTAGTAGGTTTGCTCAAAATTTCACCAATTAATCATTACTTTGTTGCTTAAATCCTTTAGATAACTGTAGAGAAGCAAACCTATCCGGCAAAATACCAGAGCTTGCTGATACTTCCTGTAATTACTCAATTTGATATATTAGTTGACTTAACTCTGATTCTCATTTCCGAATGAATGAACGAGTCTGTTAAATAGAAGCTAACTCCGAGAATGCCAAAATCGAGCTCGTTTTGCTTGCTCTTGCAATCTCTTATTTCAGGAAACATCTCTGCATTAGTCGTCAAATATCTACTTAAGTCTATTTCTGTATGAATGGTCTGATAAAATTTAAGCTAAGTACCCTAGTTCTTCGCATTCACCATTTTGGTCCTATTAGATAAAACCGGGACAAAATAGGTACTTTTGTTACTTAAAATTTTTGTGTAGTACACCAGTGACTACCCCCTTTTTATTTTAATTCCATAATGTCCATCCAAAGGTTGTCTGAAAGATATCGCTATCAGCAATAAGACCGCCGTTGTAACCATAAGATTAGCAGTTTTGTAAACCCGTTATGTTGAATTTTTGGTGTACAATAAAGCGTATCAGCTCATAATGTCAACTTCGCAAAATGACAACCGTTCCCAAAATGTCAAATTCGCATAATGACTGTTCCTCAAAATGACAAACTCTCATAACGTCAACTTCTCACAATGTCAACTTCTTAAAATGACAAATTCGCATAATGACAACTCCACGTAGTTTCTACTTTAACAAGGTAATTTGAATTTGGTAATAGGTATAGCTAACTAGACGTAAAATTCTTTGCTTATTTTTGTCAAGTGTTATGGAAGAACTGCATATATTACGAGAAACACACCGCTACAGAGAAGTTCCGTTTGCATTTAATTTATTCCGTGTGTATTCCATTTCATCGATACACACGGAATTTGTCACGTAGAGTTGTCATTATGCGAATTTGTCATTTTAAGATGTTGACGTTATGAGAGTTTGTCATTTTGAGAAATAGCCATTATGCGAATTTGACATTTTAAGGGAGTTGACATTTTGCGATCGGTTGTCATTTTGCGAAGTTGACATTATGAGCTGATACGCAATAAAGTTTTATTCTATTCTACTAGGAGACCGAAACCGGGCTTAGCATGCCCAAGTTTAACAGGCCATGCTGTCAAACGCATCGTCAATGCTGCCGCATGCGATAGACACAAATAAAACCATAAAATTAAATAGACTCGTTTATTATCCTCTTATTATCGATTATGTTATCTAATACTAATTTTAATTACACTATGGATCTGCTCAAACGTGTCCAAACTTTGTGTTATGATAACATGTGTTTAGAATATCCTTCTCAAAGTAGTTCTAACCATGAAGTTAACATGCAAACCTCCCATAAACAGCCACTTTACATTACGTAGAAAATAAATAATTAATTTAGACTAATATACAATACTAACTTTTTTTTTTTTTTTTTGCGGATGGGAAATCATCAAATGACTTCTCCCGCTCTGGGCGGAGCGGGAGGGAGTGTCAGACTTGACTGACTAAAACCCACCCATGTTCCTTCTAAGCCCTTTGTGTTCCCGGGCCGCGGTATCTCTTTCGAACAACCCGCAGCCCTGGCAGGATACAATACTAACTTGACATAGACAATTGTTCTAACATTATTTATAGAGGAAGACAATGATTACAATAAACTACAGCACGAGGTTGACAGACGACACACAATATTAAATATTTTCCATTTTTTATGCAGAATGTACGCGAATTTCACTTCATAATGTAAAGTGGCATCAACAAATTAACAATAGTCATAGTCACTAGAATTATTAGTAGTTGCTAAAACACCTAAATGCAATAGGCAGACACAGTAAACTATGATTTCCCAAAGAGACTAGACTAAACATAGTATCTGAGTATGATAAAATATATGTCTTACATTTTAATTTATATTTTCCTTTTTTTTTTTTGTTTGATTTTTACATTATTTTATGGCAAGGTTTTTCAAATTCAAGATAGTTTTTTTTTTTAATTTAAGTCACAATAATATAATCGTTTATTTACATAAGGTGTTTCTTCGTACACTTTCACTTGGTCCGGTCGGCCGGCAATATTCAATTCGGCAGTATTTGTGAAACAGGAAAGCCGAAACAAAATGACTCGATTTTTCTCTAACATATAGCATTCAATCTTGCTGCCCGACTATGCTAAATCATGCCGACCCAAACAAGCGCACACCACACATTATGTACATTTATGGCGAGATTTAATTGTATGTACAAAAGTAAATTAACCATTTGGAACGATTCGGTAGTAATACAATAAAGAGAAGAAATTAATTCTCATTTTCATAACATTCTTATTTGTTATAATTATCTGCCTTCATGTTATGGACACTATTTATCCTTCAAATATATTTTCGAGCACACCACATAATAAGAAAGCAGATGAAAGGAATAAAATTGATAGGTCACTTTCGAATTTAAACAAAATATAAATACAATCAATAAATGTTTTACATTGAATAAAAATCATTAATTAGTTAGCGAGATGGAGCTGCCTCTTTACATAACAAACCATTAAGTTTACTTAAAAAGTGAAGTGGGTGCCGAAAGAACAAAAAAAAATCTTGAAACTTAGCTATTTATTTTCAAAAATGGAAACCCAGTTCGTACCAGGGGGTACGAACTGGGTTTCCATTTTTGAATCTTAGGTCCGCCCATTTGGCACCACACTGAGTTAAGTAATATTGGCACAAAATCGAATACAAAAGTCAATTTGTTCTTGAGAAAAAGCCATCGGAAGCCGTAAGAACCCATATTGCTGATCCGGGAGACTTTTTTTGTTCCGAAAAGATCTAAATATTGTTTGTTATTTAGTTAGTTGTTTCGATTTTGTGACAATATTGCCTAACTTTTAACTATTTAATTTCATTTTTAGATAGTATTAAATAGCTAAAAAATAAAGACTTTTTCGAACACAATATTTCCAAATTACACAAATTTTGCATAATTTGATTAAATAATTCAAATCGCTTTCTGAAATGCCCAAACTACATGACAAATTCTGAAATTACTATAAGTTTGACTAAAACCAAACAAGTTTGATTACTTTGTTACCAAGTCACGCCTGTTATATATGTATAATTAAATAATTTATACATAAATACTGGACCATCACACAAATAAATAAACAAAACACATTTTTCAAATAACCTTGTCAAGTTCTATGGGCAGCAATGAACCGCAATTTTCTGACAAATAAATTAATTGATCTGAATTTCAATGAAAATACTTTATAATTTTCCTTTTCGATACCGCCTGCAGCTCACAAAATCGCTAACCTTACTCTATCCAAATAATATACCAAAACAAACTCAGTCAAACGCACTTAGAGAGAAAAGCTAGGTCTATGGGCGCCAGTCAACATCATCTGCCAAGCCTTTTTCCAACTATGTTCGGGTCGGCTTCCAGTATAACCGGATGCTGCTGAATATCCTCTATAGGCGCAATGGCGGAGGGTTAGGAAGAGACCGGATTAAATGCAACTTAAGAGGGGACTCTAGGCTCGAGGGATTCGAAGAATAGGTATTTGAAGAAACTATTGCCGTCGACCGACCAAACCCCAGTAAAGTGCAAAAGGGACAACTGCAACTCACGCTGATTTTACCTACAAAAATCGTGACCAAAAGACGCTTTGTATTCCGCTGTTTTCTTCTTCAAATCTAAACTGATCTAAATAATTCTTATATCAAAATTTAGATGAAAAGTATATCTATGCTTCTATTATTTTCTTTTTTGTTAAAAACTTTGTAATTCATATGATAGTCAACTGAACATGGCGGTAAAGGCTTTTTTTCGGGTTTTTGGATTGTCATAATTATTTTAGTGATTATGTTTTGAAAAAAGGAAATGATAGGGGCATGTATTAATAAGACCTAGTTTTTTTTGGAAAAAAAAAACATTGCTCTAGACGCATTATCCACGAAGAAAACAGCGGAATACGTTTGTATGGAGAAAGGCCCACTAGAGTCGGGATCCTAAAGTCGTCGAAATATGCAACAAAGGCGCCAAAATATGCAACTTATAATTGAAATGAGTATTACAAAATAATGTTTTATTTTTAATTCAATACATTATCGATAGGATATTTTCATTATTTTCTTGAAAGCTAGTCAGTTAATTCAGTTAAAATTAAAGGAAACATGCCTAAAATGCACGATGTGCCGATTTTAGATAAAATATGGATATCTTCAAAAACAATATGCAAATGTGCATTTGCATATAATCCAGCCTCTAGTAATTGTTTATTAATATTTTGTTTACGTATACATGATTGCATGAGTTTTTCTAGGGCCTTTGAGAGTGTGATCGGGATCAGCTTATCACAATGGCGTTCTAGAGGTGTCAGTATTCAATAGCAAATATGGCTTTTAGATTCATTGGAGATTATCGCCTAAGTTAGCCGTTCCCTCTAGGTAGTGCAAGTAGCATTTTCAAACCTATACACATAGATAATAGTTATCAGCCACACGGCTGGAATGTGGCGAAGGTACAAGTAGCGTTGTGTGCATGTAAATGACAAAAATGGCAGTGAAAATAAAATACAGTACAAAGTTGTGCTTTAATAAGAGGTAATGGGTTCGCTTTTAACTTGGCATAAATTGATGTGTGTGGAAGATAGCCTAAAAATCGTGTAAATTTAATTTTAACTTCGCTTAAAATAACGACGGTTTTTTAATACCCACTTAAGTGGTTTAAGCTCTGTTGCTAACAACCCTCTTTCTAGACTTCAGGCTTTAAATAAAATGCCCGGTATTGCCAGTTAAAAGTAAATCCATTATGAATCTCATTCTCAAGAAGCCAGTGCTAAATATCTTGAGTGACAGATAGATTAGAACCTTTTCATCATTAAATACAATTCCTTATATTTGTATCTAGATTACAACAAACTTCTAAAGCAGCCCTTAACTTGTAATTCCCCTCTGTTGTACTTTCCTTTTAAACGTACGACGTCACTTTACCACAGATTATTGAAAAATGGAGTGCTCATGGCCGGTATGATATGTGCTTTGATTAAAACATGATGATATAACTTTGATAATCGCTCAATTGGACTGCATCAAGATCAGTCCGCTAGCGTGTCCAACAGATGACAAATGCCAACGAATATCTTCCCCACATGTCACTAAAAGATGCTTTACGCTCCTAAAAACTTTCCTTTACAACACAAAAGTGCTTTTACACAAAAAAAAAATGAGGCCCAGTTCATCATATCCTTGTGACGGCACCTTATTACGTAATACTAGTGGCACTGCAAACTGACACAATCTAAACCGCTAAGACCAAGCACTCCATTTCCTCACTACTCCATGCGACTAAAAAGGTGCTTCTTCAAACTGATGTCCTGTCACTTAGCCCTTAACGCTTGGGTCAGTCGGCGTCGTGTTATGTCCTGTTGACGGAGGACAGGACGTTGTGCTTGGCGCGGTCGGTGGCCGCGGCGGCCGCCTCGCGCATCTCCTTGAGCGTGTGCGTCATGGTGTGCGACGAGGGCACCTGGCGCGGGAACATGCTGTGCAGCACGTGGTTGAAGCCGCTTACCTGGGAGCCAAGGTAAAAAGTTACAGCTTCATTTTTGACACATTAAAGCGCTTTACCGCGAATTGATCTTGATGCTTTTACTGATCAAAAGTACATTAGTACTTTTAAACGTAGAAATTGAAAAATTATAAAAAGAAAATAGTGCGTGGAGTCCCTCCGCGCGGAAGAAGTGAAACTTCGTAATACAACACGCATGCGTTCGAGTGCCACGAATTCACTCTCGCTCTGTCTCTTTCTATTCCCCCTCCATGGTAGCGTTAAACGTTTAACGCAAACTTGTTGAAAGTCGCATAAGAAGTTTCATTTCAACAGTAAAATTATACAAACTTAATAAAAGCACCTCCTCAATCTTGTTTGTAAGCAAACGAGATCAGTCAAGCTAAAGAAATGCCAGATTATCCCCAAAGTTCTCAAGTTGAAGACGAGAAGCTTTCGGTAATAGGATGGTGTTTACCTAAAATCATTAGCCTTAGAGTGAATTTCATGCCAATACTCATTATTTAATTGGGAAAATTCGCCCTTAGCTGTCGTCACTTTACAGGGTAGAAAGGACACCGACGCGAAAACGCTTAGCACGAACTCAAGACATCATTCTAAACGGGGAAATCATCAAATTACTCCTCCCGCTCTGGGCGGAGCCGAAAGGAGTGTCAGACTTGTACTGACTAAAACCTATCCATGTTCCTTCTTAGCCCTTTGTTTAGTTTACCAGGGCCACGGTATCTCTTTCGAACAGTCCCGCAGCCCTGGCAGGCATCGGCCCTCTCGGACCCCTTCCGGTTTGCTGACATCTCCTTGAGGCGCGCGTGGAACACAAACGCGCCGTCGACACGGCCTGTCGTCATGAGACGGACGGACGGTGAGCTAGCCCGTTACTCACCGTCCACAGGCACGCGCCTACGGTGAGCGCCCCCGTATCGAAATTTTTCATCGGTATTTTTTTTAGTGAAACTTCTTATGCGACTGATGGCGTGCAAACAGTCATGCATTCGACTCTTCGGTGTGACCAGCCTTCGCTCAATTTCCATGAGTAGAATTTGTTTTTCTTTTGTTTTTTTTTTTAAAACATCGCCCCACACTACTACTAGTATTATAAAGTTTCACTTCTTCCGCGCGGAGGGACTCCACGCACTATTTTTTTTTTTTATCAGCCGCTCCATACATTTTGAGCGTGTAGGTATTGCACTTTTGTAGGAAACAGGTTTATAATGATGTATTGAGTACATTGTACCCGTTTTCGCGTCGGTGTACCTTCCACCTTGTATAGCATGCCGACTATAATGTGTGAAGATTACTCACCATCTGACTGGCGTTCTTCTTAAACCTATCGACCCCGAAGGCGCGGATGGCCCTGGAGAAGCCGAACACTTGCGAGTCGATCCACGCGGACCGGCGCGCTATCGTCTGTCCTGCGCCTGCGGACCGGTACTCCACGCGTTCTACCACGCTCTGAGAAAGGCACATTATGTTACTGTAGGAGTGTAGGGTAAGTTAACTTAGTTTTGTGTTTAAAAACTAAGCTTTATAAAATTGATCTCTATTTGTGGTACCATAAGGTTGCTTTTGGAATTTTGCTGTCAGAGTACTTTTTGAGACTTAGTACAAAAATAATTAATTGGTCTCATTCCTTATTTTATTATTTATTTATTCCTGTCTGATTAGCCGGAGAAAGCGAAATTAAGAAAATTGGAAAAGTATGGCTTGCCTAGTAGTGACAAAGGAAACAGTGACTTAAAAGAAAGTGTAAGTTTTCTTACCATAACTTTAGTGAATCCTAGGTTCCTCGTGTATGTCACCAATATCTTCTTCTCTGGATCCACGATACTCTCTTCAATGATTTTCACTGATTTTGCACTGAAAAACCTGCAACAACAACATTTTTATGACTTTAGACCCCAATAAACATGGTGATATAAAAAGTCTATTCATAGTAAGTGCTTGAATTGAAAAATCTTGATATGTTGGTGCTTGTTAAGAAAAGATTTACCGGTAAAACAGGGTGAATCGAAACGCACTTTTAACTTTAGGGACCTTACTGGCAACATACCATATTAATTTAACATACAAATCCCTTTCAAAATTTTGTTGTGGTTCACCTCAGTGTTTCTATCCCCGTTTTAAGGTACAAAAATTTATTATCCACTGCAGAAAATACTGTGCCATTCACCATCATCAGCCTATATTGTTCCCACTGCTGGGACACAGGCTTCCTCTCTATGAGAGGGCCATTGTGCCATTTCTCATAGTCTATTTTCAGTAGTAATGCCATAATAACCAAAACTTTTTACCCCAAGATCCCAATTACCAGTTTTAAAGTAACAAGTGTCGTTCAAGATGGGTAAACTGTCTTCATTTCTCAACTCAAAGTGGGAATGGCGGTTTTTCCGGCATCTAGTGTAAGTGTGGTGGTCCTGACCAGACTGGAACCACTTGTTGTTAGGAGTGTCTAGTGGGATTACCATGACGTCTTAAAGCAGTATTGTTTTAAGGACATTCCAGTGTGTGAAAGAGAGAGAGCTATACATGTCTAGCGCCGTCTCTTTTCCTCACTGGAATAAGATTAAAACAATACTGCTTTAAGACTTCATGGTAGGCCACCTGTTCCCTGCACATTTGAGTTTGCAAGGAACGCTACTTAAACCACGATCAAACGTGGCCAGCTACTGGTCCAAAAAAACCTAGTTATAGAGGAATCTATCAGCAATTAAAAACAAAGAGGTGGCCCATGGTCCATTTGCTACCGAAGAGTGGGATAGCAATATGTTATAACATCACAAAGTACTCTACTGAAGTTACGATCAAACGTCGCCACTTATTGGGCCAAAATAACTTAGTTATAGAAAAACGAAACATCAATTTGAAAAGAAGAACTGGCCAATTGCCCATTTGCTACCGCAGAGTGGGATAGCAATATGGTATAACAACACAAAGTACGCTTCTTCTTCTTCTTTATGGGGTTTAGGTTTCCGCACTTAGTCCCTTAAGTGGACCATTGTGCGTGAGCCGTAGTGGCCGTTACTGCAACCAGCCCACCTCCCTCCAGAAGCAGATCACACTTCCCGGTCTTCTCAAGGCATCCGCAAGGGATCTTGGTGTTCCCAGGGTCTCCTCGCGATTCTTGGTGACGCCGGTGCACTCAAGCAGTACATGCGCCACCGTTTCCTCCGCATTCATGCATGCTCTGCACAGGGGAGTATCAGTGATTCCTAGAGAGTAGAAGTGTTTATTCAGTGAACAGTGTCCAGTGATGGTCCTCGACACCAGACGCAGACCATCCCTGTCCAGACGCAGAAGGCGCCTGGTCAACTTTGTATCAGGGGATGGCATGGCTTCTTTGGCCTGCCTACACCCGGCATACATTACAACACATTTTTCCACTTGTGTTCGAGTGTGATGCTTTAGCCAGTTTCTTAGTTGCACAATGGGCTCGGGGCCGTAGGGTTTTGTACTGGATCCTCTTCTGGCATGTTCATCCGCCGCATCGTTCCCCAGGGATCCACTGTGAGCTCTGATCCATTGTAGTGTCACCGTGTTGTGGTTTAGTACCGTGATTCGTTCTAGGGCGTTATGGCATTCTAGTATTAGTTTCGACGTGATCTGATTACTTTTAAGGGATTGGAGAACTGAGGCACTGTCGGAAAGTATACGAATGTTGGTATTCGTAACCTCTCTGGCCTCTATAGCGTGTGCCGCCTGGATAATACCTACACACTCTGCTTGGTAAACAGAGTTGAGCATTCTAAGTGGTTTGGATATTTTTGTGTTTAGGTCCTCGGAGAACACCCCGAAACCTGTCCCGTCGTCGGTTTTTGATCCATCAGTGTAGATTCAATGTATGTATAGGGTTATCTTTTCTTATCAGTTATCACATAAAAACAGATAAAGTCGTCTTCTCTCTATCGTAAACAGATAATATACCTACATAGTAGTGGATAGTACATATTGAACTATTATTAAGAAGATAACAACTTACATAACTCATATAACGTTACTTATCAGATATTGCATGACTTTTCTTTATCGCAAGGAGCATTAAATTCATATGTTATGTACCTACATATGAATGTAATGCTCCTTTCTCCTTCAGTAACCTTCTAAAAGACACCTTAATTAAAGTCCCTAAAGCTTAGTTTCATTTCTAACTGAAATTAAAATTTCAATAGGTCTTGTTGTAGGAAAATTAATTTAACTGACAATATCTTAAAGTTTATAATTGTTAGTCATAATTATCTATTTACATATCGTGTTTACAAACAGTGTTACGTCGATTTGTTTGTGGCGAGACGCCCGTATTGCATGGCCAGGGTCGTTTGATACTGATGTTATCGGAATAAATCATAGCCTCAGTCTTTAATGTTCCCACAGCTGGGACTGAGGGCCTTTACACCACTGCCCATCCCATCTATGAGAGGGAGAGGGAATGGGCTATAATCCACCACGCGGGCCGAATGTGGGTTGATAGATGTCACATATCTTCAAATGTTTGATTCTAGGTCATGCCGGTTTCCTGGCGATGTTTTTGTTCACCGTTATAAAAGCAGTGGTGATGAAATAAATTACACAAAGTAATGAGCAGGCGGGGTTCGCACCCACGACCTACAACTCGTAAGTCAGGACCTTTACTACTGGGCAACAACAATATGAATAAAGCATGAAGGGTTTGTTAGGTCTCTCGCCGAGT
Source organism: Cerastis leucographa (assembly GCA_963082945.1). Taxonomy (NCBI): domain Eukaryota; kingdom Metazoa; phylum Arthropoda; class Insecta; order Lepidoptera; family Noctuidae; genus Cerastis; species Cerastis leucographa. The sequence goes on from OY720366.1 coordinate 2,580,946, forward strand.
GACCGAAGTAAACTAGTCTTTCAATCGACAAAAATGATATAAACTTATTTAATTCTATTAAATTATAATGAGCTCAAACGAACGATTTTAAAGTTGTGTTTATTTTTATAATATATTTAAAAGCAATCGTCGCGCTTCGTTAGAACTCATTTTGCTTATTCAAGAACCCATGTTGAATAATGCTGCCAGATCCAGTAGTTTAGGTTGTGAGTTGGCTCTCTCTCTCTCTCTCTCTAAGATCTAAACAAATAAATAAAATTGAAGTGTCTGTTTGTAATATTAAAATAACCGCCTTTTACTACATGGATATGAATGTATATTCGGTACATATATCCAAAAATATCATTTTTTTTAATTTTTGTCTGTCTGTCTGAATCTCTGGAACAGATTGACCGATTTTGACGGGACTTTCGCTGGCAGATAGTTGATGTAATAAGGAGTAACTTAGGCTACTTCTATTTTAGAAAAAATCTAATTCCACGCGGACGAAGTAGCGGGCACAGCTAGTTTCTAATAAGTCGATCGCGTGAGAAGAATTCTGTAGAGTGCATTTATAGTGGGGTCTACAAAAGTTTGAAAACATTTGACGATCGTGCGATAATATTTACACACCTTCTAAAATTATATGTTATTCCTACGTTATTAACTACTAACTACTGTCTAAGTTTTATTTTAATGTGCCAAGTAAAACGTTTCGGTTTAATCCACCCATACGAGTACCCCATACATCTTCGAATTATAGGCAGAACAGTTATATTGTGCGTGCAAGCAAACATTTCAATTATATATGCAAGGAATTAGATGTAGATCCATTCACAATTAGTGTGAATTCGGCCAGAAGGTACTTAAGCCTCAAATTTTTCAAGTAGCGGTAGGTTGTATTGTATGCTTTTGTTTTTATTATTTTCTCAAAACATATACTTATTTTTTTATTTTTTATTTATATATAATTTCAGACCCAGTATGTATTAGTGCTTTTAACTTTACTTTAATTAAAGCGGTGTGTTTTTTGTTTCTGTGCTCACACCACAAATTTGTATTTTATGTCTACACGTGAGGATTTGTCATTGGCTCTCTGGTGACTATTGTTCCCTTTCTTGTTTGTTTTTATTAGCTGTAAGTCCTCCATGTTCTAAATAAATAAATAAATAAATAAAATATCTCCTGCATAATAACTTGATGTGCTGCGTTCAACACATCCAAATATTTATCCTATAACTAACACTTTAGAATTCAATTTCGGTGAATAATGCTCAACCAAAACAAAATAATCGTGTAAAGTAGTTTACTTCCTAACATTTTATCGATACATGTTTAGAGGTCACAAATGAAGGTTACACCGGTAACAATAACAAAAGATAATTTATTATGGACTAGCGTTCGCTCGCGGCTTCGCCCGCGTATAGGTCGAGAATTATTCTACGAGACATACTACAGCGATAAAAGTATCCTATTTCCTAAACCAAGTCAAAGTGTATCAAACATCAAACGTTGGTGTGCCAAACGTCATCGAAATCGGTTCGGCCTTGACAGCATGAAAGGTAACAGACAGAGATAATATATTGTCTATTCGTATTTATCATATTAAATTGTTAATACAGATTATCTAGCATCTAAATATCTAAAGAATGTCTAACATAAAGAAAAATTATACTGGAATGAAAGACAAAAATAAAAACGCATCGGTTAACCCCCACACAGTTATAAATTATTCTAATTTTAGAACTGATTTGCATAAATATTTGAATACTTTGCTTTCGAGCTGATCTTTACTGTGTTCAGAGTTTTCAGATTCATGCATAGCCACTCCTCGTACTTATACATTATAATAATATATATAACCTTTTACGTTTATTATTATATATAATTATAATAATAAACGTAAAAGGTGCAATTTATTTTTGGTAGTCGTATTCAACTTATTGCCTTATTGGTTGTGGAGGTCAGATAGGCAGTCGCTCTATTAAAATACTGGTATTCAGCTGCATCCGGTTAGACTCGAAGCCGACCTCAACATAGATGCGACGAAGTCGCAGATGACGATGTTGATTCAGCTTATTGCATTTATGGAAGCAGAATGGAGTGTGCTGTTACTTGTGTCAAAGATTTATCGACAAACGTCTATGCAGTCTGTGGCAAATAATTTTGCCACATATATACAGGGTGTAACAGAAAGGGTATATACATCCTTAAGGGTGTGCTACAGACCATCAAACTGAACATGTTTCACATCATAAAAAAAATTTTGCAGCAAAAAAAAATATCAGCTGCCTATACATTTCGGTCGAATAGGTATTGCAATTTTCTATGGGGCAGCAGATATTTTTTTTGCTGCAATTTTTTTTTTATGATGAGAAACATGTTCAGTTTGATGGTCTGTAGCACACCCTTAAGGATGTATATACCCTTTCCGTTACACCCTGTATATACAGATATTACATATTCGCTTCTTAGAGTTCAAGTCAATAAGAATGATAGCTTCATAGTGAAAAGAGTACTTGGACAATTAGGTTGACGATAAAGTTATAATTGACCTATTATTTTATTTTTTTGTCTGGCAGTCGTAAAAACCAGACGTAGAAACAAAATATTGACGTTTCTAGATTAGGTGGGGCATTTTTCTTGCCGATAACACGTAATATTACCAAGAATATACAGAGATTACTTATCACACCGATACGTGACGTTTGTTTACTTTATTTTTTACCAACTTTCATGAGTTTCAAGACATATTTTGTAAACATTTTATTTACTGGTATTTTAAACATTGTAAAGGCCAAGAAAACAATGTATTCTAGCGATAAAAAGAAATAACTACAAAGCTAGAAGTAAAATCTTTCACATCAGCCGGCCTAGCATGACCGCCGTAGAAACGGGCTATGTCAACGGAAGAATTGACAAATTGACAGATATTTCTATCGTCCCAAGCATGGCGATATTAAGAATGTAGAAAAGAAATGTTTCTTTTCTTCAGTCGACACAAATCTACAACGTCGAGCATGACGACCATTATTTTCTCTTCTTTTGACATTTGGGGGTAGAAACATTACTTCTGACAAATATCAAACTAGTCTTATTAAAAACTAAATACGAGAAATACGTTTAGTGGTTGCGTTGAGTTACGTTCAAAAGGTTGAAATGTTATTATTATTAAATATTAAGGTTTAATTTCGCGAAAAAGATCCAGGCCTGGATCCAGGATGCAGCAACACCATTCCGCCCCCGAAAAATGAAAAACTCGTGCAATTGGCAACTTTTTTCTTATAACTAAACGTAATAATATTCAGGGAATATAAACATCACGTGATACGTCCCCGTTGCTATGGAAAGAATTTCTGTCTATGTCTTCCTAGAAAAGCGAGTCAACGGGGCGCGCCATGCTCGGCCAGAAGAAATGTCAAATTGTATAGAAAAAAATTCTTGTCGTGTCTTGGTAGAATAGAGATAGAACGGTCATGCTAGGGGGGCTGTTAGTTTCGTTCAAAGGCGAAGAATGAATTCTGAGAAGCGTCATGCTGTCTGCTAAAATAACATGCAGGATAGGCCTTAGGATACCTTTCGTTCGGGTAATCAATACCGACGCTAAATTATCCATGGAAATAAAACCGCAGTCCGCGAGCAAATCTATTCAATTATGAAAACAGAAATGTGTCATAAATTTAGTCGTAACTAATAATATATTAAGTTCCAAGGCTAATAATACAAAGAAACTGCTGATCTGGCTTCAATTGTTTACTTAATTCTTACTTAAAAGGTATTATGACGTCAATACGATAAGTGATAATAACCATTTCCGGCGATGCGCGTGAAGATGGCATGGTCACAATTTTAATTGGATTCCAATTCTTTTCTTTAAAAAACATAACATAACAGCACGCTTAAAATCCCCGTAGGGTTAGGCAGAAGTGTAGGTACCTAAATAGTACACCCACATTTCACCAGCTATGTTTAAGTCCCATATAATAATAGCCTAGCCTATACATCTACCGAGAACTTGCATGCTACCGGGAAATTCCTGGTACAAAAACCCAATTTCACCTTGCCCCACCCGCAGCGTACCCAGGATCTAGAAGTGGTAAAGGGCATATCACATAAGCTGTAGTAATTTTGACGTTTAAAATATGCTTATTCTCAGCGAATTTTTTTTTAATATAGACTTGATGATTTTTTTAAGTAAAAGATCATACAAAGAAATGACATTTTATCAACAAAAAAGAAGTATCTGTCTGTCCCCTAGTAACTGATACAGTCTAATAAACAAGACTGACCGAGTTTATTAATTTCACCTTGACCAGCAATGATGACTGACGTTTTATATTTAGCCAAAAGTAACCGTGGAGTTTCTTGCCAATCCTTCTCCATAGGAAACGACCAACCCGAACCGAGCACCTTTTGTCGAAGTTTTATAAGTGCTCATGTAGCCCCTATGTAAAATAAAATATTTTGATTTTGAGCCCCTGTGGCGCGTCTGGTGCATCTTTTGTATTTATTACAGTATGCTATTGATTACGAGCATAATAAATATTGGGAATGTATTTTTGGTACAAAGCAGTATATGTATTATTTAACTCGTATTTTAATCAGTTAGTTATTATTATATGATCTTACCAAGCAAAGGTATTGTTAAGAAAAGTTAGCTTTTCTTTATAAATATATTCTTTATACATATTTATTATAACAGTTCTAAAATGTACAGATATTATGGGCGACATACGTATTACATAGGTGTGTCCTTCACCCACAGGAACTTAAGGCATGCACAATAGAATTTACATCTAAGCTAACAAGGAGATGGTGTCATTGTTCACCCAAAAATCTAAGTGCACTCGATACGGGCAAACTGTGTGCACAAAAAATCCCTAGAACTATCTAAATAAACGTACCTAAGTTGCAACATCTTAATCCGTGAGATATCGGAGATATGGACTGCCAAAGTATGCAAATAATTCATTTTTGGACTTGGAAGATTGTATTATGTAAAACGACGTCATAGATGCTATTAGCGTTATTACATTAAGAATAATATCGATGTACAGTTGTCAAAATTATAATATTAGTAAATAAAAGGAGTTCTAGTTCTCATTGATGGTATTGTATTGTCATTGATAGTATTAAGGTGTGCAATAAATGAATATTTATTTCAATTATCTATTTTGAAATTCAAAAAGTTTATTTTTTGCATACTTTGTCAGCACACAGCTCCGATATCCCACGGATTAGGATATTGCAACTTGGGTACGTTTATTTAGATAGTTCTAGGGAATTCTTGTGCACACAGTTTGACCGTATCGATTACGTTTCGATTTTGGGTTTTTGGTCCATACATTTTAGACCATGTCCTTTATAATACTAATAAAAGATATATGGGGATATACAGGACTCACTAAGACAGTTCGCCACGTGGCCCTAGCATAAATTACATTTTAGAAATTGTCACTATTCTTAACAATACCTTTGCATTAGGTAATGAGACAATCACGCATCACCACAATAGGGGATAATCCTATTTTTTTTTTCTTTGTCCGTCGGGTAGATTATTAAAAAGTATTAGACACGTATTTTTTCTTTTTTCACGTGGTCATAAAATTACGGAGATATATTGAGTTGAAATGGCGCATGACGTCACATGTAGGTAAGTTTTATACCTACTTGTGACGTAGTAAGCCCCCACTCTCCAACTTTAATGAGTTCTAACTAAGTAATTTTTTGATACTTTGATAAAACAAAAAATACGTGTCTAATATTTTTGTACTACCTGTCTGACGGACCAAATAGAATGTCGTTTTCTTTACCCAGTCCGATCCCCTATTGTGTTTTTTCGCTCTTATTACAAGGGTATAAAGCTGTTTCTGAACTACTCAAACGATTCCATATTGATAAGTGTTGCCTCTCCCTCTCTTTAGCTGATAAAACTTAACCTAATTCTGGTTAACTTGGTTCAGTTCTTACATTAAGTAAATAACCTACATAAAACCAAGATCAAAATCTCACAGCACATTTTTATCTTATTAATCTTACTGTGTGGTAAGAATCGCCGATAAATAAATGCTATCAGAACATAAACCATGTTACGTAGAAGATAAGTCTTATAATAATTCAATTATTTTTGCTAAACTACGTCACAAGTCAAGTAAATTTGAATAATCTTGTACTATATACAATTTCTTCTAGATTAAAGACCCCATAATTGTAATGCAAACAAGGATATATGCTTAATGAAAATTACTTATCGGTTTTTACAATGCATTTAGACTTAGACAGGTAAATTACGAGCCAAACAATAAGTAACAACTCATAATTAACTCAACTTTGTCAACGTAATTAGACAAAAACATCCTGTAGAGGAATTAGTTCTGAGTTCCATAAGGGGCCATCCATAAATTACGTAATTTATTTACGGAATTTAATGATTTCTTGACCCCATACTTGTCACAGCTAGTCGCATTTATGAGCCTCCCCGCTTCTCAGTGTAACGTCAGATATTTTACAATTTTACATGTTCATACTGCTATCAGTGCGAACGAAAAACTAAAGAATATTTCTCACTGTATAGTTGGAAAAACGTTAAAGTTTTTCGTTAATAGTTCAATCACCTTTTCACACAATGTCTCACTTCGTCGACCCCTCCGCCCTATAACGTGTGACGTAATTTATGGTTGGCCCTAATGAACTGCAACAAGCTGGACAATGAATACTGGATGTAAATGAATACTAAAATCTAATTGTAAAACATACCTTTCTCCCCATTTCGGTACCCTATTTGTCTTAGTGAGAACTCGCTTAGTGTACAAGCATCCATCCTTAACTTCTCTGCTCCAAGTGTCCTCTGACAGAACATGGGTACTGAAAATAAAACATTAAAACTATTGTAATAAAGCATATTTCATGTTCTTTAAGATCAATCTCTTCTAGTAGAAAGCGATGGTTGGATGACTTCTATGAAGCAAACAATGCAAGAAAAAAATGCCTGGTCACTTTGTAAGCTTTCATTTGGTAAGAAAAAGACCTTGTATATTGTCAACAAATTACATAAGTAGTTATTTACTGATTATGTATTGGATTTTCCAATGCTATTAAAATACAATTATTTTTATTTATGTAGCTCTGGACCTAACCACCTCTTGAGAGCCTCATATAGATGCAATGAAGTATTTTTGTAAGCCCCCTTTTTTTATTGACAACTTTTAGAATCACAATATCTTACAAATGGTGTTTCGTAGAAAAAAAGTATAAGACAATTTTTGTAGATAATTTTATGATCTACAATTTTGTCTATGCTATATTTTTGATGAAACTTTTATCTTTGACGTCGAATATTTTATTTAGCACACATGGGATTGATCGGGACTTTACGCACTTTATTTGTATTGGTGTACCAAAGGTTTCTAACAAAATTCAGCTTGATCCAAATTTTTGTAATTTAATCACTATTTTATGTCTAATTTGACCAGGCTATTGTTGTGTTTGAAAAGAAATTTAATAATTTATTTAATACTAGCTGGTCCCGCGCAACTTCGTCTGCGTCACATTTTCCCCGTTTTCGCAACATTTTTCACTGCTGCTCCGCTCCTATTGGCCGTAGCGTAATGATATATAGCCTATGTCCTTCCCCAGGTTGAAATCTATCTTCTTGCCAAATTTCATTAAGATCCGATAAGCCGTTTAGTCGTGAAAAGGTAACAAACAAACAAACAAACATACAAACAAACAGAGTGACATTCGCATTTATAATATTAGTATGGATAAATAAAAAAATGTGGCTAATGGAAATTGATATTAAGGTAAAGGGCAATGACAACTATTTTCATGCAAAATCTCTAGTCCAATAAAAAAATCTCTTAAAAGTCTGATAAGGTCAAACCTTGAGACAATGTCTGTTACCATGACATTAATGGATTCTTTGATAGACTGCCTCTCGGCCTTGGATTTATTTATTGTATACTAGAAGGTAATCATTTATTACAAATTTAACTGAAATATTTTGTACTGATAGTGTTTTATTATTCTGAATAAAAATTTAATCATTTTAAAATGTAAATGTTTTAGGGGTTTGAGGAACAGGGTGTAAAGTTCCCCATAGAAAAGGTAGTATCCTCTGACCAGACGGGTGTTATGTCTGGCTGTCAACTGCCTAAAAGTTATTTTCGGGTTTTTCTATGTTTTATGTTGATGTAAACTTTACTTGCAACTAGTAGGAAATTGATATAATTTCTACTGTCGTGTCATAGATGGCGCTGTAGTACTTTTTGTTGAAGTTAAGCTTTCTGTAGGTCGCCACATGTTTATACTGTATCAGGAAGTGAGTACATGTTGTGAACTGACTTAACCAACTATTGACTATAGTATTAAAGTATTGTAATAATTCATGTAACTCAAATTTTATGGCATAGCTCATTATTTATTTTGAATATTTCTCATCCAAAATACAACAATGACCTTTGACCATCACACTGACTAAGGTGTTTTAAATGAATTATTAAAAAAAACAATCTCACCTCTGTGGGTTTGGGTACCTCTTCCAATATCCGCAAGCAACCTGATCCCAACTAAAGTTAAAAGTAGATGTATTTTCAAAATATCTTGCCATTTTTACACTTTTTTTTTTCAATATTTTCTCACTGGAATGATTGTAAACAATGAACTGACAAGTTCAACACAACACCATGCTCGTTTTTTCTGTGAAAAAGAACGGGAGGACTGTTAGTTTACTTGTTTTTATTTAAAAACAATTATTACTTAGAACATAAGTTCTCCCGCGTGTATCCGATTACATAAACACAATCAATGTCACAAGATGAATGTATTAAAGTTGGGCGGTTTACCGAGCCGCTGTCGCGCACAAGCCTTTGTGACCATGATCACGTACGTAGGCAGTTAGATGAATTATCGAAGTAAACAACGTCTATTCAACTCTTTATTTCAGATAGGGACAAATTACAATGACACTGAGCGGCACATGTGCCTACCCTAATTTTTGTAACGTAACATATTACGTATGCAGTAAACCATGCCTCAATACTACCTGAGCCGTATTAATAACATAGAACGTTTAGTAAAAGTGAACTTACCAACAAGCCGGAGGACAGGGATCCAACTTTTTGCTTGAATAAGATTCCTAAATGGAATATTTGCACGTCCACCGACACGGTCAAAGATGACTATTTTGACCGAAAGTTACGTGAAATAGTCGCGAAACACATGTTATCATTCATATTTTCAGGCCCGTTTTGATAAAATTTTGATAACTATTGACTGACAGATTATTCGAGAGCCCATTTATAATACAGATTAAAAAGAACGAGTAAGAAAACCGGAAACGTTTTTATTCTGTGCCATGGGTTAGGTATTCTCGATAGTTGTACTGAATTCAATTTGGTTTTTGGTCAAATTAAAACAAAATAAAATATAGGGGTTAGGTTAGGTTAGTTTAATAGTGCTTTACTGTACTTTATTTTATAGTAGAAGGCTCACCCTGTGGTGCGCCGGACCAGTTGAGCACTCTATGTCGATGTGTCAATACTGTACACTGTATATTATGTATACACTTTATACATTTACAAATATTCCATAAAAAATACATAAAACAATACAAAAAAATATTGTACCCACTGGAATCAGGAATAACGTCCAGGCTACTGGCAGTCAGGGCTCCGGAGAAAAGAAAGCTTCTAACAATACGAGCTGTCGAGATTTAATGTAATGGTACTTCTTTTGCTTATAACAAACGACCTTTTTAGCAAGGTCAACAGAAATAAATGTACCAAATAAAATAATTATGTTAAACAGCAATTTAATTGCTTTAATACTTTCGGCAAATGTTGATTCAGCGTGTTTCGCAACAGCGGCGTTGGAAACATCATAGGGGACCTGTGTCCAGGAGTACCGCCTTCTGAATCAGGCTAATGATCCAGCAGCATCTATATTACTATACTCTTTGCAGCAGCCTAACGAGAGCCTCCTTAGGTATTTTTCGAGGCTCCTAACAATTAAGTCATTGGCTGATACGAATAACATCATTATTATCTGTAGAACCCGATCAGGGGGAGGACACTGCCATACTTGACATAGGCGTCCAATTTTACACAAAGATACTAGCACCATCTCTTACCAAATCCGCATAAACTTGAGATTTAGTACATTAAAATGACATAGATGGTGCTTACGCCAATTAGCGCCAGTGTGATTAAATAATTTTTTGATTTGAATGAAAATTGAGTTAAAAATAATGAATTTAAACTCTAAAAAAGATTAAACCATTTATTTATTTTAAAAGCATTTTGTAATTGCTAATTTTTTTTTTTAGGTTTTGCAACAATATCATACAGATTGTTTACAAAATGGCGACTATCGGCGTGTGCGCATGCTTGTAGATCTCTCCCATTTTGTGTAATTTATGTGGTTTCTCGGTTCTGTCTTCTTTTACACTCAACTCGACCGCACTTTCTGGAGCTTTAGATGCAGAAAGTGCGTTTGAGTTAGGTGTAAAAAAAGAATTAAAAACAGAAACCCATAGAAAACCTATTCAATAACAAAGATATAGATATAAGTATATGTACGCACCTATAGCTATTGGGATTAGTTCAACGGATTTAGTATCAGGTGGCGACACCGTTCAATGTAGGTGTCAAATATTCGCTTGAGTGGGCTCTCTATTCCATCTATATTACTATACTCTTTGAACCCGATATTGTTCATTTAAAAAAAAAAACAAAGCGGCCGTGATCTTTGGTATTATTTATTTATTTGGTACTTTATTCCATCATTTATATATTATTACTATATTTATTCCTTTTGTTTTATGTATTCTACTCTTTGTTTTACTCTGCGCTGTGAACTGTAATGTCAGCAAGGCCAGCCTACCCGGCAAATTAAAAAAGATGGCAGTGTTTGCAATTTTCAGCAACAGTAACGAACCAACAACCGATTCTTATGGAGAATTCATACAACGTTTACAACGAGAGGCAAAGTTAGAGGTTTGTTCAGAACATATGTATTGTGCTACTGACTATTGCTGTCGCTGTTATCCAGGATCGGTGGCTTCTCGAGTTCTCGACACCCACGAGCTCTTGTTCAAAACGCCGACCGCATGATTTCATAAATCCTCTCTAGGATTCGAGACCGCTGCTTCAAACTACTAGACTAGTGCTGTCATATACGTCCCGGTATACCAATACGGAGACGTGTCCCGGTTGTATTGGTTGGCTTATCAGGGACAGAATCGTGAAATTTGGGTGGTAAACATTTGTGATCTCACTTGGCTCGCTCGCGCATATCTGCCGAGTTACTATGCCCATCATGCCAGTCTAGTTTCGCTATCGAACTGATTTCGACATTGTATTTCTATATTGAAACATTTCATTTTTGGTATTTCAGTTGTAGTAATAAATAGGTGCATGACATATTATACTTATTGTTTTATTTCAAACAGTTGAAAAGGAAACCCCAATTCGCCCCCGCTTCAAGCTTCAAATATTATACTGCCCACAAGGATGAACCCAAGCAACATGTATTCAAGGACTTCATCTATCAGTTGAGAATGAAGATGCTCGAAGGTGGCCCTGTCGTCTTGGTAGGCGAGAACCCAACGCCAAAATTCAGAGTTTTCGTTCATCTCATAGAACAAGTGAAGCTACCAAGTAATGCTACAGCAGTTTCTTATTACGGAGAATTAAAAAACATAATTACTGCTTTTATGAATTACTTCACAACTGTAATAGACGAAACGGGGAAGAAAATCAATAAATACACTCACTTTTTAGACAATGAACTATTTGTCAAGCTAATTGACGACACTCTAGAGACATACAAAGAAAACCATGCGTTATTTTTAGAACAATATCTGCCGTTAAATTCGGATAAGGAAAAAGAAAACTACCAACAGGTTAAAAACGAGCAGGCCAAATTTTTGAAGGAACTATTCAAGATTAGATATACCTGGGAGTTCAAACAAGATAAACTAGACATTTTCGTGAAGAAGTGTTTTGAAGCATCTATTCAGAAAATAAGTGATGTGTTTAACTTCACCCATTGTTATATTTCGATGATGCTAAGAGATCGAGTAAGTATTTTTCAATACGGGCTCGCTATTATTATAATTTACCAAAACATGTAATATTAGAAAGGTTCCTTTGGGTATTAGATACATGCCCACCGTGTCCGTTATGTTTTAACATCTCGTGGACGCATATCTAACAGAAGATGCTGTTTGGTCGAACCCGTCACAGCTCACACTAGGTACTCGTCTAGTCAGTTAGTCTCTCGATGCACTAACGCATCATCGGTTTGTTCCGCCAGATCTGTCTCACTCACCTGTCACCCTCAAAGGATCGTCGTTATAATGCCTCTAAAAATTTTATACAGCTTTACGACATAGGTGTTAGTGTGGAAGAGACGGCGATCCGTTTAAAGTGCAACCTGCAGCATTGCAAAGAGGAACGTAATCACAAGAAAAACATCCTGATTCAGAACCTGTACGAGAAAAACAAGGAGCACCTGCAAATTTACAGACGCCTGTATAAACGATCATGCGATACTGCTGAAGTTAGTAGATCGAACTCTGTCTTTTAATCTGTTAGTGCTTTTTTAACTCGATCAAAGACCATAGCCGCAGAACATTGAATTTTTCAAGAGTTCTTTCAAAATCAAAACATTTTTATTTCACATAGGCCTACATGGGCACATAAAACGTCGACAAAAAGGTGCTCTCGTGCTTTCGTTGTTTAGTTGTAGGTACTGTAGTTAGTGGCTATGGGTCAGGCGTGGTCCCAGAGGCGGGTGAGGGTCACAGGATTCATGAATAATGCCCCAAGATGTACTTACTCCCAACCAAATTCTTGGCTACGGTGCCTTGTTTCCTTTGTGACGACCCCCCCCCCTAAAAATCTGACTGCGACCGCGCCTGCGATCGGTATCCTTGATATAGGAGCATTAGTCAAGATGCCATTTGTGGCAATTATTTGATCGAAGATGGTATGTTCAAGACTTCATTATACCCTACCAACTTCCCGGTACGTCAGTAATTTTATTTATCTACACTACTATTTTTGTACCAACGTGATGTCTCAAATCTAGATCAATATTTCGTAGGGAGGTGATTTTATTTCGTTAGACACGGTCTTCATGTGGGCAGAACATGGGTTTCGTGCTATGAAAACACACACATGAATCGGGGGTACAGTTCCGGGACGTCTTGACTACGCCGGGATCAAACACTCTGTGTCGTCGTCCTTGCAGCGAACTCGAAACATCTCGACTCTGTAGAAGCGCGCTTAGGTGTGGGTAGACTGGTAAGTAGGTCGCCTATTTGGCGCGCTTGCCGATAGATGCCATTTTCTGTCCGTAATAATGACTGACTCCGACATATATAACTATACATCTAATCTAGGTGAACAGGACCATGGACTTGCTAAGAGAGAAGATAAAACACTGTGGTAATGACGAGACACTTGCTAGACTGGAGCTAGAGACTCGGTATTGGAACAAAAGACTGCGGGAATTCAACGAGATCGCAACCATGCTAATCGGCATCAGAAATGAACTTGAGAAACTTGAGGAGGACCGGAAAAAATACCAGAGTATTACGTAAGTTAGATTAGGTTAGCTTTTAGACTGGAAACTGTTATTGGGTTTATCCATCAGGACTTTCGCAGTAGCCCCGAAGGGTTTGGCAGAGGCGTATCTAATACACTCATATTTTCCCAGTGAGCTATGTTTAAGTCCCATGTAATGCCGGGCGAACCTATTGCCATCAACCCGACATAAATCCGGAGTCTGTGGCTGACCCGGGAATCTAACCCAGTATCTCATGCTCAGCAGTCGCCATTGCGGCCACTAGATGAACGAGGCAGACATTCATTTTACGCATTAGACTATTGGACATAGGCCTCTCACAATTTGAGCCAGTTACACGGTTTTTCGTGTTCCGCACTCCGTCCTGCTGCTTTACTTAGTCAGCCACTTAGATGGGGGCGTCGAACGCTATACTTTCCTGGTTTACACGCGCTCGTCTGCTCTTACCGCAATCTGTCTTTTGACAGGCATGAAGCGCAGCATTCCACCTGTGTTCTAAGTTCTTTTCGGACTGTTACTCCAAAAACTCCAATGGAAAAACCTATGTCCACTTGGGAATGGAACCTAGATATCCACGTTCGGTAGTCACGATGAAGTACCTACATCCTCAACAAAAACTAGGATAAAAAGGGAATAAACTAAAACCTATATTAATTTTAAAGGTGCATGGAGTTACCCGGAGAGAAAACAGCGTGTTTTGAAGTGATGGGCGAGAATTACGATCAGAGAATTTCGACCCTGCAACAGAAACAGTTGGAAACGTCTAGAGCGCTTATTACTTACTTCTTTGACAGAGGTAAATTTTTTAATCCATAGGTACTGATATTTTAGATGCGAACGAAGTAACTCTGTTGCTTTTTCACGCCATAACAGTGGTTATGGCGTGAAAAAGCAACAAACTAAACCAAACTACCTTTTTGTCTTTCGTAAAGATCTGCTCAGTGAAGCAGATCTTTACGAAAGACAAAAAGATAGTTTTTATTCTGGATCATCATCATCATCATTAGCCTATAATGTTCCCACTGCTGGGACACAGGCCTCCTCTCTATGAGAGGGAATGGGCTTATTCTGGATATTTGTATTCAAAATGACGAAACAAGCATACGAAGTTGCGAATAATTAAAAAAATACTGGATACTCCCTTATTCATGGAAACCAAAAGATGACTTTCTGTTGCCAGCAACTTGTTTCAAACACTCTTATTTGTGAGCTCTGCTGCCATCTGCGTAAGTTGACAAAGACAAAGTTTACCCTTGAATATGCGGCTTTAGGGCCTGGCCACAGCAACAACTGCGTTTTAAGTCCGTCACGTATCACCACATTTAATGCAGTAGCGTCGGCCGAACCTACATGGGGCAAATGACGTCTTGATACGGATAGCATCGGCAAACTCGAGCCGATATCGATGTTTGGTCACTCTGTAATGCTCACGAGGCTTTAATTATAGGAACGGATCGTGTAATGTACACGGACATAGCCGGATCTTTCCACATTGACGAGTTCAACCATCAGAACTACATCACAAATTACGGCTGGAAATACTTACATATCAACTGTTACGGCGAGTTCGTAGAGGTCGGTGAATTGTGTTTACTATTAGTTGCTTCTAAAACAGTCAGGAGTTTTTTGTTGTACCTACCTACTTCTCCTGTGTATCATTAGAAACAAAAGTTGCACGACATTATTTCAGCAACATTAAATATGTGTTGCTGCCAACATGTTTTTCGGATGTTGTGCAGCTTTCTTGTCAGGTTAACAAGGTCACGATAACCGTTCAAGTTTTTCCATACGAATAACTTCTTCTTCTTCATCAGCCTATAATGTTCCCACTGCTGGAACACAGGCCTCTTCTTCCCGGCATGTCCTAGAACCACAAGTTCGAAGACATGAGACATCTACCAACCCGCACTGGGCCCGTGTGGTGGATTACAGTCCACTTCCTCTCATACGAATAACCTTTGCATGAAATGGTTACTGAAACATGTAACCCGATACCCCGATTTGTGGAAAAGAACTCCAAAGCGTTCTTTTACACAAATCGGGCAAAAAATACAATTCAAAAGGTTTTTGTTCCATCAGAATTCACTAAATACGCCGTACTGTTTCGACAATTGTGGTCGATATACGCTTGATGAAAAAGGCGAAAAGATACACCAGGTCGCGCCTTGCACAAGCCAGTATACCTTGGGCGAGGATCTTCTACTCAGAAAGATCACTAAAGACTGCGGCCATTCTGAAAAGCCCAACCCTAATTGTCGTTTGGAGGAGATTAAAGACTTGTCTGACAAGGAGATACTGCCGAAGAGAGATCCCATCGATATTACTAGTTAGTTGAACCACACTGTTGTTAGCCGGCATTCGGGTGCTCTCATTACATTACTACTCTTCGGTGAATTCCGGCATCCATTGCATTTATTACTCTACGATCAGTTTGAATGAAGTCGAACCATGGAATCGAACAAGATTGTCCGAAGATCGTTTATCCGAATTCCATAAAAAATAGCCAATCGAATTCGGGCTAATGAATATGATCGAAGTACCTACACTAAAGGACGTATGTTTTTGGAGCGCATAAGTAGCTTTTTCGATTCACAATTTTAGAGTAGGTACTGCTATACCAGCCACCATTCAAAGATTAGGTCATCATCATTATCATGTTAGCTTCAATAATCGATCTGCTTTTTGATAAACTACCTGAGTGTATGAACGTGTCAAATCAACATTCCTCCGTGTTTATTTCAAGCTGTTACATGATGACATTAATGTAGCATATTTGAGATCACGTTTTCAGGAACTCTCGACAGTGAATCTGTGAAATACCTTTGGGAAAGTTTCGGTATGATATTGCCTGAAGTGCTGTACGAAGTGGCAACGAAACAGCCCAAGAACCCTATACACGCCATGGCCCGCTTACTTATCAGGCGCAAGTAAGTCTTAACTAAGTAGGTAATTCAGTACTAAGCCACGCTGGTTCAGTAATATTTGACACCTCAGTAGCAGCCCAGCTGGTCCCGCACCTGATCTTTAGACCTGGGTATTGTAAGATTTTCGTCCCATCGGACTAGAGTAAAAGAAGTGATCAACTGAGCGTTTCTGTGTTAGCGCCCACACTTGTGCACTATACCTCCTGCGTACTTGACTAATCTCTGTTGAGATTCGTGCCGTTAGTACACTAAAATTCCGGGAAAAGCTAAGGGAAGGCAAAAGGTGAGACTAAACATTCATGATCTAAATATCTAGAAGTTCTATAAAACAGCAGGCGTGTCAGAGGCACTGGATGACTTAAAACGTAGTTTTAGCTAGTTGCCTCCTCTCTTTAATGATCTCCGTTATTTCTGAATGTAAACGTGTGTTATAGATTCGAGGCGAGCGTTGCAGACTTGCGAAACATGCAGAACAACGCTAAGAAGTACCGCAATGATATTAAAAAGGAACGCAAGGATGTGAGTTTATTGTAACACAATTGATCCCAGACTCCAGACTCCACCAAAGCAGAGTCGAGCGGAGCGGAGAAGATACGTGCAATATTCAACCAATCATATAAGAGACGAAACACGCGATGTGGTTCTCAACGAATGTGATTGGTTGATTTTGAATCCGACACGTCTCCGCTTTGTTGAAGTCCGGACCTTAGGCAGGTATTCACCTCCGCTGCGAAATCACATCAGCGAAACCGAAGTATTTCTGCCATGACTTGTCCATTGTACAAGCGAAAGCTGTCTGTTAAAAAAGTACAGATTTGATTATGATTCTATGTCTTTCCCACGTGATTTTGTCGATCTACTCGGAAGCCGGTTACACCTCCAAGACGTTTTGGCGCGTATAGTGTGCGTTGCAGTATGGTGTTAGGTACATAAACGACTCTAGTTGACGCTACGCAGGTCCCGTGCTATCTGTGTTCTAACCATTAACAGAAACGAAACATTATTTATCTTAATTAAAGACTGTTTTTAATATTTTTTTCCTATTGACGGTATTACAGAAAGCCCTCGAAGAAAGGCGTGCATGGAAGGCCAAGCTGTATACGCGAGCTAAGCCCGAGGATATCGATGATTACGCTGAACGTGCATACGCACAAGCCATCGATGCTCAGCTCGCCCTATCATTGGGGTATTACGGTTAATTGAACAAAAAAAAAATACAGCCCTCTGCAAACTGACAGGGTGCATTCAGCTCCTCGTTATGAATCATTTTCCAGCGCTGCGCGCTTCGCATGACGCGCTGCATCTCCGTAATTAAGCCCTTAAAGTCACGGACATATATCAAACCGCCAATGTATTGCTGGTTTATTCTTTTTATTTTAACTGTTTTATCTACATAAATGGAATGCTGCGAATAGTGAATGTAATTATACATAAAGGAATAGTAACTGAAAACCGACAAAATATCCTAAAAATAATTTCGGTGGAATATGATTCAAAATAAGGAGCTGAATGCACCCTGTAAGTTTCCGGAGAGCTGTCGCTTACACCGGTGTCACCTTGTTTCGCAGACAAAAGTTTCACAGAATTTCGTTTCCCAGAAAATGTTTCACATAATATTTGGTCCTCGTATTTTTATTTCTAATATTTTTGTTTCAACTACTATTTACTTGAATGAAACATATTTTACAGAAACACATTTCAATGAATTTTATAATCACATTTTTTTATTTAACAAATTTATCATACAGTAGAATTACTTTTTAACGAATGTTGTTTGTTCGATGTATGTTTCCATGGTATTTTATTTCAACGAAATTATTAACCTTAAATTAAAATATTGTCCATAAAAGTCAATATGTTGTACTACAAAAGTTAGTGACAAAAACGAATGGCTGCAAACCAGACCCCACGTAGTCTTGTCTGTCCTACCCCTAGAGTGTAATTTAAGCCCGCGTAGGCGCGGAGAGATGAGGCGGCCCGTGAGCTGAGG
Organism: Cerastis leucographa; assembly: GCA_963082945.1. Lineage (NCBI taxonomy): Eukaryota > Metazoa > Arthropoda > Insecta > Lepidoptera > Noctuidae > Cerastis > Cerastis leucographa. The sequence continues at coordinate 2,599,429 of OY720366.1, forward strand.
AGCAGGTGGTATCTATCGCTTGCCGCCGCGGCTGAGGCTGGCCGGCTTGCCGGCCAGCAAGCCGAAGCTGTGGTGGTGAGCGTTAATACCATCTGCGACGATGAACTCGCGTGGGGCCGCCGGAGCCCCGCAGCGCCGGAGCCGTGACAGAAACCATGCTTGTTGCATGCTGCATGCTTGCTTGCACGCTGCATGCTTGCTTGCATGTTGCATGCTTGCTTGCATGCTACATGCTTGCTTGCATGCTGCGTGTAACAGGTATGAACACCATTAGTGAGAATAAAAAGACTGTTTTCCTGCTTGACAAAAATTTAACCGCATTATTTTTGTGAATGCGGTGTTGTAATTTTGTAGGAGGGTATGTATTTTTCAAAGGTATGAGTTTTAGAAACTGCCGCTCGATAAAATGTAATTCTTCGGAATAAGTTTTATGTGAAACAAACAATATGTGAATAAAGAATATTTGATTTGTTATTCTATGATATGAACTTTCTAACATTAAACTTTATTTGAAACAAAAATTGATGACTTAAATTTCTTCAAAGTAAGTATTCTGCGTATTGATTATTCTATGAAATGATAATATGAGAAACAATTTATGTGAAACGAAATTCGATGAAACAATTAGCGACGAAACAACGCACAACCCGCTTACACCAAGTATTTGCTGCGTTCACATCAAGACGTATAGTCTACCACCTACAAGGAGAGTCAAGTTAAAATCTAAAACTGGCCATTTTTTTTGTTGTTTTATTATTCTCTGTGACGGAAAAAATGAGAACAGCATTGGTTGCAACTTCAAAAGTAGCTAAGTTTTGTATTTATATTTTTATAATTCTTAGTTTTGTTTTTAGTTCTTAGGTCGACTTTGTTAACACGTTAGCTGCGGCACCAATTTTTGCATAATTTCCGTTCCTGCGGCACGAGGTATAATCGGCCCGTACCGTGACCAGACGTTAGGGCGACACGCGGTCTATTAGACCCCACCTCCTTTTACAGACTAAAATCCATTTTCTGGCGCGAAATCAAAGATAAATGAGAATTTTGGTCCTTAATGATATAGACAGTGAATTGATGAACCCTAATCCACCGTCGCCCCGGGATCTGATGGCTAGTTTAGGAATTATTAGCAAAACAAAATATGGGATCTTATGCACCTCGTAACGCACTGAAATAGGGCAAATTTTCGCTGCGATTAGTGATGGGAAAAATAATATCGACGTTTTTAAACTGTCTTAACTACGCAACGACTTGACCGATTTTGATCAATTATATCTCATTAGATCGTTTTAAGGGCAAAACCTGGCAAAACAACACAAAGCCAACAAAGGATAAATTTTTTTTTAAATAATCTATATTGTGCTTGAAGGCGCCATAAAGAAAAAAAAACCGGCCAAGTGCGAGTCGGACTCGCGCACGAAGCGTTCCATTCTATACCATTAAGAGGCACCTATTACAGACTTATTATTGGAAAATAATGGATTACGGTTTATGCATAAGGTTTATCTTTCTATTTGTATATGAAAATCTTAATGCGGTTCACAGAATAGAAAAAAAAAGGCAACCAGAAGTAGAAAAGAAACTGTCCTATTTATTCTGCCTCGGGCTTTAAAAATACAATTATTAGAACTTGAATTAACATTAAAAAATCAGTATCAATATACTTTTTTTATAAAAATCTCAATATGTATATTGTACTTATTTATGAGTGTTTTTCATTGAAACAGGGTAGACAATAAGATTTTTTGCACTGAGTCAAAATCTTTTTGGATTTTTTATCAGCTTCACGAGATGGTAAAATGTGCGTAGTTTTTGGTAACAACCAACACATCTTCTCCTTTTTTCACCCTTTTCGAGGCAATGGCGTGCGCTTTCAGGTGCTGAAAAATAACAAAAATGTAAAGTTCACTACCTACAAAAATATCAATTAAGTGTTAAGTCCTAATAATAATAACATTATTATCACGATATAGAATAATAGGTAATTCTAGATATGTTGCAAAGTATTAGGTACGTCAATAATCGTTATTACCAATAATATCTTTAGGTATAATATACTTAAGTAATAATATCTTACACTTACTTTAGGTACATAGCTACCAAGATAAGAAAAAACTAGGTACTTACTGAAGATTTTTTCATTAAAAACTTACCTGTTTTGGCTCTGTTTCTGGGTTTTTTAAAATTAACTTCTTCCGACATCGTTTAGACATGTTCGGCGCTGTAAAAGGACGTGCTCTCCAATCGACGTGATGCACAACACTGGTCGCGGGAAGCTCGCGTTGAGTGCGGTACGAGGTCAGGGGGATATGGGACGTTTTAGCCTCGTTCCGCACTGCATTAAAATTATATTAATTCAGTGCGGCACGAGGCCTAAGACATCCGGTACCAAGGTAGGTACACCACCGAGTCCGGAACCATTAGTGATCTCAAATATATATTTATCTCTTTCCTACACTGGACCAAACCAAAGCTATGCCATTCGCACGACAGAGAAATTCACTTTTTTGCTTGCCGCACCACAGGGAAGTTGCATCAGGGGTGATTTAGGCCTCGCTTCGCACTTAACGTGTTAAAGGAGGTATATTTTATAGATTTGTTTTACCTTTTTTGATACACAATATTCACACAATATTGACGAAATTTTGTGAGATTAAATTTGCTCTTTACTATACATTGGTCGTTTCATTTTCATAAGTCATGCACATGAGCACACATTTCATGAGTACAATATTTTACATCATCTTGATACTGTTGCCAAAAATATACCATAATTATCGAATAAATAATTATTCTATCTAGTTTCTCGTTAAGATATTAATTGGAAAATGATCTTAAAAAACTGATAACTGTTTTCAAACACAAATACACATATTATAAATATTTTATTTTCATGTAACCTAATCACTACTCTACTCCGAATGTGTGGGATGTGGAGATAGTTTAGAATGAATTATTTATATTAACACTATAATCTTTGATGTTATACAAATTACACTTTGAGTAGACTTACTGTACACAGATTATAAGCTTTGTATTGTCTATGCCAAATAATACGCGTAAGTAATAGATATTAATATATTTGTTTTGCCCAAATATTTTCAGAGCAAGACGATGTTAATTGCAGGTCGTAACTTGAAATTTTAATGCACACGACTTTTCAAGAAGATTTACTTATTAAAATTATGTTACTTTGAATTCTTTATAGTCTAAAGATCCCGCCCAAGGCCGTCCTTCACCCATCTGTTTATCGGCGGAAAATATTTAAATATAACCAAGCCTACAGCCGACAATTAACAACCTCTTACACCGCAAAACGCTTCACACTGCTAAAACCACAGAAGCGGGATCTAATAAAACCATAATAAAAGAAAAATAAAAAATATGTCGTCAAGGTACAGGTATTTATTGTTCAAGCGTCTACTAGGTAATTACGAGACACACTTCGTGAGACATCGACTCTCGTCCGGAAGCAAAATTAAAAAAAAAAGAAACAACCGACAACAGACGTAAACATACATACTCGTGGATGGACAACAAATCCAATTCAAAACCCACTGTCTAATATTAATATTTGGTTTAATTAAGAAAATAATGGATAATCAAGTCAAACACAACCCTCACATAATAAAGACAGAAGGGGGCCCATGACACCAATGTCACATATTTGTGACATGTTGACAACCGTAACATCTCTCGACGAGACATTCAATAAGCGTCAAAGGCACATTTTCGAATTGGCATTCATCTAAACAGTTGTACAAAACTCAACTTTAAGACCGAAGTAAAAAAGAAGAACGCAACGTATATCCTCGACAATGGGTTGAAAAAGGGTAATCAAAAAATGAGTAAATACTTTCGAAAATAATTAGGTAGAAGTAATAGTAACTGACTATTTTGGGGTCATAGCGAATCACAAACGCAAGGCAGCATAATACGTGATATTATATTCACCACTTAAAACGATGAAGAATCACGTCGTTCGAAAACCGCGTCCTAGAACAACGAATTCGAAAACATGTTAAATGTGCCAAATAGTACTGGGCCCGCTAGGTGGCGACACATAAGTTAAACATGGCCTAGGTTTGTAAAGATTTCCCGTACGATGAAAGATCCGCATAAACTGGATTTGTACAGCTTTATGGTCATCGTGCGTACAGCCCACTCCTTACTAGAGAGAGCAAGCCTGTGACTATGGTAAGAAAAATACGTATTTTGCTGTCTTGCACAAGATAAAAAAATTATAGTCGCAATAGCTTAGCTACCACCAATAAAATAGATAATTATTATTTTATATCTAGGAAACATGTTCTGTATTTTTATTATTATTTCGTAATATATTAAACTAACTTAGATATGGTTTGAATTTTTAATAAGATCGCTCGATCGTTCGAATTTACAAATGAACTCAAGTTTTTTAACTACAAAAATGTCAACCGTTATTTAGGTGTATTTTTAAGGTTTGTTCTAGTTCCATTTGTAAATAGAAACATAATGTTATATTTATATATGTATTGTTATTACTTCAATCGTAAGATATACTAAAACAATGCTTCCTACGTCACATTTGAAAACCTTTGAAATATTTTTGTTCAGTAAAAACTATTTAGTTACATTATTGTGTCAGGCGCTGGAAATACATACAAATCATGTTCAATTCGAATGCAGAACTGCAATTATTTTTGCTACAATGACACACAATCACACTATTTAAATCAGTAATTGGTTTGTAAACATACATAGTGATGAAGACTTTATGTGAAAAAACAGACTATTAAAAAAATAATGTAAAAGCATATGAAGATGTTATATATATTTCCACTTCTGCTGACACGAAAACTCCTCACAATTAGTTAGTTACACGCTAAACCGCACAAACAGGTACAAAAGTATCTTTTCTATTCTTTTTTATTTACAAGAGGTGAATCAGAAATGAAATAGTACACATAGAATTTGGTAACAACATTTTATGACGAAACGGGATTCGGTCTAATTTTGTATATTGTACGGCCACAGAGACTACGCGTATCAACAGATTAGTTACTTTATTTTTTCATCTAAGTACGAAGCAAAAATTTAAAAAGCATACCCAATACTTCTTTCGATAACGCTTAACTTTTAAAAAGCGATTAAATCTAATTTCATCTTTTCTGTAACATGAAACGAAGTACAATCATTTTTAAGAAATAAAAATCTAACAATTAATATTACCCCATTATTCCAATTCCCGATTAATAACGCTAGTTTATATCTTTTTTTAAATCAATATGTTACTTTGACGTTTTGGATAATGACTATATATGTTGTAATAAAGAAAAAAATATGTACAAAAAGGAAACTAGATATTTATTAATAGAATTGAGAAATCAATTTTCCAATTTTCTTAGGCTTTCATGTGAAACGGAACACAAGATTACACGAAATCCGACTGGCCATTAGGATCTGCTATTACATGGCTTAACACTCATATTAAGAAGATTTTACTACTGACAAATTAATACCTCTAAACACTAAGTAGCAAGTTTAGGTACACTTTCTGTATAAAAAAGTTATTAACAAAAATGTTAAGCGCGGAAACATATACTATAGAATTTAACCGCTCACACAAGTAAATATTATCATAGACTTTCTATTACATCCAATCGAATATCTAATATTATACATCTAATATTATGACATTCACGAATGGCCAATGTTAACACGAAACAAAAAATATCTAAGCTACAAAAAATAAAATTGTAACGCGACAAAATTAAAATGTTTGCTATACAAATAAAGGTTCGAAAGGGATGGGCATTTCAATCCGGCAGGGTAACATCAAACATGGCTGAGAGACAAAGGAATTTTGTGCCGTGTGATACAAGTGAGGGGCTGTGGTGAGGCTGAACCAAATATGTTTATAATAAACATTTATTCTGAAGGCCATACCACAGCCTATAGAGTATTACATGTATTATATAAGTATTTTAGGATTCCAATTTGCTTCGGCTCTGTCGAGTTGTCAGTCTACTAGAATATATAATCAAGTATTATTGTTTATTTTAAGTGAACAATCAGAAAATGTAGGCAACCAGAGGTAGGCATCGCGTTCCCTCTAGAAGACAACACTTTCAATAATGACACTACCATATGTTTATTACCGGGGTTATTAAACCGACGCATCAACACAGCCGAATCATCAATTATTGTGTAAATCAAACAAAATTCCAACTACATTACCCGTTTTCGAGACTGTTATGTACAAAATGAAATGTTACCAACGTTCAAAATTCTAAAGTAATGTAACTGCAATTCCATTCGATTTGTACTAGTATGATGTATTCTGCTAATTTTGGGACGAAACCGCACACAGCAACGTGAACACACTTAAAATCCGAAGCCGAAAACAACACTTCCCAGACATTTTCCATACTTTTAATTTGAAACTTTGGTTTGATATGTCAAAATTACAATTAATTTAGTGAGTGTCACTAGTATAAAAAAGAAACGTTCCTAAAGTTACTTACCACACTGTTCAAACGATTGGAATGGGATATTCCACGTTAGTATCTCTTAGTTTGCGTTCCATCGGCGCTTGCACAGCTAGTGTGCGATCGCGTCCCGTATGTTGTGTTAGTGTAGAACGTAATGTATAGCGTTAGTTTGCGCTGAACGCGTCGGCCAGTTCCGTCTGACAGTCGAAGGTCTCCGAACTGTCGGGGTGGTCCGGATAGAACTCCCTGTATATTTTGTCCAGTAACGATTGCCTGAAATTGAAAGAAGTTTCATTTTAGAATTGCTCTTTTGTACTGCTGGAAAACTACAATTACTGACAAATAGTATTTTGGGTTTCTGAAGTAAATGGGTAACATAAAATATTGGTCGATTTTCAGAGTGTTGACCAACAATAAACAATTTGTACATATTTGGCCTGACCCTTTAGCGGTCAACTACGAGTACACGTACTACACAACCGAACGCCGAGCGACTAAGGGCGTTCAGATTTCTAAAACCCAAAAAGACACGGTCTGTCACTTACTGACGAAGCACCTGTCAGCATCACATTGTAAAGACACGTGTCTTTATTCGAAGAGTCACTCCTTTTTGCAGGCTCATGAGTCTGTAAATAAAGCTTAACTCTAGCCCTATCTAGTGGGTTTATAAATACCCTTAACGAAGCCGAGGGGTATTTGTTCTCCCCATCATTAAGATATTTTTTTCTTCTGGACCATACCTTCTAGTTACAGAGATATTATAGGTCAAAATTTCAAAAAAATAATTTTATCACTTTAATTTAAATACCTCCATGACCCCTATTCTACTCAATGCATCCATGATCACAAACAAGTGCGTTTTATTAAGTCTTACGGTAAAACTTAGTCTCTGCCACTAAAAAAAAAAGTCGTTTCTCAGCAATGATTTTTGCGTTTGTTGTACTTATCTATACTGGGTTATTTGTAAAACACCGAAAACCTCTCAGGACTATGTTACTAACATCACAATCAACAACTTTTGTTCTATGTCGTAACATTTAGAGCGTTCAATTTAATTATTTTTATTTTTGTATGAAAGTCTGATGAGCTAAAAATATGACGAAATAAATTGGAATATACTGTTTCTATAGAAAATTTATAATCGGTCTAATTTAACTGTAATACTATTTTTCGAAAATGTATTTTAGTAACTTTTTAGATCTGTGTATCCTGCTTATGTGTACGAAGTTTCATTTAAATCGGTTCAGTCATTTTGGAAAATAACGACTTGAAAGTTTGTATGAAAAGCGGTAAGGTATAAACGCTCTTAAGTCATAGAACAAAAGTTGTTCATTGTGATGTTAGTAACATAGTCCTGAGAGGTTGTCGGTGTTATACAAATAACCCTGTATACAGAATGCTTGGTTGACGGCCTCCTGAAGGATACTTTTACACCTTGTATAAAGGTGAAGGCATTCGGTAGCCTTGACCAATCATGTGATCATTTAGTTGATTTTGACCTTCTCTATCGAAGAAGACACCTTAGTCCTGCAGTGGGACACGTAACAGGCTGGTACTATAATATGTGAGTGAGACTTACTTGGCAGCAAGCCCCCCACCGGGCGGCAGGCCCTGTATGTTCTCCTGCACGAGTTGTTTCAGCACCCACGAGAAGTGACTCGCAGAGTCTTCGCGCTCTTCATTACCGGCGCTGCGCTCGATCAACGCTGTTGAACAAATAACAGGTTATATTTAGACAAGGTGATAGAATTAGAAAGAAAAAGTAAGTATTAATAAGTCTCGCAAAAGACAAAAAAAAAGAACAAAATTAGGTATATAAAAACGTAAAACATAAGAAAAAAAATAAAATGTACGAGGCCAAAAGGTCCCTATCTCAGCATGGTGCTGTAACTATGGAACAATAACGTCCGTGTGCACTTACATTTGGCAACAGTCAAATAATCAGTGCTTAAAAAAAAAGCTGTTGGATTTTTAACGCACGGCTAAGCGTCGAAAGTCGAAGATACAAAATGTCGCCTTTATTTAGGCATTCATTTAAGAATTGTGTGTTAGTGTAAGGGGAACTATATAAACGTTTTATTAACGACAACTATAAAGATACATACATACTAAAGCCTTTTAGGTAGATGGAGTCACTGCAAGATCATAACTAGACACTTGACTCTATACTTAGGTCATCAAACTATTTACACAATCTCCAGCATTTTTATAAATAAATGTACATTGTGTTATTGTTTATACAGAAATATATGATATGTAAAATATATGTTAATTAAAACATTTACTGTGGCACATGCTTCATATTTCCTGTCTATATCTATGAGCCCTGACATTGGCTTGACCTAACTGTAGATCCTATGTTGTTAGCAAAACACGAGTCACAAAATCATTAAATTGAAAAGAGACCTAAACTCGTGCTAGAGTCAACTTGCCTGACCTCTGATTAAGAATAGTTTAGGGCTACCCTTTGACCTATATTCGATAATAAACTGTCTAGTGCTATACTTAGCGTTTGGAATTGATTTTGTTGCTATATACTAGCCAGAAATATTAAGATTAAACGAAAAAGTTCTGTTTATTTCCTTCCTTTTAAAATATGGCAACTGGCAAGTGACAACCCACATAATACCACTGAATCCAATTTACATTCAAAGAAAACTGAACGTTGATAAAACTTTTCAAGAATACTCGCTATGGGGTTACCACATAACCACAAAAGCAGTATCATAAGGCCATAGGCGACATCGCAACCACGATATTTTATGACAAAACTAGCGGTACACTAAAATGCTGCTCATTTTATTTCCAATGTGTATGATTTTTGATATAGTCGCAGAACACGCAACCAAAACGTAACACTGCAGACACATTTCACAGTACAGTTAAACAAAGATTTTGGTATACAGGTAAAAATAAAAGGTACTAGCTGATGCGCGCGGCTTCGCCTGCGTGTAGTTTGATAATTGTCCCACGGGATGGTATTACCTGGATAAGAAGTATCCTATGGGTTATAAACTGCCTGTATGCCCAATTTCCGTTCAATCGTTTTTATGTGAAAGAGTAACATCCATCCTCACAAATTTTCGCATTTCTAATATTAGCAGGTATTTTTCACGAATCCAACTATTTTTTTTTGTGTGTTACAACTTGATACACAGTTAAAATAATTGGATTTCTTAAGGCACTCAGCTCAAATGAAGTCATGAGTTAGCTGCCTGTATACATAACTCTTTGTTTGACTGTACATTTTGATGTTGACAACAGACCTTGAGTTTTTTGTAAGGGCAATGTCAAGGGCAGTATAAAATTAAGATTTCAGAAAAAGATAATGTTTAGTACAAATCTATTTTCAAATTTGGGTAGTGATTAAACAGAATTCTTTCTTTCCAAAAAAGTAATTACTTTTACTCTAAAGAGTAGACTAACAAACACAAGTACAAGTAATTAATTACTAACTCAGCCACCATTATAGTGCATCTAAAAATTACTAACTCAGCCACCAAATATCATCGATGTTAGCTACTGTAAATACATCTCAGCATGGTTTTTATTTTATAGCAACTATATTTGTGATATGTATTCAATCAGTAAGCTTCTAAAATAACTATATATGACGTCTATAAAGTAATTCAATCGAATTCTAATTATATAAGTTAGTATGTTTAAAACGTATGTATGACTAATTCTTAACTCTTCCTATAATTTATTGATCATAAAATGGACCTAAAATAATTATCAGACAATTAACTATAGCCACTACATATAAGAAACCAGACAACTGTAGCATTTTTTGGGTAAAATAGGCTAGGTTTAAATTCACCTACAGTTCTAAGTTCATGGTAAACACCAATATTTTGTGATAGGCTTAGTCGACTCCTATTCCGGTCTGCAAGCCTGGTTTAAAGTAACCTAACACGAATTGGATGGCGAGGGTCTTATTTCGCTCAATTCGCTCGCTCGCAAGACTCCGCCTACCCCTTCGAACCTAACCTGTCCGAGTCGGGGTGCCGCAAGAAACGAGCTCGCTTCGCTCGCTATCGCATCCTATGTTCTCCTTGCCGCGATGCCTTTTTTACGATGTTGAGGAGTGTTAGTGTTGTTTTTTAAACTAAATAAAAGATCTACAATCTAGTGGAATATTATTTTTTTGACTACACGAAACGACTCTTCCCCGCATGCATCGAATAGCGCTCTCTCATTGGTGGTAACGGCCTGTGACAGTTGCTATTTAAATGTTAAAAGAATACGATGTGTTATTTTCCATGCTAAGTTATATGAATTAAGTTTTCGAGTTGATGCCTGAAATATTTTTTTTAAAGGAACATACGTTGGAGCTGTAAGACGTAAACTGTTGGTGAGTTGTAAATACCGTGGTTGAGTCAGTAATTTACATGGTGATGTATAAATCAAGTAGACCAGTAAAAACACTTGTTGCTCTTTATTTGACGCTTTCTTTGAAATATTTAGTTGGCGTTGTAAAAAGGACGAATTAGTTTATTAGAAGCCTTCTTATTTTCCCGTGGCTTACATTTAAAATTAGAGGTCTGTGACCAAATATAAATGTTGCGCCTAGATTTATAATTTCCCCTCCAAATTTGATAATTTATGTTTTTCTTTTTATTGTTCTGTGTAGTGTTTAATAAATAAATTTTAATATGTTCATTTTGAAATGTTGTGTAATAGATTTCTTTTGCTGTACTTGCATAAAGTTGCTAAATAGAGCTATCTCTATTTATTATCAGTTAAACTGCAACTCATCCAATAATGGCATGACGATGTAATAACTTGCTACTATCTGTACATTCATAAATAATAGGAACTACTTATAAAAACTATCGACCCGCCCCGGCAAGCATGGATCACGTCATTTAATCTTTATTTATGTATTTGAAATAATATCATATCTTTATTAGCACTTTCCCTAAATTCTATGCCAATGTTGATACTGATAACAGACGTGAAATAAAAAATAAGATTTATTATCAGAAGGTGCAGTATTGAAAGATTCTCCTGCTTTTATACAGCAGCATTAATCATTGTGAAATCCTAGGCAGGAATCCCCCAAAGAAGTTATTCTAAAAATGTAAAATATCGCCACTTTTCTACATTCTATACTGTACTAAAGAGTGCCTGCTAATTTGAAAATCACCATTTCTGGGCAACTACAGTACTTTCACAGTTATTAAAAAAAAGGAATGTTATATTTTATTTTTATCACTTTACCTGCCAGTTTATCAAACTGCAACCATAAATACGCAGACTGCATTATAATCACGTAGGTATAAGTACTTCATAATTTAAAATTTATGTTTATATTGTTTGATAACGAACTTGGAACTATTTTTGTAAATGATGAATGAATATACATTTGAGTTGGATTCGTACATACATTCTCTGGCCCTTATCCCAATTTATTTGGGGTCGGCGCAGCATGTCTTCTTCTTCCATACTTCTCTATCACTTGTCATCTCATCAGACTCCTCCTTTCTTGCCATATCATCCTTCACACAGTCCATCCATTGTTTCTTTGGTCTTCCTCTACTCTTATACCCATCAACATTCATACTCTAAACATTCCTCACGACTTTTTCCTCATTCCTCCGCATCACATGCCGATACCACGACAACTGATTACCACACATACGTACATACCTAATACCTAAATAATATACGGTATTATAAATTAACTATGTATTAGCAATTCCTACTTTCTTAGGATTGCTCTATTACTACAAACTGTTGCCTGCGACTTTTTGATAAGAATAAGTATGCGTGAGAAAAAAAAATGTAGATATGTGCTATTCCATACTATTATCTATCTCTGTGCCAAATTACACCCAGATCCGTTCAGCCTGGACAGACTGGGTAACAAACATCCATTCAACCAAACTTTTGCATTTATAATATAGTAAAAGTATATAGTAAAAGTAACATAATTTAAAAGAAGTCCCATTAAGTGTTTCCCTAATTGTGTTCGCTAAGAAAAGTATTACTTTTATTGTTGTCAGTTAACTATCTTCGATCTAAAAACCACAGCAGAAGACCCCTGTTAATTTTTACCCAAGATTCCTCTCTTGTTTATTCCTGACAAAGTTCTACATCAAACACAATCAGACTTCGATGAAATTGTTTGCTTATATCAAAACTATGAACAAAATCAGTGTTGACCAATCAATATCTTTACCCTTGCATGTCAATAGAGGTCGAATCGTCTTCACGTGAATAGAGCGATAGTTTACGATGCACGTACTGACAGTCTGAAATATTCACGAGAAGCTGTTTTTATTATGTTTGTAGGAAAATGTGTGAATTGTTACTACCCCGTCAAAATCGAAAATGGAACGTGGTGTATACTTACTAACTTACTCAATCTGTTACTGTCTTTAAAGTGAGAGTCAAAATGGCGGGTGTACCATAGCGAATTAAATATTACCAATTACCAAACAAATGTACCTAAAAAATACTATTTTGTACCTAGTTCTAAAAAATCTGTACCTCCATCAGAACGAAATTATTTCGAAATTAAGGTACACCCGCCATATTGACATCAAGATGGCGGGTGTTCGATAATATTTAATTATTTAACCATTACTCATAAAATGTAAATACACCAAAAAAATGTACCTTAAAAGTACCGCAAGTAAATAGAAACACACACTTGATCAGTTGGATAGTTTCTGAGAAAAAAAAAAACCGCGTCTCGGGTCCTTATGTTTATTCTTATTATGAATTATTGATTTAGGTACATATTTATATATTTTTAGGGATAATAATTAAACTATAAATCATGAATGTTAATTCGTCGTTGAAATTCACTAGACATTTCTGAAAATATTTCACTACACGGTGAACTTAAATCATTAATTGATGGGAAATATTGTTTGTATTTACAAAAGTGTTGTGATTCCTGACCCGACCACGACATGGAACGGAGATTTTACTATTGCACAAAATGGTTATTTTAATTGTGTTCTATTGTGCCACTTATCCCAGGAATTTGTGCCTTGTACTTTTTGAGTAATAAGAGTACGATTGTGGTCGGGCTGGGGATCACGGTTCCTGACCCGACCACAACCAGATCTAATAAAATATCAATAGTGGGAAGTTACTGATTATGCCAAAAATGTGTCAAATTGTGCCTATGGCACGCGAAATCCTTTTACTATTCATATCACAGAATATATCTTGATTCGGATAAAATTGAAATTAACGGAAATGCACTTATCATATTATTATGTACAACTATTGTTATTTACGTAACGAGGTACCGACCCTTTTTGCTTTTAGTTTTAAAGCGTTTAGTTTTTAGTTGACGGCACGGTTGGCGCAGTGGTTGAGCGATCGACTGCTACCAGTAAGAATAATTTGCCGCCAAATACAAATCATGTCTACAAAGAAATCAGCAAGTTTTTATATTTTAAGACCTTTGCCCAGCAGTGGGACACAAGAGAGGCTAACAAAAAAAAATACCTATATTTTAAAAGGTTAATTCTTAACTATTAACTTCTTAACCCCTGTATTAAATAGTAAAAGTATGCAGCAAGGGTTCAGCTTGTACTGGTACTGTTTAAACGAGTTAATTTATGTTTAAATTTCTAATTATCGTTATGATGTGGGTGACGGAACCCTCGGGATAGAAACCCGACTCGCATTTTACCAGTTTCTTATACAATTTTAACACACTAATATAATGCTACAAAACATAGTGGTTGTAATTTTTTTATAAATACATATATGCGCGTACGAAGTCGTGAACACATCCAGTAAAATAAAATAATAAAGTGCTTTATATAACAATTTCACAAAAAAAAAACTGCTTGCAAAGTCGTAGTAAAATTGCATAGCGTGTGATTGACACACTTTATTTCTTGATTATTCAATTTTATCCGAATCAAGATATATTCTGTGAAATGAATAGTAAAAGGATTTCGCGTGCCATAGGCACAATTTGACACATATTTTTGGCATAATCAGTAACTTCCCACTATTGATATTTTATTAGATCTGGTTGTGGTCGGGTCAGGAACCGTGATCCCCAGCCCGACCACAATCGTACTCTTATTACTCAAAAAGTACAAGGCACAAATTCCTGGGATAAGTGGCACAATAGAACACAATTAAAATAACCATTTTGTGCAATAGTAAAATCTCCGTTCCATGTCGTGGTCGGGTTAGGAATCACAACACTTACAAAACACTTTGTCTGTTCGTTTAAATCAACGACATTTTTTTGCGCGTTTCTGAGTGATTAATTCTATAAGATCGCAAATATATAAATATGTACCTAAATCAATAATTCATAATAAGAATAAACATAAGGACCTGAGACATGGTTTTTTTTTTCAGAAACTATCCAACTGATCAAGTGTGTGTTTCTATTTACTTGCGGTACTTTTTAGGTACATTTTTTTGGTGTATTTACATTTTATGAGTAATGGTTAAATAATAAAATATTATAGAACACCCGCCATCTTGATGTCAATATGGCGGGTGTACCTTAATTTCGAAATAATTTCGTTATGATGGAGGTACAGATTTTTTAGAACTAGGTACAAAATAGTATTTTTTAGGTACATTTGTTTGGTAATTAGTATAATTTAATTCGCTATGGTACACCCGCCATTTTGACTCTCACGTCTTTAAACCCATTATTATTGAGAGCTACAGTTTTAGATTTTGGAGCATAATTAAATTTTCTTATGCCCAGCTACCTATTACATGGTATTTTTATTTATTTCAGAATTTTAGCTTGTGAAAAATGTAATTTAAAGTATTTAATATTATGTATAATTTACCTGAAAAGTTTCTTGGTAAACTGTTATCGTATTTTTAATGATCCTCGAGTTTAATTTTATCGCTCACATTATCTCGTCATTCAAAGCTTATTTATGCTATTTCATGAGCATTTATAGCATGCACTACATAATCGATAACACACAAGACCGAAGAGATTACAAGTGCACTATTACGGCTTCCAATTTTATAAACCTACTGTCTTTAGCTGCAGCCGTCACACGAGCCTAGGCTGCCATTCTAAGCGCACGCAGTTCATTGCTTTAACCCTTTCATTTGAAAAAAAAAAAAAAAAACTTTGATGTTTATTAAAAACTTCATGGAATAATGACATGATCAGGGCCAGGACTAAAGCAATGAAACTAAACAGTTATATTTTCAAAAACACTTTAATATTTAAAAAAAGGGTAACAAATTTTTTAGACAATATAATTTTAGCGCGATTTTTAGTCTCACAATACAAGTTAGTAAAAATTTTGTAAAAAGATTAATTAGGTAAAAATGTTTTTATTATAATTTTGAATTTAGTAAAATGTTAATATCACAAACGTTAGTTTTTTTTTACATAGAAAATCACAAATTCGATTAAGTACATTGTATTTAAATAGTTTGTACAACAACAAAATAAAATACTTAAAAGCTAAGCTATAAAATGAAGACTTTTCAAACTTGTGACTATTTTAATGGTGTAAATTAGTCGCTTTAGTACCATGGTCAAGTTCACTCGTCTGTTGCCCCATATGGGCCAAAGTAGGGCACAACCGAATAAAATACAAGGAAAATTTGAGGCCCAGTTGCACCACAAATCGTTAAATAGGTTTAGCGAATTCAAAATATCGTTTCGTCTCTGTCGTCTTCAGACGATTAACACGATGTTTTAATTAAGTTTGGTGAAAATGGGCCTAAGTGACATGTCCTCTTTTAAAAAGGTGTCAAAACGTCACTTTTTTAAGCAAAATTGTTCTTGAAAAGCCTTCATTGCTGATGCAGTGCATCTGTGAGTATTGACATACAATAACATAAAGGGTGTAAAACACCTCTTAACGAAGCCGAAAGGCACTGGTTCTCCCTGTCCTTGCGATCATATTTTTGTTCTACACCATACCTGGGAACCTTCTAGTAACGGAAATATTAGGGGTCAAAGTTCCAACTTTTTGACAAGTAATTTTTTAAATAAAAATTTTTAATGTAAGATTTTTACTTTAAACACCTCCACGACCCCCGTACTATTCAATCCGTCCTTCAGCACAATGTTTTGAGTGCGTTACATTGAGTTTCACCAAAAAATATGATTTTACACTCCCCAAAAAAAAGTCGTTTCCCAGCAATATTTTTTGCGTAAAGTTACTTAGTTTCATGTACAGAATGCTTGGTTGACGGCTTCGTGATGAGGTGATTTACACGGTGTAGACCTTTTGTAAAGTAAATAAATAATATAATAAATACTCTAAGTAAAATAACAAAAAATATAAACACTTTGTGTAATAAAGTAATAAATTGGTAACATTTATCGCAGTAAAGATAGGCGTTTAATATATTATATTATGAGTACCATTATTGATAATTTTTGATAATATATTTTTTCACTAAGCAGTGACATTGCCACTTAAATGTTTGTTTATAAATTGTATAATATTCCAAAGAGATTTTCTTCTAAAGCGTGATTTAATTTTAATTCTAAAAAAAATAATTTACAAAAAAACACACAAACTAATATTTCGAATGTCTTCATTTATTTCTACACTTTGAAAGAAAATCGCTTTATTTCTCGCTTGATGTCTTTTCACTATAATAAATTACTGTACTTACTAAATGATAAATAGTTCACTAAAAAAAAAAAAAAAAACAACAATATCTAAGTAGACCAAAACTTGATCTAATAATAATATTTCTGGCTAATCTAAATTATGAAAAACTTACTTTTAAATAGGTACTAGTAATACCTGTATTAAGCTTGCTAATTTCTAAATAAGAATATAGAAAAATGGCAAGAATATAATTGAACTACTTACATATAAAAAATCGGTGTAGGTTGTATTACTATTAGGATAATAATGTTACAATGTGGTCAGGCCTAGGATTTATAAATATCCAAAAAGACTATCAAATATTCTTAATATCAAAAGAATGTTATGAAAATTTATTGATACACATGCAAATGTATGGCCAAAATTTGAAAACTAAGCCGAAGCGCGCTCTAGAGTTTTTTTTACACGGCAACAATCGTTCAGAGCTAATCTAGAGAGAGCACGATTTATTTTAATTTTTATGTTTTATGTCCTATGATGAGTGGATTTCACCAATGAAACTGAACGCAATCAGCACATAATAACAGCGTTCAAGAACTGTCAGTGTCAATATGCTATAGCAATTGTGAGTCTAACAGGCGACAGATCTGGAACTCGGTTTAGATGCGCTGATCGTTTTATAGGTGAAACTCACCTTAAAATAATCTAGTGCGCGCTGGCCCTAACTAATGTTCTCTGTTCTCTGTCAAAAGTAGTTATGATTTACCAAGCGACCACCAATCAAATCTCTGTGGCACGTTCCACAATTAAAACTTGGTCGTTTATTATTTTTTAAATTCGTACGCACGTATTTGCTCATTATATATTTTAGTGTCGTCAGATATAGACACGTGGCATAGACAATTACCAGGCCGTCTGGACAGGATAACTGTGCTCTGCAAAGCTTTATTAATATTCCTGCAATAGGCAAAGGATTTCCAGCACTCGTATATTAAAACGTCTAGCTAGCAACCGTTTTGCTTACTAATATGACTGGGGTATTTTGTAAACAGATGGATGGTTTATTCTAGTGATGAAATTCATTTAAATTCGTTACGCAGTCTATTCTAGGAGAGTTTTCTTTATCATAGGAATCTTCTGTATGAGTCAGGGAATGAACGTTCATTTCGCATTATTTCAACGCAATAATGATTTCAAAACAAGTAAAGACTATTTTAGATACAACTAAAATCTAGAAAGCAACTTTTAAGGAAAAGTAAATTCAAAGCGAGGTTTCTGCCATTTGTACGTAGAATAACTAAAATAATGTATTATTTCTTACTGCAGCATTGTCCACGCAAGTTACCTAGATTTTATTGTTTGTATTGATAATAATAATAGCTCATTAGTATTCTGTTCGTGATGTCGAACATAATAACATGGAAGCAATGGCTTTGGCAATCTAATCGACGTATGAACTATGAAATCATAATTTATAATAATCATCAAGTACTCTATGTATGAGCGACTTATGTCTTGCGTGCCAAATTGAAACAGAATAGTCAGAATATTATATTCTCGTGGTAACAACGCCATAAACTCAGTTTAATATCACAAAATATGTTTGTACTTGAAATTTAAATATAGGAACCAAAATATTGCGAGGTAATTGGCTTGTTCTCTGTATAGGACTTAAAAATTACTGGCGAAATATAGATGTACCTACTATAGTATAGGTATAGCTCTATCTTACCCTTCTCGGGATTACAGGCGTGATGTTATGCCACGTTTAACATTGCAAGGTGTAACTTCAAACTTAAACACTACGTAAAACTAGAAAGACAACTTTCATTACTAGCTCAAATTCACTTGGAGTTTCCTCGACAAATGAAGTCTGTTGTCTAAATAAATTATTGTTAAGGTGCGTACACATAATGCAGTGTTTTTCAGGCGGTCGCGGCTGCTAATTGCGGTTGGGACTGAAATCTAAACACGTTAGGCACCACACGTGCACCGTATAATGTCACATGCTTTGCCATGACATTATGTTCGGTCTCAATTGACAAACAAAGCTTAAAATAACCGGTGGTTTAACGAAGAATTGAAGCAATTTTATTACCATCTGATTCATCATTATTTCGCTGATTTGATCATTAACTTCGAATGACTTCAACTCTATTTGAGCCCTTTATATTATGTACGATTTGAGATAAATAGATGCTGATAGAAATAATTGTTTTCCTTGAAATTATGGTACTGTTTTCGTGACATTGAAAGGAGGAAAATTATATCTGAAGAAGGTAAGATGAATTATTTTGAAAACATCAAGTCGATCAGTGCGCATTATAACAGTCCAGTCCAGCGCAGTGAGTAAGTAACGTAAAGAAATGATGTCATCCTTTGATAGTAAATATACTATGATTGTGAATTTGTGATATCATACCCGTGATAACAATCTGCAAACTTCGTACCACTACATACGTGGTAAACTACGTGGTCTTGTATTCTTTTAAAACTAATAAATTTTCTAGGAAATAAATCTATGAAACAAAACATAAATATTGTATTATCCGTCGTGGAATTATTAGATGTCAACTGTTCCGTAGACTTATAGATAAATTAGATGCCCTAGCAACACTTCCACAGTCTCCTCTGTGTCAAGTTTGGTTTCTGGACGAGGGGCTCTGACTGAAAGACCTGACGAAGCGCATCGCGGATTTAACTGGCAATCAAATATGAACTTTATGTACTTTACAATAAAGTCAAAAATAGATCAACTTAATTTGTTCTCTGCCCGCTTTCATGCTCTCGCGTACTATTAGAAGATTATTTAATTTCAACTTTATGTTAATGCCAGCTATGTTTATATTTGACTGGCAGTGAAAACCGCGCTGCCATGCGCATCTTTAGTTCTGCGGCAGTCCTTGGGCAACTATATAAAATATACATAATATGTTTTGAGGTGGTTAAATAGGTATTTGTCAATCTCTTCAGCGGTTGATATTACACAATGAGCCTTATAATTAGAGAAAACAAAGGGCTATTTAGCATGCATTAACGCGAATATGATTAAAACTGAAAAATAATCACTTATCTGCTCTGAGTTCTACCCTTGAATATTGTGTGCACAAGTGTTAGTACATATTGATTAATAATTATTATTATGTTTGAATTCGTTAATTAATCGGTTCGTATATAACCAGACTTCTTTTGTAATTTACTTCATACATTTGGTCAATTTGAGAAATATAAATTTTCATCTTCATTAATATTTCAGGAATGCATGTCCTAAATTGTAGTACAGTCAAGTACACTACCAATCCAGTTTATAATTGATTATTTGCAGTAAGATGGCTATGCTGGCTTGTTAATTCAAATGTTACTACTTCTGTGCGGTAGAATTTTCTGCAACTTGAATTCTTTGTGTGAACTAAATAAATAAACCGTGTATTAGCTTTTTTCTCAAGTCTTAAATAAAAAATAATGACATGTGACCACTGTATGAATTAATAATACGGTAATTACGCGATGATTAAAACTTTTTACTTTGATTTGAAGAAGAGTTAACTTATTACGAATTGATTAGGTAAAACACAGCAATGTATTATTTATTAGACTCGAAGATGGCACGGCGAAGTATTCGAAGGTTTTATTTATGTATGTTCTACTAGATCTCAGGGTGAGATTTAATTCCATTGGCAACTTACATATATAGGCATAATTGTAAAGATATTCACATAATGTTATGTAAATAACAAGCAAGCAGTAAGTATAGAGGAGTGTACTAAATTCAAGATGATTTTTTAGCCTGGTAAACTTTTCTAGGGTCATATATTCATTGTTCTAAAAAGATGAACATGTCTTTTGTTGCACACCATATTGGGCATTTTTAATGTAAAATGTCTTCTGATAGCATCACAATATAATAACCTACGTTAAAATAAACTTAAAATATATACCAATTTGTACTAATAAAAGTTTACCTAAAGCTACAATTTTGCTAAAATAATTAACTTATTTTGGCAGATATGGCAAATGGCAATACATTAATTGTTTAGGACTATAATAAAATAGGTTAATTTTAGACTAATATTTGATGATAATATGTAAAAATACCAATTATATTATGATATCATATTGGTAATCCAAATCCTAAATTCATTCCAATAATGTCAAATTTTAGTCTTAATAACTTACTAAATAATTGTCAATTAAGGCCTTTTTTAGCACAATCTCCTTTGTAAAAATGTCAATGGACTATAACTTCAGCTTGCGTTGCAACAGCGCGGGTTTGAAAGGGAGTTAGGGGAGGAGCTACGAATTTTGTTTTATCCCTACAAAATCCTAAAGCGTCTTAGACTCATTTTGGCCTGTTACGACGCGAACAATGCAACCTTCAAGCTTTTAGTAGCTAGCTACTCAGCTCTTCCTCAATCAATAAAAGTGTGCGTCAACAACTGTCACATTTGGCGTGTTTACAAATAAAGCCTCATTTACACGATGCAAGAACTTGCATGCAAGTTTCATTACATTGCAGACTATTGACTGGCAATGAATTCAGTTAATAAAACACAAACAGCAATGTAGTGAAACTTGCATGCAAGTTCTTGCATCGTGTAAATGAGGCTTTACTCTATGAAGTAATAGACTACATCTTGATTAGGTCATGACTCCCTAGGAGTAGTCATTAAATCAGCTTACTGGGTTTTTTGTTTAGTCTATGCGTAAGATCATCATGTCTAAATCCCGCGCTGTCGCAAGCTCTTAAGTTAGCGCTTACGCCCTAGCGTCACTCGACTCGCTCCTGCAGTCATTCTGTCTGTCAATATGATTGTGAGTCCTTTGTCTGTCTCTGTGTTTATGTGAGCAGGCATGCAGTAGTGAATGATAGCAACCTGTGAGCCTCTGTCGCAGCGTCGCGTCCAGCTCTCGGTCAGCGCGTTGGGCCTCGGCGTTGGGTTTCGGCGCCGAAGGGAAGGTCACCAGAACGATGCTCATGTTGTCTTTGCTGCCCTGTAAATGGGAAGCGGGAATGAGAATTGTATGAGATGGATGACTTGCAGGGCTAGCATGCTCTACCCATAAAACTTTTGCTTATGTTTTATCTGAACTAAAATAGCATCTTATATTCCACAAATCTGTTGAACCTTAATTTTTTTCTACACATGCAAATGTGAGGGAAGCTGTTTACAAAAACTTTGCTCTAAACGCTAAACTTAGTCACACAACTTGGGCCTAGGTTATGACAAAGTTTTCGAACATATAAACTTCAATCAGTTCTTTTAAATAGTAATGCTTCATGATTGGGCAACTAATACCATTTGTAGTAAGATATAGTGACCATATTTCTTCTTCATCTTGCAATAAGAAGTGATATAGCATATTTAGTGCTATAAAATACAAAACTTTAACGTAATCGCAGAAATTTAGAATCAAAAGACTGAAACTATTACAAATAAGCTATAGAGAATATGTTGATGCATGAGGAAACAAGACATTTCACATTATTAAAACTAGAATATTGAAATAAGGACATCCTCTACATTTTGAGATGTATTAGAATTTTCCTACTTCCCTGACTAGCTCAGGAATTATTACATAAAATGTTTTATATAACTAAATAATCAGAAATTCTGAATGCTGGGGAGTTTGTTGCGCCACTTCTTCTTCCCAGCTAAAACACTAGGAATTGGCGAATGGCAGGCGTTTTGGGGGACTGTCTCTTGTAATTTTGACGTTCCAAAATTGCTGATTATCAGCCTAATTTGAATAAATGACTATTGTTTTTGGAACCTTCTACTGAATCATTCTGAACTTTGACAATAGAATTTGAAAGAAATGAATGACAAAGTTCCTTTCTATTGACATAACATTTAATATTTCACAATACCCAAATATTTAGTGAAATATATAATAGGCATAAGTACTTTTTAAATATAATCACAGTCATTTGAAAAAGATTCAATCTAAAAATCAGTAAGTAATCAGTTAGTTATAATTAAACATTTGGTTAACTGAAATCAATGAAATTATTTGATTATAATGGTTTGTTTTGTATCACAAAAACATAATAAAATGATTCTCCACTATGTGGTTGTTAACACATGATGCTTATCTTAATGATGTTCACTGTTTTTGAAAAACATTTCAGACACCGACCAAGCAAATGCAAAAAAAAATTGTAACCAAGTAAACAAAATATCCATCCACTCAGCTATGTAACCACATTGTGTATTTCACTCATTTGGTCTGAGAGACAGGAGATTGTTTGTCCGTGCAGTGGGAAAATAATTTAGGCTAATAATATGCCAAGTAAACAATAATAAACAATCTAAATTTTTTTAGGTTACATTTTAAGCTGCTTAAAGTAGACTGGGGAAACTATTCTTTTGTGACACAATTTTAGTAAGATTTCGTCAGTTCCGTTCTTCATAGGTTCTGTTGATCATGTTTACCTGATACTAATTTTGTTAAACTTCAAATAAAAACAAACCACTTTTAATAAAAAAAGAAGCCGTCTATCAGTCTACAATGGATATGTTTTGTAGATCATTTGATTTCTGTAAATAAGTCTACAGAACACTTATTCTGTCAGGTATGTATGTATGTGAACAAAAAAAAACATTGTTTTGATAACTTCTCACATTATAGTCTGCCAGTTGTCTTGCCAGTTGCTAGGTAAAATAAAATAAAATTAGTAACATTTAGAAAAACAAAACAAAATGAAGGAACTGATCACCTGTTTTATTTTCATAACAGGTGCTTACCTATGATCTATTAATATTCACTCTAAAGATGTGGTTCAAAAATAGCATGCTGAAATAACAACTGACCACTCTACCATGTTGTACATACCTTATAAAGGCAGGTGTCGATGACCTGGTTAGTGATGGCCACAAGGTCATCTGTCAGCTGGAGCAGTGAGTGAATGTACGCACACAGTGCCTCATTGCTCATCACATCCCACACACCATCACAGGCCAGCACCAAGAACTCATCCTCCACCTCATTCCGCTCATGAACAGAAACCTCAGGCTCCGGGGACACAAGCTGCTCGCAGGGCCCACGGTCCACCACCTTCTTATACTCATAATCGCCCAGTGCCCTAGACACAGCTAAGCTCCCATTCACACGCTGGATCATGACCGAACCACCAGCCTTAACAATACGTGATTTCTCGGATGGTAACTCCGGCTTGTGGTCTCGTGTCGCGAAGATCGGCACTCCGTTGCGAGCGAGCACTGCGCGCGAGTCGCCGCAGTTAGCGATGTAGATCTGCTTAGGTGACACGAACGCGCACACGGCTGTCGAGCCGGACTTCTCAACCCCGTTGGACAGCTCCGGTAGCTCCCGCATCTTCTTGTCCAGGTCCAAGAAGCCGGCGCGGATCGCCTCGGCTACTTCCTCGCGCCGGAACTCGTCCGTCTGCAGGATACATTCGAGGAGATTCTCCGCGCAGTGCGCCGACACCCGTGCTCCCGCATGCCCGTCAAACACCGCGAAATAAGACCAGTCCGATAGAGTACCATTCAGAGTTAGCTGCGCGTGATGCGCATCCTCCATCTCAACGCGCCAACCCTGCATCGACGCCACGCCATAGCGAAGACCATTCCCTTCCCCAGTCTCGTTGTATTTCTTAGTCTCGGGCTTATTCAAAAACGCCCCCATACTGAGTCCTCTTTTACTATTAAGTTAATCGCACATAGTTTCCACACCATCAGGCACTCGAACGCACGTCGCAACCGATAACGTAAAAGGCGAGCAAAAGCATCACTGGTAGATACGATCTCACGGTATGATCACGTCAGATGGCAGATACACTACACTGATGGCTGTGATGCCTAAACGCGTGCAGTTTATTGTTTCAACTGCTTTTACGTAGGTTAATTAATTACGCGATGGTGTTGCGTAGATCTCGATGACAAATCGTGCTCTCGGGAATCGTAAAACGAAAAAGCAACTCAAAAGAATGAATGGCGGACATAAATAGTAATTGTCTATGATTTACCTTTTTAAATTTATTTTATCGGATATTGTTTATGGATATAGCAAAATCTCATTTTAATAAAAGCGCAGAAAACACATTTTTGAATTAAGTAAAATCAGACTGATTATGTGCTTGCATTATGTTTTTCACAGAAATCATTTATAACGTTAGAATGAAGCAAGCAATGCAACTTTCGTCATAAATGTATAATGCGATGATTTGATGATATACTTCGCAGTTTGCAGTGTATCGAA
Organism: Cerastis leucographa; assembly: GCA_963082945.1. NCBI lineage: Eukaryota > Metazoa > Arthropoda > Insecta > Lepidoptera > Noctuidae > Cerastis > Cerastis leucographa. The sequence goes on from OY720366.1 coordinate 2,624,663, forward strand.
AAAAAGTATATTTTAAGGACGTGTGATGTTTCGTAACCTTTTGCATTTTACTTCAACTATAGCCAAAAGGAAAATAGATTTTTTTCAAATAATTTCCGTTCGTCTAAGATCACGAACAGAGGAAACAACAAAACGCTATGCAACCCACAGACAAGGGGTGGCCGGGGCACGCAATTGCACGAACGAAACGTCTTCTCTTGTCTATTGACTCCTGTCAAAGTCATGTGGAGAGGTTATGTTATGTTTCACAATTTCGGATAATTGCATAGATTTAGCATTAATTCGTAAATATTGAGACCAAAGCGGTATGAATATAAAACATAAACTGATTCAGAAGCCACTATAAACAGTACTACCTCATAACCTTGAAACTTTGTGACATAACCTTTTTGATAACTTGTACCACTTGAACCTTTTCTATCCATTGTTTCATGACTTAACTCGTATATTTTTCGAAGGGAAGAATGTACAAAAGTCTTCTATTTAGAAGGTAAGAATACTATGATACATTTTAGGTCAGGACCAATATAAAACCTCTACGTTTATACTGGGACTTACAACAGACGTCTGCATTACTATATTACTTCAAATTTACATGAACACTTTTATTTTACAGGTTACCATTAAAGATAATTAAGAATGATTTTATATCCCAAGTCTATGGCTTTAAAAAAGGACCATTGAACAAAAGTCACCAATGGGCTAGACAGCTTTCAATATCATATGTGTGCTGCAAGAAAAGGAGATCGCATGATGAAAAGGTTTGTACTACGACATTTGCTAGAGAACTATCATTAACAAAAGTTTGATATAGCAATTCACCCATTAAATTCAAATAGACATTTCCAGGACACAGTGCTGCATTAACAGATTAAAATGTAAGTTATGTTGTATGTGTCTTCTTCGTCGTTCCCTCACTGCTGAGGATCACAACCACATATGATACGTTGCCAAGCCATGCGGAATCCTGCAGTGTGAAACGCTCGATATAAGCTGCGCTATGACAGATTCTGCAAAAGACATCATTACAATAAAAGTACTATTATTTTAATTTCTCAGTTAAGTGTTAACTAAACTATACTTGTAGTGTTATCTAGAATCTTTATGATATTTTTTAATGCACAGGAGGCTGAGAGTCATGGCAGGCAATCTATCAGATATTCTCCCAAAGGTGCCGAGGTTATTGGAATATGGAGGAACATGACTGTTCAGGAAATAGCCACTGTCCTCAACAAAGATGTGGGTTAGTATCTTTTAATGTGTACTTAAATTATGACTATCTTTACAGTTTAGTTCCATTTTAAGGGATATTTCATAAGTGCATCATAGTAGTTGTAATTTAAACCTTAATTAATCCCGATGAAAGTTTTAAATATTTGGTGACATTGAGGCATATCCATGTACCTTTTTCAAATTATTAGGAAGTGACTGCTATTACCAGTTTCAACACCTCTACTCCATACTACATAGTAAACATTGTCAAAACCCTGTTTGAAGATTTTCAAAAACTAAGTTAGAACTTGTAAGGCCGTTTTTATATGTGAGTCCAAATGTTTTTAAATATCAGAATATTTTATTTTACATAGGCCTGCATGGGCACTTATAAAATGACAATAAAAAGTGCATGGTTCGGGTTGGTTGTTTCCTATGGAGAAGAACGGGCAAGAAACTCTATGTTTACTCTTTTAGCCAATTTAAATGCACCAATGATAAAGGAGGAATTCCTAGAGTGAGGACACTTTAAACAAAACCTGCAGTGGGATCATGATAGACTGATTTAGCTTGAATGCTAAGTAAGATACAAACATATTTTTTTTGTTTCAGATCATGTCCTAAGAGCCCTAGAGTTTGCTGACAAGAACTCAGAAGTAGATTACTCAGAGAAGACTGTGATACACAACCCTCAAATTATCAGGGACATAGTCAAGATATCTGGATGCAGGTTCAAGATCATACCTAGGCCTGATCAGGAGTTGGAAGAAGAAGAAGTAAATCTGGAGTTTTGTTTAAGATTTTTTAACCTAGGCGCCGTTTAAGACTAGCATATATTTCGGCGCATATGAGCTCGTATCAGTTTACACTCGTACAGACGCGACGTATCGACCTACCTATGTTTCTACATACACAACTCATTCGTTGCTCTCACTCAAATTGTAACTCTATGTAATGGAAATACAGTTCAAACTGCAATGAACCTAAAACCCGAAGATTAGTCTGGCATTAGCAACTCTTCCTGCCTTTCAAAAGACGTAGTACCAGCGCTCCCCGCGCCCCCCGAATCGCTCCAACCAATAACAACGTACCACGGCAAGATCCCCAATAACCCTTGCTCTTATTCAAATTTGAACTCTACTCAATGGAAAAAGATTTCAATTAGCAATGTAATTACTGTAAATCAGAACCATTGACCATTTCACTCGTCTCAATCAAAAATGTTTATAGTTGACAACAGTTGATTGAATGGTGCGCATTCCCTCGCGCCCGTCCAAGCGCGTTACTCAACGTGATTCATCGCGCGCACTATGAATCAGATAAGGCTCAGGCAGATATTCTTTGCTCCCAAACTCTCAAATTTGAAAACTATGCATTGGAAATGAAGTTCAATTTGCGAAATCAATTTGATTGTTGAATGAATAACTGTTTCTAGAGCAACTTGACGCAGTGACGGCTCCCCCGCGCCGGCCCGTGACCATGTGGACCATGGCAAAACTCACTTGCTCTTACTTTTTTTTAATGAATGGCATCTCGCTGTTCACCCTAGGAGGTTTTTGTCTGCTTAACCGGACTATCCTGTGGATGCCTTGAGTGTAAGGCCTCTAGCCAGGGCATAAAACTTACAAACTAAGCGACTGCACGCTAAGGGCACCCCCTGTGGGGTACGAGCCTCGGCTTAAGGCGTCGCTGGGAGTGGACAGCAAGGGGACAGGCTAGATCTGAATGACGTTGCTCTTACTCAAATTTGCACATTTTTTATTGGAAATAAAGTTGAATTTGTAAAATAAACTTCACTATTGAATGATAAACTCTTCCTAGAGCAAAGACGCAGTGCCAGCTCCCCCCGCGCCCGCCGCCGCCCTCCGGCCGCGTCCCCCCGTGGTGTGCGTGATGGGACACGTGGACCACGGGAAGACGACGCTTTTGGACGCGCTGAGGGACACGGCTGTGGTGGATGAGGAGTTTGGGGGGATCACGCAGCATATTGGCGCTTTTGAAGGTAAGGAACTACTCACTTAAGGTTTTATAAGTCTTGTCTTTGCATACCGTCTTCGACTAAAGACCTATGGTGGAATGTTTTTTTTTTGTTCATTATTTTTGTAAATCAATAGAAAATCAAAAGAATTCGTCATGCCCACGGAAAATATGGTTTAAGAACTTTATTATTCCTTAAATAATTCACTTACTGAGAAACTAAATTTAAATAACATGTTTTTGAGCGCACAAATCAAATCAAATCAAATCAATCAAAATATTTTTATTTCACATAGGCCTACATGGGCACTTGTAAAACGTCGACAAAAAGCTCGGTTCGGGTTGGTCGTTTCCCATGGAGAAGAACCGGCAAGAAACTCCATGGTTACTCTTTTAAAATCATTTGGCTTTACAATTTTTCTATGTTACAGCGTTGGCACTTAAGTATGAGTGGACATCGTAGGCCCGACAATAAGTCGTTGCTTACTACAAAACGTAGAACAAGATAAAAAGTTACCAAGGATCTAGGAATCTATAAGGCCTACAATGTCCACACATTTACAAACAATCGGTAAATAAGAAAATGAGTCTATACAAGCAAAAAAAAAAAAAAAAGAAGATATTGCAAAAAGACTAGATTAAACAAGTGACACAAATGTTGTCATCCGTGCTGTAACTATTCTAAACAAAATGGTGTAATGATTAAGAAAATATTGTAAAACATCTGATCAAAAAATAATGCAAAAAAGTAAATAAAATAAAACATAAAAATTAAAAAATATAAGATTGAGAATAGTTAGAGACATCCACACATTTGTGCCGTTTTATGAGCTACCAGGGAAGCCGCATGTGCGTAGGGGCTCAGGCCAAACTTCTTTATCTTCAACATAGTCCTTAATTTTGTAATATGCTTTTTTAATTAGGACACGTTTGATATAATTTTTAAACTTTCCATCGGTCAGTTCTGTAACTGACTTCGGCAACTTATTATAAAAGCGTATACTGTTGATAAGAAATGACTTGCTAGTTTTAGTTAATCTAAATTTGGGTATTACAATTTCGTGTTTACTGCGTGTATTTATATTATGAAAGTCGCTTCTAATTTTGAAAAGTCCTCGGTTTTTGCGGACATATAAAATACATTCTAAAATATAGAGTGAAGGCAGAGTCAGTATATCGATTTCTTTAAATTTTTCTCTGAGGGACTCGCGAGGACCCATTTTATAGATGGCGCGGACTGCCCTCTTTTGCAGTATGAAAATTGAGTCAACGTCTGCTGCCGATCCCCACAGCAGAATGCCATAGGCCATAATACTATGGAAATAAGCGTAGTATACTAACCTAGCCGTGGCTACATCAGTTAGCTGCCTTATTTTCCTAACTGCATAGGCAGCTGAGCTTAACCTTCCCGAAAGAGTTCTAATGTGCGCCCCCCACTGCAGTTTTGAATCGATAGTAATCCCCAAGAATACAGTTTCCGCTATAACATCAAGTTTTTTGCCGTCAAGATTTAAATTTAGGTCACGTTGTGGTACATTTGGTAAAGAAAACTTAACACAGAAATATATGTTCGTAAAAAGTAACAAATATAAGCGATCACAATAACAAAAGTATCTAGTAGCTAAACACCAACCAAGCAAACACGGATTCAAACTAAAAGTAAGTTGCTGAACTAGATGTGGCAATGCATGGCAACATACTTACACTTTGAAAAATTCAAAAGCAATTTTGTCGCGAAATATCTATTCCTACTTTGATCTGAGGCCTATTTCATAATTTTTTCAGAGCCAAAATAATCGTGCGTTAATAACTGCATAAAATAAAAATCAGTACAGTATGAGGAAATAACTATTAAAAGTGGATTCGTGTATCCATATTATTAGTAAATAAAAAAAAAAAAATTGTGGTGACTGTACAGATCAATTTCGAACTAATGCTAGATCGTATCCAGAACAAGTTTGTGAGATTCCTGTACTTAAAGCTGTATGGTGTGTATCCAGGGTATCCACTGCTATATCCTACTCTATTTGTGCTGGGCATGGTAGGCTACTATAAACTGGAAGTAAGAAGGGAAGTAGCTCTCGCCACTTACTTATTTAAGATTATGCGTGGTAAAATACACAACCCAGGCGTTCTTAGCACTTGGGTTGTGTGTACCGGATGGGTACGTGGGCGCCACTGCTGTGGGTGCCGCCCGCTCGTACCAACCTCCTGCCGCACGCGCGCTACAGCTAATACTGTATGTGTTTTTAAAATAAATAATAATAACACATTTTGTCCCCAGTCCAACTCGCGTCAGGCGACAAGGTAACATTCCTGGACACGCCGGGTCACGCCGCGTTCACGGCGATGAGGTCACGCGGCGCGCACGCGACTGACATCGTCGTGTTGGTGGTAGCGGCGGACGACGGCGTCATGGAGCAGACCCTCGAGTCTATCCGGATGGCCAGGGAGGCTAACGGTGAGTTTCACCTGTTCATAGTATTTCCACAGCTTCGTGTCTGTGAGAGAGATTGGCCCGTAATACACCACCACGGCCCAGTGCAGTTTGGTACATGTCTTCGAGTTGTTTGATTCTAGGATATATCGGTTTCTAAATCCCTTAACTGTTTTTAACCGGCTTCTAATAAAGGAGGTAGTTATGTATTCGACGGGTATATATTTTTTTCATGTATTTACATCGATTTCTCCATGGTTACTAGTCCGATTTAAGTGATTCTTTTTTCATTTCATAGAAGAAGCTTACGCGGTGGGCCCATATATTTATTAACTTTGCTTCGGTACTTTATGAGTTATGCTCTATAAATGTATTTTTTCTTCTGCGTCTATGTTGATAATGTGCTAATAACTTCTAGCTACAATGTAAAATGTATGCATGTTAAGAATTCGTGTGAAAAAAAAAATATTACTCTTTCTAGTTGTGGTGTCACAACTAAAAAGATTAATATATTGCTTTTTTAGACGAGTCGTACAAAGTGAAGTCGTAGCCATATTGGGCCACTGTTGCTCTTGCTTCTAATATTTTAAAGCTCTGGAATACTAATAACTAAAGCCTAGAATTTTGGGATGTTTACAAGTAGTCTCGTATTGAAGAAAGATATAATAATCAAAACTGCATAATATAATACCTAGGGAAAATCTTGAACATGTTGTATTAATTGTTTCAGTTCCGATTCTGGTGGCGATCAACAAAATCGACAAGCCAGGTGTGAACGTTGTAGGTATGCCTCTTTTTATGTTTCTATGTTGTTCCGACTGTAAATTCGCCTTATCTCCATTTTTTCATATCACCATATCCGCTGAAATACGTCAACTCCTGTAAACAGGCCTCCCCCAATAGACTACGGCATCGACCGGCCTTGGATTTCTCGCAAATACTAGTAGCGGTATTTCGACTCTCTTGCACCCCCTTCAACTCCCTTGCAATTGCACTTGGACTCTCTTGCACTTGTATGTGAGAAGATCTGCTGCCGCCGATCGTGAGTTACTGGTGTTACACAATTGTTGAAGCATCGTACTAGAAAGCCGACCCGGAGCTCTTCCTACACAAATTCGGCTTTCATTCGGCCTGTGCCTGTCTGTTCGGCATCTTCTTAGTGTCGTGTGTCCGTGCCCAGAACTGAGTCACGAGTTTAGTATCTTCAGTAGCGTCCATTAGCTCCATTAATGAACAAAATACAGGACACATAAGACACGAAATTAAGTGCCCCTTCGTTTCTGGAATAGCACCACATGACCACTGTAGAAACGAGTTTAGTCTACGGTAGAATCGACATAATGACAGATAGACAATAACAATGTGTCAGTTTATCGATTCTTCCGTCGACATAGCTCGTTTCTTCGGCGGTCATGCTTCGTGTGCTGGGCAGAGTCATCAATGAATCTCCGACCCGATTACCCGAGCTGGTTATCCTTGCTGCGGCCAATCTGGTTCCAAAGTCTTTTTAAAGACTTCCAGGTCAGCTATAGGAATTAGGAACTCATGTCCAGGTGGAAGATTTTCAGCAGGTAGAACGATAGGGTTCGTTAGGGATGCACTGCCTTGCCTCAACTTTAGTCTATCCATAAATCGCTCGCTAGCGAGTGGGGGGCACAGGTTTACGTGCAAAAAAAAATAAAACCCTTGAAATTGTTAACAAAATCCGATTCAAATAGAGAAGAAGTTATATTCACGCGGACCAAGGTCCCCGGGCACAGCTAGTTATACATACAAAAATATCTTCTTTAATGTGTATGTATAAAATATGCAACCTTATTCTTAGATAACCATTGTTTTACTCACATATGATTCATTCTACAAGTTCATTCATCGCACGTGTATGCAAATCTCAACTACAATAAAGCTAGGTGCAGACCAAGAGCTAAGCTACGATAGTTGACCTTAGTTCGCAAAGCTGCTGTTTTTTTTATACTTGTATGCAGATCACACATGTTGATCTGTGAAGGTACCTACTTAATTTCATCACTATAATCCCAGCCGAGCAGCGGTGGCCCAGTGGTGGCAGCCCCGACTCATGAACAGTAAGCCGTGGGTTGGATCCCAGGCAGGCGCATTACTTATTTCATCACCGCTGCTGCTCTCAAAACGGTGAAAGAAAACATCATGAGAAAACCGGCATGAACTAAAAATTCGAAGACTGGTGACATCTATCAACCCACACGGCCCGTGGCCGTGGTGGATTTATAGCCCACTCCCTCTCATAGAGAAGAGGCCTAAGTCCCAGCAGTGGGGACATTACAGGCTGATTACGCTAACTGCAGCCGTTTCTGCGTGCAAGAGTAACAAACATAACGCATTTATAGACCTGTAATTGCCTCAGCTATGCAAGCTAAGCCAACTTAGCTTAGCTCTCGACCTAACCGGCTCCAACCTCAAGTATTAACTTGTATAATTTTTATCAACCGCGCATCACAATCACGTGTCATACCTAATATGCATCGTAATGACACGTTTACATAATGACTAATACATAATTACGCAACAGCTAAGAAAAGGACGCTCATTAGTATTTGTCACGTCATCATGAATGCGAGTGAAGGAAAATGCTGAATCAGTATTCTGTCATCGACATAAATGATCAAACAACCCAGCCTATACTTGAAAATCCTATTGTGAAGTCGACCGCCACCGAAGACTCTTTGAAAATCGCAACAGGCGACAATATCAGCATATAAGGAAGCGTTTTCTTAAAGTTTACCATTACAGGCACTTTTCAAGTCAAAAAACAATAAAAAACGCGAAACTACAGTCACAAGGCATAATAACTTGTATAAGGTACTGTAGTTGCCCATTCCAAAGCGTAGATCTCTATGGAGAAGAATGGGCTAAAAAACTCCATGGACACTCTTTTAAATCAAAATATGTTACAAAATCTTGGTGTCATCATTCATGTGCATATAAACCTTCCTCTTAAATAATTCGGTCTATTGATGAAAACCGCATCAAAATCCGTTGCGTAGTTTAAAAAATCTAAGCGTATAGACGGCGGGATGCAACTTTGTTTTATACTATTTAGAGATAGTTACATAGATACCTGTCGTGTTACATAAAATGAACTTCCGACCGAGCTCTACGATTAAAGTTCTCGGGGATAACTTCAGTACACTTTGCACTTTAGATGTCCACTTTCATCCATGTTTACCTCTTGTCACCACCCACAATCAGAATGATTATGTAATAAACAGAATCAGAACGATGATGTTAAAAATAAACGCGCTTATTGAAATATTCACCTCACCGTGCCTCGGAAAGCCTCCCGGCTGTCATTTATAGAACTATGTTACAGGTATTAAATAAATATTACCCAGAACTAACTGGGTTGTGGAGGTCAGATAGGCAGTCGCTCCACGTAAAATACTGATATTCAGCTGCATCTGGTTGGACTTGAAGTCGATCCCAACATAGTTGAGAAAAGGCTCAAATGATGATTGAATATTCAACTCTACAACTGTCCGACGGTTCAAAAAGATCTGAGTTGCATTCATACATACTTAATTTATTTAATACATGGCATACCGGGGCAACTACAAGATTTTGGTCTAACCCAGTGTATCTCACACATTATTCTGCCATGACCCGGTAAATGTCACACTGGCCATTAGTGACCCGCTCAATACTTTAAAACCTCTTCCCCCGCTGATTACATAAAGTAAAATAGATCGGTATCGCCTATTTTTTGCGGATGGAGCAATTTGTTCTAAGGTGAACTGGGAGAAAATGCCCAAGGCATTAAGCCCGGGTTAGCTGCGGGTTGTTCGAAAGAGATACCGTGGCCCTGGAACACAAAGGGCGAAGAAGGAACATTGGTGGGTTTTAGTCAGTACAAGTCTGACACTCCCTCCCGCTCCGCCCAGAGCGGGAGAAGTCATTTGATGATTTCCCATCCGCAAAAAAAAAAAAATGGCATTAAGCCCGCCTTCATACAGTTTTTTACTTGTGCATTAAGTTTTATTATTTTTTTTTTTTTTTAAACAAGGCATAAATGCTGCGACCTGGTTTTTTATTTTGATGGCCCGGGTCGCGACCCACCAATTGGGAAACGCTGGTCTAACCGATTTTTTTTTAGTTTTGGGGGATTAAGTACCTTACTCGCACTTTCATAGTCGGAACTAGTACCGAAACCAAAAGTCTCATCCCCACATCCTCCACAGGAGCGCACAATGCATTCCCTGGCGAACCACGGCATCGTCTGCGAAGCATTAGGCGGTGACATCCAAGCGATACCAGTGTCGGCTCTAAAGAAACAGAATCTCGACACCCTGGTCGAAGCGCTGACGTTGCAAGCTCAGCTCATGGAACTGAAGGCAGACCCCGGGGGGTACGTCGAAGGGGTCGTTATTGAAGCTCAACTGGATCCTAGGACAGGGTGAGTTAATTTTGTTAGGTAATCGCTTGTTAACGTGATAAACTGTATAAGTTTTTAAAGTGATATCTTGACTTACACTAGAAACGGGACATAAGCTATGTTTACTATCTGTTTTGAGTCCCGTTTCTAGTGTTATTGATTGTGGTGAACTGTGTTTGAAAAAATTCTATCATAAGCTATCTCTTTTTATCTTGTTCTACAATTGTAGTAAGCAACGACTTATTGTCGGGCCTGCGATGTCCTCTCATACTTAAGTACTAACGCTGTAACATTCAAATATTGTAAAACTAAATGATTTTAAAAGAGTAATCATGGAGTTTCTTGCCGGTTCTTCTCCATGGGAAACGACCAACACTTATAAATGAGTGCCCGAGTAGGCCTATGTAAAATAAAAATATTTTGATTTTGATTCAGAAAAGATGTTGATGCTGACCATAGATGTAATAACTCAAATGTGATCTCAACGTACTTAAATTGCACTAAAAAGTGGTTACACGAAGTTGTGAGAATAGTGCTTTGTTGTGATAGTGTAATGTATTTAGGGAGATGGAATTAAAACAAGCGTTCCACGATACTGCTATAATTCGACTGAAGAACTCACGGTTCCCACTTATTCTATCCTATTACATAAACATAAACATCCGTATGTAGGTATTCTCAGAATCGCCTACAGTACATTCCTCCCTGCTAAACTATGAGATATAATATGAACTAACTTACATGGTTACATACAATCTAATCTTATAGTTAATAGTCTTATGTCTACATTGCTTACTTAGATACATAACAATCTAAACCTTATAATTAATTGTCTTAAGTCTACATTGTCTAATCGCGCGGTGTGGAGAAGGTACCACTTGAGGCAAGGCGACCATAACTTCTGTTGCAGCTTGTGTGTCGATCACTGTATCATTTAACGGCTGGGTCGGCGCCGCCGCCGGCAGCTCGCTCGACGCCCCGCCACGCCCCGGTGACCTCTCCGACTGAGGTGGCTTACCACTCTCACCGGTGTCCCTTCCCGCTGACCGCTGAGAATCTGTGTCTGACCGTTCCATAATGCTAGGATTACTAGATACCAAAGATAGCCTTCCTCCTGTTCTCCTACGTAACTGATCAATGTGCCTGTGCACCGTTTCCCCACTTTGACCTTTGACCCGGTAGTTATTCGGTCCTAGACATTCCAGGATTTGACCGGGCACCCATTTCTCGCCTTTTAGGAATTGTCGATACCATATCTCAGTTCCCTCTCCTCCTATACTCCTGTTCGCCCTACCTACCGCTTCCACTTGTCGTTGTTGAGCTTGGTGCACCTTATTTTGTCTATCTGGTTTGATAATGTCTAGTTTAGTACGTAGGCGCCTACCTAAAAAAATTGAAGCTTCAACAGGAGGAAGGCTATCTTTGGTATCTAGTAATCCTAGCATTATGGAACGGTCAGACACAGATTCTCAGCGGTCAGCGGGAAGGGACACCGGTGAGAGTGGTAAGCCACCTCAGTCGGAGAGGTCACCGGGGCGTGGCGGGGCGTCGAGCGAGCTGCCGGCGGCGGCGCCGACCCAGCCGTTAAATGATACAGTGATCGACACACAAGCTGCAACAGAAGTTATGGTCGCCTTGCCTCAAGTGGTACCTTCTCCACACCGCGCGATTAGACAATGTAGACTTAAGACAATTAATTATAAGGTTTAGATTGTTATGTGATGTCATTTGATTGTCATTTGATGAAGGATGATATGGGGCTGTAAAAATGTGTTCAATTCCATTAGCTTTTGTATAATCCTGAAACTCTTTTGATGCAAATTGAGTACCGTTATCACTAACTATCTGTTTGGGTAACCCCCATCTACTAAATAGTTCCGTTAATCTATCTATCAAATACATTACAGTGGCGACGAGGATGGGATTAAAACAAGCGTTCCACGATACTGCTATAATTCGACTGAAGAACTCACGGTTCCCACTTATTCTATCCTATTACATAAACATAAACATCCGTATGTAGGTATTCTCAGAATCGCCTACAGTACAGATAGAAAAAGGCGGCATTGTCTCCAATAAGTTTGTGACCTATGCACTTATGGTTCTGCAAAATACACGCCTTCAGTATATAGGTAAACACTCCTCCGACCATTAGTGTAGCCGGTGGGTACCACTAGTTTCTATATACATATGTACTGACATTTATAATAGGGATGAAGACTGGGTAAAGAAAACGAAATTCTATTTTGTCCGCCAGACAAGTAATACAAAAATATTAGACACGTATTTTTTGTTTTATCAAAATATCAAAAAATTACTTAGTTAAAACTCATTAAAGTTGGAGAGTGGGGGCTTACTGCATCACAAGTAGGTATAAAACTTACCTACACGTGACGTCATGCTCCATTTGAACTCAATAAACCTCCGTAATTTTACGACAGCGTGAAAAAAGAAAAAATACGTGTCCAATACTATTCAAAATCTACCCGACAGACAAAGAAAAAAAATAGTGATCATCCCCTATTCTATTGTTACAGAAAACAAGCAACAGTATTAGTACAACGCGGTACATTACGACGAGGGAGTATTATCGTGGCAGGCACCGGTTGGGCAAAGGTAAGATCTTAAGCCTACACGACTCAATCATACTTTTATTGCATTCCACCTCCATTATACGCGGAGCTTCAGAAATTAAATGCTCACACGTTATTGCTATAAAATCAACCGCCCTCATGATGTCGTTAGCAATACTAAGCTTATCTGTAATTATTACTGATACATTGTCTCAATTGCTTGGCAATCTTCTGGTGGTAAACTTATAATTAGATCATATGTCAGGCACAGCAAGGCGCAGCATAAGTGAATTAGGAGAGAGCATGCATTTTCATAAATTATATAACATCAAAACTACTATAAAACAAACAAACTACTAAAATAATGATGTAGGTACTTTCTGAGATAAACTAATAGCTTAACCAACTCTATATTTATAATAGAAGGTGTTGTTTTGCATCCTCGTCAAATTCAAGGAGGTAGCTATGCTATGATTCTCGTCTCGTCCCGAATCAATAATAAAAGGATGGTATTTAAAAGTACTTCAATTTATTCCGATTTCATTTACCTAATTTTGCCTGTGTTCCACCAAATATACTGAATGTGCACCAAAATATGTTCATTAAAATATGTCATAACGAGCATCTATTTAACAACTGTTGCAAATTTGTAAAAATAGTAATACACCTAATTTTAAAAACAAGCATTTATTTTTTTAGTTTTACGACGTAGCCCCGCTACGCGGGGCTCCTATTTCTGTCTACAGGGTTTAAAGTAACCTAACACGAAGGGGATGTCGCCATCCCCTTCGAACCTAACCTGTCCAAGTCGGGGTGCCCCAAGAAGTCAGGAATATTTGGTGCACGATCAGTATTTTTCGGGGAAGAATAAAATAGTTATTGTTACAATAGAATATTTGCAGCGCACTACAATAAAAAAGTGTTATATCTTGGTGTTAATTTGGAATTTGTTTGATGTAACATATTTTGTTGGCCGAGTAGTTTAATTATAGTAAAACAATTAAACTGGTTTAAGATGATGTACCTTTAGATTTTGGTGAACAAAAATATTATCCATAATAAAATGGGTAGGTATGTTTTTTTTTTTCTAATTTGCGAAAATCGGTAAGTGTGTACCACCCGTGTTTTAAACGCGGCCCGTCTGATTTTCGCTCTATAACCTCGCTTTCATACATATAATCTCAAACGTTTATTTGATGATTTCTTATTCCCTTAACCACGTTGAGGGTGTTCTTCTGAAATACTGACAAACTTAAACAACCAAAAACCCGCGCAACTTCGTCTGTGTCACATTTTCCCCGTTTTCGCAACATTTTTCATTGCTGGTCCGCTCCTATTGGTCGTAGCGTAATGATATATAGCCTATGTCCTTCCCCAGGTTGAAATCTATCATCTTGCCAAATTTCATTAAGATCCGATAAGCCGTTTAGTCGTGAAAAGGTAACAAACAAACAAACAGAGTGACATTCGCATTTATAATATTAGTATGAATTAACTAGGTACCGTATTTTTTGTGACATCATCCTGAATTTTGACGAGGATGCAAAACAACACCTTGTATATCGTCAACCGTATTAATAATGTTTTGGATTGCTGATTCTGCCTCATTGGTCTAGTAGACAGCTAAGCAGGAGATCCTGGGTTCCATTCCCAGGTCGAGCAAAGTGTTATTAGTTTTTCCCATCAGGGGGGTTACTATGACGCTTAAAACATTGTTCCATTCCTATTCCAGAGTGGGAAAGAGATGGAGCTAGACGACCTGTATAGCTCCGTCTCTTTTTCAAGCTTTCTTTTTACGCCACCAGGAATTTCTCAGTAGCAGCCACAGAGCTTGGATTTGTGCCCGGTTGATGGTAATAGGCTCGCTCCCTATAACATGGGACTTAAATATAACTGGCGGAACGACACCTCTGCAGAACCCTTCGGGGATTACAGGCGTGATGTTCATCATCAACTTCCTGCCCTTGTCCCATTTTATTTGTGGTCGGCACAACACGTCTCTTTCCTTCATACTCCTCTGTCATTCGTTATGCTATCATTCACTCCTTTTTCCTTCATATAATTTTTTACACAATCCATCCATCTTTTCTTTGGTCTTCCTCTCCCTCTCCATCCATCCACATTTATATTCATCACTCTTTTAGTCACATGTGTTTCATCCCTCCTCATCACATGTCCATACAGACGACTCCCTTTCATCTTTTCTGGAACAGGCGCCACTTTCAAACTTCCTCTTATACACCGTGTAAATCACCTCATCACGAAGCCGTCAACCAAGCATTCTGTACATGAAACTAAGTAACTTTACGCAAAAATTATTGCAGGGAAGCGACTTTTTTAAGGGGGTTTAAAATCATGTTTCGTGGTAGAACTCAATGTAACGCACTCAAAACATTGAGCTGATGGACGGATTGCATAGTACGGGGGTCGTGGAAGTGTTTAAAGTAAAAATCTTACATTAAAAACTTGTATTTAAAAAAATACTTGTCAAAAAGTTGGAACTTTGACCCCTAATATCTCCGTAACTAGAAGGTTCCCAGGTATGGTGTAGAACAAAAAAATGATCGCAAAGACAAGGAGAACCAGTGCCTTTCGGCTTCGTTAAGAGGTGTTTTACACCCTTTATACTCATTTCTCCCTTTATCCATTTTAGTCACTCCACACATCCATCTCAACATTCTCATCTCTGCTGCATGCAATCTTTTTTGATCCTTCTTTTTCACTGCCCAGCGTTCCGCGTGGCGTGATTTTATGTTAAACTTAAATTATTTATTCCTAGGTTCGAGTACTAAACTCAGCAGAAGGCAGATCTGTACAAGAAGCTCCGCCGTCGACGCCTGTGTCTGTGCTCGGCTGGAGAGAGTTGCCTTCAGCAGGAGACCAGGTCTTAGAAGTCAGCTCGGAGGTGAGTTACGTCTTCAAGTGATAGAACAAAGAGTTAGGGAAGAGATTAAAGGAATCTCGCTGTTGACTGCAAAGATCTGATGCTCCAGTTCAGGGATGGTGGACACAGTCGTTGAAGCTAAATATTACTTTATACGGATTGAAAGACGTACATTTATTTTTTCATATCTTCCCTTTTTATAATGAATACGGTCTAGTTTGTCTTAGGAGCTTGTGGCTAAATAATAACAGCCGCACGGGTCGATCTTTAAGGTTAAGCTGTGCTTGCCGAGGTTGGTTCGTGGATGGGTCATCATCATTACATACCGAGTTTCCTCCGTGCCTCGGAAAGCACGTTAAGCCGTTGGTTGTCATTTGTAGATCTTTGACAGTCGTTACGAGAAGTCAGAAGCCAAAAGTCTGACATCCAGTTTTACCAAAGGGTATCGTTTTACCCAGTTACTGGGTTGTGGAGGTCAGATAGGCAGTCGCTTCATGTAAAATACTGGTACTCGGCTGCATCCGGTTTGACTAGAAGCCGACCCCAAGATAGTTTGGGAAAAGGCTAGGCAGATGATGATGACGGTCTAGTTTGTCTTAAACTAAACTGCCAAATTCACATTTTCAAATAAATTTATTAGACAGAACAGAATACTGCCTGATAGGTTTAATAGCGGGTCTCAAACTAGGAACAGCCTGTAGCTTGGTGACACAGCACAAAGTTAAAAATAGTTACAATGGTCTGCAAGAGTTACAGATTTTCTGACCTGGTGATGCTTGCTTAAAAGAATAACCATGGAGTTTCTTGTCGGTTCTTCTTCATAGGAAACGATCAACCTGAACCGTGCAGCTTTTGTTGACTTTTTATAAGTGCCCATGTAGGTCCATGTAAAATAAAATATTTTGATTTTTTATTTTGACTTACATGAGCGATTTATTTAAACACGCTGAATTTCTTTTGCTGTTCAACAAAAGTTTTGGGTTGTTTCTTCATTTTGGCTCAACTAATTTGGCAAAACATGTCTCCCAAAGAAACGTGCCGCTGAAGTAATGCGCTGGCGACACAACCTCCGTATGAAGGAGAAACAGGCCGCCGACCAAGAAGTGATCGCGGCCAAGGAGGCTGTACATCAGGAGCAGTACCACGCGCGCCTCGCCCGCAAGAGAGCGCTCGGCCGGTACAAGCTGCGGGCCGAGGGACCGAGGCAGAAGATGATACAGCACGACACGCATCCCACGCTCAGTGTTATTGTCAAAGGTATTTTTTCATTGTTAGCCTATACTACAAAAAAATCATAAACCTAAAAACGATCTAACTAACCGTGTCTGTATGCATCGGGATCATGGCCCTGAGTCGCCGCCGATGGAGGCCTAGAATGCGCCGGCGTGACGACCTAGAGGCATTTGAGAAAACCGCACGGCAGACGCAGCAGTGGTACAATATAGGGTATGGCAAAAAAATTGTGTCCCACTGCTGGGCGCCTTCCTTTCTTCCCTTTTCCTGTGCCTTCCCGAAACAGACCTCGCGGTAAACTGCCTACCATGACGTCTTAAAACAGCATTGTTTTAATCTTATTCCAAAGTGGAAAACAGAGGCGCTAGACGTCCTCTATAGCTCCGTCTCTCTCCCACACTGGAATCAGAATAAAACAATACTGCTTTATGACGTCTTATTAACCCCCCAGGTCGTCTCGCCTCCTCTTTCTCGGCCGGCCTCGGCGGCGACGTCCATCTCCCTACATAACTGTGAATAAATATTCTGATTAACCTTTAAAGAGTGGCTGAAAGCCTGATCTGATGAGGACCTGGCAACCCATTAACGTTCAAAGCTAGAGTGAACAGACATCTTCTGAGCACGCGCATTTTATCGTAGACATCATGCATCGCTTTCCGTCAGGGGAGATCGAGGTCAAGAGCAGGCCCCATAGACAAAGAGCTAGTAAATCAAAGAGAGTTGTCTAAACGATCAACTCAACAGACGCGCAGATTTTGATCCAAAGTTGGTGTGTTGGGTAGTGTTTGGAGCCAACACTGTGTTAATTTCAACACTCCAATTCCAGTGTAAACAAAAAAAAAACTTTTAATAAATCCTAGATAGCGCAGGCAAACACATTAAACATATTTATTTATTTATTAAAACTTTATGCACAAGTATAAAAACACTGTACAAAGGCGGACTTAATGCCTTAGGCATTTTCTACCAGTCTACCTTAGGGTGATGCAGAGAGAAAACATAGTAGGTGCAGCATAACAAATGGTAAGAGAACATTTACAAATAAAATATAACGATACATACATAAATACATACATATATATATATATATATACAATAAGTAAAGAGAGAGACAAACTAACAACAATTTAATTATGAGATGAATCTGCCAGCTTCTTAAGTAAGTGTTCGCGAGCTTTAACTTTAAATGTGAACCGACTGTTGGCCAACCTGATGTTCAGAGGGAGCGCATTCCAAAGAAAGACAGCCTGGACAAAGAAAGACGACTTGAGAAAACCAGAGCGGTGAGAAGGACAACGTAGAAGACGATTATAGGAGGAACGAAGATTCTTACTGTGCGCAGAGCACAAATATTGAAAATGAGTAGTCACATAAGAAGGAGAAGTAGGCTTATTAAGAAGCGAAAATAGGGTAGTCAAAGCTCTCAACGCTCTGCGCTGTCGGATGGGCAACCATTTTAAAAGTGACCGATGTGCGGAGACGTGATCATACTTACGAAGATTAAATACGAATCGAATGCAGTTATTAAGAAGTCGGTCAAGTTTATTGAGGAGATCTGCATTCAGGTCGTAGTAGCACACATCACCATAGTCAATTATGGGGAAGATTAGGGACTGTACAAGCATTACCTTTATGTGTGATGGGAGAATATTTTTTAGCCGATAGAGCGACCGCAATGTTCCGGTGACTTTCTTGCTCACAATCGCGACCTGCTTACGCCAGTCAAGGCAAGTGTCAACATGCAAACCCAGATCCTTGACGTCAGAGCTAAACGGAATAACTGTACCGTCAAAGGTAACCGGTGGCACCGTTAAGCCATTCAGCCTTCTCAGGCTATGGGGACTCCCTATAATAATAGCCTGGCACTTGGTTGGGTTAACCGCCACACCGAAACGATCAGACCAGTTTTTGACAAACCGTAAATCCCGGTTTAGCTCCTCGATCGCACCGGACAAGCTGTCAACACTAGCCTCACAGTAGAGCTGTAAGTCGTCAGCGTAAAGATGATACACACACTGAAGCTCGGTAGTGATGAGATCTATAAAAATAGAGAACAAAAGTGGAGATAAAATACCGCCTTGAGGGACGCCAGCATCAAGATCACACCAGCTGGAGCTAGCGTCACCAGCAAGAACTGACTGCTGGCGCCCCCGAAGATAGGAAGAAAACCATTCCAATACCTCCGGAGAGACCATCAGATAGGAGAGGATGGATAAAAGGACTTCGTGACTGACGGTATTGAAAGCATTGGAAAAATCAATTAACACCAAAACCGAAACTTTAGTGTCTTCCATTCCCCGCCTTATATCGTCAGTCACTTTAAGGAGGGCTGATACGGTACTATGGCCGGGCCTGAACCCGGATTGCAATGGACTGATAAGGGAGTTGTGGTGGATGAAGTGGGAAAATTGCTTGTGAACACAGGCCTCGAGTACTTTAGACAAAAAGGGAAGGATAGAAATTGGTCGAAAGTGGCTGAGAAGAGTGGGGTTAGGAATTTTAGGGAGTGGCCGAACATAGGCTTTCCGCCATAGAGAAGGGAAAACACCGGAGTAAAGGGAGAAGTTAACAATATGGGAGATTGCAGGAAGGAGCTGATCAAGAGCCGTCACAATCATGTGACGACTGATGTTGTCACAGCCCACGGCTTTGGACTTAATGGACAGGATTATCTTCTTGATCTCTCCGGGATCGACTGGGGTGAAGACAAAGGGAGAAATATTGGGTCGCGTCAGACCAGCAAGATAGTCAATGGTTTGACATTTGGTTAGACTATCAAGAGTAGGGACAGTGGAGAAATGGCGATTTAGATCGTCCAAACCAAATGCCTTAGGAAGGTCTGAATGCCGCGATCTGCCGATACCTAGAGTTCCAAGGAATTTCCAAATATCAGCAGGAGAAGCAGAAGTGATATTATCAAGAATGTGGCGGCGTTTAGCGTTGCGTACTATCTGATTACAACGATTGCGAGCAGTTTTGAAAAGGGTCCAATTGTCCTCGGACCGATCCTTTTTATATTTCCGGAACGCGCGATCCCTTCGTCGCATCGCCATCCGAACTCCATTGTTCATCCATGGGGCAGGTGGGCGCTTTAGCTTGACTTTCCTGACAGGAGCGTGGGTGTCATACAACTTGACTACAACCGCATTAAAACTATCCACTTTATCATCGACGGATGTGGCTTCCTCCAGGGGCGTCCAATCAATATTGGAAGCATCCTCGGTGAGTTTTTCTACATTCATCCGCGCAAAGGCACGCCTGTACTGGAAGGTAGGTTTGGGTTTAGGAGGTTTAAGGACATAAGACAGGAAAATAAGGTCGTGATGGGAAAAGCCAGGAGCGTCATGTTGACCATGTGAGGAGACTAGGGAAGGATTAGATGTGAGAATCAAGTCGAGCCAAGTATCATCCCCGACAGTGTTATGATGCGTTGGTTGGAGAGGCAACACATGCAGACTCACTGACTCGACCAGATGTAGGAGTTTACAGGATCGAGGGGAGTTGTGGGCAAGGAGATTGGTGTTGAAATCCCCCATGACGATGTGATGTGCATACTCCGAACCTAATGATTCTAGGACCGATTCTAATTCGATGAAGTAATCAAGGGACGGGGGACAATACACAACTCCAAGAACAGTTTTAGCTCCTCTAACACAAACTTCTAAAAAAAGAAATTCAGCCAAATGAGTAGAGGAAGAAGTAGCAAGAATTTTAAAAGAAAAATCAGCACGAAGGTAAATTGCAACACCACCCCCTCTCTTCCCGATTCGATCATTCCGTAGGAGAACGAATCCTGGTAGAAAGTAAGTGGTAGACGCAAGCTCAGGTTTTAGCCAGGTCTCTGAAATGAGGACGGCATGGACGTTATTGTTCGTAAAAGTATCGTAAAGCTCATTGTAGTGGCTGGGAATGCTCTGGGCATTAATGTGACAAACATTAAACAGTCGGTCGAGACTATGGTTAAAGTTTTGACGTAAAGTATCACCAAGGGTGTCTGTAATGGAACAAAAACTATCTTCAGAAGTGGCAGTAGATTCGTTAGCTGAGAAAAACGATTCATTATCAAAAATAGCTGTCATAAATACAAATAAAATATTAAAAAAAAAAAAAAAAATATAGTTGTAAAATTAAAATAACTATAAAAAAATAATAAAAAAACTACACGCAAAACAAGTACGACGGTTGCATCTCTGCACCACCCGCCAGCTAACATCATCATTATAAACACAGTGAACAGTGAAGTAATGACAATGAGTCACAATGAAATAGAAAAAAAACATACCCGAAATAAATACAAAAGTAGAATAGTAAAGTAGTAAGTACAGAAAAATAATATTATTATGGCATTCGGAACGCACCTTACACCCTCAACAAAACATCTTTTCGTGAACGTGAACGAATCCGATCCTTGAAAACCTTACGTCAGATTTGACAGTAATGACACTTTGAGTTTGGCATTAGCAACATGTTTTAAAAAAAAAAAGGAAAATAAAAACAACCTTGCTGAGGGTAAACTATTCTAACAAGAGATGTAACAACCTATCTCATAGAAGTGTGAGGAAGAAAGATTAAAAAAAATAAAAATACAAAGTCTAACAATACAATGATTACGAGCTAAAAGTAATTAAAGGTTATCATTACCAAACAGCGAAAGATAGCACATTATAAGGTAAGTAGATCCTACACAACGTAGGTATCTAATGTATGAATGTTGTAAGATAATAAAAGAGTTACCAAAATTAACGAGTCTTGTTTTTCAGGCTATCTCCAGAAGTTTGCACCTTGGGATACTTCAGCAGCAGCGGACTCAATTCTTCAAACGATGTGATCTTATGTTTGCTTCCATCGGGGACTTTAATTACGATGACACCGTCCTGAGTCCAGCATGAACGCATAGAAAAGTGAAGCCTCGCCTTACCAAAGATGGATTGTCGGGTCTTGGTCAAGAATTCCTTGACGGAAACAGATGACCCCTTAAGACCTGTCTTCGCCCTCCACACCGCAGACCTGTCGTCGTAGTTGAGGAATTTCACTAAAATAGGCCTGTGGTGATCCTTGCTGGCTGCACCTAGTCTGTGGCAGACCTTTATGGAGGAAGCGGTAACTGACTTAAGGCCCAGCTTCTTATTAATTACATCCAAGATCACTGTGCTGCTGACCTCGCCTTCAACCTCTGCTATGCCCTGAAAGATCAGTGCCTTCCGACGATGCCTGGTCTCCAACTGGTCAACCTGTCTGGCACACTCGCTGATCTGTCTCCTAAGCAGACTTAGCATGCTGAAGATTAGCTCCCTGAATGTCCGAAACTCCTCAGCTACCCTCGCCACGGTATCTTTGGCTGGTCCTGCGCACTGAATTTGCGCCTCCAGTTCGCTCATCTTCCGGACAAAGCTATCCTCAAGGCTTTTCTGTACTGATAAAATCTCATCAAGCTGTGACATGGTGTTCTTGTGACCGGTGACAGTGAAAAAAACAGTGATAGTGAAGTGATGTGCTGGCAGGTGGTGTAAAGTTATAGCTTTAGTCACATGTGTGAGCTACAAACGTGAGTACTCACTATGTAGAAGTTATACACTGATATTTTATGAAAAATAAGTGAAAAAACTGTGTATTTCTAATTAAAATATAAAATCAATATTGGAGATACGTCTGTCTTTTTTTACACCTACCCGCGATCATATTGTTGATGCTAAATTGAATCATAAATCCATGCGTCAAGAGTTAATTTTATTTACCTTCATGAATTATCTAGACAAGGTAACGTAGACGGTTTAGTAGAGGTTAACAAACATCTTGTTGGTGCAAAATTGAACCGTATAACAATTGATCAAGTGTTATTTTTATTTACCCCTACTTTCATCACATCACTAGATATCGTCCACGGCGCAGTATAGGCCATCAAACATAGTGTTGGTTAAAGTGAACCATATTACCATGCTTGAAGAGTTATTTTTATTTACCTACACAAATTGTCTTCACTAGGTGACGTAGACGGCTTAGTGTTTAACAACCATATTGTTGGTGCGAAATTGAACCGTATAACCATTGTTCAAGAGTTACTTTTATTAACGTTAATTTTCTTCACCAGGTGACGTGGATGGTTCAGTAGAGGCTATTCTGGACATCTTGGAGACGTATGATGAGCATGACACAGTGAGGCTCGATCTGGTGCACTTCGGTGTGGGGCCTGTTACTCCTAATGATTTGGAGGTAAGTTTCGTTATTTTACTTTCAATCTAGGCTCGTGATTATTAACCGACTTCTAAAAAAGGAGGAGGTTCTCAATTCGGAAGTCTGTATTTTTTTTTTTTTATGTTTGTTCGCGCATTACTCCTTCGCTTGCCAACTGATTTGGAAATATCTTTTTTTGTTGGAAAGGGTATACTTCCCAAATGGTCCCATAGTCACCAAGTCGGGATCTGATGATGGAATCTTGGCGAAATCGAGGGAACTTTTCAAATTTTATAGGAAAACGTACAGTGATTTTGGTATTTTCTACAACAAGTGAAGCATTTGCGTCCAATAAGAACCATTCTACCATCAGATCTGATGATGAATCCAAGAGACAGGCTTCGGAACTCCATAACAAGGCAATGAATCTTAGCTGTGTTTGGGCTTGTTGGAATTGTAACAGTATGCTCTTTCCAGGTGTATACACCGATTACGCTGAGATTTATGATCCGATTTGCGTGATTCTTCTTTAGTTTGATGTGGAATACCTGCCATTTGGTCCCATAAAAAATTAATATAGTTTGGCCATATAGTTTTCATTTTATTAAAATTTTTGTTATATATGTAAATTTTTCACGTATGTACACCGATTTCTCCGTGATTATTGGACCGTTTTAGATGATTTTTCATTCATTTGGTAGAGAAGCTTGCCCGGTATCCACCGGGCAAGCTTCTCCATATGAATTTTATTATCTTTGCTTAGGTACTTTTTGAGTCATCCTCTTTATTATGCATTTTGTCCTTTGTCGTATGTATGGACGATGTGCTGGTGTCTAGTTACAATGTAAAAATTATACTTGACTAGGATTAAAGTGAGATACCACAACTGAAAATCCTGAAAAAAAATCTTTTTTGTAAAAAAGTTTTTATTTTGATGGAACAAAATGTATATGAGAAATGATTGTATTAATGAGGTGTTCCTAAAACCTACACATTGGCAGATTAATTTTATAAGAAGTAACAACAAGTAAAACTTTCGAAAACACTAAAAACTCAACAGCTTTTAAACACACTGAAGGTAGACTGACTCTTTGGTAGTGTGGTTAAAAACCATAGTCAATCGCAAAAAATCGTTTTAAATTGACTCCTGCACAAGGCATGTTTTCTCCCCGCCACCATCGAAAGCCAGGTAGAGAAGGTTTCAGGCATCGTTGTATAAGATTCTTTATAAGCAAAGGTAATAGGACAGTGTTACCAACAACGCAAGGGTGAAATCACATTTACACGCACAGATCAGCAATTTCTTACATTTTTTTCCCCTTTTGTCCTTTACAATATTGCAACTAACTAAACTGAGATGTCCGAATCGCATGTTAAAATGCTTCCGATGCGAATGAATGCGGATGCTTGCGACCGCACTTCTCGCTCCACTTATTGACTCCTTTACGTGGCAGAAAGAGATAGAGGGACTCGAAAACGATGATCCGTGCATGTAAATATTTTTTTGAAATGTTGCCCCCCACACTAGGAATTTCTCCTGTATCGTAGGTGCGTTTGCAATCATTTAAACTCACATACACAAACAGCCAGACCCGGAACAACAATCTGTAGACCATACAAATATTTGTTCCGTGCGGGGATCGAACCCGCGACACGCAGCGCAGCAGTCAATCCCTCAACCACTGTGCCAACCGTGTCGTCGCATATTGATTTCACCCTTTGAGTCCCACCGTAATGATGCGTAAGTTTTCATCCACCGATCTTTCACTTGCAGCAAGCAGAAACCTTCAAAGCCGTAATCTACGCGTTCAACGTGGACTGTCCGCCCGCTATAGCAGCGGAAGCTAAGATGAAGAATATACCTGTTAAACTGCACAACATCATATACCGACTGGTTGATGACGTCAAGGAGGAGATTAGTAGCAAGATACCTAAGAGAACTGAGGAGGAGTTTATAGGTAGGTTCAAATTTCAACCTTCATCCGTTGGATTAAAGTTGAAAATAATGTATAGATAGAGTTCATGGGTAAGTTAGTTGTAAACTACTTTCAACCTTGCTTGCGTTGGAATAAAGTTGAAAATATAAGAATGGTGGCCACGATGAAGAACATACCAGTGAAGTTGCACAACATAAACAAGGAGGAGATAAGTAGCAAGATACCTACCTACGAGGACTGAGGAAGAGTTCATAGGTACTTAGGTAGATTCAAATTCAACCTTGTACCCTTTGTGTTAAAGTCGAAAAGGAAAACGAAGACCCAGGAAGTTTAAGGGTAGATTTACTTGAAAAATAATGTGAACCTTGTCGGCATTAAAATAAAGTCGAGAACATAGGTGCTTCCATTTGCGAGGAGGCCAAGATGAATTCAGTCAACCAATCTCAGCATTTGACACGCGTCTGACATTTTGTTAGAGATTTTCGTTATAGAAACCACACAACTCTTTCCTATCTGTTTTAATTAATTAATTAATTTTCTGGCCAATCACATGCCAGCATACGACATATTACTGGCTGCCCGTATGTCATACTTTAATAAAAGTTATTATTCTTTGAAGGTGAGGCGAACGTGCTACAGCAGTTCATTGTGACTGAAAACAAGAAGAAAGTGCCAGTTGCAGGCTGCAGGTGTGTGAAGGGATCCCTCGCTAGGAACGCCATGTTTAGAGTCATCAGAGGACAGGATGTCGTGTTTGAAGGTGAGTCTATTTATATTTGTTTGTAGTTAGGCAAAAAGGTATACTAAGGACCGAACTCCCTGAGACGTGTGGAGATGTGGGAAACGAAGTGGAGAAAAGTGTTTCCGATTAAAAAAAACAAATATTACATAAACTACAATAAACTAATAAGTGAAAAATAACTTTACTTTCGGAAGTCGGTGACTTTTGTTTGTTTCAGTGACTTTTTTGCCACCGATTTCTGAAAGTCGGCCACCAAGTTTGGCGCATCATTTTCTGTATGTCGCGAGTTAATAGGGTTTTCTGTCTGCTCAAAATCAAAATATTATAATTCGTCCGCGTAGAATAAGAATTTTCTAAAAATAGAAGTAGACTAAGTTACTCCTTATTACATCAGCTATCTGCCAATGAAAGTCCCGGCAAAATCGGTCCAGCCGTTCCAGAGATTAGCCGGAACAAACGGACAGACAGACATCCATTGTAAAAAATGTTATTTTGGTATATGTACCGTACATTCATATGCATGTAGTAAAAAGCGGTTATTTTAATATTACAAACAGACTCTTCAATTTTACTTATTTGTTTAGATAGGCCTTGGCCTAGTTCACGTGGGCACTTATAAAACGTCGAAAAAAAAGATCAAAAAACAGGACACGCCCTAGAATGTAAATATAGTGATTCGTCCAATGATAGGGCCTTTAATATTATGTATTGTCGCTCTATTACCTGTGCTTTACACTGTACTTTTTCACTAGGTAAACTAGCATCAATGAAGCACCTAAAAGACGAGGTGCCTACCATAAAGCGCGACATGGAATGCGGGCTTCGCTTCGAGCAACCATTCGACGTTCAGCCCGGAGACACCGTGGTGTGCTACAAGATGGTGGACGCGGCCGATACTACCGCGTGGGACCCCGGCTTTTAGAACTACTAGTATATTGATTATATAGTTCTTTGGAGTTTTATTTGACAATCCTGGGACATCATCATTTTCTTCAGTTAATTTTCCTCATTCCTCCGCATGTCCATACCACGCTAACCGATTATCACACAACTTTTTAATCCTGGAACAATAATATCTTCCGAAAGATACAGGTGGAAACCGATCCGTAACGAAACATCGACCAAGCATTAAGTTACTCTGTGCAAAATAATTTTATTCAGGTAGAAATATCACGTTTTACGGCAAGGCTCGGTGTAATGGTAAGACTCCGTGTAACGGTAAGACTGAGTATAACGGTATGATTCAGTCTAACGGCAAGACTCAGTGTAAACGTAAGACTCAGTCTAACGGTAAGATTCAGTCTAAAGGTAAGACTCAGAGTAACGGTAAGACTCGGTGTAACGGTAAGACTCGGTGTAACGGTAAGACGCAGTGTAACGGTAAGACTCAGTTTAAAAGTTAGACTCAATGTAACGCACTCAACACATTGTGATGATGGATGCATTAAATAGAACGGGGGTCATGGAGGTACATAACATCACGCCATACAATGGTTTGGCAGAGGTGTGTAGGTGGGGTCAGGGAGGTATTTAAAGTAAACTGATAACGTTAAAAAATTGTGGTAAAGTTCGAATTTTAACCCTTAATATCTCCGTAACTAGATGGATTCCAGGATATGGTCTAGAAAAAAAAACCTGTTGACGGGGAGAACAAGTTCCTTTCGGCTACATCAATCCTTATAGATTCGTCCTGTTCGTCTGCCGGTCTAACCGTCCGCATATCACAGCCATTTTACTACGAGACTGTTGGCCTTGGCACCACACAGTTGAATTTTGGAGAATAGGTGACTTCTATGAACCACAAACATGATGTAAACTTACATGAAAAAAATTGGGGTGGACGTCCATACAAGTAACAGAGGGATGAAGGAAAAAGTCTACGTATGCAATTGTGTCGAAAAGTTATACCGAGGTTCCTTAATAACTTTTATTCTTAATTCAACAAAAAACACTTTCTGCAGCCCTGACACAGACAGAAGGCGTCGCGGTAGAGCTCGTAGAAGATGGCGGGACGAGCTCGACAACACCAGTTATCCACATTGGATGACGCAGGCAACAGTATCACTATCAATGCTAGATGAGATACTTCCAATGTAGTAAACTTTATGTCCCCCTGTAATTTCTAAAGTAAGAGGAGCAACATTCTTAAAAATATTGTTATTACATTGTTTGGTGCTACGGAAATCTGTGTGAGAGAGTACGACTCGCACTTGGCTGGTTTTTCTATCACAGTTGCGGAGGCAAGGGACATATTCTTAAGAACATTTTTTCAAATGAATAAAACTGCAATAATTATAAAGAGAATCCTCTATTTAAATATTAACTTGATAGGCTTGTAATTCGTGTCTCACTATTATTGAACAAAGAACTCCAATAAATTAATAATTATTAAACATTATAATTGCATAATGTCGGTGACACTATGTCACTTTAACATTTATGGGGCTAACGTTTATTAGACTGACATGAATACGATCCATTTTGTGAAAAAAACAGCTTTTAAAATTGCTTGTTACTGGTTTTCTCTAAATGTACCCTGAACAGGGTGTAATCTGTTGTTAACTGATGTTAACTGGTTTTTATTTGGCAGATTATACAGGTGTTCTAAAGTTGCTGGTCAAAGAACAAAAAGGCAAATTCAGTACATAATTTCTAGGTTCATTCAAAATATTGGTTAATACTTTCAAATACTTTTCATAGCATTTTACATCACTACACTAGTTTTCTACTATAAAAGTAACCAGTACATTTTTATATCCAATGTCTACAGTCAAGATGAAAGGCAGTCACGCAAACCTTAGTCCCATAATGTTTGCTCAAAACAGAGAGCTATTTAATTCTACTATGACACAATACAAAGATACTCAATCACTGGATTTTCAAGCAAATGTAACACATCATTTATAACGATAGATGAATACTACATCTGCCTCGATAAAAGTTACTTTTTGCGAGGCAACTCACAGAGAGTAACTTTTACCGAGGCATAAAAATGTTCACGAGACTTGAGACGCTTTGCATTGTGCCCACTGCATCGTTGAAATAAAATAATACATATATTTTAAGCACTGTTCTGACTGTAAACGAAAACACCAAAGTTTGCCGATTTGTCTATCCACATTTAAAACCATCTCCTTGATTTTCCATAGAACCAGTCTTGTCAATTTTATCAAACTATAGGAATTATCCACCATTTTAAATAGAGTATCACACTAAATTAAATGCAGTAAGACTGGGGTAGCAATTGGCAACATAATAAAATAATATTATTATGAAAGAAGACTTGCCTCGACTAAGGCGTACCTCAGCTGATAAAATGTTTTAATAAAAAGTTATGCCTCGAAAAAAGTAATCGTTGAAAAAATTGTTTGTTCGCAAACAGTCAAAACAGTGCTACAGTGATTGTTCAGAGGCTAATATTACAACTATGAGCACAACCTAGTATTAAGTATGAAATTAAAACTTATAAATGGCTCATTGAATGTAAACAGATACATTAGAGTAGCTGCTGACCTCACAAAAGACAATATTATTATCGATAACGACGCAAGTTAGGAATTATCAAAGACTTTATTAAACAAATATTTTTTATAAATATTCAGGATTTTCACAAGTCTCTTATTGGATGCGCATCGCGATCTTAAAGCGATAGTGAAAAGCTAATTTTGCTTGAGATCATTTAATTTCATGATGTTACGTATTTTGCATTAGGTCTTTTTCTTAAACCTAATTTTATCAAAGACGTTACTCTATTCTGTACAATTATCTATAAAACTTTATAACTTTACCAAGGCTCAAGTTGTACCAATAATAGCACATTACGACTAGTATCGTATTTAATTAAAACATTAGAATGCTATATCACGATGCGCAAGAGACACATTACCAACATTGGGACCAATCCAGTGGCTAAGAATCCATTATAACAATGTATCGTCAACTTTGTCACAAGTTGGCTCCAATGTTAGCCATATTTCGCCCTGAATCACAACTACTGTCTTTATTACAAACTTATTTAAATTAACTGACATACATAAATAAGAAAGGCAAGTTTAATTGCAGCCACCTGATATTCATAATAAGTAACGTTTATAAGGCCACAAAAAAGAAAACATTTCTTTACGATACAGTAAACAATGACACAAATTCTTTTATTATTCTGCAACATGCATAACAGCTATTTTCAAAAAGTAACGGCTTATAACGGTGCCACAAATAACGTTATTTCATTTATAATGTCGATTTTTAAGATTAAAATAAAACGTTATACGCTATACACATAAATAATAGTGACTATAAAACATAATTTAAACAAATAATTTAGGCAAACACAAGAAAATACTTTTGCTATTTCGTTACTACACTATTGCATTGTTATAACAGTTATCATACCGTTATTTAATTGTTGCTAAGTTTTATTTTGCTATTAGCAATGGACATATTGTGAAAATATCTAAATATCGATTAGGAATATTATTTCAAGCGCGGATTTGTGAAAAGGGAGTCTCATTG
This sequence comes from Cerastis leucographa, assembly GCA_963082945.1. Taxonomy (NCBI): domain Eukaryota; kingdom Metazoa; phylum Arthropoda; class Insecta; order Lepidoptera; family Noctuidae; genus Cerastis; species Cerastis leucographa. The sequence goes on from OY720366.1 coordinate 2,654,749, forward strand.
ACAGTGCTTTAATTTAAATTCAACTTGAAAGTGCTAATAAGGCCGAAAGATCGAATACTAGCGTCAAATAGATTATTATAAATCTTATTGTTGTTTTTTTAGGTGGTAATCATTCACTTTAGAAATAGGTACACCCAACGTTCTAAAATTGGTCGATTATTAATTACAACATAACAAGGACAATAGTCCATATCCGCGCCAAGAATTTTCTAAAAGAGCATTAATATAATTTACTAAATGTTTTCATTAATTCCGATATATCTCTCCTTTTCAAAAACCAACAAATCCGCGCCCTTCGATCAATTTATCTATACGAGAGCAATATTATAGAACCAAATATTGATCTATGATAAAATAAATTCACTAAACTACAGACTAATATCTAAATAATTAACAACTTAGAAAAGTCTCACAATATAAAAAAAAAGTTAAAACGATCAAACACTGCAAGTCTTACAGACACGTCAATCGATGCAACAACATTCAAATCGATAAAAAAATCGTAATAAATAGCTTTAATATGAAAGCGCAATAGTGTTTTGCGAATATGAAGCGATCAGATCGCTAGAACTACGAACTATATTTACATATGTGAGCCGAGAAAAAAACGGTTTTTCCTTAATTATAATATACATTTGTCTATACATAGTTACGAATCTCATATCTATTACTAACTAAAATGTTTTTTTTTTCATCGTATATCATTACAACGCTAGAAAATGCTCAGTGGAACCCACGGCTGGAACTTTCCTGTATTCACTTATTATAAGAACAGAATGCTGATGCGTTCGTTACGTTAGACTACTAATTATTAATAGAATTATTAATAATTGAAAACATTTCGATAGAACTATCAAGGAAGTATTAACAATATTTAAGTCTGTTGCTATTACTAAAAGGACAGATTACCAACGATTTAGGGGAGTATCACAATTTAGTTATAGTTTACTAATGTGTTAGTTTAGTTTAGTAACGCGTCACCTAAGAGCGAGGAAGGGGTCAACGTGTATGAAAAACCAAAGACTTGTCTAAAATCAGTTCTAACAAGAATACAATAAAGCTCATTTTGTAGTGCATCATAGTTTCGCTGGTTCTATGCGTGCGGTATTTGAAATAATACCTTATTTAAAAGTTATAAGGTTGACATACCATAAAGACTATTTAATTAAATATTTAGTATTATGGTCGAGAGTTTGACATAGCCGCCTTTGGTGTGAAAACCTCATAAAATGGACATCAATATTATTTATTACTATTTTAATTCCCAGATTCGCATAGAAATACAATATCCAAAAACCAGAAAGTGTCAATGTTCTCAAAATCAGTGCAAACATTTAAAAGGTTCCTATGATTAAACTTTGGCTGCAATCCGGGAACTTATGAAGATACATATGAATGGTATTGGCATACACAGGAGAGCTCCAGGACACGACATACACACTCACACTCATTCTGAACAATGTGTCTAACATGGAATAATAGCACACGAACACCACTCACAACTTTAACTATCAACCAGCGACACCGCTGCAGACAACCCAGAGTATATCGAACAACCAAACGTTTAACTCCTTAGTCTACCCAAAATTCTTCAAAGCAACACCGTCACAACATTTTTAAAACCTCGCTGTGAAATAACATCATCAAGTAATTGCTACTTGTCATCAAATATAACGTGTACGTTATTTGTTGGGGACACAACGAAATAACAGCTATTTTGTTCATTGAACGGACTACTTACAACCTTCAGTGCTGCTAAAGTAGGAAATATATTTTCAACTATAATATTCTACTAATCATTTACTCTTGATTCTTGGGAACATACAAGTACAGTAGCCACAATATAGATAAAGACGGAATTTCGGCTTTATACATCGAGCGAAGACGCGCGCACACTTAGACATACTTCTACGTATAACTTATTTAATCTTATTCGCGACTGGCATTTGTTTTATATCGCCGTATACGGCTATGTGTGCGTACACTTGTTTCGCTCGTACAGACCCAGCCTTCCGTACCTATCTTTTTGTGCTATAACTATCTTCACCAGGCTGTCGAAATGTGTGTGTCCAAAACGTCGGTACAGAGTAGTAGCAGTAGCAGCGCGAGTGTGTGTGCGGTGTGTGTGTGCGGCGCGCACTAGTCCACGAGGTCGATGCGCTCGGTGCGGCGCGCGGGGCGGGCGTCCCCGTTGTGCGCGCGCGCCGGCCGCGCCCACGTGTTGACGCAGCCGTCGGCGCACGCCGTCACGAAGTACTCCGCACGGAACAGCAGCGCCGTGAGCCGCTCGTGCGCGATCTTCTTGCACACGAGCGGCTCCAGCACCGGACACTCGTCGAACCGCGGACACGACGGCGTGCCGATCAACTTCAGAGGATCGTACGAATCGCTCGATTGCGCGCCCGCAGACTTTCCTCTTAACGCGACGCTGTTCGACGCCGAAGACTTCTGCTCCGCCGGCTTTGACGTCAGACTAAAGTTCCTACGATGTTCCGACCGACGCTCCCCGAAAGAGAACCCGGCCAACCGCTGCGTCAGCGAGTTCACTCCGAGCGACCCCGAACTTTCCTCTTTCGCTTTCCCTACACTAATGTTTAGCGTCGAGACGTTGTTCACTTTCGCTTTCGTTTGCTTCGTGCCGGACGGTTCGCCCGCCGCGTTCGACCCGCTTAGCTCGGCGTGTTTGTGTCCTATTTTATTCGTTTTAGCTCCTTTAGGCGCCGAAACTTTCATACCGGGGACTCCGTTAGGGGAGAACGTTTGACTATTGGGTGAGAGATGCGCGGAGGCTCGCGCCCGGACGGGGGGCTTCAGCACGTCCTCGGTGAGGTCCCACAAGCACAACTGTGTGTCCTGAGATACACTGCCTAACCTATAACACTGCACACTTTCACTTTTTTGTCTGTCGTCTTCGACGCCTTCTTCGCTCTCGGGTTCGCTGAAGCTGACGACGTAGGGGTCGAAGGCGACGACGGAGACCCACGACCGGTGTCCCTGCCCCCGCGCCACGACGCGCCTCTCGCTGAACGACCAGACGGTGACTAGGTCGTCCTCTCCGCCGACGACGACGTACTTGCCGTCGGGGGACCAGCAGACGCAAAGGAAGCCACCGAAGTAGGAGCGCGCCCGGCCGATGAGCTCCATGGTGTCGTAGTGGAAGACCCTGAGGAAGCCGTCCTGCGATACGACGGCGAGGTTGGTGCCGCAGGGCGAGAAGGCGAACTCGTTGATGCAGCTACCGTCGCCGATGAGCCAGCGGTAGAGCGGGTTACGCGTGGACTTGGTGCGGCAGGTGTGGATGGAGTAGCCGTCGCCCTGCTTGAACAGCTGGTAGTGCGGCGCCGCCGTGCCGCACGACAGCTCCTCGTTGTACACGTACAGCTGGCCCGACGCATGCGCCGTCATGAACAGGTTGCTGGACCCAGGCACCCACCGGATGCACGTCACTCGCGTCTTGTCAATCAGTCTCTGAAAAATATGGATAATTTATTACTTTAGACTTACCTATATAGTTTATTATTTAGTTTACTGTTAAGATACTTTATATATATATTTATATTATTTATTTTTATATATTTATTATAAACCGAAATTAAACACACACGTTTCTCTTACAGTATTGCTAATTCTATGGGTACAATTTTAAGTTAATAGCACATAAAATACTTTGTGAAAAGATAGTTGAAGGTTTAGTTACTGAATATCCTAGACACGCAAAGCAATTAAATGTTTCGAAAAGTCAGTTTTATGAGCATTATGAAGGCTGATTTCTCGAAAATTTTAGTAGTATTACTAGAAAAAGCCAGTATAACCCTTGCATATAACTGACTCACAATCTTTCAAATAATATCGCGGTACCGAGGATTTGATCCTTGCGACTGAGAGAAGATATTCAAGCAGTTGGTTACTATCATATTCATCCTTGGTAAACTCTGTGCAGATTTATCACAAGATAACAGCCACCTACCTACAGGTAACGTGAATAGGGGATGATCACATTTTTTTTTCTTTGTCCGTCGGGTAGTTTATTGAAAAGTATTGGACACGTATTTTTTCTTTTTTCACGTGGGCATAAAATTACGGAGATATATTGAGTTGAAATGTCGCATGACGTCACATGTAGGTAAGTTTTATACCTACTTGTGACGTAGTTTTAACTAAGTAATTTTTTGATGTTTTGATAAAACAAAAAATACGTGTCTAATATTTTTGTATTACCTGTCTGACGGACAAAATAGAATGTCGTGTTCTTTACCCAGTCCGCACCCCTATTAAGGGAATCTAGTAATTAATGAGTCTTGTAGGAATTACCATAATAGAAATATTATTCGGTAATCTTATGGTGAAATTTTGTCTTATGTAGCAAAGATACAGCTCTATTCAATTTCACAGTTCGTAATCATTAAAACTTTCTATTGTTCACAACGACCAGTTCCCACGACCGAAAAGTACTTCAATTTAAATTAATCCAGATTGTTAATTACGAGAAAATGAGGAAAATGTCATGAGCAAAGTTATGAGTGAATTTGGATGGGTATAAGAGTAGAGGAAGACCAAAGCAACAATTTTTATTTGACAACACGGTTGGCGCAGTGGCTGAGCGATCGACTGCTGCGCTGCGTGTCGCGGGTTCGATCCCCGCACGGAATAAATATTTGTATGGCCTACAGATAGTTGTTCCGGGTCTGGCTGTTTGTGTATGTGAGTTTAAATGTTTGTTAACGCACCCACGATACAGGAGAAATTCCTAGTGTGGGGAAATTCCTGTGAAGGATGGTATGGCAAGAAAGATGGTGTCTGATGAGATGACGAGTCGAAGACTCACGAAGACTGACGAAGTATGGAAGAAGAAGATGAGCTGTACCGACCCCAAATAAATTGCGATTAGGGCAAGAGAACGATGACCAGGTGGCGTACCATGACGTCTTAAAACATTATTGTTCCATTCTCATTTCAGAGTGAAAAAGAGACTGAGCTATACAGGTCGTCTAGCTCCATCTCTTTCCCACTCTGGAATAGGAATGGAACAATAATGTTTTAAGCGTCATAGTAACCCCCCAGATTGTTAATTAAGTTTTAACAAACATACACAATCTAGATCGATTACAAATCTATACACCTGCAAACAAAAGTAGTTACTTATCCGACCAAAAGATAAAACGCAACGAAAAAAATAACAAAATATGGAAGATAAGTTACTTAGGTGTAATAGTGCACTAAGGAAATCAGGATGACAGGGAAGCATTGTCACATCATCAGGTCCATACAATCAGCCTATTATTTCCTGTCTAAGTTCGATTTGAACCCTTGTGGGTTATAGCCTATACTATATGTCGCGGCGTTACCACTGGGTCTTCACTGTTCAGAGGCAAGATATACAGTATGTTAGGTTAAACGAGGGACATATTGAGGGAGGGTATTCAGTATTCGATTCTCGTCCCAAATATGTAAAAAAACCTATAACGTATATAGAAGAATTTTTTAATGTTTTGTTTAGTGCCTAGATATTTTGGACTGTCCTAAGCCAGGTAAGTTTAAAGTATGAAGGGAAAATGGATTATACCTAAGAGTCATTGACCCGCTCACATGTTCTGCGATAATATTAAGTCGCTAGCGCAAGGGTGTATACACGTTCCGTGACATTTGCGAAAATTTTGGTATGGTTCTGTCTGTTATTTATCAGTGTTTTTTTTTTTTTTTTGTTTATATTTTTATTAGTATCATCTTAGCATGTACTATTATGGATTTGAATATGTCCCTCGTTTAAACTAACATTCTGTAGATATTACTGACCAGGGCTTTGAGCTGCTATGAGGCTCATAGTATGAGCTTCTCGTACAATGAGAGATCAGCTTTATTTGGTTCTGCATAGCTTGATTGGATGCCATGTAACGTATATTCGACCGGTTTTTGAAAAGCATTCTTGTTTAATATTTTTCGTACATGCCCAATTATTATCATCCAAGAGCCATATAAAGTCTTAAAACTAAATAAACATTAAGTTCAAGACGACTATTTTAAATTTTGGCCCACGGGTCTTATACTGGCCTATATCACGTAAATTCTAATACTATTTTACAAAGTTACTACGTAAACTCTAGTACGTTATCAACATTCCCATTTAATCTTAACATTATATAACAGAGCATGTAATACAATACATAGGATGCGCTCATGATAACTGGCTAATGATAATGCAGCGCATGGCAATAAGTAGGCACTTCACGTTCTACCTAACACGTATGTAACCTGATATGCTATAGATTTTACTATTTTAACCTAAGTAGGTCGTAGTGACATCATTCTATAGGCAGCTGGAGATTGGGTGCTCAACTTAGGGGAGGCCTAGTATGTCCCGCACTGGATTGCGATGGTGAGGGCGGGCGTTGCGAGGGACTGTTTTTTAGCCTCCAACCAAAAAAGGTGTGTTATAAGTTTAACGTGTATATCTGTCTATTTCAATGTGGCATCATATCTCCTGCATGGCTGAACCGATTTTGATAAAGTTGGTTTCGTTTGAAAGGTATTTTAATCGAGAGTGGAAAATACTTTCGATTAAAATCACACAGATACATACACACATCAAACTTATAACCCCTCTTTTTTGGTCGGTGTTTAAAAATAAATTAATCCAATCGTCGTAGTGTCGAGGGACCGCTAAGTAGACCGCGTACCTCAAGCACGAAACAAACCGGACCCTCTACGCAACGACGCGGTGACGCTTGGATTAATTTTGTTTTTGTTTTTTTAGGGGTTTTTTGTTAATGTTTCACGTTCAACAAGTGCTGATTCTCAGGTAACTTGTATTTAATATGACTCAGTTGATTGAGATCGGCGTCGGCTTCCAGTCTAACCGGATTTTACCGGATGTAGCTGAATATCTGTATTTTACATGGATTTTGATAAGTAGAGGAAGAGCAAAAATATGGCTAGAAAGTGACTACTGAAGTACTGACTTGACATCTTATAGAGATGTATGCAAGACGACAAGCTGCCTCCTATCACATGATTTGGGTACGAGTAAGAGCAAGCGGATGAATCAGGATCTTCTTTGTATCAGGGGCATGACAGTTTTTATATTTTGTTAGCCCAGAACTTCGCCACTTCCACTGCGTCGCCGGTGGCAGCGCAGACGTCAGGAAGGCTAGGATCATCAGGATGATGATCAAACTAAATATAGATACACTAGACTATGCCCGCGGCTTCGCACGCGTAGAGTTCGGTTACTGTCCCACGGGATTGTACTACCGGGCTAAAAAATCCTATGTGTTAATCCAGGTTATAAACTACCCGTGTGCCAAATTTCATCCAAATCCATTCAGTAGTTTTTGCGTGAAAGAGTAACAAATATCCATCCATCCATCCAAACTTACAAACTTTCCCGTTTGTAATATTAGTAGGATAAGTCTGAGGGGTGCTTCAGGAAAAATTTGCTTGGCTTAGCACGATTGTGTCGAATCGACCTGAAACGATATAACGATTATAGAATGCCAAACGATGTTTGCCGAAGACCCGTGCAGTACCCCTGACTGACTATGATAAATCCTAATTCAACAAGGCCACCAGTCACTTCGCTAGTCCAGTACCAACACTATTGACATCTTCGATTCTTCAAGGTTTTCTAAGAAAGGGAAATAATACGCTTCCTTTGTAAGCTTCTTAACAAAGCTGTGTAATACATAATATAATAGAGAAATTTGTAAAGATATGTTGTGTTTACTTCAGCTCAATAGCCATGTACTGGAAATTTTATGTAGAGTTATAGGTATAAATACGACGCAACTTTGTTTTCTAATAGGATAGGCAGTGACATTATTTCCGTGATTATAAACAGAATACTTCAGCGACGCAGTGTTACTGAGATTGGCGCAATGGTAGATTTTCGTATCGCGAAAATTTATATGCACAAGACATTTATTTAGGAGATTTTTGGTAAGCGAGGTGGGCATGCTCAGGCATCGCATACACGAATTAGAGATTTGAATCTGAATTACATCCACATTACTGGAGGAAATCATAGTGTGAGGGCTTCAGCAAGAATTGCACATTTTCGCACGGTAGATGTTCTTGTGAAGATAAGCTAAAAGACAGTTTTTAGAGCTTTGCTAATTTGTACTGTTGTATCTCATGGTATGCAAAAACAAATAAACTCAGGCCTTCCTGTTTAAGGGACCAGTGTAGTATCTTGACAGCTCGTCGAATTATTCGCTCAGGTTCACAAGGTTTTTTTGACTAAAGTTATAAATGAGTTGCCATTATTTTTAGTGCAACCAGATAATGGTTATATTATTATGCCTTCTAACTACGTATTTTTTCGATGTTCATAAAACTCGCTCTTGTTGGGTAAATCAGGCGTTGAACAGAGCCACAGAGGTATCTAGCGCGCAACGCGGATCCGAGTTCAGTTACAGGACTCCTTCCTAAGCAATAGATGCTGAATCGTAAAATTTATCGAGCCAATCAATACCTTCACACCCTTGTCTTCAAAATTGGCTCATTAGTTTTCGTAAAAAAACTTTTATTTTCTCAAAAAATACAGTTTCTATCAATAGGTTTTTGTTATTATTCGAATTTATAGAAGGGCCAATGTTCAATGATTCGAGATAAAAACCCAACCGAAAGACATAAGCGATACTTGCGATAAGATTCTTTACGATTAATCGAGATCAAAATCAATGATGCGAAAAGTAACGAATTTTCGTCATGGAACTCATTTTCATGGTTATCGAGGGCGCTCTAGACAAAATATGAGGACAAAATCAAAGATGGCGGCTGGAAAAACTAGCGGAATTTTCGCCATGGGTGTCGCAACCATGGTAACCGAAGGCGCTCTAAATGAATATGGGGTCAAAATAAATGGGGAAACGACAATTATCGCATTTTCGTTAAAGACCCCAAAAATCACTAAAATGACACTCATGAAAGAAAATCCAGAAATGTTCTTGGATTTTCATTTTCATCAACCCCAAAAACCATTAAAGAAAATTCGGAAATTTTCATTATATTTATCAGCGACCCCGAAAGCCATGAAAACGACAACCCGTGTTCGAAATCTAGTGACTCGATCATGAATTTCAATGTACCTATTCGAAAAACATTTTTTTATTACATCATTGTATGGTGGCTCCTGGAAATAAAAATGAATGTAAGGGTCCAATTGATAACCTCCTTTTAAGTCGGTTAATAGGTAGGTAGGTTAATACTCTAAAGTGTCAAAGGGGGAGCTTGGGCACACAGGATTTGTTTTTGTTTTTGATGCCACTTTCTGAGTTCTGCACAAGTAGACTATCGCCTTAACATAAATGAAGGCACAACTGACAGAATGGTACTTCCTGCTTTGATTGTTCCCAAAAACTCTTTTTATTTTACAACTGGGCTTTTATAATTATTTAAAGCTTTGTGCTGAAGAGATCCCAGTGGCTATAATGACGAAATTATATTCCCTATTTCGACGAAAGAAGAAGAATAGGAAGATTCTTGTACAGATTAGGCTCTATGTTGTCAGACAGAGAAATCAAGATTTTTATTATGGAGATTAAGTTTCAGAAGTTATCTCCAATTTAAGTGTAGCTGCTTAATTTGAAGCAATGAACCTGGGAGTTATGAGTCTGGATTTGTGCCCAGTTGATGGCAATAAGCTCGCTCCCTATTACATGGTCCTAAACATAGCTGGTGAAACGTGGGTGTATTACTACTATTAGGTGTGCCTCTGCCACTTCGGGGATTACAAGAGTGATATTATGAACCTTATGTAATTGCTAAAAAGTCACCGCTTACAACGACATGCCAGTTTTTATCAAAGGATAAGAAAAAATCAAACCTTACTCACCTCTTCATTGTACAATTTACTTAATTCTTTCTTAATAGGGTCTATGAGTTGTATTTGGCCGGTAGAAAATCCTATAACTAGTGACACACTGTCCGGTGTCATCGTGACAGTGTTGAAGTCGTGACAGGTTGGGTTTGTTCCTTTGTACATCTTCTTGTCAACGGGCTTCGTGAGATCTGCTGCCTGCCGAGGAAGTGTGTAATATAGTGACATGCCCTGCCGGACGTACAATTGTATGAGTTCAGTGCATTATGAGGATTAACTTAAGGTAATTAGAAAGCAAATACATCAATGTAATTGGCATCTTACTCTTAGGGATAAACATAAACTACAGAACTAAGTACGTTTTTTATTATATCTAGCATCTAAATTTTTTGCACCTCGGAAAAATTAGGACTAAGGTAGTTTTCTAATTGTAGAAGGCTATCACTATGTACAGATTCGAATTCGGGCAAAGCATGATTGCCATAAAATAGATAATTGCATTATTGTATTGTATAACGGGCTGGGGTCTACAACTCCACATCCAAAGCGTGATAGTTACATTAAAGGCATATCGAACAGTATGTTATTAGAAGTTCAGGTTTTCGTAACCATTTATTCCATATATGATTCATTTTTTATTTATCTAAGTACATAAAAGAATTGAACAATACAACAATTGAACATTGCATCTATCTTAATATAAATTGGTTAGTTTAGCTTGCAATGGACCGAACAGAAAGTTGATTATAAATTGTGCTATTTAAAACTAAATCATAAAAGTATTTGGCTCAGGAGTATGTTGCTATGTCATAAAACAAACACACCCACATAAAAATTACCAATTAAGGTTATTTATATCTAGATCCTATTTTTAGATATGGTTTTAGATATGATACTGTTGCAAAATATAGCAGCAGAAAGTGTTAAGTAACCAAATTGAACAAAGAATGATCTAATACTTAAAAAAATTGGAAATTCTAAATTATTCTATACTCTAATATTTATGTGTTCATACCAGTTTATTTAGTAAAGGTAATGATAAAATGTATCTGTCAATCAAGTAGCTTTCAATCTCAATATTTTACACATCCTCAATCAATTTATTAAGCAAACTGGATTTAGTTTACTAACAAATAAGAAATTATAATTAAATTTAAGTTTATTTTAACACAAAACCACAATTTACTATACCTTTTTAACACCTCTGTACACATAAACATAAAGTTCTTTGCCATGGTTGAAGCATATCCTATCGTCGGAGCCCTGTCCGTCGGAGCCGGGCGCTCCGCTCCCCAGCCCCGGCGGCAGGCTGACCAGCGACACACGCACATGGGAAGACCCGGAGCCACTCGTATAACCAACTCGATTAGGCCTCGAATACTCCGACAGTGTCATCAAGCGATATGTGCCCTCGCGCGTCACGAACTGTGTCTTCACGTCGTCCTTCCCTCCAGAGTCCGATTGCACAGCCATGTTAACATATTATCCTGTTATTATTCAAGGAGTCGGCCGCTAGAGAAGCCCCGATTAGACGTGACACCTCACTCCAAGTATAAACGAGTATTCGAGCGTTCGTACACAATTCCCATTGTAGAACAATACACAGCTGTGAACTTAATTCATCCGCCTCTTGGTTATCAAGCGTTATTGTGAACGTTTTTGATTACAAAACGTCGAATTAGATAAATTTGTGTATGCAACTAAAAAGTCAGGTGTCAGACAACATGACGGCTTGTTGTTTATGGCAATATGTTTTTTTCTTAAATAAAGATTGGCTAAGGTGCAACGTCTTGTTACCATTCTGCCGAAGAACCATAGACTACTAAATGTAATCGGTTGTCCATTTTTAGCAAAAACTCCCATTTTCCCCCTACTTTTTTGACAAGAAATCGGGCTGTTTATGCATTTAGAGATAGAAGCCGGATGCTATGCAGTTTGCCACTAGCTTCGATTACACTGCGAGAGATGATTTATATTTCATTGTGACGAGCGCGAACCGCGTCGCTGTCTTAAGTCTTTTCGATTTGTAGGCACGGATGCCGCACGGTGCTAAAATGTTCATGAAGTTTTGAATCCGTAGCCGAGCTTCATACGGACGAGCGTATGAAGGTTTTCCCCCCGCAGTATGGGTTGGCAGCAAAGACTACAATATATATAAAGGGTTGGCAGTAAGGTGCTGCCTGTTTGGCCGACTACTTAGCGGCGCACATAAAAAATTACTGTCATGATGCCACAACTTCCTTTACCGTTCCCTTGCCAAATCCATGGCCTTCAACATTATAAAATTAAAACGATAAGTATTATAACTTGTCAGTTGTCATGTTAGTGTCGATTGTGTCGAAGGCCAAAGTCCAATTTCTGAACCGTTTAAGAAAACATTGAGAAAGATTTTCAGTATCAGAGTAAGCCATGACGCACCTTATGTTTCGGAGCTTCGGGAGACAAGTTAGGTATAAGATTTACACTGAAATGGCGTTTTCTTCTACACATGCTTACAGCAACCACGTCATGGACCTCTTTCAGAAAGCTGCAATTAGGTAAGGTCCAACTGTTTTGGCGCCAATGAAAAAAAAAGTGATCTATATTGAGGGTACTTTTGAAGCATAATGTCTTTCTGCATGTGCATATGCATTTTGGGTTTCTGCATGTAATCTTATAAATGAAGAACATGTTTGATTTTATTCATTTGTTTTAATTTCACTTACATAATTTTTTGTAAAGTTCAACTAAACTGTAAATTAAAATTTATTTTGTCTTATCGCACAATTCAACATCCATAACCTCATTGCTTTTATCAGCAACTTCAGTGTTACCGTCATCTGATACCTTGGTTGAATCATCTGAAACCTTGGCTGAATCATCTGAAACCTTGGCTGAAACATCTGACACCTTGGCTGAATCATCTGAAACTTTAGCAGAATCATCTGAAACTTTAGCAGAATCATCTGAAACCTTGGCAGAATCATCTGTTTTAACATCTGCTTCTTCTACTGTTGATGTTGTAGTTTTTATAACCTCTTCAGCACTCTGTTCTTTTTTACTATCTGCTGAATTAGTCGAGCTTTTCTTCTTGGCTTCTTCACCTTCTTTACCATCTAGAAACTGATCCCATTTGTTTATCCTCTTACTAATTTCAGAATCAGTTTCAGCAATCCTATACTTTGTTCTACCATCCCATATTTCGGCTGTGATCTGCCGCTTTCCAAACCACCTTCCATTGATAAGTTGAATAACTGCATCGGCCATTTCTGGATCTTTCATAGTTATCTGTGCTACTCCCTCAGGGTGTCTATCATAAATGACCACTTTTCGTACCTCCCCACACTTCCCGCACTCCTCTCTCAAGTCTTGCTGATAATCCAGAATCAACTGGACCTCTTGATCAAAATCAGTTGGATGGAACAAGTTCTTAACTATAACAATCCTTTCATGTTTTGATCTTTCTCCGATAAACTTTTCTGGTCTCCAATCAAACAACTTCTGCTGCATTTTCTTTAGTTTCTCAACTTCTTTTTTCTTTTTCTTCTTTGGTTTTAGAGCAGGATTGTAATTACCTTTCATTTGGAAGGATGCTCTTTCCACTTTAATTTTATTTCCTTTTAAATCACTGCCATCGAGGAGTTTCAATGCCAAGTCAACAGATTCTATTTTGATATAGGTACACAATGCATCACCTTTGAAACAATTTTGTTCTTTATCCATGTATAGTTTGACTTTCATCTTCTGATTAGCGGGGTCTCGTTCAACAAGGCCACATTTTTGCATGAAATTGACAAATTCTTCTTCAGTCAAGTCCTGAGGTAGATTGGATACATAGACCTTGGTGTTTGTCTCCTCAGACGGTTGGAACCATTGAGGCTCAACTTTCCGTTTCACACCAGCAGCCAGCTCAGCTTTCTTTTGTGCTTTCTTTTTTTCCTCTTCCTTGCTTTTCTCTTTGTCGTCAGATGTATTATCTACGAATCCATAGGACATTTGATATAAAGCTAAAAAGTCATCATCTACTTTAGGAATCCAAGCTTTCTTTTCAACATCCCAGAAAAATTTGGAGCCATCGGCTTCTGTGTAAATATGTGTATCATCTTCATAACTGTATTCTCTCTCCATCACCTCTTGGCCTTGTTTTAAGGTCCATGAATTGGATTCTTTGCCCCATATATACTTTTGATAGTTTGAAGGGTCAGTGTAGATAGCTTCTTCGCCTTCATAAGTAACATATGGTGCGTAGTCACCCCATGCTGAAACGTCCTTATTGGCATCTTTATCATCTACGTTGGTTTTAGCCAATGCATCACGCGCATCCTTGCTTTTAGAATTTGCATCTTCTTTAATGGGTTCCGGCAAATTCCCTTGGCCTTTACTTACAGAAATTATTGACTTATCTAGTATAACCAAATCCGACCTCGCGGTTTTACTCGCTGCTGCTTCCTCTAGCAGAGTTTTAGCTTGTAGTTCTTCTTCGGCCAATTTTTGCGCTGTTTCGTTAGATAGCTTGATCACAAAGCCCGATTTAGAGCCTTTCTCTTGCCGTGCCATCCTAATATTTTTAATCCTTTCGTCACATATCCATTTATATTTAATAAATCATAATGTAAATTAAAAATTTTTACTTTGTTTTACATTAAATTTTGATATCGATGAAATTGTGATTTGTTTATTTTCCCGTACAGGTTCCAGATGTCAAAATCAAAAGTCAAGCATGGGTAAAGTGAAGTGAAAAGTTACACATGTTGAGCTGCGTCACTAGGCGAGCCGAACACGATCGGACGGAGCACGAATTGTCTAAGCGTAGACTCACTTAAAAGCTTCGACAGAACACTCCCGCCAAGCTATTTTTGTGCTCTGCTCGAGTGCGGCTCGCCAGTCGCCTAGTTTGCATAGACCCAGACTTATAGGTCACCATTGAGGAATAAGCTATAGAAATGGCATAGCTGAGCCTACCCCTCTGAACTCCTGGCAGATTATTTACCTTGATTAGGAATTGGGGAGGTCGCAAGGTACTGGCTGAAACCCGGTCGAGTAAAATATTCTGGTGACTAAAAACAATTTAGTTTCACAAACTGTCACCGACCTCTGAGATAGTCGGCTAGAAATCGGAGAAGTTGAGAACCAAATCCGAGAGATGCAAACTTCATCAGAAGAATATCATTGTCGACTTTTACGAACACTTTTCTAATATCAAAATATGCTGGATCAACCTGACTGCCAGCGGTCATTTTGGTCTTCAAGTAGTCAGCAAATTATATATGTTTAGTTAAAGTAAAACGTGTAGGACGAAACCCATGCTGGAAATGATCTAGTAAACCACTGACTTGCTTAGAGATCGAATTATTTATAACGGACTCGAAAAAAAGTCCGAAGACGGATAGCACAGTAATAGGTCTGAAGTTCGTAATGTCAGTAGCTAATCCACATTTTAGGACTGGCGTGACACTAGACACCTTTCAACAGTGGGGTATACACTGTGCTGCATTGACAGATTAAGTATAAACAAGAGAGGCTAATACGGAAAGACAGTCCTTTATAAGGAAGGCTGGTATAGCGTCAGGTCCATATGCAGACGAAGTTTTAAGCCTAAGAACTGCTCGCCGCAATTCTGATGCATTGATATGATATAGTGATCATAGGCAAACAGACTGGATACGGGCAAAGTAATACCTAAGTTAGGCGTTTTTTGAGGCTTGACAGTACACCCTGATTTTGTGATGACCAAGCATTGGCTCAATAGTTGTTAGCTCTGCATCTGGGTTCTTATTTTGGCAGTCACTTAAATTATTGGAGACATCTAGATTCCCAGTACTTCGCGGTAGGCTAAACTACAGACAGATCGCGAAGTTATCAATTTATGTGGTTTTTAAAGCTCATAACTTGGTCATTAAGTTTAGTGAAGCATTTGTTAACAATCAGAGTAACTTGCTTTGCCACAGCATTGCTAATCATATTGGTCAAGCGCTCATTTATAGCATGTTGAAACTCTTCTTGTATTACAACTCGTAAGTTATCTAAATATGTGTCATCCGGGTGCAAATACTCGTCAGATTGTGTTTTACGAACTGTGACATTCATGTTATGTTTATCGCAAGGAAATTGGCTTTCTGGTGAATGCTATAGGTGTTGTGATTTTCTCGAATATCAGTAAATTGACCGGACTGATTTGAGCCCGCCTCCAATCTTGTAGATCAAAACAGAGTATTTTCTAGTTGCTTGTATTTGCACTCAAGGCAAATCCACATCTCCATCAGTTCTGTAGTCATAGTGCTGAATGTAGCTTCGGGAGCATTGGCACATTGGATATCATACACTTGCACGCATAGAATACAGCGAAGCCATTAAGCATTCTCTATAGGATTTTTACATTCACCACATATAACCAAAACTGACACCGGCGCCATTTCTCAAAATTGACGGCTTGATTATTTTAAGTGTCAATGCCAAAATATAGTACAATATCTTTCTGTGACTATCCTTCTGTACCTGTCGTTGTTGATTATCACATCTGCACAATACGTGGAACAATACCTACAAATCACAAAAAGAACAACTTTCAATGAGAATCTAACTTACGACGAATTGCATGCGATTTGCACTGCGCTAATAATTGTACATAGGCTATCGAAATAGTGGTTTAGGCTCGGCGCACAGTATTTTAAAATTTTAGAAGTCGTTATTACGTTTCATGCTACAAAAATATTGCGAACTGACAGATTCGCTTTGTTCGAACTTTGTGGGGTTGCGAATTTGCGATGTCTATGTGTTGCTGTAAACACGTGGTTAAGTGCATTATTGTGAATTTTTGGAGTCTATTGTACTGAGTACTTGCATTTTTGTGTTGTTTGTGTCTTTTTGCCTGCTGTGTGTCATAGTGTAAGTGATTATTTATCATTTTTTCATTTCCCTCATTCAAGGTGCCCCTGATGGGGGCGGGACTTACTCTTTGAATAATTCCTTACGGACTCGAAGCCAGGTTTCTGGCTCGGGACGCTCTGAGAGGAAAATTAATAAGCGACAGGGTGATGAATTGATTGGTCCGAATGCTAAAAAAATTAACCCACCATCGGGTTCCAATCAATCAGTATACTCCAAGCCGGGTTTCGAGTCTCACTCTAAAGTACTGTACAGTCCAAGTGACAAGGGTCCTTTTATTGTGCATGTTACCCGATCGGAACCAGATCTATCGGCTGGGCAATCGATAAAGATTCTAATGTTTGCGCAACTCATCCATTCCAACCGACTGGACCTTGGAGGAACTGGTAGAAGGGATTAGAACCCCTCCCACCTGCGGAGAAGTAATCAGAGCCCATCGCTTGAATGTCAAATCCAAAAGGGAAGACACGGTTACCTGGATCCGTTCCACTACAGTAGTTTTAACCTTTACTGGCCAAACACTTCCTGAGAGAGTTTTCTGCTATGAGACATCACTCCCTGTAAGTACTTATCAATTGCCAACTATTCAATGTAGGAACTGCTGCCGCTTTGGACACATCCGCACTCAATGCCATTCAAAGCCCCGGTGTTTCAGATGTGGCCAAAAACACTCTGATGACAGCTGTTCAATCACTGATGATCTTTCAACCTGTATCCTGTGCCGAGGTACTCACAAAGCAACTGATGCTAAATGTCCAGAGCATTCACGGCAAAAATCAATCAAAATTGTTATGTCTCAGGATAATAGTAGTTATTCTGAGGCTGCACTCAGATTTCCCTATCCTAAGCGTTTATATGCTGACATCACTGCCTCTGCTTCCTCTCCTTTCCCCCCTTCACAGCAAATTCTATTGTCTCAACAGTCCTCATACTTCTTGCAATCCCCCCCACACTTCCCTGCTCAACCCCAGTCTCAGTCCTATACAAAGACTATCTACCGTACTCCCCGTCCAAGAACCCCACTAGGTTAATCCTATGATGTTCATGCTCATAGAGATATTACTAATTCTCCTGCTTATTCCCAACCAAATGGGTGTGCCCTCCTCGCCCCCCTCGAAGAAACCACCCCTTTACTTACTCCCAATGAAAACCTGATAGAGCTCCTTACCTGCTCCCTTATTAACATCATCTCCAAGTTTAGTGATAGTTTACCGAACAATGTCGTTAACCTTCTACAACAACTTCTCCAAACCCTAATTAATAAAAATGCCCCCCATACCCTCCTACAATGGAACTGTGGAAGTATCCGTAGAAAAAGCATGAGCTTATTGATCTAATAAATCGCTACAAACCTGTCCTCCTTGCTGTCTCGGAGACTTGGCTGGTGCAGGGTACCGTGTTTAGGTTTCCGGGATTTTCCTGCCTTCGGGACGACAGGGCGAATGGCTGGGCGGGATGTGCCTTGCTGGTCTCAAGATCCGTTCCATCCTCCCAAATTAATATTTCTGCTCATAGCAATGAAATTCATGTCGTAGCAGTGAAAGCATATAATACATATATCATTTGTTTCATGCTATATCCCCATCCAATTAGTAGAGCCATATTAGAGCTGAATAATATTTTTTCTTCCATACAGGGCGCTCTCATAGTCGTAGGAGACTTAAATTATTGTCATCACACTATGTGGGGGTCACATTACATAGACACATCTGCCCCTTTTCTAATTGATTTATTGGAAGACATCAACTTATGCCTACTAAACGATGGATCTCCGACTCGCAGGGTACGTCCCGGTCAAAATAACAGTGTCAATACCTTACATTCTCCTCTCCTTCCCTAGTGAATTCTCTCTCCTGGTCTGTGTTAACTAATTCATGTGATAGCGACCACTTTCCAATTCTAATCAATTTTCTTCAATCAGCTACTCCCCCTCCCATCCTTTCTCCCTTGCAGCGATATAGATTGACAGATGCAGACTGGAACAAATATTCTCTAGCCTTCTTTCTTTAAATTTCTTAGTGGCCTATGAAAATTTCGTTTCTTGTATCCTTTTTGGTGCTGACCAGTCTATTCCGCTCAATATTCTTCTCGTGGTCGCATCCCTTCTCCCCCTTGGTGGGATTCAGAATGTACCAAGATGGTGCGTCTACGTAACGAATCGGAAGACTCATGCAGCAGACTTAACTATAGCAAATTATATTTATTTTATGAAAACTGGGGCCAAAGCCAAGAGAATCTTAGCCAAGAAGAAAGCCGTAGGTTGGCAAAAGTTCTGTGAATCCTTATCCCCTCGTACCCCTTTGACAGTCGTATGGCGCAAAATTAATAGCTTCCGAAGAATATTCAGTGATCACAATATTTCCTCAAATGACCCCTCTATTTGGCTTGATGATTTTGTTAATAGATTGGCCCCACCTTCTGTACCTCATGTTGATTGCTTTCCTCCTATTCTGATTTCCCCCCCTACACCTGACAGACTGAACGATCATTTCTCGCTTGCTGAACTTACATGTGCCTTAGATCACCTCAAGGACTCCTCTCCAGGCATAGACGGCATCACCTACTCTTTTATTTGTAAGGCTAGTCAATCCTCAAAATTATATTATCTTTTAAGTGTTATTAACGAAGTTTTCTTATCTTCAAATATACCTGAGTCCTGGAAAACCCAAGTTATAATCCCCATATTAAAGCCTAGGAAAGATCCAAATCTCTCAACATCATATTTCGGTTTTGGCAAAGTTTTTTTTTTGGACATTGCCTTCCAACGCAATGTCTTCCGGTTCACGATTGCCAGCACTTAAGCTTTGGCTCTCTTGCGGATATCCTCATTTCTGATTTGATCACGCAAGGAAACTCCGAGCATAGCCATAAACAAAGGGCAATGGAGAGCCATTGCCCTTTGTTTGACTCTAAACCTTCTGATGCGTCCCATTGTGAGCGACCACGTTTCAGTCCCGTATATAATCACTGGCCACACACTGTTCATAGACTTTCGACAGTCTTTAGATAGTTGGAATGGAACTGATTTCTCATTGCACTGTTTAACTGCCTCCTTCTATAACTAGCCATAATAAAAATGTAATGATGGTGATGATCACCTATCTTGCATTCTAGTATGAGTTCAATCCGTTAATCTGATTTATGTGAATCAGAATGTAAAGATAATTAAGATATATTTTAGGAATTTATTTCTCTATTCTTCAAGCTTACAATATGAATATTATATGAAATATTGAATGAATATTTTGAAGCATCTTTTATTATAATTGTTAAAAGGCGATTGGTGGCAAAAAGGATGGTCCATTGGCAACACTGCTCTATACTGTCCGCTGTCATAAGCTGACACTGACTTCTCAATGTCAGCTGACGTAATGGAATGATAACGTCAACCGTCAAGTCAACGTTAATTCAGTTTCAGTTCGACAGCAACGTTGAAAAAGGCTTGAAGTGCTGTAATTTGGTGTTTAATCATTTGGATTTTATTGAAATTATAGCATACGCAATCAGTAATCAGTTTATCAATTAATTAAAAGCATTTATTTAATCATCGCTACCGCACCGACCGACAGTATAGAGTTCTGAAGATGGAAGACCTAAAGGATGTGTATCTGACTCCCTTGCCCGATTCGCCTTACGTGAGGCCTTTTCGTTTCAACTACACTCAGGGAGGCAAGGAGAAGAACTGGGATATGCTAGAGGTGCATGACAGCGTCGCTATCATAGTCTTCAATGTGACCAGGAATGTGTTAATATTTGTGAAGCAATTCAGACCCGGTGAGTAGACGCGAGTTTTTTTGTTCCCGAAAACAAAAAAAGCGCTATGACGTGGTTTTGAGAAGGTATACAGTTGATGGTGATATTATGCAAAATTAAGATAAACAGACAATTTAAAGAACATTCAGAAGAATCTAGACTACCATTATTCGAAAAAGTTTTAGGCAGTTGAGTTCTACTGTTACCTGATGTGACAGTGCCAGTATTTTACATCGAATATCAGCCTTCTTAAGCTCCAAAACGTAATTCTGATCCTGTGATTGATGACTGTTATCCGCTTAAAATATGATGATCATAATGATAATAATTATTTAAAAATTAGGAAAAAAAACAGCCAAAAAAGACTCGATTTTACATAAAAACTCCAGCAAAATTATCTGTAGTGTCAAACAACTTCTATTACACAAGTGATTTTTCTTGTATACTACAAAAGTATTAAAAAAAAAAACCCATCAAACATTTCCTGTATAAAAATGAGGAACTGTTTGGTTTTAGTCAATAAATAACTACATTGAGATGAAAATGTACAGTTGCCTAACATTGTAAATGATTTTAATGACATGAAACTGATAAGCAGATTAATCATTTTCACATTTTATAGCTGCTTTTAATTGCTTAGTTAGCTCTGAATGAAACTCTTTACAATCTTCTCTTTGGAAAAATTATAGTATTTGGTCACTCAGACTTGTCAGTCTGACAATGACAATAAAAATAAAAAGAAATAAAAGAGAAATATTATAAAAATAAATACAAAATTCTGCAAAGTGGTTTCTCTTATCAAAATTTTTTTTTTTGAGTTATAAATTATTGTTAAAACTATAAAATAAAAAAAACAATGGAGCGCTTGGTTATTGGTCAAGTCTATAAGACAGATATACAATACTCACCTGAGCTTAAACCATATCGTATATTCTTTAAGCTGAATGGTAACCAAGAGACACATGATTCTCTGGCATTACATGACTCTGTTACTGTTCTGATCTACAATGTTACGAGAAAAGTGTTCGTTCTGTCTAATCATTTTAGACCTGGTGAGTGAGACACCACACAATCAACATAATATTGATCTATTTTGATGCCCTGTCATTTCCCCTGTTCATAGTAATAGCAATTTCAACTGCTCCTGCAGAGTGTGGAGTCCTGTTTTGGTTCATTTTAACTGATCCCAGGAACAAACACGGACTAAAATAAATGGATATTGTATGCACACGTATATACAGAAATACTGTTTAAGTGAAACAGTGCCCGAGCTAGCTGCATGGTGTGGCAGGGGGCAAATACCTTTGCTCTCGTCACTATACCCCTCCCACAATGCGCATATTCCTCGATACCTTAAGTGGTAGGCCTGTAATATAATTTTTTTCTTTGTCTCCAGCCATATACTACAATAGTATACCACAAGTAGACCGTCAAAGTAATGTGATAGACACTACAAAGTACCCAGCACAGTTAGGCATTACCCTAGAGATGTGTGCTGGCATTGTCGACAAGAACATGTCTCTCCAGGAGATTGCCAGGGAAGAAGTGCTTGAAGAATGCGGGTATGATGTGCCGCTCAATGACCTGCACAAAATTGCATCTTACAGGTCAGTTTTTCAGGTTCATTTTCAGTTTTACGTAAGTTATTGAGACTGAAACTTATTACTGAAAGTGTCAAGAGGTCAAATTTTAATGTTATCAGAGAAATAGCATCACCCCTTTTTCGCGAGTCTGCAATTCGAAACTAAACTATAGGTACCACGTCATTTAGCACTGTCTTGCATTGAAAATAAGTCGTGTTTTTGTCCATCATTTTGTATTTTATTTTAATTGAAGCTTGAAGTTAAGGGGGGAGTGCCAGGGCAGCTTTTTTGCAATTTGCAGGTTATTAAGGTTATTCAATGGGATTAAATGAACTTAGAGGGTTTATTGATGATTTTAATGATTATATATACCTACTCTGTAAAGCAATATTTGTAACGGTCGCGAATCCTATTTTAATCAACATTACTACCCGACACAGGCAATTTGCAAAAAACGTGAGAAAATTAGAATTTCGTGGGTTACCCTGCCGCTTTCACTTTAAATGAATAATTACAATACCTATCTGTTAACCTAAATTGGTAACATAAACAAAATTGATAAAACAATACATATAAAACCGGGCAAGTGCGAGTCGGACTAGCGCACGAAGGGTTCCGTTCTGGATATAAAACGAGCAAAAAAATCATTTTCTTTTATGGGAGCCCCTTTAAATATTTATTTAATTCTTTTTTTAGTATTTTTTGTTATAACGGCAACAGTAATACATCATCATCATCATCTGCCTAGCCTTTTCCCAAACTCTCTTGGGGTCGCCTTCCAGTCTAACCGGATGCAGCTGAGTACCAGTATTTTACATGAAGCGACTGCCTATCTGACCTCCACAACCCAGTAACTGGGTAATACGATACCCCTTGGTAAGACTGGATGTCAGACTTTTTTTTGGCTTCTGACTACTCGTAACGACTGTCAAAGATCTACAAACACAGCCGGTACCAACGGCTTAACGTGCTTTCCGAGGCACGGAGGAAATTCGGTATGCAGAAATAAATATTTATGCAACAGAAATACATAATCTGTAGAAATTTCAACTGGCTAACTATCACGGTTCATGAGATACAGCCTGATGACAGACGGACGGACGGACGGACGGACAGCGAAGTCTTAGTAATAGTAATGACCCTTTGGGTACGGAACCCTAAAAACTAATTGGAGGTACCTAATGTAAATTGGTTGATTGACCGTTATTTTGCACACAGGGCCGGCGTGGGCGTGCAGGGCGCGTTACAGACGATGTTCTACTGCGAGGTCACTGATGACATGAAAGTAGGCAAAGGTCAGTAAACCACACATTTTTCTCTCTCTTATCATGTACATCAGAACGTTCGGCCAGTCGAGATAGGGAGCTGGCTGTTACTCCAGTTTTTAATGACGATTATGTGACGCATAAAGACGCCAGCCAAAGAATTTGTGACAGAACAGTTCGAAAGTTAGAAGCATTTATTTATGGCCGAACGACCTGATATCAGAACGTTCGGCCAACCTGAATCTCCATAACTGAGGACCTTAGAGTAACTGTTACTGAATAAAGATTTACTGACGATTTATTGACAAACAACCAATGCTTTACTTTTACTCGTAATGCCACCGGTTAAAAGTAAAATGAATTTTGGTTTCTGTAACATCAGGACGTTCGGCTAACGTAATCTCCATAACTGAGGACCTGAGAGAAACCGTTAATGAATAAAGACTTAGTGACGAGACTGAAACGAACTTTTATTGTTTTATTTTTCTTTGTGATGGCCCCCTTATATAGTAAATTAAAAATTTAACATATAACCTCAAAACATTGGCATTATCGATTCCTCCACAAGGAAGAAGCCCAGAGAAACCGTTAATCAATAAAGATTTTGTGACGACACTGAAATGAACTTTTATTGTTTTATTTTTCTTTGTGATGGCCCCCTTATATAGTAAATTAAAAATTTACAATATAACCTCAAAACATTGGGATTATCGATTGCTCCACAACGAAGAAGCCTAGAATACTCGCAAAACCCTTGATGTGTTAAAGGTTTCAGTGCAATGGTGTCAGTATTTTTGTTGATTCCAGATTAATCTTTAAAAATGCACTATGGCGGATGGCGACTGAAATAGGGTGACCATGTATTCCAACGAAACAAGTATTTAAACAAGTATTTTGTAGGTATCTATCTACTGAATGAAGCAAAACACGTCGGAATTGTTGAAATAAGGTGATTATGTAGGTATTGCAACAAAATAAATGGATACGCGGACGGAGGACTTTGAGAAGGAGTGCAGATAACCAATATTTTATATAATATGCATTAGAAATAATTGTTATAAAAAAAAAAAACGTTACACACACCAATGGTGGTGTGTGTAACGTTTTTTTTTATAACAATTAGCGTTATGATGTGGCCTCTTTGCTTCTTCTTTTATTATTTTTCCGTGTCTGGAGGTCTACTCTCTTTCTCCGAAACGTAACTTCGGCAACGAACAAAAATGAAACGTAGATACGTTTGTGACCCTACTCTATATAATTTGCATTTTTGAATTCGAACTTCTTGTGTGCGTCCGCACACAAGAAATTAGAATTCACAGACAATTAACATATTGAATGTTATTGTGTGCGTCCGCAAATGATATAGAGTAGGGTCACAAACGTATCTACGTTTAATTTTCGTTCGTTGCCGAAGTTACGTTTCGGAGAAAGAGAGTAGACCAGAGTAGTCACATGAAAAAACATAATTGAAACTATCGATCGAATTTCGACCAATAGGCCACTACTAAGTTTTGCTTCATTCAGTTACGGCGGCTTTCTATAAAAATCTCAATCCCATTTTTTACCCCCGACCAAAAAAGAGGGGTGTATCTGTGTCTGTCTGTGGCATCGTAGCTCCTAAACGGATGTACCGATTTTGATAAAATTGGTTTCGTTTGAAAGGTCTTTTAATCGAGAGTGTTCTTAGCTATGTTTTGAAAATATCTACTCAGCCTTTTGATGGTAATCACGTCTTTTCTAGTTGAAGGGAAATTAACAACTTCCACAGGTCTGGTCGATTCGAAATTTGTAATCTTGTCATTTGTCAACTTGGGCATCGCCAGGGGGGGTGGTTGCACCCCCCTTCACCCCAAAAACGTTTTATTTTTATTTCGTTTATTGGCGAGAAGTCGCGCAACACCGAGAAAAGTGGAAGCAATGGGGAGACCTATGTCCAAGATTGGGACATTCAAGGCTTAGATAAAATAATATAAGTTTAAAAAGCATAAATAAAAATGAAACTTATTACAAGCACAAATCAAAGCGGACCCCCGACGCTAAGATGCTTGGATTATTTTATTTTTGGTTTTTTAGAGGTTTTTTGTGTCGGGGGTTCTTTTAAATTTTTAATTTAATTTTTATTCATTGTCATTCTAAAAAATATCAATTATTATGTACCTAACTACCTACCGCTTTTTGGATGATTGATAACAAATAAAGCCTTTTTCAATTAGGGTACTTAGTCAAATTTCCCAATCTCCAATGTCAGTCACCTTTCCACTTTCGTTTGCTTTTAGCCAAAATAGACTCGACTAATATAACAAAAACTTCACAAGTGGATACTGGTATGCAGGCATCAGCTCAACATTGCTTGTACCTATATAATTTAATATTACAACGTGTTTTGCTTCATTGTTTAGTTAATTTAGTACTCGATAAATACTTGTTTCGTTGAAATACATGGTCACCCTATTTCAGTCGCCATCCGCCATAGTGCATTTTTAAAGATTAATCTGGAATCAACAAAAATACTGACACCATTGCACTGAAACCTTTAACACATCAAGGGTTTTGCGAGTATTCTAGGCTTCTTCGTTGTGGAGCAATCGATAATCCCAATGTTTTGAGGTTATATTGTAAATTTTTAATTTACTATATAAGGGGGCCATCACAAAGAAAAATAAAACAATAAAAGTTCATTTCAGTGTCGTCACAAAATCTTTATTGATTAACGGTTTCTCTGGGCTTCTTCTTTGTGGAGGAATCGATAATGCCAATGTTTTGAGGTTATATGTTAAATTTTTAATTTACTATATAAGGGGGCCATCACAAAGAAAAATAAAACAATAAAAGTTCGTTTCAGTCTCGTCACTAAGTCTTTATTCATTAACGGTTTCTCTCAGGTCCTCAGTTATGGAGATTACGTTGGCCGAACGTCCTGATGTTACAGAAACCAAAATTCATTTTACTTTTAACCGGTGGCATTACGAGTAAAAGTAAAGCATTGGTTGTTTGTCAATAAATCGTCAGTAAATCTTCATTCAGTAACAGTTACTCTAAGGTCCTCAGTTATGGAGATTCAGGTTGGCCGAACGTTCTGATATCAGGTCGTTCGGCCATAAATAAATGCTTCTAACTTTCGAACTGTTCTGTCACAAATTCTTTGGCTGGCGTCTTTATGCGTCACATAATCGTCATTAAAAACTGGAGTAGCAGCCAGCTCCCTATCTCGACTGGCCGAACGTTCTGATGTTCATCTCTTATCTACTATACTACTATGGTTAGATGTGTGTACAGAGGCATGACTTTTTTGAAGAATGGTCCAAATTCGACTCAGTCAGCACGATATCAGCTTTCTTGAGTCTCTTGGTATTTCTTGGTAGAACGTGAAACACATGTAATACTTAATTATAAGAGCAAATATCCCGCGTCTGATTGTAGATATTTGCATGAAAACTTCGCAGTTTCAGTGCGCACAAGTGTGCAATCAATTTGTCATGTTAAAATTGAATAACATGATAAAAAAATTAAGTTATTGATCCAAGTCTTTGTAATTATATGTGAAAACCGTTCAGGCTCAGAATGTCTCTTTCCCATTTTGCATCTCAGTGGCACGAATTTTTCATACCACTTCCTCATTGGCCAGCCTCTCAGATCCCCAGTTCATTCTTGGGTAACATGAGTAGGTATTGTGTTGCTATATGAATATTACGTGCCTAGGAAGAGAAATGAATGTGTACGGTAAGGAACATTTTTCCTACGAAAGGGACATTTCGGGAAGACATGCATAATTAATGTTATTTGTAGATATTATTATACAGGCTGTAACGGAAAGGGTATATACATCCTTAAGGGTGTGCTACAGACCATCAAACTTAACATGTTTCTTATGATAAAAAAAATATTTTTGAAGCAAAAAAAAATATCTGCTGCCTATACATTTGGGTCGAATAGGTATTGCAATTTTCTATGGGGCAGCAGACATTTTTTTTGCTGAAAAACATGTTTTGTGATGAGAAACATGTTCTGTTTGATAGTCTGTAGCACACCCTTAAGTATGTATATACCCTTTCCGTTACACCCTGTATATTTAAATGCACGTAGTAACTCCGTGTGTGCCTCTTTCGTGCTTTGTTGAAAATACTTGTGATCAGAGGCTCTAGCATGAGCGCGCGGTGTAAAGGTAACAAAAAATACGTCTCATTTTAACATCAAACTAAGTAATCGAGGACGCCCATCCCAGACCTTGACATCATAAACGAATATCCATTAGTAACTGGCTAAAATATTTCGAACATCGCGAGCTATATTATATCGTGTTAAGTATGGGTTTTCCCGTATCAATTCTCAGTAGCAGCCCCGAGCCCGCTTAGAGTGAAATACATTAGCATTGTTTTCGAGTATCTCTATCTCTTTTTGTCACGTAAGGGCTTCATTTGATAAAGCGAGAAGCATTCATTCAAATCGGAAGCACTTTATCATGCGGTTGACCTCTCACTTTATTTTTTTTTTTAATTCAGACCCATAAAGTGTTGCTATAATCCCAAAAGGGTTAGACAGAGGTGTACCTAGTTAGTACCTACACCCAAATTTAGCCAGTTATGTTTAAGTCCCATGGGGCGAACGAGAAAGGGAAGAACGTGCATGTAAATATGATTCTACCCTTAGGCATCTGTTCCACTGCCGACGAGAGACTAGTGTTCTCGCTAAACTGCTAAAGAAACGAACCTAAAATATAATAGATGAAGGTCCCATGCGTGGCAGTAGCAAATATAAGTCGCTGTCCGTTCACTATGCTGATTTGAACGCTCTAGTTGTTCAATAGCTGCTGTCATTTAGCATGGCAATAGCGGTCATTGACCCACCTACATTTATTGACATCCTTAATTGCAATCATGGAAATAAAGACTTTAAACACCCTGAATTGACATCTATCGTGATCCTCAACACTCTTACCAATGAAAACGAAATAAAATCATTGTTTTGGTTCGTTCAAAGAGATATTAAGAGAAGAGCAGTGACCGATATTGTCTTGCTAAATGGCAGCAACTACAGTGAAGTTTCTTGTTGCTGGCTCTACTTGATTCTTGCTAATCATCTGCGATGGGACCGGTGCCTTATCTATAGGTACTATACTAATATTATAAAGAGGTAAAACTTGTTTGTAAGTTTGTATGTAGGGGGTAATCTTTGGAACTGCAGATCGGATGCCAAAAATTGTTTCACTACCGGGAAGCTACATTATCCCCGAGTGCTATAGGCTACATTTCAAACGTTTCCGTGGGTTAGTTTCAGTACATAACGGGAGCGAAGCTGCGAGCAAAAGCTAGTAAGTTATAATTAAGAGGGGACTCTAGGCTCTAGGAATTTGAGGAATAGGTATTTGAAGAAACTATTGCCGTCGCGCTGCGACCGACCAAGCCCCTGTAAACGCAAAAGGGACAACTGCAACTCACGCTGATTTTACCTACAAAAATCTTCTTCAAATCTAAACTGATCTAAATTATTCTTATATCAAAATTTAGAGGAAAAGTATGCCTCTATTATACTAAACTACGCTTCTATTATTTTATTTTTTGTTAAAAACTTATCTAATTTGTCTGATACTCGAAATCGTCTGAACATGGCAGTAAAAACGGACATTTTTCGGGTTTTTGGATTGTCATAATTATTTTAATGATTATGTTTTGAAAAAAAAGGAAATAATAGGGGCATGTATTAATAAGACCTAGATTTTTTGGAAACAAATCATTGCTCTAGACGCATTATCCACGAAGAAAACAGCGAAATACGTTTGTATGGAGAAAGGCCCCGTAGAGTCCCCTCTTAAGGGGTGTTTACATCGGTGTATTGTTGTTCATGTTACCTTCATTTATTAAGCTGAATAAACTTATCAAGTAAACGTATCGTGTATATCTTTAAATGGATCTCAACTTTAAAAATTCTGTCAGTTATATTGAACTGTTGGCACAGTTTTTTTTCAAGGATGTTTTCAATACTTAACTGTGTACAGGCCTAATTAATCTATGGTTATAGTTTTGTAAAGCTAGATTGCTAGGAAAATGCTAATTATTATAATAACGTTTGATTGGGCCTGGTGCTGCCTCTGGCATATACCTAATGATTGAAATCTTTCACCACGGTTAAAAACACAAAAATAGAAGCAAAACTTCAAAACGAATCATCAGTTAGATTTTCCGATAAGTCACATAATTCTGTTAAAATATTATTGCATAATCAGCCTTTCATGTTCCAACTGTGTAGAATGTGGGTTGGTTAAATTCCTATAGGATAGGCCATGAAATAACACATTCCAAAACGTTTTTCTTTAGGACGTAGTTCATACTCAAACAACTACTAGAAACTGATAACTAGTAATAACGATTGTAATGGTTTTACACCCGTATGATACTTAAGTGGTGCGATAAGCAAATCTGTGATTTGTGATCTTGAGGAAATAGGGTTCTTATTTAACTACATTCACTTCTATCTAGACGGGTGGATGAAACAAAAAAGTACCTAGTATTCTTAAAAATACCAGACAGAGTAGTAACTAGTACCAGACATAAGTAGATTTTTTGATCGACAACGCAATTATCCTATAGCATTTTAGTTAAATTGTTTGCAACAAGCACAATCAGTATCATCCATAAAACAATGAAAAACTTTTATGTGAAACGTGTAGGTACTTTTAATTATAAAATTATATAATTGTATTTTCGCTGTGCACTCGTGCTGGGCCCTCATAAAGCCTGAGGTCTCAATCCATAGCGATATACTCATTTAGGCCCAGACTCTAGCAAGGCGGAGACGAGAAGAGACGCGAGCGGCGTGCGGCGAGCTAAATTGCGCCAGTACGCATCTCCGCACAGCTTCGGTGGATACACCTTAGCTCCTAAGCATCTCCTCTCCGTTTCTAACATCACCATCTCCGTACATCTTCGCTTCGGAGGATTCCACGCCTTACTCCAGTCCCTGTAAACTGAGACATCACTTCGCTATAAATACGACACGCATGTATCGTGAAATATGACAGCAGATCTTTGTAATGTTGTAGGAACTCACTCACTTATCTTTCTAAGAATCTACTCGCGATATCGATCTCAATTGTTTGATGGCCTCCACGTACTGATTAGCGGCAAATACCGCCTTAAGTGTATGTTTAAATTATTGTGATTAGCAAATAGCAGTTTTTCGAGGGAAAAAAGCGAAGGTAATCTTTGGTAATGTTCATATCATAATTATATTCAGTCTTCGTTATAGAAGCGAGATTTTGCAGTCAAATCATGTCGAGAACTAACAATCTCAGCAGCTAGTATGAAATTTGATATTAGCAGATTTACCAATACTAAGTTTTATCAGACTTTGAGAGGAAAACCCTCACAATCGCCAAACTTATCAATCGTATGTCTGATTGTCACTGATATTCTTAGGCTTGTGTTCACACTTGTGCATGAATAGGTACGGCCAGGCAGCAAACTTGCCAAAGTTTAAGTATACACACTAACGGATCGGCTTCGTACTTAGCAAAAATACAGTAATAGTCTTTATGAGCTAACAAAAATATTTAATTAACGTGAAAATATCTTTCCAAGTGTCGTCCTTATACACCCCATTTTAGCGATAGTGTTGGTTTATATTAATTTTCACTTTAATTCGCAGGTGGCGGCGTCGAAGATGAAATAATCGAAGTTGTAGAAAAATCAATAACTGAAGTAGAGAAATGGATATACGGCCCAGGACCACTAAACAGTCCGCCATCTTGCCTGTTCGCTCTCATGTGGTTTTTACGAAACAAGGCGGATAAGTACAGAAAGTAGGTCAATTTGTTTGAAACACAGTGTATTTCTGGCTGCTAGCTATACGGTCTAATATTGAGGATATTGGCGTTTTTAAGTTTAATATATCATAAGACGTCCACACTGGACATAGACCTCCCCCGAATTTTGTCACATTGGCCGGTACTTTGCATTCCGCACCCCGCAGAATTCCTTAATCTTCTTTGGCCCCTGTTCCCGAATCGAGGCGATTGTAAATTCGGGTGCAGGTCTTCAGTTCACCTTGTGGGAGGTCTAAAGTACATAGATTTTATAATAATAAGTTCAAGTATTTTTCTAGAAGTTAAGTTAGTGTTTTACTGCTTATATTTGTAGATTTCTAATTCTGTGGATTTTCTTTTGGTGCAATCATGAAGCTTAGATAGTATGTTATTTTTGGTATTATTCCTTAATTTCATATTTGCTCATTAATGGCTTCGTATATTGTACTCATCGATTTATATTTGTATAAATCACTATTTTTGTAACTATTTTAAACTTATTAGCGCCAATATTTCTAGAATTAATTAATTTTATTGCGGTATTCCAATAAAATATAAAACCTATTTATTAATGTCTTTTTCTGTCAAGTCAGGTCATTTGAGCGGTACTGTGGTGAATGCAAAGTCATTGAAAACGAGCCATTTTGTGTTTCATGTATGTAATTTTTTTTCACATTATTTTTATGAAAATAAATTGATTATTTTACCTTGCATTGCTTGTGACCGGTCGTTATAAAAATAGTTGTCAAAACTCCAAGGTAACATTACAAAGGAATTTGGGCTTTCCGCTCCTACAAAAGAAGTTACAAAACTATGAAGGTTCCGTTTCCCATTGGGATCCGTAAACCCAAATAAGTAAAGCAATTCTCTATTATAATGTAATAACAAATACACAGGATGGAATTGACACTGACGCGAAAACGGTTACTAGTCCGGGGAATTTACGCCGAAAATTAGGTTAACTCTGCATTAATTAAAAACAGCGATTTTTTTCATTGAATGTGTAGGGTATGGACAGGAGAGTATGTTATGCTGTATCCCGCGAAAAGTTCACCTCCGCGTATGTGTTTTTTTTAAGAAAACGTCTAATATGTTGTAACTTGGTGGAAAAAAATATAAACAGGTATGTTTATTTGGAGTATTGTAGAACAGATTGAGTGCTACGAGTAGGTCAGCAAATTAAACATTTTTCGTCCACGGAACAATCAGTTTTTTTTAAAAATCATATAATTTGACTTCGTACTTAAGGCAAAAATATTAACAGGACAAAAATAGTGCTAAAGTGATTGTTATCAACATATCTAACTATTATTATGAAAATTAAACAAATTCTGCTCCGGACTTCACAGAAAATCAAGAAAATCCAAAAATCTTGAATACTACTTACGGCAAAAATGTAACAGGACTGAAATTCATTTAATAATGGGATATATATCAATCCAAACCTTAATCTCCCAAAATTAAACAGATTAGAGCGTTATTTAATAAAGTAAAAGTAAAAAATAAATTACGATGAACGTGACGTCAGCGCTAAGCAGCGAGCAGCGTACAACGTGTGCTAGTGTGCGTATCCAAGATAAGCGCTGCGTTCATTGTATGCGTATGACTGTGTTCTTTTTAAGAGTCGGTGTGTTTTTATTGATAAATGATAAATGATGTTTATTTTGCAAGTAGGTTTTATTGTGTTACTCTGTAATTGTAAAAGCATAGGAATAAAAACGGCAAGCCATCAGTCGGTCAGTGGCGACATACCTACTGTTTACAAACATGATCGTCATTAACGTTAAATCTTCATTTAGAAAACCGGCCAAGTGCGAGTCATACTCGCACACACCGAGTTCCGTAGCACCAAACAATATAATAAAATATTTTTAACGCTAATTAATTTGTAAACATACACTCAACAGTAAAACTAAATTTGTTAAAGTGAAAGTTTTATTACATCGTCTCAAACTTTTTCGTCTGTGTGTTGCATGTCGCGTGACGGTCGGTTTTATGTACTCCGCGTTTTATACCCTTAATGCAATATTATTCAAATTTTTTTTAGATAAATGTCAAAAGTATGAAAAAAAGTTTCACTTTTACCGTGGTTTCATAAAACCACACAATCCTTTTTCTTTTATAGTATGTTAATGATGAACAAAGTTACTGCTGCAGTTTTGATAAAAAAGTTCCATATCTCGAAACCTAAATGATTATTTCAAGAGTGGATTATTTTCAGGGTGGTTGAAAAAATGTAGCACCCACCTCGTTTTCTTTGGCTAAAAATACAGAAATAGTGTTATTTTATAAAGGACGATAACAACACAGTTTCCCAACATGTTAAATGCAGGTGAGGTAATTATATTACTTATTTCACCATTACAGAGCAGATAGGTACTACATACTTAAGGTGGAAGTGGAAGGGTAGCGAAATTCAAATTGTTCTTTTGCAATTAGAGGGTCAACAAATGGCTTTACAAAGTTATATATATATATTATATAAATAAAAATAGAAGTCCTGACTGACTGATTGACTGACTCATCAACGCCAAGCCCAAACCTATGACCCAGGAAAGCTGAAATTTTGCACAGAGGTTTCCTTTATAATGTAGACAAGGAATAAGGAATGTTTCTTCGAAATTCAACCCCTAACGGACTTAAATAGGGGATGAAAGTTTGTATGGAAATTCGTCATTTTTTAAGTTAGAAGGCTGAAATTTCATATACAAGCTTCTGGTTAGAAATAAATAAATACGTATTTTAGAGTTTTTAAGAATTTACCCCCTAAGAGGGTGAGATAGGGGTTCAAAGTTTTTCACAGCTTGAAATTCACTATTTGTGTTTCTCGATTGAATTGACGTGAAACACGTATCTATTTTTTTGAAAATTCTACCCCTCAGACGAAAACAGGGATGGCATTTTTTTGTTATTGTTTTTTGTGTTAGCACGTTAGTGTGGACAAATACGCTAAAAAAAACTTCATTTAAGTACACAATTCTAGGGAATCTGGGTCATTTGTGGGAAGGACACTTGCAGTAACCCATTTACGCGAAAAGATATTTGCGCGCATGGACACTTGCGTGACCGACACTCGAGGGCTGGACAATTGCGCGACTCAATGGCTTCACGGGTGTCATTTTCGTGGTTTTAGCGGGTCGCTGGCAATTAAAAAAAATCGGAGATGGCCCCGAGGAAAATTTCCTGTTTTTCGTGCATGGGTGTCGTTTTCGTGGTTTTTGGGGTTGCTGACCAAATTGACGGCGAGGAAAACATTCGGTTTTTCTTTCACAAGTGTCGTTTTTGTGGACTTCAGGGTCGCCGATAACGAAAATGATGACCTCATTTTAATTTTAATACGCAATGTCTCAATATCCTCCCTTAGGCTATGGCTGGCATTGATTTAAGTGATAAAGTTTCTCACGTGTGCAGTTTTTTTTTTTTTTTTTTTTTTTTTTCTCTTTATTTATTTTGGGGTTTTTATCTAAACAGATATGTCAACCCCATCGTACCTTTTTCTAATGTTACATTAAACCTTATAAATAACACTATACTAAACAGCTAAACATATAAACACTTGGGGTAAAGATAAAAGTCACTGATGAAGGACTGTTATTAAATGACATAACTTTTTGGCACCTTCTGAAGTTGGTTGTGATAAAATGGATTGTATTAATCCTACGTTAAGCCTATTTAAGTGTAATTCTCTCAAAAGTGACTCCCTCTCGCGCCTGTTGCGGACACATTCCATCAGCAAATGTTGTACGTCTTCAATCTGATTACATTCTATGCAATTCGGTGACTCAGTTTTTTTCATAAGGAATGCAAACTTCGCTGATGGATAGTGTCCAGAGCGAAGTCGTAAAATTAATTTAACATAATATCTACTAAGCTGATCGACATTGAACCAAGGCACCTGAGAAGGCTCGCCTTGTATGCTCCTATACCATATACCTTTTTGCTGACTTATAGTATCAAAGTGTTGTTTCCAGGATTTATAGCAAATTACTTTATAATTAGATATATATTCCCAATAATCCGGTAAGTAGTCAATTATTGTACCTTCTGTTGCTGCTAATTTAGACAATAGGTCAGCCTCCTCATTACCACGTAGTCCAATGTGAGCTGGAACCCATTGCAACTTAATTTCTATATTATTCTTAAATAATAAAATAATATTTTCAAGAATATCATATGCTATCGATGCACCTCTGAAACCAGAGGCACATCGAGCAATATGCTGTAAAGCGCTTTTACTGTCTGAAAGAATAACGACTCTTTTTAAATTCTTATTTCGACTATAAAGGATCGCTTGATAAATTGCAATGAGTTCCAGTGTCATTATTGATACATTACAGTTTACTTTAAAACCGAGATTAGTACCTAAACTTTGGTCAAATATCCCTGCGCCTAGACCGGAGGTACCCTTAGAACCATCTGTAAAAATTTTGTGCCAATTACAATACATAGAATTTAATTCAGCTATAACATCAAACACCAATAAATTTGGAATATAGTTTGATTTGGGAGCCTTTACACATTGTAGATCAACATTAATTACCGTTTTAATCTCAATAGCAGTTGTCCAAGTTTCTAAAGTATACATTTTATGAATATCTGTTGAAAGAACATCAATGTGCTTTATATCATTATATATTTTAACTAATAAGGGTACTTTTTTGTTTTCCCAATATTTGATACTACAAAGGGCGCTGAGATCGACAATCAGGCTTACTGTCATATTGTTTGACCAAGAAATTATTTTTAAACAATATTTATAGGCTAAATACTCTCTTCTTAAAAATAAAGGGGGAATACTCAAATCAGACTCCATTACATGAATTGGGGAACTTCTGATATATCCACCTATAATTCTCAGGGCCTGATTTTGTAATTTATCTAGCTTGGAGACATGAGATTTCGCGCTACAATCATACATAAAACACCCATAGTCAATTCGACTTCGAATAAGTGAAATGTATAACCTACGTATATGCTTTGTGTGTATTCCCCATGAGGATCCCGTTAGAATTTTTAATAGATTTAGGAATTTTAAACATTTACTAACTGTTTCATTTATATGTTTGCCCCAACGGAGACTTCTATCTAGCCACACACCTAGGTATTTAATGCATTCTGAGAAAACCAAGGCTTGCTCATTTACTTTTAGGGAAGGAATTATTCTACGCCTGCCCCTACTGTACACACAAAAGGTAGATTTACTTGAGGATAATTCCAAACCAAGTTCATTCAAGACCCTTACTATAGAATTCAATGCATTTTGTACATACACTTCACATACTTTAATATCTTTGTGTTTAACATATACAAGGTGTTGTTTTGCATCCTCGTCAAATTTCAGGAGGTTGTCATAAAACACATAAATAATCAATTTAAAGTACGGTACCGGTCTATAATTAATAAGCGTTGCTTTTTTTTGTAGTTGAAATTTAACAGTATTTCAGACTACAACCCTCAATTCAAAACACTTGAAACAGAATCACCCAACTACGCACACAGCGACAATGGAGCTCTGTGTGTGAGTGACTACGTCATACCTACGAAACGCAGGCGCGTGCGGCCGTGCGATAACATACGGCGCGCGTCGACCGGCAGCAATAATTTTGCTCTAATTTTATTTCGAAAATCACCTACATTACTGTCAAAAATTTCGCTTGATACTTAACTCATTTTTAAGCATCATTGGAATACGGAAATCAGTACAGTACCTAATACAAGTGCACCAAAGAAAAGTTCATTGACCTGTAAGTTTGGTAGTTATCAGATGTTTAATAAAATGTTAGTTTTGCTTTATTGCTATCCTGCTGAACGGACAATCCTAAAATTGGCAATCTTGGATCTTTATTCCGGATTCTGAGGCGCACTACTGAGGCTATGTTGCGCTAATGTTGCTTAGATACCTAACAAGCGCACCCGTCGCGCGTCGGGCGGATTTAGGTACCTAAAAATAATTCATACACTAACACTCGGTACATTGTACGTAAATTCAGCCTAAAGTATTCGTAATGATTTTGTTTTCATTTGTGGATTGAATTGGTTGATTTGATATTTTTTCTTCCTACATAACGGGCTTAGGTCCATCAATAATTTATTTAGTATCTAATAATGTTTTTATGTTTGATGGAAATGGAAAGATGTGCTAGTTAAAGTAGGTAGGTATGTGGTGATACTTTCGACTGTTAGGTATTATTGGCGTAGTTAAAAATTTGAAATCAACTTATTTACACTATTGAATAAAATTGATTAAGCTAACAACGTATTTAGAAAATGATAGTCGTATGAAAAAATAAGTAAATTACGTACCTAAGTTACCCGGAGGTATTGTTCAAAGTTGCCACCACCACACTCTTGGCACAGTCGAGCACGACATAGCTGGTTTTGCCTTCAGCTTACGTAGCACTAACACATTCGTTTTTACGAGTAAAGTGTCGAAAGCACTAAATGATCTTTACTCGTAATTCTGTTACACTTGCCACTTCCTCCGTGTACACTAAACTGTTAACGTCTCCCCACAAATAAAAGTCTAGAGGCGTCAGGTTCGGAAATCGCGGAGGCCAGGCCACAGGTCCTCCGCGACCGATCCAGTGGTCACCAAACCTTTCAGCGTACTTGCCGACCGTAATGAGGGGGAGCACCGTCCTGCATGTAGTAGAGGTCGCGATGGAGTGCCAGGGGAACGTCCTCCAACATATCCTCAACAACGTGGAACAGCTGCTCCAGGTATGTGGCGCTGTTGAGGTACCCGTCGATGAAGTAGGGTCCAAGCACTTGTTCCCCTATTATCCCAAGCCCACACATTCAGTCCAAACCGCACTTGCAGTTTATACCTACGTCTCAACGATGTACATCGCAGTACCTAGGAGCGGAATTCGCAAAACGCATGCACTAGTCGGCGACATTAAACATACTGTTGGTTCCGGGGTCCGGGAACGCGGGGGGCGTGGCTACGCGCGTGTGCGAGAGAGTGCGTCGCTAGGCGCGTGAGTGAGAGAGTGCGTCTGCGCATTGGTTTTAGGGAATACCTACGACATTATCGAATGTTCATTGAGTTTGCGTTGTGTATGTATTGTTAGCGTTTTTTGTGTGTGTGAATGCGCGGTAATAAGGCTAGCAACAGACGGGCCGCGTTTAAATACGGCTGGTTCGCACTTACGGATTTCCGTAAATAAGAAAAAAAATATAAAAATTAACCTACCGATTTTATTGTTGATTTGGGTCGAGAATCATTAGTAGAATTACCTCCTTGAATTTGACGAGGATGCAAAACAACACCTTGTATTACAAAATCGTCTGCATATTGGGATATAACTACGTCAAGCGAAAGCTGGCATAGTTCGTGTGTTATTAAGTTAAAAAGTAATGGGGACAAAGGGTCTCCTTGAGCCAACCCTTTATTAGTCCATCTAGTTGTTAACTCGTCACTATTATCAGATTTTATCTTTAAATATCTTTCACTCAAAAACGCCCATATATAAGAACAAAATTTTGCTCCAATTTCAAGTTTATCAAGAATACTAACTGCTACGTCAATTGAAACGTTATTATAGGCGTTTTGAATATCTAAGAAGCATGCTAATGTAGGAATATTTCTAGAAAATCCAATCTGGATATAGGTGACCAAACGGGCTAATGAATCGAGACATGAATAGGATTTTCTAAAGCCAACGGTGCATGGTGATAATAATTTATTTTTTTCAGCGTACCATTCTAATCGTTTTACTAACATTAGATGAAAAATTTTACATAAACATGACATTAAAGATATGGGTCTTAATTTAGGATCAGCGTTAGAATTACTAGCTTTAGGGATTGGAATGATTTGGATATGACGCCACTGTTGCGGTACAATACTAAATTTAAAAATATTGTTGTATATATTAAGCAGATAAAATTTAATAAAGACGGGTAGATTAATGATCATAGAATATGATATACCATCCTCGCCCGGAGCTGAATCCTTTTTTTTAAGACAGTTTTTAAGTTCTTGAATATTGAATTCGCGTTCTAAGATTTCATTGCTTGAACCATACACAGGTGCTTGGTTTGGAACATAATCAGGTGTTAATGTGTACAGTAATTCCTTTTGTTTTTCAATGGAGGGATAGGTTCTAAGTTGTTTATAGCCCTTAATCCAACGCATTCGTCTCCACATTTCAGACACTGTCGTTACCTCATCGATGGAGTTACAAAACCTATGCCAGCCTACAGACCTTGCTTTTTCGATCAATATTTGTGATTCTCTAGTTTTTTCTTCTAGTTTGGTCAAATTGTCAGGAGTCGGGTTGCGTCGAAAATTAGATAAACATAATCTGCGTTGTGCTACTATTTTAGATAATTCCGGATTCCAGTATTCTCTTGGTTTAAAATGACTAAGGGGTTGACAACTACTTTTAATAAACGGGATATGTTTATCTGCAGCATTATTAATTTGAAGTAAGAGATAATCGTACATTCCTTGAATATTGTCGCTTGAGGGGTTAAAATTTTGTGCAAGGTAATTCTGGTATTCCTTCCAATTAGCTTTAGAAAAATTTCTTTTTTTTTTTGTAATAAAGTCGTTAGTTATACTGGTTGACATTTTAATAATCATGTGATCGCTACCCAAATTTTCGTTGAATACTTGCCAGTCAAATTTAATCGCAATGTCCGAAGATGCGAATGAAATATCCGGTGAAGTTTCTTGCAAGTTCCCGCTTACTAGTTTAACCCGTGTAGCCGCACAATTATTAAGAGAGACAAATGAATTTTCAAGTGCCGCGTCCAATATTTGCGTACCTCTCATATCCGTTTTAACAGACCAGTTGGTGTGGTGACCGTTGAAGTCGCCTGCTATCAAGGTATTTTTTGAAAACAAAGAAAATATCTGTTCCCAGTCTGAAATCAGTGTTTGGACAGAAGATGGGCAATAAATAGCTACAACATTTTCTATATTTTTACAATTTATCAATTTAACGCAAACAATTTCTATTCCACTGTTTCGAACTCGAACTGAACACTGGTGAGATCGTATGGATTTATGCACTAAAATTGAGACGCCTCCATAGGAATCATATCTATCCGATCTATAGATGTTATAGCCTCTAATATGAATGTCAGTTTCACTATCTAACCATGTTTCACTCAGAATTGCTATGTGGACATTTTCCTGATTTAGAAGCTCAGAAAAGGGAATTAGTTTAGGACGGAGACTTTGAGAGTTCCATTGAAATAAGTTAATCTTTATATTATTGCGTGTACTATCCATCTAAACTATCTATTAATTTTCCAAAAATTCCTCCATCTAAGAACCTACCTAGTAACATCTCCTTAATTTCTTCATAAATAATTTTAATTACTAATATAACTTTATCCTCAAAAGTACCTTCAGCCTTGTAAATATTTTTAAACTTGTTAATAAACTTTTTAAGTTCAAACTTATATCGTGATTGTTCGTTTCTTTCCCTATGTTCTTCATTGATAGTTTTTCTTATTTCTTTTCCAATTGGTTGTTTTAGAGCATTCTGACTTTTCCTAATTATTGTTTTTTTATTTCCCCCACCTCGATTTCTTAGAGTTGTATTCTCTGTGCTATCTTGTTGATCTTGATGTGATATTTCCATTTCTTCCTCTTCTTCCTGAGCTGTCTGTTCGACAGATTCTTCTTGATTTTGTATCAATCCTGTTTTGTTTCTTGCGATAATATTGGCGTAGCTTTCAACTCGGTTTTCTAAGTTTGTTGTTCTATAGGGTTTTTAGCTGTATCGTTTGATGTGTATTTATTCCTTTGTCGTTTCTCAATAACTTTTTGAAGAGCCATTCGATATGTTAGCTGCTCACTACTCATAACATTCCTTATCTCTTTTTCTTTCAAAAAGAAAGGGCAAGTTTTGTCGATGACCAGGTGATCACCTTTACAATTAAGGCATACGAAGTTATTAAGCTCACAATTTACATGATCACCCCCGCATTTTGGGCACAGTTTCTTTTTCGTAGGACAATATTTTATTACATGTCCAAATTGCCAGCATCCCGAGCATTGAGTCACAGGAAACACGTAGGGTTCAACCTTAAATCGGCACCCGTACGCGTAGATATAAAGTGGTAGATTTTTACTTTTAAAACCAACTCTCACTGACTCACTGTCAATCCACCTACCCTCCGAATCAACTCGCTTTAATCTTTTTATAGATGCTATTTCGGTACTAGATTCAAAAATGCCCATGAGCTCCTCATCACACAAATCAAGATCAACCCCTTTTACCACTCCATAAGATATTGACAGCTCATTAATCAATTGGCATCTCCATCCCATTTCCTTCAATTTTATACAGTTTAACAGTTTATCAGTATCTTCCTTTTCTTGAAATTGAACAAGTACCTTGTTAAAACTTTTGAATTTAATTCTTATAATGTTCTTGATATTTTCAGATCTTAGCAATTTTGCTAATGCCATTTGTTTGGGCATATTTTCAACCGACGTGATACATACTTCAGGTTTGTCCTGGAAGTTCACATTTTTTTCCACATCTACCCTCACATTTTCAGTTTCCGATAAAACGCTTCGAATGAAACGTTTGGGTTTCCTTCTATTAACAGTAATAAAGTCATCATCCTCGTTACTCTCATCTTGTTTTTCTTTCCTTCTCTTTCTTGTCTCAGCGAATCTCTTCTCACTTTCATTTGTTATATCATTTCGCAAATTACTTGGTTCCAACGATTTGTTAACTTGTTGTTGGTTGATAGTTAAACTCTCCTCATCACCGGAGTCATCATCTTCTTCTCCGCTTCCCATTATATAAACTAAAAAATATTATTTCGCTTACACTAGGCAGCGCTGATCGCGTGACGTATAAGGACACCGATAATATGGTACACCAGCGCACGCTTCGACGGCGCGCGAGCGACTTGTGTGCAGTTTTATGTTGCGTGCTCCGAAGTGAGCTCGGCGAGTATCTTAGTAATTTTAGCCCCAAAAGGAAACACCGCAAACGTCATTTACACAGAAGAGCTAGGATAATTCATTAGTATAAAAGGGTGTAAAACACCTCTTAACGAAGCCGAAAGGCACTGGTTCTCCCTGTCATTGCGATCATTTTTTTTTTTGTTCTACACCATACCTGGGAACTTTCTAGTTACGGAGATATTAGGGGTCAAAGTTCCAACTTTTTGACAAGTATTTTTTTAAATACAAGTTTTTAATTTAAGATTTTTACTTTAAACACCTCCACGACCCCCGTACTATTCAATCCGTCCATCAGCACAATGTTTTGAGTGCGTTACATTGAGTTCTACCACAAAACATGATTTTACACCCCCCAAAAAAAAAGTCGTTTCCCAGCAATAATTTTTGCGTAAAGTTACATAGTTTCATGTACAGAATGCTTGGTTAACGGTTTCGTGATGAGGTGATTTACACGGTGTAGTTTTCCGGGAGTTAAAAAGATTGGTTTAATCTGAGTATTTTTTAATTTAAAATATTGAAAGTTAAGTAAGTTAGCTCATTTACACCATAACCTATATCGCTAGGTGGATGGATGACCGGGGCATTTGAGCTACAGCATCGTCACTCGGAAGACATGTATAAAATAAATTCTGGTTCAACCCATTTAGGTCCCTAACAACACAAAAAAAAATTTAAAAAAAAACGCCGTAATATACATTTTTCTAACCAGAATGAATTATGTGGCGTCTTACTTCGAAAAGCGCAGATTTTTACACAACTATTAAAATGTGTCCTATACTTACACTTACGCGCGCGCGAAGCCGTGGCCAACAACTATTATCTATAACATTTAAATGACTATTTTCGACATTATTTTGGGGTGGTTAACGCATACGTGGGCAATTGCCGAACTTCACGCGGGCGAAGCCGCGGGCAAAAGCTAGTCATTAACATTATGAATGAAAAAAATAAATATCGCGCGCGACGAAAAATTTCATTTGGCCCGTGATGTTCAAATTTTCTTACGCTTTTTGCAATTTGCACAGCAGTGTCAGGTTTTATATTGATTAAAAACTGATTTAAACGGATCGTAAATACGTCGATTTCAAAATGGAAAATACTTGTATTACGTACAATATTTCATAATTTATTTCGTATATATGGATGACTCTGACGAACAACGTAACGTGAACATCGACATTTTACGTTTACACCATGCGGTCGTGCTAGGGAACCAGATATTTACTTGAAAGTATGACAACCGGGAACACATCAAAACATTTGTAAGTCTTAATAGTGTTTTGTTACGTATACGCGATTTTACACCTTATCTCTATTACGGAAAGATCAAATTCCTATGAAAGCGCTGCACCAAATACAAGAATGAAGCTTGCAAACGTATTTTACGTAAACATTATTTTTATTTTTTTTCAGTATTTGCTTTAAAGTGTTTAATTTTCGTGTAAATTGGTTAGAAATAGCCTTTAGATGAAAGTTAAACAAAATTAAACCCTGTTACATTTTTGCCCCGACCGCTATTGTAAAAAAACTGATATTAATAACTTCCGTGAGTCAAATTTGTTTAATTTTTTTAACGGAGGTTTAATATATTAATTTAAGTTATTTTATGTAAAAAAACCGCTGTTTATATTTTTGCCTCAAGTACAATCCAAAAATTACGTAAATGTTTTTTTATCGAAATTTCCGTGGACGAAAATGTTTAATTCTGAAAAAATATATTACTGTCACCAGTTCTTTACCTAAAATAATTAAATTCGTCCTGTTAATAATTTTGCCCACGTTTTTATTCACAAAAACGCGTTTTCGTCTTTTTGACCTTGATCCGGTCTTGGAAAATGTTTAATTTTTTTTTATTATTTGGAGAGCTAAGGTCAAGTACACGATTCAAGAAAAAAATCGCTGTTTATATTTAATGCAAGGTTCAAACCTAAAAGCCCCGTACTATACCATGTACTCAGTACATCATTCTGTCAAAATCAAAATATTTTAGTTTTCATAGGCCTACATGGGCACTTATAAAACGTCAACAAAAGGTGCACGGTTCGGGTTGGTCGTTTCCTATAGAGAAGAACCGGCAAGAAACTCCATGGTTACTCTTTTATAATTATTTGGTTTTACAATATTTGACGTTACAGCGTTCGTGCTTATGTATGGGAGGACAGCGTAGGCCCGACAATAAGTCGTTGCTTACTACAAAACGTAGAACAATTTGGAACAGCTGATCAAAAAATAAAAGCCGATGAAAAATATGTGGTTTCAGAATGAAGTACTGAGTAACGGGGTAACCGTTTTCGCGTCATTGTCTCTTTTACCCTGTATATTCGTGTTTGTATTCTATGAATCACTTTTACGTCATCATAAATATGTAGCCAACTTTTAACCGACTACGTCATTAGAAGGTTATTATATTT
The DNA here is from genome assembly GCA_963082945.1 of Cerastis leucographa. Taxonomy (NCBI): domain Eukaryota; kingdom Metazoa; phylum Arthropoda; class Insecta; order Lepidoptera; family Noctuidae; genus Cerastis; species Cerastis leucographa. The sequence goes on from OY720366.1 coordinate 2,699,179, forward strand.
TCACCTTGATAATGATTTCTTTGTGTCAAGGTCTCAAAAGATTAGGAAATACTCATTTCATTGTTATAGGCATGCAAGGTAAAGTTCCATTGGTATGGAAATTATTTAACATTTTTATGACGACCGGATGTAGGCGTTATGAATATAACCATAAGTTATGAAATAGCTCATCATTTATGCTGACATACAGTTCATGTAAATAGTGCTTAGTTAGTCTTGGTACTATTTAATTCAGAATATCTACTTTACCTACATTTAGTCTAAGTTGGTTTTTGGGCGACAATTTGCAATTCGGTGAAGATAAAATTCGCGAGGAAACCATGTCCTAGAATCAAATTCGAAGACAAGTGACATACAGAATCCATCTTTCTTGCCTGTGTGGTGGTTATTACCTACTCCCTCGTACAAAGTGGAGTTCTGTGTTCCAGCCATGGAAACATTATAGGCTGATTCATCACCTGCCTAGCCTTTTCATAACTTTGTTAGGGTCGGCTTCCAGTCTAGCAAGATGCAGCTGAATACCAGTATTTAACATGGAGTAACTGCCTGTCTGTCCCCCACAACCCAGTTAGTACTGGGTAATACAGTACCCCATGGTAAGACTGGTTGTCAGATTTTCAGGCCACTGACCACCTGTAAAGACTGTCAAAGATCTACAAATGACAGCCAGGCTATTATTATTTAGCTCATGCTATTCAACCATCTACTTAGTAATATGTAGTCTTAACTTATTATTTTAACTTAGTCATGTAATTAAAAAAAAATAGTACCTATGTGTTTCCAAAACGATATGAGATTCTGAACTCGAGTTTAGTATCAAGATCGCCTGAACAGTACTTTCCCAGTACATTTGCCCTAGTGTCACCAGGTTATCGTAATAGGTAATGGAATTAATTGCGTAGGCAAATTATTGATTTTAGTTAATATACTTATTACATAACACGAGTAACGAGATATGATTTAATTGGAATAGAAATGAATTTGAGGATTAGATACGACGGAAACACGGCGCGTGGCGCGTCGCGTTGAGCGGCGTGGTCCGTAGTAAACTCAAACATAATTATGGCGATGTATGAGACCGTTTACGGCAAAGCAATATTACACGCTTTTGCTTGAAATTCAGCGCTACTTACAGCGGGGCCCGCAGCATTTATCACGGAGGCGCTCGCAGCGTCAGTTTGTGTCAAGCGTGTGTCAACACGGGCCTCTGCATGCGCCGCCTCTCCATAAACGAAAAAAAAGCCGTAACGCGCCGTGAGTCGTCAAGCCGCAAGCGACGCACGACGCACCTCGTCGCCGTAAATAAGCCCTAAGCGCAGTAACTACAGTTTCGATCTCTGCGCTAAAAAACTCGAGGACTCAGACAAGCGCGCAAACCATTGTAATTTGAACGTTTTATCCGTGTTCATAAGAGTCAAATGGCTCTCTCTTGTATCAAGTTAATTCCATTTCAATTAGCAGAACGAACTGCTTGATAGTCGGATTAGATCTATTGAGGTTTACTAGAAAACACAATGGTGTTTATCGATATAATAGGTCAGTTTTAATAGTGAATTTATTCTTTTTAAAATATAATTGTATTAAAAAATACAACCCCTATAACATGATTAGAAATACGTGTAGATTTTTTCTGATTGATTTCTACGTTTTAGTATTTTATTTTGTGACGTTGGGTTTTGACAAAATGGTATTCTATGTGCGGTAACAAGGAAATACAAAATTATTGTTGTTGTCAAGTCCTGAGGATGGAAATTATATTCGGATTTTTCGAAAAGTGTTTGAGTGGTTACAATAAATAATAATAGCTTGTAAACCTTGACTAGGAGCTCGTAAATGGTGTAATTGAAATAAATACTTTGACATTTAACTAAGGCTTTGAGGTCGGATTAAATTATAACTTCTATAGTTAATTATTTACTCAACATGATTCTTAATTATTTTAAGAATCATTTGAGTAATCTTAAATGTCGAATCAGTCTACAAAAATCGCAACGTGAAACCGTAGCAGCACAACTGGATTTTATGTTAATGTATGAAAATGTCAATTTCGCCAGCTGGTATCAATATTTTAAAAGAGTATTTGGAGTTTCTTGCAGGTTCTTCACCATAGGAAACAACCTACCAGAACATCATCTTCCTACCCTTGTCCCATTTTATTTGTGGTCGGCGCAACACGTCTCTTTCCTCCATTCTCCTCCGTCAATCGTCATGCTATCATTCACTCCTTTTTCTCCTTCATATCATTTTTCACACAATCCATCCAATAAATCAAACTACCTACCAGAACAGGGCACGTATATTTTTTCCTTTGAAGTGCCTATGTAGGTTTTCAGTGTTTTCAAAGTGTTACTTAGAACCCATTTGTCTTGCTGCGGGTTGTCGTACAGATTATTTTATACCATTGCACTAGACTTCAAAATTGTACCTTTTTGTCGCTCAATAATAATCTATGGTGCTCAATAACATAGGCTTGTGACCTATGTATGTCTGATCGAATACCTCCGTACGAGACAGCCATGAAATTAGTATCTTGAAAATCACTTACGAGTCACTTTAAAATTGCTTGCACCTTTTCACTTTAGAATAGATATTTTTCAAAAGAAAAGGAATTAAAAATATGATAAAAAAAAATAAGATGTAGGTCTTTTCAATTTTATATCACAAGAAATTACAACTTATTGGCACTAAGCCATGATGAAACATTGGTACAGTCATCCGCACGTCAATAGTAATTATTCCAAATTGTTTTTTATCCCAAATGAATAGTTACTATTGACATCTGGTTGAGGTTACAAATGATTAGATTATGCTTTTCTACATACAAAAATGAGATGAAAAAAACGTGGTATTTTACTTTGTTTGGAAGACAGAAAAATATTTTATTTTGTTGGCTATTTTATGAGATTATTATGTATGTGTAGGAAATACAACTCACCGAACGTAACTATCGTTAGGTCCACTTGCACCGCAAATCTTTAAACGGGGTTTATTGTTACTCACATTTAAATCATAAATCTGTCTTTGACAGCTTCAAATGATTGACAGAAACAGAAGGATGAAGATAATGTGTAAAAATACCCATAATAGCCGAAACACATTCTCATCACAGCGCATTTTTAATTTGTACTGTATTAGAACTTATTATTCCAACTTTTTCACACGTTCTCGTTAAGAAAATATAAGTTTTAAATGTCAAAACTTTACTTTGACCCCTGTACTGCATTCAATGCATCCATCAACGCACTCAAACATTACCGTAAATGGTGAATTTTCACACAAACAAAAAGTTATCCCTCAGCAATAATTTTGAGATTTACTTAGGTACGTGTGATGTACCTTGGTTTGTGGTGGGTTCTTTTACACCCTGTATGTTTAACCTTATGACCGCCACAGTCGTGTATAGATGACAAATCAAAATGTGTCCAACACGCTACGGTCACGAGTATATGACAGGATGAATTCGAAGCTTGGCGCCGAGTGCACTTTGTTGCTATTTTAACGTGGCGGTCAACAGGTCAAAAGCTAAACTTATGTAGTGTTTTGTGGTGCAAGCAGACCTTAATTTTTTTCTAGTATTTAGTAATTTTACATCACATTTCAGCTTCGGGTCAGTGAAGAACCTTCAAACGCTTTAGTTCAAGATGAAATCAATTTGTATTGTCAGACAGAAGTTCATACACAATTTGCTTGTAAATAAATTTATGTATTTAGATACTGGTCCGGGATCTGTGTTTTTGCTTTAGACATATTTAATGATAATATTATTAATTGGTACATAATAACTGTGATTGTATTGCCTTTCTGTGATTAAATCTTGGAACGGAATCCTAGTTTTTTTTAAAATTAATTTTTAACCTCCTGTTTAGGGCCTGTTTACTGTCATGCGTGTTTGCGCTCGCGTGCAGGCCAGGCACGCATGCGTGCTGCCCGCAACCTATCGTATCATGCATGTTTTTATTGTCATGCGCGCCACACGCGCGCCGGCGGAAGTAATCTGCTCAGCGTGCGGCACGCAACAAGCATGGCCGCCTGGCCTGCACGCGGGCACAAACACGCATGACAATAAAAAGGCCTTAGGCTTGTTTTTTCTTAATCTTTAGAATTACTTTACGTGTGTCTATTTTACTTAGAAAATCAGATTGACAAAGAACCGATACTGAAATGGATGAGCAAAAAAAACAGTGCACTCCAATTAAATATAGTTTTATCTACAAGGTGGAAGGGACACCGACGCAAATACGGTTTCCGCGTAATCAGTACTTCATTCAGAAAAGAAATATAAACATTTTTCCAAAAAAAATATAACCGACTTCTAATTTTAGTTTCGGAAATCGGTGGCAAAAAAGTAAATGAAAACAAAAAAGTCAGCGACTGCCGAAAGTAAAATTATTTTTCACTTTTTTTTTTTTTTTTTGGAAGTCGGTTATATTTTTTGTAAAAAAAGTTTTTATTTTAAACTTTTTAGATATGGTAGATAAATAAATCCTAGTCGAGTATCATTTAAATTTTACATTGTAACTAGACAAAATGCATAATAAAGAGGATGATTCAAAAAGTATTAGAAGCAAAGATAATAAAATTCATATGGGCCCACCGTAAACTTTTCTACCAAAAGATTGAAGAATCATCTAAATCGATCCAGTAATCACGGAGGAACTATGTTATTTTTTTATGGGACCAAATGGCAACAATTCCGCCTAAAACTAAAGAAGAATCACGAAAATCGGATCATAAATCTCAGCGTAATCGGTGAACATACATAAAAAAAAAAACGAATTGATAACCTCGTCCTTTTAGAAGGCGGTTAAAAAAAAAACTGCCGTTTCCTACAAAACAGTAAACCTACACGGTCAAAATGTATGGAACAACTGACTTTAAAAAAAAAAGGATTGTGTGGTTTTAGGAAACCACGGTAAAAGTGAAACTTTGTTTCACACTATAGACATTTAACTAAACATTTTTGGAATAATATTCCATTAAGGGTATAAAACGCGGAGTACTCTACTCCGCGGCCGAGCGTCACGCGACATGCAACACACAGACGAAAAAGTTTGAGACGATGTAATAAAAGTTTCACTTTAAAAAACCGATTAAAAATTTGTGTGCCCGCCCATTCAGTATGATTTACTGAATACTTAGAAACCGTTTAAGCGGCAGAGTCCCTTACACCTGGAGTTTTGGGCTTAGGTATCAAGTGTACAGGCCATACCATACCAAGACCTATGACGACATTTCTCAGAACTTATGTATCGATATACAAACACAATGTGAAGTACATAAAGTATTTAATTATTCTGCAATACAAACTATAACATAATCACGTGTTTAGTGTATCCTCGTAAGGTCTTCCACCACTTTGATGAGATCGTCTACAGTCGCGTCGCGCATCATACCGCCGCCGTCGTCGATCTAGAAAACAAACTTTTAATGAACATAACATCACGACTGTAATCTTCGAATGGTAAAGGCGGAAACACACTTACGTGTCGTGGCGTGTCGTGACGCGCCAGAAGCAAATCGGTTACATACATTTAATATGGTTAGGGACATATTTGCATGGCGTGTTGTGTCGCAACGATGAATAAAACCGAATGCTTCTGGCGCGTCACGACACGCCACGACACGTAAGTGTGTTTCCGCCTTTACGCAGAGGTGCACCTTATAGTACAGACAGCATCAAAATCAAAAGTCATTTATTCAAATTAGGCTGATAATCAGCACTTTTTGAACGTCAAAATTACAAGAGACAGTCCCCCAAAACGTCAGTATGTGCTAACCCCTCTACAGTACCGCCGAGTACGCCAGGGGGGTAACTACTTGATGGCGCTGTCTGTCTGTCTACACCCACATTTCACCAGTTATGTTTAAGTCTCATGTAAAGGAGGAGTTCGTGGCTAAATAATAACAGCCGCACGGGTCGATTTTTAAGGTTAAGCCGTGCTTGCCGAGGTTGGTCCGTGGATGGGTGACCATAATTATCGAGTTTCCTCCGTGCCTCGGAAAGCACGTTTAGCCGTTGGTCCCGGCTGTCATTTGTAGATCTTTGACGTCGTCGCAAGTAGTCAGAAGCCAAAAGTCTGACATCCAGTCTTACCAAGGGGTATCGTATTACCCAGTTACTGGGTTGTGGAGGTCAGATAGGCAGTCGCTTCATGTAAAATACTGGTACTCCGCTGCATCCGGTTAGACTGGAAGCCGAACCCAAGATAGTTTGGGAATAGGTTAGGCAGATGATGAAAAGGGGGTGAGTCTGTTGCCATCAACCGGGCACAAATCCAGACTCCGTGGCGGTTAGCGGTTACTGAGGAAATACCTTACCCCAGTTTGTCTCACTTGGGAATCGAACCCAGGACGTCTTGCTTAGCAGTCGCGCTTTCGACCACTAGACCAACAAAACACTTAATGTTTTTTATTTGGTTATTTTCGTGTATGGCCACTGAATCAACTATCTACTTTAGCGTATGTAATATACAGGGTGTAACGGAAAGGGTATATACATCCTTAAGGGTGTGCTACAGACCATCAAACTGAACATGTTTCTCATCATAAAAAAAAATATGTATAATTTTCTGCTGCCTATACATTTGGGTCGAATAGGTGCAATTTTCTATGGGGCAGCAGATATTTATTTTGCTGAAAAACATGTTTTATGATGAGAAATATGTTCAGTTTGATAGTCTGTAGCACACCCTTAAGTATGTATATACCCTTTCCGTTACAAAAAAATCGTTTTATCAACTTATACAGGTATAAGCTGATTTTTTATTGGTTCATGCAAATCGGCAAAAAACTGTTCAGCATCTACAATCGCTGAATCATGATAGGGTCGGCTAGCGAGCTAGGCACAATTCGAGCGGCTTTTTCTCGAATCTGTACATACGCCTGGCTGAGCCAAATCATGTCGACTCCATGAAAAACTGTGTAACTAATATTTTCTACTAGCTGTCCCGCGCAAATTCGTCTGCGGCACTTTTTCTCTGTTTTTGCAACATTTTTCATTGATGCTCTGTTCCTATTGGCCGTTTTGTGATGGTCTATAACCTTCCTCAATAAATAGGCTATCTAACACTAAAATATTTTTTTTAAATTCGAACCAGTAGTTCCTGAGATTAGCGCGTTCAACCAAACAAACAAACACTTCAGCTTTAAAATATTATATAGTATAGATACGATGTACGAACCTGTAATCCCTGCACCGTCTCTTTCTGCATATCCCGGCTAAGATCTAGGAAGCTCTCGATGAGGTCTCCATCGATGAACCCCTCAGCGGGTTCCGTCTTGATGTCCGTGTTGAACGACCGCCAGAAGTTGTGCGGAATCTTGCCGACGGACTTTATCGTGTGTGTGAGCCTCTCTTCCAACTGGTGCAGGAACTCGTACAGCTCCGCGGTTAATTGTACAACTAGACCTGTTTAGGAGAAGTTTTTGGTTTGAATATCATTGTAATAATCCGTAGAGATCTACGATTTGGAATGGACAACTACAGTACTTTCACAGTTATTATGTCTTGTGACTGGGACTCTAACTTTTTGATTTGATTTTAATACAGTTGTAAGTATTTTTGTGTGCGTTGCGACCGAGCCACCATGGCGTAATGATTTAAAAAAAAACTATTTCCCCAGAAGAGGCCTGTTGTTTTACAAAAGACTTCAGACGTCTGCGCTGCTTTTTCAGCGAGATATCGCCGATAATGTGTTTGTCACAGTTTTAATGGCGCGGCCATGTTCAAACCCTTATAACTTTTTAAACATAACTTTGACAAATGTATGGTTTTGGGAAGCAACTTTTACAATTTATTTCAAAATTATGGCATCGTTTTAAAACAAAAACGCCATGGCCGCGCGGTCGAAAAGCACACCTTTTGTTTTTCACACAAAAGATAGAGTAAAAGCGGTTCTGACACATGTTGTTGAGGTCTGGCCTACCTCGCTACACTTACATATGGAGCCGGTGACGGTCGCCAGCAGCACGGGGTTGGTGACGGGCGCGGCCGTGTCGGCGTGCTGGCCCACGAGCGAGCCCGAGCGCATCACGTTGACCATGTCGCCCACGTGGAACTGCCCCATGTACGACATCTGTTGACGCTCCTCGTCTGTCGTTGCCGCGCTGGAGACAAACTAATCTTTTAAACCCTCTCGTATAACGTGCAAGCATCTTTTGGCGCGAGGGCGAAACCAGCACTACCATTGTCATCTAGCTTTTAAACAATTATTAGAAGTGTTTACCAACAGCGGCACCACTCAATGTCATTCGAATGCCAAAAAAAGCAGCAATGTATTAATGTATTTGTCCCAAGTGATAAGAGTCTTTTTAAAGTGAAACTTTTATTACATCGTCTCAAACTTTTTCGTCTGTGTGTTGCATGTCGCGTGACGCTCGGTCGCTTTATACGTTTTATATCCTTAATGGAATATTATTCCAATTTTTTTTAATTAAATGTCTATAGTGTGAAAAAAGTTTCACTTTTACCGTGGTTTCATAAAACCACACAATCCTTTTTTTATTCAAGTGTTCAAGTTTCAAACATATGATGGCGAAAAAATTAAGATGTAGATGGCAAAAATGGTCATGGATGGAGATCTCATAAGTAAGAAAACCTTCCTTACCTGTCCTTTTGGCACACAAAGAGGTTGAAACTATTCTCAGCGCCCAGGAAAGTGTCGTCGTCTAATATCTCGACAGCCGTCATCCAGTTGGGACTGTAGTCGCGAGCTATCTCTTCGAAACTACCCTCCATCTATAGAAACAATGTTTAATGTAGGTGAGGATTTTGGTACACGACAACAAAAGTGGAAATAAAATAACGCCTTGAGGGACGCCATTATGATACTGGAGTCCCTCAAGGTGGTATTTGTGTAGCTGGAAGCAGAGTCACATGCAAGAACCGACTGCTGACGCAAACTATTCCAAACGAAAACTATTCCAAAACCTCGAGAGAGATCGCTAGGATGGATGAGAGGACTTCGTGATTGACGGTACTGAAAGCAATGGAAAAACCTATCTACAATAAAACAGAAACTTAAGTTTCTTCCATTACCCGCCTTACATCGTCATTCACCGAACCGGCCTGAACCCGGATTGCAATGGAGTTATGAGGCAGATTTGATAAATGAAGTAGAATTGTTTATGGATACAGGCAACAAGTAATTTAGATAAAAAGGGGAAGGATGGAAATGCTGCGGGTTGTTCGAAAGAGATACCGTGGCCCTGGAACACAAAGGGCGAAGAAGGAACATGGGTGGGTTTTAGTCAGTACAAGTCTGACACTCCCTCCCGCCCATTCCCATCCGTAAAAAAAAAAGGATGGAAATTGGTCGAAAGTGAGTAGGAAGAGTGGGATTAGGAATTTTAGGTAGTGGTAGATCATGGGCTTTCCGCCATAGCGAAATAAAAACAACGGAGTAAAGGGAGAAGTTAAAGATAAGGGAGGTTACCGATGTTATCAAAATTTTGTCTCGTACAAAACCTTTTACCCTAAAGAATTAACTAAATTATACGTCGTTAGTTTCGTCTTAGTGGCGCGAGTGTCACTGGATATATGAAAAAAATGGCGGATTTCGGGTGCCACATCGTGAAGTTCGTTTTTTTTTTACTTGCAATACCATCGACTGGGGTATCAAAGTGAAGGGTTTTTAAAGGTGATTACAAAAATATATCCAACTTATATGTTTGAAAGTAATTCGAAGTGACAAATCGTATAAAAGTTAACTTTCACATTTGTAAAAAACTTTGTATAAATATATCACAGTCACAGGGCCAAAAGTTCCCGGCCTACCTACATTCAATTAATAAGAGATACCAAATTGTCATGTTTTTTGATACATGATTGTTTTGTATTACTGAAGTTTTCTCAACAAACCAGAGTAAAAATTAATATTTTTGTTCAATATAGTCTCCCTTTATTTCAGTACATTTGAGTTTGGACATAATCATTAATTTTATATTTGAAACGAGAAAATTTTAGACCGGTAAAGTCTAAGGCCACATAGGTGCTAAATGTATGTGTCGCCTAGGTAAGGGCAATAAAATGACAATTCGTTTGGACAAGTGAGCTATTTATGGACCAATGTTCTATTTATATACGACCCCCAACGACCCCGACCGACCCCTTACGTTTAAGGGGACTGCGACTCCCGCATTCCCTTAAAACGTAAGAGGAAGATTTATAAAACAACGGTTGGACCTGCTATCTTGTATGGATCAGAATTTTGGGCATTTGCGTGTGGCTGAGAGCATGCTAAGGGGGATGTGTGGTGTTACGCGAATGGATAAAATAAGAAATGAGCACATATGAGGAAGTCTGAAAATGGCGCCGGTGACTGAAAAGATGTGTGGTAATCGGTTGTCGTGATATGGGCATGTGTTGCGGAGCAATGAGGTAAATATTATGAGGAAATATTAGAGTATGAAGGTGGATGGGTATAAGAGTAGAGGAAGACCAAAGAAACGATGGATGGACTGTGTGAAGGATGATATGGCAAGAAAGGAGGTATCTCATGAGATGATAAGTAATAGAGAAGTATGGAAGAAGAAGACATGCTGCGCCGACCCCGAATAAGTTCTGATAAGGGCAATAGAATGAAGTTTTAATTATATACTTTTTATAAACATAAAACCCACCTGTTTATACTGCAGAAGAGACAGCGACCGCATGAGATCGCCTACTAATATGAAGTCGCCCTTCACTTTGAGGTACAAGGCTACGATGTTGTTGAAGTGACTGCATTCGAGCCGCAATTCTTTTTCTGATGTCCATTCGAAGAGACGCACCTGAGGAGTAATTTTAAAATTAAGTACAAATCTTAAAGCCCATTCTTCAAGGGTTGGACAGAGCTGTACCAATTTATGTTAAGCCTCATCTAATAGTGGGCGACCCTTTCCTCTGCCTAGCCTTTTCTCAAACTATCTTGAGGTCGTCTTCCAGTCTTACCGGATGCAGCTGAATACCAGTGTTTTACATGAAGCGACTGCCTATGTGACGTCCACAACCCAGTAACTGGGTAATACGATATTCCTCGGTACGACTGGATGTCACAACCAACATTACATTTTTTTCAGATTCTACCTATGTTGAACAAGGATCTTTCGGCGCTTACGCGCTTTTTTAAAGATTTTAAATTGATCACGTTAAGAGCGCGCTCACATATTTTAAGCGTTTGACCAAAAATACGTACTTTTTCAAGTTCTCGATATTTGTTATTTAAAGATAATGGCATAATATTTCAATGAAAACTCATAAATCTAACTTTGATATAGTTTGTAGATTGATTAGAATTTTGTTATATACGTAAATATTTCGAGAAATAGCAATTTCCCGACACCCATTTTCAAGAAATCGTAAAACATCAGGTTTTTCCCTGCTATTTGTGACAAACTGGCAGCACGAAAAGATCTGAAAAAAATATGTATTTACAGGTCATATAGTCTTCAAGTTCGTAGATTGATTAGAATTGAGATAAAAATTGAATCCACGCAAAAAAAAACGATATTCAAAAGCAATACTGATCTAAAATGTATGCATTTTAAACATTGTTTAAACTTATGGTAATGACAAAATTAACAAAAAGAAAGTTCACCATACTATAATATAAGACTTTACCTTTCCTCTAAATATTTTCATTTAAATTTTTTACATTCACATTTATTTATTACAATATTCTAAAATAATGCCTTATTAGTTGATGTACGACGCGCATACTGTCAGTGTCGCCTGAGGGCTTGTGGAGAACGGACCTGTGTCGCTCGCGCTCCCGCGCGCCTTAGTGTGCGTGAGGTAATTTTGACAGAAAACCCAGGGGTCGTCAGCAGTTTAAATGTTAGTATTCTTTGTACTTATGATTCATTGTAGTCATGTTTTATGATTGAAAGATGCGCTTTGTACAATCTAATTATAAAGATTAATCGTCAATAAATTACGGGTAACAGAAATCTTTCTTTTAGAAATAATGGGTCGTAAGAGTAATACATACGGTTCCTACCCAAAGAAGAAGAGGAAAGCTAGTAAAAAAGAATACCTACAAAAGGCGAGAGCAGTTCTACGGTAAATTTAAAAAATACCTAGTTGATCTGAGTAGTGTATGCGGTCATTACTTAAGTTATATTTTATGTTTACAGTGGACTATAGGACCATGTTATTAATCAGCACATTGATGGATTATCATCATCGCTTGCTCAAAATGTTGATACAAGGTAAAGTTACCTCTGTCCTGGAGGGCATTGTACTGCGCCCCTCCCTGGCGGCAAACAAGGCGACCGCGGGCCCGAGGGCGGGCTCGGGCCCGAATGCGATCCCGGGCCCCGGAAAGTCGGCTCCGCCAAAACCGGCAGCGGCCCAAAAAAAGAGCAATGTGGCTCCTCAGGTGGTGGCGGTGCCTGCGCCAGCAGCAAGCCGGCAGCAGCCACCGCCATCACCCCCCACGCCTGCCGCTGCCGAGTGGCAGGTGGTCGGGGAAAGGAGGAAGGGGTGAAAGGCGGCCAAAAAGGCCCGCAACGAGGAGCGAAGGCGCCGGCACAAGACGCGAAGCGTCGCAGCTAGACTCCGCGCCCCGAAGACCGCAACTGTAGTGATCACGCTACAGCCGGAAGCGGAAAAGAGGGGCGTGTCCTACCGCGACATGCTCTCGAAGGCGAAAGCGACGGTGGATCTCGCAGAGCTCGGGATCACCGGGGGCCTCTGGCTTAAAGTCACCGCGACAGGGGCTCGAGCGCTGGAGATCCCCGGTGTAAATAGTGGCCCGTCCGCTGACGCTCTTGCTGAAAAGCTAAGAGCGTCCCTAGATGCGGACGAGGCCCGAGTGTCCAGGCCCGTCAGATGCGCAGACCTGCGCATCCTGGGCCTGGACGACTCTGTGACCCAAGAGGAGGCGGTCACCGCCGTCACCAGGACCGGTGGGTGCCCTGCTGAGCAGGTCAGGGCAGGCACCCTACGTTCGGACCACTCGGGCATGCGAACCATTAAGGTAAGCTGCCCTGTGACGGCGGCGAAAACAATCGTGGAGGCTGGAAGGCTTCTGGTGGGCTGGGTGTCAGCGCAGGTGAAGCTGCTGGAACCCCGACCTCTGAGATGTTACCGGTGCCTAGTGGGGCTACACGTGAGTTGTCGGTGCACCTCGGAGGTGGACCGCAGCGGCGTCTACTTCCGATGCGGTCAGCCCGGTCACATGGCCGAGGCTTGCTCCGTCACGCCGCACTGCACTGCATGTGCGGCAGCGGGCAAACCGGCCGATCACCGGGCAGGGGGCAGGGCCTGCGCTTCACCCACCAGGGCCAGGGGCAAGGAAAGGCCTTCAGCCACCACCTCCACCGTCGCAACCGCCGCAGCCGCCACCGCTGTCGCCGCCCTCACAAAGGGCCAGGGAGGGGGCTGAAATGAAGTGTACGCCTCCTCCAGGCGAACATCAACCACTTTCGCTGTGCTCAGGATCTGCTCCAGATTTGCTCCAGAGCATGGTGCAGTGGTTGATTAACGTCGCCGTGGTCGCTGAGCCGTACTTTGTCCCACCCAGGGAAGACTGGATGGAGGACCTGAGCGGCTCAGTGGTCATAATTTCGTCGGCCACCGCCGGTACCCCGACCCTTGAGAGTTTCAGGAGGGGTCAGGGTTGCGTAGCAGCACGGTTTGGGGAGATCGTCGTAGCCGAGTCTACTTCTCCCCGACCCGAACTCTCGCCGAGTTCCACAACCCCCTCATGGAGTTGAGTGTCGTCATCCGAAGCTATTCCCTCCCCGTGCTTGTGCTCGGGGACTTCAATGCCAAAAACTTGGCTTGGGGTTCTCGTTGCACAGATGTGCGGGGTAGGATGGTGGAGGACTGGGCTCTGGAGGCGGGCCTGGTCGTCCTAAATCGGCGTTCTGTCCCCACGTGTGTGCGGATGCGGGCAAGTCGGTGGTGGACATATCATTCGCTACCCCCGCTCTGTCACCGCGTGTCGTTGACTGGCGCGTCATGGAGGGGGCGGAGACCTATTCCGACCACCGGTACATCTGGTTCGATGTCTCGACCCAGTACTCAAGCGCGCTGGTCTTACAGGCCCTGAGTGGTCCACGTTGAGCACTGAAGCAGCTGGACCGGGAGCTCCTGGAAGCCTCGATAGTGCAGGCCTGGGTGACATCACCGAACAGGCCTGCCGACGTCAACAACGAGGCAGGGTGGTTCCAGGAGGCCATGTCTGACATTTGCGACGTGGCAATGCCCCGAGTTTGGCCAGGACGCGCCCGGCGTCAGGTTTACTGGTGGTCGCGAGAGCTGACGTCACTGCGCGAGGCGTGCGTCGCCGCGCGGCACCTGTACGCCAGGCATGTCTTTGGGGAACATGGTGAGTGCCGCTCATACTTCTGTAATGAATTACGAAGAGGCGAATCCAACTACACATTAGCTGCTAGCACATTAATGTTAAAACTTCAACGAAATGCATCCCAGCTTGCGTTCCAGTCACGAAGCTTTTTAAAAAATTAGTTCACAACTAACCGCGCGGAGCAATTTAATAGCATTGTGGCCAACACTGTTGGTGGTAAACGCGTGAACTTTTCTCTAAAAGATTCATATTCCGTGCGATGCTATGCAGTGGTAGTAATTTTTAATACTGGAAAACCTCAGACTTCCTTATATCAGACTGCTTGCAAGACAAGTCCGGTCATAATAATAAAAAAATTGGAGGAAAAGCTTCACAATGAAAAACGGAAACCTCGGAAAATAAACTTTGGTCCGGTAGCGACTGTGGCAAATGTTGACTATGGGAACGCATGTCAAAAACCCGACATGACGCCTGATGATTTTCTAGAAGCAAAAAAAAAAATCCTGAAGAATTTAACAAAACAAGCCGAAAAACGATATGATATTGAAATAGAGACCATACTCCAAGCAGAAAGTGCCTTGTGGTTAGAGTTGAGGAGATGTATCCGGACCGCATCAAAATTCGCTAAAGTATGTAAGAGACGTCCTAATTTGAACTCAGCGCCTCTAGTAAAATCAATACTGTATACTCCATCTCTTGATCACGTTGCTGCAATCTCACATGGCAAAAACAATGAAGAAAAAGCGTTACAGCAGCTTTCAATTCAAGAGAACATTGTTATCGAGAAATGTGGCCTCTTTATTGATTGAAAATTTATAGAGAAAACCTATCCTGGATCGAAAAAATGCTACCCAAATTGCAAAAATTTTATACTTCTTGCAATCTTCCCGAAATTGTAGATTCCAGACAGTCCAGATCGATGCCCTTGAGGGAAATTGTGTTATAAAATTATTACTATGTTACGTTTTTATAAAATACTATATATATATTTTTATATATATATATATACATTTCGCCCGTGATTTCGTCCGCGAAAATTGTGATATAATATAGCCTTGTTACTCGGTAAAGATGTAGCTTTTTAGTGGTGAACAAATATTTTCTCTTCATAATATAATATTAGTATAGAATAGCAGCACCCCGCGGTTTCATCCGCATAAATAATGATCTCGTGGGAATATCGGGATAAAAAGTATCCTATGTCCTTTTCGAGGATTAGAATTTGGATAACATTTGGCACGTAGGTAGACCATGAGTATACCTACGTGCCAACATTTATCCAAATCTGTCTAGTTGTTTTAGTGTAAAAGCATAACAAACAAACAAACTCACCGTCGCATTTATAATATAAGTTAGGATAGACATAATTATTTTACTTTTGTAGGCTTCTCGTATACTATTTGTATTTCTTTAACATAATAATACGTTCCATATCTTGTATTTTTTTCTCAATTAAATTATAAGTAAACCGCAGTGAACTGTGTTACGCACCCCTGCCTCTGCACGTGTGTGTATCAAGAAGCGTGCACCACGCACACAGGCGCACTCAACGTCAGTCGTCGTTGTTTTTTGAGTTAAGAATTTTGCGAGAACGCTCTTAAGGTTTTGAAAGAACAAGATAGTGGCGTTCGTTCCAAGTTTTGACGGCCCAACAATCCGTGTGAAGTCATTAAACCAAAAAGTCTATAACCAAAGCCAATAAGTCCATAAGTCAGTCTATAATATATAATTCAAGGAAGTAACTATGCTAATGATCAATAATAAAATGGGTAGGTAATTTTCATTTTTATTCACGGAAATCGGTATGTTTGAACCACCCTTGTTTTAAACGCAGCCCGTCTGATCCTCGCCCTATATCCGCGCTTTCACACATACAATCTTATACGTTTATTCGATAATTTGTTACTTCCTAAACCATGTTAGGGGGGTTATTCTGAAAAACTGACAAACTAACAACCAAAATCTCAGCGTTTATTAATAATTAACTACCGGGTACCGTAAGATACCGTAATTTTAATTGATTATTTATGTTTTTTGTGGCAACCTCGTGAATTTTGACGAGGATGCAAAAAAACACCTTGTATATGTGTTCGGGGAAACTTACAGTACTGTTGATCGTAGCAAGGAGTTTCCCGTTGAACTCGACTAGTGTGTAACAGCCTCCTTTGATTTCCTTCTCTGCTGTTTGAACGAGCTTGCCTTCTGACCAGTGGAACAATAGGATCCTGCCCTGTGGGATAAGGAGAAAATAATATAAAATATATTAGTGAAAACATCGACGATCTGGACGCGTTTCTGACTGATTCGTCAGTGAAGGCAAACATCGAGAGAGTTGGAAATGAATGGGGAATACTTTGCCTAGCAGTGGGACAGAATAAGCTAAGTAAACTAAGTAACTAACTTATACTAATAAAGGGTGTAAAACACATCTTAACGAAGCCGAAAGGCACTGGTTCTCTCTGTCATTGCGATCATTTTTTTGTTCTACACCATACCTGGGAACCTTTTAGTTACGGAGATATTAGGGGCCAAAGTTCCAACTTTTTAACAAGTATTTTTTTAAATACAAGTTTTTAATGTAAGATTTTTACTTTAAACACGTCCACGACCCCCGTACTATTCAATCCGCCCATCAGCACAATGTTTTGAGTTCGTTATAATATTGAGTTCTACCACAAAACATGATTTTACACCTCCCAAAAAAAAGTCGTTTCCCAGCAATAATTTTTGCGTAAGGCGTCACGCGGCGCAGCGCTGCGTGGCGCAACGTATTCTCACAACGAAATGTGTATCTTTTCGTGTAGAAAATAAAGTTAAATTTTGAATCGCTCTTTAAAATGTGCGCGCAGCGTCGCGTCTCGGTGTGAGCTGACCCTTATATTTAAATACGATTTTTTTGTAAACACAACCCCATACCTGTTTAGGTTCTGACTCCTCCGGGTTAAGTATGGCGGTGCCGACGGCGTAGTAGTAGTTAGGATCGTCGCCCAGCTTGCAAGAAACCAGGGACATGGCGTACTCGTTCGTCATCAGCTGATGTGCGTGTAGTACTATGGAATGGAAGCAAATGAAAATCTATGACAGCACTTCGTATAAGCATAAACTACGTGCTCCCTTTCACCGGCTTCATAAGGTTCATAATTCATTCGTAAGGCTTGGTATAACATTTTACAACAAGCTACCATCTTCTTTTCTAGACTTGCCATTTAATGTGTAAGTGAAATCTAACCTTTGTTCAAAGGCCTACTATTCCATTAACGACTACTTAAAGTCTTAAACGATAAGAATAGTTGGTTGCTGGGTTGAACTCAAGACAATGTTTATGTTCTTTCTTTCTCCAAATTAGCTTAGTGATATTATATAACCTCACGCATAGATTTTTTTACTTTATTTTTATTCTATCCGTCTGTATGCACGTGTAAGCGGGCACGCCCTTTATGTCTGGAGGCTTTATTTATTCTTGAGTATATTTTTAAATATTTTATTTTATTAATGGTGTGTGCTAGCTGACATGTGAAATTAATTTCATGTAATGGATTCCTTGTTTATATAAACTTGAACACTATTGTATAGAATCTGGTTCTTCTAACCTAACAGACAGATGTGTTGCTGGGGAGTTTGTTCCGCCACTTCTTCTTCCCAGCTAAAACACTAGGAAGTGGCGAAGGGCGGGCGTTTTGGGGGACTGTCTCTTGTAATTTTGACGTTCAAAAAGTGCTGATTATCAGCCTAGTTTTAATAAATGACTTTTGATTTTTTGTATTTACGAATAATTTTAATTTTAGTGTGAATTGCTGCATCATTGTGCCGGAGCATTTATTGATTTGCAGTACATTTATATGTTTGAGTTTTATTTTTCATATTTTCTGTTCTTGTATGTAAGCTGACGTGACGCAAATTATTTGTAATTTTAAGCGCATTATTATCGCATATTAACAGACAGACACAATATTGCTTCGATGTATGTTCCGCCGGTTGTGCGTTGTTTCGTCGCTAATTGTTTCATCGAATTTCGTTTCAAATAAATTGTTTCTCATATTATCATTTCATAGAATAATCAATACGCAGAATACGTTGAAAAAAATTAAATCATCAATTTTTGTTTCAAATAAAGTTTAATGTTAGAATATTCATATCATAGAATAACAAATCAAATATTCTTTATCCACATACTAGCTGTCCCGCGCAACTTCGTCTGCGTCACATTTTCCCCGTTTTCACAACGGTTTACATTTTTCATTGCTGCTCGGCTCCTTTTTGTCGTAGCGTAATGATATATAGCCTATGTCCTTCCCCAGGTTGAAATCTATCTTTTTGCCAAATTTCATAAAGATCCGATCAGCCGTTTAGTCGTGAAAAGGTAACAAACAAACAAACATACAAACAAACAAACAGAGTGACTTTCGCATTTATAATATTAGTATGGATTGTTTGTTTCACATAAAACTTATTACGAAGAATTGCATTTTATCGAGTGACAGTTTCTAAAACTCATACCTTTGAAAAATGGTATGTATTTTTCAAAGGTATGAGTTTTAGAAACTGTAAAATTACATCACCGCATTCACAAAAATAATGCGGTTAAATTCTTGTCAAGTAGGAAAACAATCTTTTTATTCTCACTAATGGTGTTCATGCCTGTTGCACGCAGCATGCAAGCTAGCATGTAGCATGCAAGCAAGCATGCAACATGCAAGCAAGCATGCAGCATGCAACAAGCATGGTTTCTGTCACGGCTCCGGTGCTGCGGGGCTCTGGCGGCCCCACGCGAGTTCATCGTCGCAGATGGTATTAACGCTCACCACCGCAGCTTCGACTTGCTGGCCGGCTTGCCGGCCAGCCTCAGCCGCGGCGGCAAGCGATAGATACCACCTGCTCCTCAGCTCGCGGGCCGCCTCATCCCTCCGCGCCTACGCGGGATTAAATTACACTCTAGGGGTAGGGCAGACAAGACTACGTGGAGTCTGATTTGCAGCCATTCGTTTTTGTCACTAAATTTTGTAGTACAATATATTGACTTTTAAGGACAATATTTTAATTTAAGGTTAATAATTTCGTTGAAATAAAATACCATGGAAACCAGTGGCGAAGGGTCAAAATTTTGTAAGGGGAAGCCGACGAAAAAAATGAGATCATTAATTTTGTTTTTAAAGTGAAACTTTTATTACATCGTCTCAAACTTTTTCGTCTGTGTGTTGCATGTCGCGTGACGATCGGCCGCGGAGTAGGTACGGATAAAATGAAAGGCGCTCGTCAGAGCGCCTTTCACTTTGATTGTCAGCGACCCCGAAAACCACGAAAATGTCACCCATGATGTATACACAAAAATTTTCGAAGGACCCAACTTGATCTTTTTTTCATAACTTGTTCTTTATGTATTGTAACGATTAAATGCACAGGAACTATAGAAAATATGTTTATTCATAAAAGTGAATGCGTATAAATACAATGTTTCATGTCTATGCTATTAACCGTTGAGGAGTTCCCTCATGAGAAGAGGACCCTGGCGGTAGGATGAATTCATGATACAAATCGTCATTATCCATCAAATATGAACACGTATGCAAAGTTTCGTGTCTGTGCTATTTAACGTTGAGGAGTTCCCTCGTGAGAAGACAATCCTGGCTGCAGGATGAGATCATGATAGAATTCATGTGTATCCATCACATATGAACTCGTATGCAAAGTTTTGTGTCTGTGCTATTAAACGTTGAGGAGTTCCTTCGTGAGAAGACGATCCTGGCTGGAGGATTAGATCATGATAGAATTTGTGTTTATCCATCAAATATGAATGTGCATACAAATTTTCGTGTCCGTGCTATTTACCGTTGAGGAGTTCCCTCGTGAGAAGACAATCCTGGCTGCAGGATGAGATCATGATATAATTCATGTGTATCCATCAAATATGAACTCGTATGCAAAGTTTCGTGTCTGTGCTATTAAACGTTGAGGAGTTCCTTCGTGAGAAGACGATCCTGGCTGCAGGATGAGATCATGATAGAATTCGTGTTTACCTATCAAATATGAACGTGCATACAAATTTTCGTGTCCGTGCTATTTACCGTTGAGGAGTTCCCTCGTGAGAAGACAATCCTGGCTGCAGGATGAGATCATGATAGAATTCATGTTTATCCATCAAATATGAACTTGTATACAAATTTTCGTGTCTGTGCTATTAAACGTTGAGGAGTTCCCTCGTGAGGAGACGATCCTGGCTGCAGGATTAAGTTATGTCTGTCATAAAAATGTATTGTTCTTAGAACCAAAGGTGTGCGCTAAATTTCAGCTCAATCGGGCATCGGGAAGTGGTTCTAATTTAGCTTCCTATACATACAAAACATTGAAAGTTCCCTGTCGTAACTCGAAAATCTTCGGCTTACCTAGTCCTTACAAAACGCTGCTGATAGCTGCGAAGTCACGTGTCCGCGTTCATACGAATTTAGTTCTGAATTCTGACACCCGAGCGTCGGCTTACTGGCGCCACATGTTGCTTTCTTTGTTGAAATGAAAAATGCTGGCATTTATGTAATGTTTTCAATCCTATGATGTATTTAATGTCTGTACTGTGATGTGATAACCTCAGATGTGTACATAATTTACTACAGTAGACACTAGACACTACGTATAGTGCCTTGTTCCCAAAGGGAAGCCGGCAGGAATCGGCTTCTTAGGAGCCTTCGGGCCTGATGGAAACATACATCGAACAAACAATATTCGTTAAAAAGTAATTCTGTTGATAAATTTGTTAAATAAAAAAATGTGAGTATAAAATTCATTGAAGTGTGTTTCTGTAAAATTTGTTTCATTCAAGTAAATAGTAGTTGAAACAAAAATATTCGAAATAAAAATACGAGGACCAAATATTATGTGAAACATTTTCTGGGAAACGAAATTCTGTGAAACTTCTGTCTGCGAAACAAGGTGACACCATGTTCCGCCACTTCTTCTCTCTACTTATAACACTAAAAAATGGTGGCGTTAAAAGGGACTGTTTTAACCAATTTAAATAAATAACTTTTATTTTGATTATTTTGCTCGACTGTATGTTGGTAGGTGTGCGGGTAGTGGGTACGTACCTTCAAACGTGTGGTTGTCCAGTATGAGCAGGTTGTGCACCTCGAGGTCCAGCGCGTTGGGCGCGTGCTTGGGCTGCGCGAGCGGCGCGCCCGACTGTATGTTGGTAGGTGTGCGGGTAGTGGGTACGTACCTTCAAACGTGTGGTTGTCCAGTATGAGCAGGTTGTGCACCTCGAGGTCCAGCGCGTTGGGCGCGTGCTTGGGCTGCGCGAGCGGCGCGCCCGACTGTATGTTGGTAGGTGTGCGGGTAGTGGGTACGTACCTTCAAACGTGTGGTTGTCCAGTATGAGCAGGTTGTGCACCTCGAGGTCCAGCGCGTTGGGCGCGTGCTTGGGCTGCGCGAGCGGCGCGCCCGACTGTATGTTGGTAGGTGTGCGGGTAGTGGGTACGTACCTTCAAACGTGTGGTTGTCCAGTATGAGCAGGTTGTGCACCTCGAGGTCCAGCGCGTTGGGCGCGTGCTTGGGCTGCGCGAGCGGCGCGCCCGACTGTATGTTGGTAGGTGTGCGGGTAGTGGGTACGTACCTTCAAACGTGTGGTTGTCCAGTATGAGCAGGTTGTGCACCTCGAGGTCCAGCGCGTTGGGCGCGTGCTTGGGCTGCGCGAGCGGCGCGCCCGACTGTATGTTGGTAGGTGTGCGGGTAGTGGGTACGTACCTTCAAACGTGTGGTTGTCCAGTATGAGCAGGTTGTGCACCTCGAGGTCCAGCGCGTTGGGCGCGTGCTTGGGCTGCGCGAGCGGCGCGCCCGACTGTATGTTGGTAGGTGTGCGGGTAGTGGGTACGTACCTTCAAACGTGTGGTTGTCCAGTATGAGCAGGTTGTGCACCTCGAGGTCCAGCGCGTTGGGCGCGTGCTTGGGCTGCGCGAGCGGCGCGCCCGACTGTATGTTGGTAGGTGTGCGGGTAGTGGGTACGTACCTTCAAACGTGTGGTTGTCCAGTATGAGCAGGTTGTGCACCTCGAGGTCCAGCGCGTTGGGCGCGTGCTTGGGCTGCGCGAGCGGCGCGCCCGACTGTATGTTGGTAGGTGTGCGGGTAGTGGGTACGTACCTTCAAACGTGTGGTTGTCCAGTATGAGCAGGTTGTGCACCTCGAGGTCCAGCGCGTTGGGCGCGTGCTTGGGCTGCGCGAGCGGCGCGCCCGACTGTATGTTGGTAGGTGTGCGGGTAGTGGGTACGTACCTTCAAACGTGTGGTTGTCCAGTATGAGCAGGTTGTGCACCTCGAGGTCCAGCGCGTTGGGCGCGTGCTTGGGCTGCGCGAGCGGCGCGCCCGACTGTATGTTGGTAGGTGTGCGGGTAGTGGGTACGTACCTTCAAACGTGTGGTTGTCCAGTATGAGCAGGTTGTGCACCTCGAGGTCCAGCGCGTTGGGCGCGTGCTTGGGCTGCGCGAGCGGCGCGCCCGACTGTATGTTGGTAGGTGTGCGGGTAGTGGGTACGTACCTTCAAACGTGTGGTTGTCCAGTATGAGCAGGTTGTGCACCTCGAGGTCCAGCGCGTTGGGCGCGTGCTTGGGCTGCGCGAGCGGCGCGCCCGACTGTATGTTGGTAGGTGTGCGGGTAGTGGGTACGTACCTTCAAACGTGTGGTTGTCCAGTATGAGCAGGTTGTGCACCTCGAGGTCCAGCGCGTTGGGCGCGTGCTTGGGCTGCGCGAGCGGCGCGCCCGACTGTATGTTGGTAGGTGTGCGGGTAGTGGGTACGTACCTTCAAACGTGTGGTTGTCCAGTATGAGCAGGTTGTGCACCTCGAGGTCCAGCGCGTTGGGCGCGTGCTTGGGCTGCGCGAGCGGCGCGCCCGACTGTATGTTGGTAGGTGTGCGGGTAGTGGGTACGTACCTTCAAACGTGTGGTTGTCCAGTATGAGCAGGTTGTGCACCTCGAGGTCCAGCGCGTTGGGCGCGTGCTTGGGCTGCGCGAGCGGCGCGCCCGACTGTATGTTGGTAGGTGTGCGGGTAGTGGGTACGTACCTTCAAACGTGTGGTTGTCCAGTATGAGCAGGTTGTGCACCTCGAGGTCCAGCGCGTTGGGCGCGTGCTTGGGCTGCGCGAGCGGCGCGCCCGACTGTATGTTGGTAGGTGTGCGGGTAGTGGGTACGTACCTTCAAACGTGTGGTTGTCCAGTATGAGCAGGTTGTGCACCTCGAGGTCCAGCGCGTTGGGCGCGTGCTTGGGCTGCGCGAGCGGCGCGCCCGACTGTATGTTGGTAGGTGTGCGGGTAGTGGGTACGTACCTTCAAACGTGTGGTTGTCCAGTATGAGCAGGTTGTGCACCTCGAGGTCCAGCGCGTTGGGCGCGTGCTTGGGCTGCGCGAGCGGCGCGCCCGACTGTATGTTGGTAGGTGTGCGGGTAGTGGGTACGTACCTTCAAACGTGTGGTTGTCCAGTATGAGCAGGTTGTGCACCTCGAGGTCCAGCGCGTTGGGCGCGTGCTTGGGCTGCGCGAGCGGCGCGCCCGACTGTATGTTGGTAGGTGTGCGGGTAGTGGGTACGTACCTTCAAACGTGTGGTTGTCCAGTATGAGCAGGTTGTGCACCTCGAGGTCCAGCGCGTTGGACGCGTGCTTGGGCTGCGCGAGCGGCGCGCCCGACTGTATGTTGGTAGGTGTGCGGGTAGTGGGTACGTACCTTCAAACGTGTGGTTGTCCAGTATGAGCAGGTTGTGCACCTCGAGGTCCAGCGCGTTGGGCGCGTGCTTGGGCTGCGCGAGCGGCGCGCCCGACTGTATGTTGGTAGGTGTGCGGGTAGTGGGTACGTACCTTCAAACGTGTGGTTGTCCAGTATGAGCAGGTTGTGCACCTCGAGGTCCAGCGCGTTGGGCGCGTGCTTGGGCTGCGCGAGCGGCGCGCCCGACTGTATGTTGGTAGGTGTGCGGGTAGTGGGTACGTACCTTCAAACGTGTGGTTGTCCAGTATGAGCAGGTTGTGCACCTCGAGGTCCAGCGCGTTGGGCGCGTGCTTGGGCTGCGCGAGCGGCGCGCCCGACTGTATGTTGGTAGGTGTGCGGGTAGTGGGTACGTACCTTCAAACGTGTGGTTGTCCAGTATGAGCAGGTTGTGCACCTCGAGGTCCAGCGCGTTGGGCGCGTGCTTGGGCTGCGCGAGCGGCGCGCCCGACTGTATGTTGGTAGGTGTGCGGGTAGTGGGTACGTACCTTCAAACGTGTGGTTGTCCAGTATGAGCAGGTTGTGCACCTCGAGGTCCAGCGCGTTGGGCGCGTGCTTGGGCTGCGCGAGCGGCGCGCCCGACTGTATGTTGGTAGGTGTGCGGGTAGTGGGTACGTACCTTCAAACGTGTGGTTGTCCAGTATGAGCAGGTTGTGCACCTCGAGGTCCAGCGCGTTGGGCGCGTGCTTGGGCTGCGCGAGCGGCGCGCCCGACTGTATGTTGGTAGGTGTGCGGGTAGTGGGTACGTACCTTCAAACGTGTGGTTGTCCAGTATGAGCAGGTTGTGCACCTCGAGGTCCAGCGCGTTGGGCGCGTGCTTGGGCTGCGCGAGCGGCGCGCCCGACTGTATGTTGGTAGGTGTGCGGGTAGTGGGTACGTACCTTCAAACGTGTGGTTGTCCAGTATGAGCAGGTTGTGCACCTCGAGGTCCAGCGCGTTGGGCGCGTGCTTGGGCTGCGCGAGCGGCGCGCCCGACTGTATGTTGGTAGGTGTGCGGGTAGTGGGTACGTACCTTCAAACGTGTGGTTGTCCAGTATGAGCAGGTTGTGCACCTCGAGGTCCAGCGCGTTGGGCGCGTGCTTGGGCTGCGCGAGCGGCGCGCCCGACTGTATGTTGGTAGGTGTGCGGGTAGTGGGTACGTACCTTCAAACGTGTGGTTGTCCAGTATGAGCAGGTTGTGCACCTCGAGGTCCAGCGCGTTGGGCGCGTGCTTGGGCTGCGCGAGCGGCGCGCCCGACTGTATGTTGGTAGGTGTGCGGGTAGTGGGTACGTACCTTCAAACGTGTGGTTGTCCAGTATGAGCAGGTTGTGCACCTCGAGGTCCAGCGCGTTGGGCGCGTGCTTGGGCTGCGCGAGCGGCGCGCCCGACTGTATGTTGGTAGGTGTGCGGGTAGTGGGTACGTACCTTCAAACGTGTGGTTGTCCAGTATGAGCAGGTTGTGCACCTCGAGGTCCAGCGCGTTGGGCGCGTGCTTGGGCTGCGCGAGCGGCGCGCCCGACTGTATGTTGGTAGGTGTGCGGGTAGTGGGTACGTACCTTCAAACGTGTGGTTGTCCAGTATGAGCAGGTTGTGCACCTCGAGGTCCAGCGCGTTGGGCGCGTGCTTGGGCTGCGCGAGCGGCGCGCCCGACTGTATGTTGGTAGGTGTGCGGGTAGTGGGTACGTACCTTCAAACGTGTGGTTGTCCAGTATGAGCAGGTTGTGCACCTCGAGGTCCAGCGCGTTGGGCGCGTGCTTGGGCTGCGCGAGCGGCGCGCCCGACTGTATGTTGGTAGGTGTGCGGGTAGTGGGTACGTACCTTCAAACGTGTGGTTGTCCAGTATGAGCAGGTTGTGCACCTCGAGGTCCAGCGCGTTGGGCGCGTGCTTGGGCTGCGCGAGCGGCGCGCCCGACTGTATGTTGGTAGGTGTGCGGGTAGTGGGTACGTACCTTCAAACGTGTGGTTGTCCAGTATGAGCAGGTTGTGCACCTCGAGGTCCAGCGCGTTGGGCGCGTGCTTGGGCTGCGCGAGCGGCGCGCCCGACTGTATGTTGGTAGGTGTGCGGGTAGTGGGTACGTACCTTCAAACGTGTGGTTGTCCAGTATGAGCAGGTTGTGCACCTCGAGGTCCAGCGCGTTGGGCGCGTGCTTGGGCTGCGCGAGCGGCGCGCCGGAGGTGGCTGCGGCGGCGGTGGAGGCGGACGCGCGCACGGACACGGCCGCGCTGCCGCCGCCTGCCGTCCACTCTAGCTTGTCTACTCGCATTGTGATTACGCCGAAGGTCTACGGAAGACGAATGTTGTGTTAGCATTTATAGAATCACAACGCTGGATGTCATTTGGTTATTTCCGGCAGGTGGTCTGATCAGGCCATGCTCTGAAAGGCCAAGGGCACAGCAGAGGAGCATGGGCGGGCTCGGTGTGCACGCACCCTGCCAACGAGCAGACAGAGAAGCTGTCTATAAAAGTTACCCTGAATCTCAAGCAGCGGCGCACCGTAAGGATGCAAGAGGAGAGGATGTATGGCTGACGGGTGTTCCTATGGAACAAACAGTCGTCAGTGCGACCTCCGACCGGGTAGCAGCCGACCCCTTAGCGGGTTATTAATATTGTCGGCTTATTCGGGTACAGGGGACACTGCCCGGATGGACAATTTACCCCCCACACTCGTGGGAATAAAATGAATGCGAATAAAAACCCCGAATTTAAAAGTTTCGGAGCAGGTGGACGTAGGGTCAGGCTGCGTTTGCCGGATTGCCGCCATGGGATCTGGAGGCGATAGTACTCGCGCGCCTGCACGAATGGCGCGCGGAGGCACTACGCCGAGAGGAAACTCTGCTGCCGCGGCAAAGCCGCTCAGCGGACAGACCTCCGGAGCGATCTCATGGCGACATGGAGAGACCGACTGTCGCAACCTCGTGCATCGCACGCCCACTAGTCCCCTCTTTGAGGAGTGGCTGGAGAGGCGCCACGGCGCCCTCACCTTCCGCCTGACGCAGGTCCTCACCAGACACGGTTGTTTCGCAAGGTTCCTGTACCGAATCGGGCGGGAGGAAACGCCCGGGTGTCACCACTACGAGGATCGAGGAGGACACGGTGGAGCACACCGTGGAGCTCTGCTCTGCTTGGTCTAAACACCACCGTGTCCTCGTAGCGGCGATTGCCGGCGCCAACCTCCCGCGTCCGGTCCTGGTTCAATCCATGGTCCGGAGGGAGAGCGAATGGGAAGCCGTCGCCTCCAGAAGCGAAGCAGTTATGCTAGCGAAGGAGGTAGCGGATCGTGAGAGTTACCTTAACGTTAATTTCGTCATCAGCACCCACCCCGAAAGGGACACCCATAACGAAATTTTGGGAATCTTCACTTGATTTAGACTTCAATATCGTCATCACCACCTTCATATCGTAAAATAGTGATAAACCCAATCCACACAAACGAACCCGGGCTTTTTAGAGTATAGTGGC
This sequence comes from Cerastis leucographa, assembly GCA_963082945.1. NCBI lineage: Eukaryota > Metazoa > Arthropoda > Insecta > Lepidoptera > Noctuidae > Cerastis > Cerastis leucographa. Next base: position 2,726,645 of record OY720366.1, read on the forward strand.
CGAGAAGGAAATACGAATTATTCCCAAGTCGACAATCATTACATTGGCAACAGCGCTCTCAAGACCTAGTTTATGGTTACGAGGAACAGAGTGGAAAGTTCTTCATACCCTATAGAAAAGGGAGGATCCTCCGATCAGAAAGGTGTTATGTCTGGTGGGCAACTGCCCGACAGTTGTTGTCGGGTTTTTCTATATATTCTTAAGTCGATGTAAACTTTGCTTGTGCTATTTAGGCCATATTAGATCTTCAGTTTTCTCATAGATGTCGCTGTAGTAATTTTTGTTAAAAGTTGCTTATTGTAGGTCGCCACACTGGCCTAGTTGCGGCGGTGTGGCAACGTCGCTAAGGCTGCCGCTGGATGACAAGCCGTAACTGAATACACAAATATGACATCTAGTAGATAGTTTGAGTTTTGTTATGCAAGTGATACTACTGTCTCGATGATTCTTCATATTTGCAAGCAGAGGCGTGCCACCACCACAACTTCTAGGTATTATTTCCACATTTGCACAAACACTTATTTATTTATTACACGGCCCGAATTGTGAGGAGGTTCCTGTTTCTGCAGCCCTAACCACCGGTAGCTTGGAGACCCTGCTCCCGACACCGGCGCAAACCTGTTTTTTTTTTATATTCAGAAATTTGTAAAAATATAAAAAATGAGAAAAAATTAATAAAGGAAATAAATAAGTATATATCTGTTCATCGGATGTCAAAGTGACATGACAGAGTTTTTTTTCAAAACCAATTATTTTACAAAATAATCCACGAAAAACTAAACGAACTATTTTAAAATAAAGAAATCATGACAAGAAAAATAAAACCAATGCACAGTAAAAAAAACTGGACTGGACTGGTTTTTAGTCCAAAGAAAACATATTTAACCGTTGTAAAAATATTGTCACCGATGCTGACCCGACGCCGAGCCAGACTTAAAGAAGAGGCACACGAACAGGCGCGCCACATCTGTGGACGCTACGTCGCTAGTCGCTGCAGTTGCGTCGAGCTCAAGGGACGGGTTTTTCTCCCCGATATCGTCACCACCATCTTCACCACCACGACGACGAGGAAGAGGACGGCCACCAGCGGGCTTGGGACCTCGAGGCCAACAGGCCCCGAACAGGCCGGTGGAAATGTACCGCGCATGCGATGGACTCAGTCCATTAATGAGAACGCCATGCGCGCATATTATGGGGCTACTGAGGGGGGAAGCAACTTGACTGCGTACCTTGGTCGGATGCTTTCTCAATTTTAGGTGCTTGAACCAGCAGTCAGCGTGTCGGCGAAGCGACTATCAGATCAGGTGCGGGTCATCCAGCGTAACCATATGTTGGATGACACTGTCCTTGATCTACTTCGCCTCGACTCATGGAGTAACCCAGTTACGCCTGCTTCGCCAATGACCGCGGGCAGCTGCAAAATGTATCCAGTGTTTCGCCGACGAAACGAACGGTGACGCACCGAACGAAACGAACGGTGAAGCACTCCTGGGTACAACGAGGAGTGCTTTGGAGGGTGCGTTCCAGGAGTACCGCTCCACACCGTCTGAACTTAAACCACGCTTACCACGTCTGCCTATGCACAAGAAAAACAAGGCGCTGGTGTGTACTCTAGATTCGCAGCTGTCAAATTGCTTTGACAATAGCGAATACCTTGCTGATACTCACTCAATATGGCACTGCGCAGGTGTAGCGGCATTTCGTGGAGCTCATGTCAAATTTCCTAACATAGACCGAGCTACACGACCAAAATTAGCTATTCTAGTTTGGCAGTGCGGGATTGAGCGGCGTATCGGAGAAGCTAGAGTACCCATCGGCGCGTTAACCTGTTTTAGGCAGGGCAATACTCGCTCTAGAGTGCATTGTGAGGCATGCGCTTTGTGAGGCAGGTTTTCTCGGGAACTAATATTAGTTCTCGTGATGATTAGGCGTGCGTCACAGAGCGTATCGACTTCCTGAAGCTAAAGATCTTTTTTTTTTTCTTTATTAATCTTAATATTTAAAACAGAAATAATTTTTTTTTACAGTTTTTACTCGCCAAACTTTACAGTTTGATGGCGAGAAGCGCTCGTTTATCATAAAAAAACTTAAAATTATAAACTTGACTTAAGCATTTGTACCAGTAGAAATAATTATTATCTATCTATTTTTTAAAAGGTGCCGTCCAATAGCCTAATTGAAGTAAATCATTTGACTTTGTTTTGTTTTATCTGTGCATGGGCAAGTCGTGTTCGTAGGTACAAGCGGCGAGTGGAGCGATACACTCAGAATGGCACATTACAAAGCGATGAAAGGTCGACCAGACCAAGGGGTGACTGACAAGCGTCTGCCGGATGATGAAGCCATTATAAATAAATAAATTATTTTATATTCGTTCTGGCGCAGCATCTGGTCGGTGCCTGTCAGTCACAATGAGGGCAATTGGACTCGGGAGGTAGAACAAGTGTGATCCAATACCAGAAATGGGAGAACTCATCACCAGCCCCCAAGACGTAGCTCGTGCAGTCCGTCCGTTACCTATCTGGAAGTCTCCAGGGCCGGACGGACTGCACAACTTCTGATCAAATGGTTCCAAAGATCGCGCGCTCGCTTGGCGTCCCAGTTACAATCAGCCTTAGAGTCAGGGTCGCTGCCCCAGTTCCTGACGACAGGCATTACCCACCTGCTCCATAAATCAGGTAGTACTGCGGAGCCCAAAAATTATAGACCAAACACTTGTTAACCAACGGTCTATAAAGTTCGTACATCCATTTTGAGAGCTAAAATTAACCCACATATTGAGAGTACTTCCAGCATGTCTCCCTCTCAGAATGGATGTAGGAACAGATCCCGTGGTACTAAGGAGCTGCTCCTCATTGATATGGCCATTAGCCAACAGGCTCGCCGCTCCCGAAGGCATCTGTCTACATGTTGGATAGATTATAAGAAGGCCTACGACTCGTTGCGCATGCATGGCTCATGAGGGTGCTGGAGTTGTACAAGATAGATGCAACTCTACGCAACATGCTTGAGTCGTGTATGGGGCAATGGAGGACGTTCCTTCGCTATCCAGGATGTTGACAGATTCAGGGGATCAGTGAACCGATAAGGATCGAGCGTGGTATATTCCAGGGTGATAGTCTGAGTCCATTGTGGTTTTGTCTAGCCTTGAACCCACTCAGCACACTGCTGGAGGCTATCGGTAGAGGAGAGGTGGTCAGGTCATATCTCATCTTTTTTACATGGATGATCTGAAACTCTTTGCCCCCAACAATTTGCAACTGATGAAGCTACTGAAGGTAACAGAAACTACACAAGTCTATAGTATGTAGACATGGGTAGCTCGCGAATGAGAGATAAAATTGAACTAGCTCTTTAATTATAATCTAGCTCTCAGTCGCTCAGTCGTTCACGGAATAGTTCCTTAGTTCATTTAGCTCAACGGCTCATTGACTCTATACTCTGAGGCTTTGCGAGTTACTAGTGATACCGACGAAACGCCGACAGCGGCCCGACAATGCCCGAACGTGGAGTTTAGCAATTGCCCACGTACGCGTTAACCCCCGCAAAATAATGTCGAATAGTCATTTAAATGTATGATAATAGTTGTTGCCCGCCGTTTCGCTCGCGCGTAAGTGTAAATATAGGATAAATAGTTGTGTAAAAGTCTGCGATTTTCGAAGTGAGAAGCCAGAAAATTCATTCTGGTTAGAAAAAAGTTTATTACGGCGTTTTACTTTTAAATTTTGTAAGGACCTAAATGAGTTGAACCAGAATTTATTTTCTACATGTCTTCCGAGCTACGATACCGTAACAAATGCCTCGGTCATCCATCCACCTACCGATAAAGATAATGGTATAAATGAGCGAACTTACAATTTCTTTTTTTAATTCAAAAATACTCAGATTAAACCACTCTATACAGGGTGTAGCGGAAAGGGTATATACATACTTAAGGGTGTGCTATAGACCATCAAACTGAACATGTTCTCCATCGGACAAACATCGTAATAGCGAAAAAATTATCTGCTGCCCCATACAAAATTTCAATACCTATTCGACCCAAATGTGTGGAGCAGCTGATAATTTTTTCGCTATTACTATGTTTGTCCGGTGGAGAACATGTTCAGTTTGATGGTCTATAGCACACCCTTAAGTATGTATATACCCTTTTCGTTACATCCTGTATAACTCCCGGAAAACTATATTAATGAATTATCCTAGCACCTCTTTGTAAATGACGTTTGCGGTGTTTCCTTTTGGGGCTAAAATTACTAAGTTACTCGCAAAGCTCACTCCGGAGCACGCAACATAAAACTGCACATGTGAGAAACAGTTCTCACTTAAATCAATGCCAGCCTAGGGGAGGAGAATATGTGGCCTAGGTGCCAACTGTGGCCTATGTGTTATGTGTGGCCCAGGTGTCGACAATGGCCTAGATGTCAAATATGGCCTAGGTATCTAATGTGGCCTAGGTGTCTACTATGGCGTAGGGGTCAAATATGGCCTTGGTGCCTAATGTGGCCTAAGCGTCGACTGTGACCTAGGTGTCAAATATGGCCTAGGTATCTAATGGGGCCTAGGTGTGTACTTTGGCGTTGCCTAATGTGGCCAAGATGTCAAATATAACCTAGGTATCTAATGTGGCCTTGGTGTCAATAAGGCCTAGGAGCCAATAAGAGAAAATTTCTCTTTTAAAATCAATGCCAGTCTAGGGGAAGAGAACATGTGGCTTAGGTGTCATGTGTGGCCGAGGTGTCAAATATGGCCTTGATGTCATATATGGCCTTCGTGTCTAATATGGCCTTGGTGCCTAATGTGGCCCTGGTTCCAACTGTGGCCAAGCTGTCAAATATGGCTTTGGTATCTTATTTGGACTTGGTGTCAAATATGGCCTGGGTGTCTAATATGGCCTAGGTGTCTAATGGGGGCTCGATGTCAAATATGGCCTAGGTTTCAATAAGCGAAAAGTTCTCGTTTAAAATCAATGCCAGTCTAGGGGAGGAGAACATGTGGCTTAGGTGTCATGTGTGGTCTAGGTATCTACTGGGGCCTTGGTATCGAATTTGGCCTAGATGTCAAATATGGCCTAGAAGTCATATATGGCCTTTGTGTCAAATACGTCTGTGGTGTCTAATGTGGCCTAGGTGTCACATTTGGCCTTGGTATCAAATGTGGCCTCATTGTCAAACATGGCCTTGGTGTCTAATGTGGCCTAGACGCCAAATATGGCCTCGGTGTCATAAGTGGCCTAGGTGTCTAATATGGCCTAGGTGTCTACGATTGCATAGATGTCTAATGAGGCCTAGGTTTCTACTGAAGCCTAGGTGCAAATATCATTTCGCGTAAATGGGTTCCCGCAAGTGTCCTTCGTACAAATGACCCAGATTCCCTAGAAGTGTGTACTGATATGAAGTTTTTTTAGCGTATTTGTCATACAAACGTGCTAACACTACAAAACAATATATTCTGATATATATTATAGGTTTATTTTTACGTTTATTTAAATTCATATAAATGTGTATTTATTTGTATGTATGTTTATTTTATATAGGTATAAAGTTTGTTTTAAGCTCTAATTCAATTTTTTCCTGTTCTATCTATTCTACACACAGTGTCTACATTTCTAATCCATCTTTCCACTCGCAGGTCTGCTGGAAGAAATTTCTTTAGAAATAAGCAGTACCTTTGTGCTCTTGTATCTTAATCTATTATCCTGTTAAGTGTTTTGTGTGTACATAAATAAATAAACAAAAATAAAAAAATTGCCGCATCGTCTGAGGGGTGGAAAACATTGAGATACGTGTTTATCAATTCAATCGAGAAACACAAATAGTAAATTTAAGGCTGTGCAGACCATTTTTGTTTTACTAATGTTTCAACCCCTTTTCTCCCTTTTGGAGTTGAATTTACAAAAACGACGGAATACGTGTTCATTTATTTTTGCTCATAAACTTCAATATTTAATGTCATTCTTCTTACTTCAAAAATGATGGATTCCGCATATAAACTTTGAACCCCTATATCACCCTCTTAGGGGATAAATTCTCAAAAACGCTAAAATACAAATTTATTTATTTCTAACCAGAATCATGTATTTGAAATTTCAGCCTTCTAACTTTAAAAATGACGATTTTCCATACAAACTTTCATCCCCTATTTAAGTCCCTTAGGGGTTGAATTTCGAAAAATCCTTTCTTATTCCTTGTCTACATTATAAATGGAACCTCTGTGCAAAATTTCAGCTTTCTAGGTCCAAGGGTTTGGGCTGGGCGTTGATGAGTTAGTTGTCCTGACTGATAGATAGATAGATTATTATAAAGCTGAAGAGTTTGTTTGTTTAGTTGAATGCGCTAATCTCGGGAACTACTAGTTCGAATTGAAAAATTGTTTAAATGTTGGATACCCCTTTTTTTGAGGAAAGGATATTATATAAAAAATTATATATAGGTATAAATTCTAGGAAGTAATGACATATGGCAAACTAAATTTTGCGTTAAAACTTTTGCTGTAAGTCATTACTTCCCGGAATTTGATCCTTAGCAGCGACACTATCGAAAGGTGTATTATACAGGCTGTGTTTTGTTTAATCAAAATCGGGCTAAAGACTCCTTTGAGTGTTTTCCGCTATTCCGATAGTTTCGGATGTGGCCATCCAGGCCCACTTGAAAAATTCACCTGTATAACTTCACACTGTGTAACATCACGCTGCGAACAGTAGGGGCGGAGAATCAATGAAAAATGTTGGGAAAATGTGACGCAGACGAAGTTGTCCGGGTCAGCTAATAAAACAAAATAACTTAATGCAGTTTCTTAATTTCTACAAAAAGCGTTTATGTATCGAGATTTGCAAGGGATGCGAATGTATGGGAAAGTGCATTGAAGGACCCCTTACCTGTGAAGCCTCCTGATAGGCGATCCGCCTGGGCGTCTCTCCTAGTGGCACTGTACGGATGTGCAGCTTTTGTATCTCATCGATGGTGCCTATTGTCACTGTGCTGTCTGTTGCTAACGCCAAACTAGAACATACAAATTAATCATAAAGTTTTATACAACAAACATATAAGACGAAAAGGTCCGCACCTTGGCATATCTGTGGTCCGCTTGATTAGACCGCTCTAATCAAGCGGACCAGAGATATGCCTTCACTATATTCGCGCGAAAAATACGCTTTCAACCGGGAATCGAACCCATTAATGCCTGTAAAAAAAACATTTAACACCCGATTCCGATTGAGCTGAAGTTTTGCATACATGTTTAGTTTGGATCACAATTCATGCTTAGCTAAGTGACGTCACACTAAAGCCTATTTTTCGTTTTTTAAACTATAATATTTTATTTTTGTATGTAGTGGTACATAGGCGGACTTAATGCCACAAGGCATTCTCTACCAGTCAACCATAGGTAACCACAGTTTACAATCCATAGGTACAGCCAGTGCCCTGCTTTACCTGACCCATCTTCCTCTTTTTTGCTTTGTAAAGTGGGTCAAGTAATGCAGGGCACTGAACGTACAATCTAAACCTCCGTTCGCAGGTACAATTTTTATCGCGTACTGGGTTTTCAACGCACGGCTTAACAGACAGAGCAAAATCCAACTGTGTGCGCTTGGATGGGCGGTTGAATTACCTAGAGTTGAAAATCTAGTGCGCAATAATTTCTATCGCGACTTGAATCAAAAACTCTTCAATACAAATGATATCTTAAGTTTAGGGTGATTAGGCCGAGACTCACCTGTCAGGATAGGCCTGCGCGTTGAGCGAGCACATGTGTGTGACCTCTTTGAGGTTGACGTTAGAGAATACTAGTTTGTGGTTCGACGAGAAGATCACAGTAGGCCGGTCTGAGCAAGCGAATATATTCGTTGTGGAAAGGGATCTGTGAAAGAACATAATATTTAATTCTGTGTTGCTAGTTTTAATGGTTCCATACGATTATCTCTCTATCCGTGCCTCGGAAAGCACGTAAAGCTGTTGTTCCCGAAACAACATCTTTATCAGTCGTTACAAGTACTCAGTGGCCCGAAAGTTGACAACCAGTCTTACCAAGGAGTATCTTACTATCCAGTACTAACTTGGGTTGTGGAAATCAGATAAGCAGTATCTCCATGTAAAATACTGGTATTCAGCTGCATCCGGTCAGACTGGAAGCCGACCCCATCGTAGTTGGAAAAAGGCTAGACAGATGATGATATTGCAAATGCCGAAGTGTATAAAATTTGACATACACAGTTCTGTTCATACTTTAGGGGTATGAGGAACAGGGTGCAAATTTCCTTGATACTCCAGTGCAAAGGGAGGATCCTCCGACCAGACAGGTGTTATGCCTGGTGGCCAACTGCCCGACATTTGCAGTCGGTTTTTCTTTATACTCTTAAGTCGACGTAAACTTTACTTGCGAGATGTAGAAAATTGATATTAGTTCTACCGTCGTGTCATAGATGGCGCTGTAGTACATTTTAGTTGTAAGGTGCGTTTTGTAGGTCGCTACAATACTTTATGGCGGCTCGGAAGTTAGCTGCGTGTGACGGTCTGCGCATTAGACAATAAAGACGATGCGTCCTCCGCGCGGATGATACCTAAAATTGTGTTCTGAGCAGCTTTACGTTCGATGTTCAGAGCCGCCATAAGTTTGAATCGTTATACCTGCGCAGACCGTCACTTGCAGCTAACTTCCGAGCCGCCAAAAAGTTTGGACAGAACTATAAACTGGGCTAGGTTATATGATATCCGACTTGCTATTGGTCGTAAAATCTAGTAAACATGCCTTGAGAGAGTACCTGAAACTCCTGAGCACAGTGGGCTGTGTTCCTAGCGTGACTTTCTTCTTGTTAGTGAGCGCCCCAGTCTCCTGGTCCACAGTGAAGTAGAACATGGAGCCATCTCCGAGAGCACACAGCAGGTAGCACACGCCTTCCAGTACGCAGATTAACAGCGAACGGGGGATTATTTCTGGAATAAAGTTTGTGTTTTAAAGACCCTAGTTTACACAACGTTATATCTCTAATCTCCGGCATAGGGGGCGAGCCTATTGCCATCAACTGTGCACAAATTCAGACTCTGTAGCTACTACTGAGAAATTCCTGAGAATCGAACCCAGGACCTCTTGCTCAGCAGCCGCGGTTACAACCACAAGACCAGCAAGGAAAGAAAGAAAGGAAGAAAACACGTTTATTTGCGCAATTTCTACAAGTACACACAATATAAAAAAAAAGAAAAACAAATATAAAAATAAAACTAAACAAGAAATACTGTGTGACTCACGGCTGCGCCAAATAGGCCCAGTTCAGCATAATTCCGGACAACTAGTGCCCGACGCTGGTTTTCAACTGAACCTAAATGGTGAGTGTACGGATGTCAGTAAAACAGTAATTATATAAATATTGTGTACGATAGTATTATATATAGTGATATACAGGGTGTAACGGAAAGGGTATATACATCCTTAAGGGTGTGCTACAGACCATCAAACTGAACATGTTTCTCATCATAAAACATGTTTTTCAGCAAAAAAAATATCTGCTGCCCCATAGAAAATTGCAATACCTATTCGACATAAATGTATGGGCAGCTGATATTTTTTTTGCTGCAATTTTTTTTTTATTATTAGAAACATGTTCAGTTTCATGGTCTGTAGCACACCCTTAAGGATGTATATACCCTTTCCGTTACACCCTGTATAGTGTTTTATGAAAATGAAGTAATGGCAAAAATAAAACTATTTTAAAACTGGGAACAGGTATTTCATAACACACCATTTTAGTCCGTAGCAACACACTGCGCCGCACGCGGCCCAGTGTGATGCACGAACCACCGATGGCGTCGGCTTAAATTGCACTTTTTTATTGTAGTAAAGGCAATACCGTAGTTTACAGATGGAAATTGTGCCAATTTCACGATTTGCATTCTGGCTTCAAATTTCATGGATCAGAAAGAGTTACAAGTTTTTGTGAAGAAACTCGTCTATACAAGTACTACACTGCAGATACAATAATTTTTATTCCCATGCTGCTTTGCTTTGTTCCTCGCTCTTTCGTGTCTGTGCTGTGGTTTTACTGTCTCTAGGATGACAATTTAAAGTACTACAGCTACTTATGATTGGCGCTGTATGTTGCAGAAACTTAATCAAACATACTTTTATATACGACTAGTACATCGCCCGCGACATCGTCCGCGAAAATTGTGATATAATAGACCATTAACGCGGTTTTTTCATATATAGCCTATGTTACTCGGTAAAGATGTAGCTTTCTAATGGTGGAAGAATTTTTTTTAATCGGTCGAGTAGTTTTCGAGTTAAATCGTAACAAACAAACAAATCTTTCCTCTTTATAATATTAGTTTAGAAAACGGTTACAACATACTCAGTACATCACCGTTTAAATAACCGTTGAAAATTTTCGATGTTTTGGGAGTTTAGATTATGTACTGAGTATCTAGTACCCGTTTTCGAGTCGATATCCCTACCAGCCTTTACATCTATAACTCACCTCCAGAAAGTTTCTCAGTGTGCAGTGGCCTGAGATCGGGCAACTTGAGAACCCTCACAGAGATATCAGTCCATAGTCCCACACCTAGAAGCGCCTCTTCCTCGCCAGGTCCCAGGTCTAAGCAGGCTACTTCTTCGTCCATGCATACCTCGCTGAGAACAATACAGTTAAGAAACTATTCTTTTGCGCTTCAGTTATTTTTAACCTCTCAAGCCTTTCTGGCTGACAAAAAAAACACCCCGCGGGCCCCCCAGTTACGTCATCGCGCGAGTCAAGTGGCCTGCGCTCACAAAAACGCTTATCGCTCGAGTTCTATTAGCTCTTATCTCAACCGGTAAACAGTTTCGGGTTGTTGAAAAACGAGACCATGTATTACAATATAAACAACTGTCTCATAACTACTTGAGAATTATAAACATCGCATAGAAATCAGAGAGCTCGCCGCAAACATACTGTTGTCGTAGTTTGTTTTTTTTTGGTAAAACTACTGAATCAATTTACACGAAACTTTAGATCTAACATAAGAAATATACAAGTAATCTAATGACAGTGTTTTTGAGGAGTCCTACATAAATTATTCTTGCAAGATTCCAACTCAAACGTCTTATTAGAATCGGCCATTTTCTTATTGCGCAGTTCAATGCATGAAAATACTTGAAATATCAATAAATATGAATAAATATGCCTCGAATGCCAGAAATAATGAATTATCACTATTTTTTCGCTTATTACTAATGTTTCCAAGACCATATTTCATTGTAAAAGAGTCAAATTCATATTTTCAATTTCGACTGACGAACTTCACAACAAAGGAATTTTGGAGAAATTTTTGGAGAAATTTTTGGGTCAAAAACATAATTTTTAGATATTTTTTCCAGCAAATGACTATCTAAAAAGTTACATTATACACTTATAACATACTATACATTTACTTACCAAAGTTTAACAACACAAAACACAAAAATTTCACTGCATTCCAAAACAAAACATCACCGTTCCACACTGGCCGCCATGACGCATTTTGACAGTCCACAAAGACGCGTTTCTTTATTTTTTTAATAATTTTGTGCAGTTGTTAGGTTGGTATGATGGTTTCATTTGAATCGAACTCTAGTTGGCCCGAGACGTAAATTTTAACAAGGGAATTAGAACCTTACTTCTCGTACGATAAGGGTTTAAAGTTGCTGGTGCGCCGCGTACCGAATTCGGTACGGCGGGGATCAACGGTAAAGCTTGCGCGTACCGAATTCGTTCCACTCCGGCCGGAGAGGTTAATGTAAAATAATATATGCAAAGTTTAGAAACACGCTTGCCAGTTTCCCGTGGAAACTAAACTAAACAAATAGGGCGGGCAGTCAGCTTGTTTGCTATGCCATATGCATATGAGACATCAGTTCAATTAGATACAGCTGACAAATAGTTGGGTAGAATATTGGAAAATTTGTTGCATTGCTTATTTGTTTATGTCATATTAGCTGCTGGCCGCGACTTCATCATCATCATCATCATCATCAGCCTGTATTCGTCCACTGCTGGACATAGGCCTCTCCCATGACACGCCACTGAGCACGATCCTCGGCCACTCTCATCCAGCTCTTGCCAGCCGCCTTGCAAAGATCATCGCTCCACCGAGTCTGAGGACGTCCTACGCTACGTTTACCGATCCGTGGTCTCCACTCAAGAACTCGTCTACCCCAACGGTTATCGGTTCTTCGGGTTACTGGCCGCGACTTCGTTCGTGTGGAAATTTTGATATGTTTTTAAGGTATTAATTATACATATGAACCTTTCTCATTCTATTGGTGAAAACCGTTTCAAAGTCCGTTGCGTAGTTTAAAAGATCTCAGCGTACGGGCGGCGAGAACTTTGTTTTATACTATGTAGAGATATATTCCTAAAGCATTCATCCGATCGCGATGAAACTTTTGCTTTTATAAATTAAGGAAAAAAAATAGTCTTTAGCAACAGCTGATCCTCAATACATATAAGCACGCCTTTTTCCGAGAATAGGAACAGGCTGAAGGTACTACTAACTAATCTGCTACTATCGTTGCAGTTGCAAAACTCAAACTCAAAGCATTTATTTCAATTAGACCATTACTGGCACTACTTGAAGCATAATAACTTGAAACACACTCTCTTCGGCTCGTTCACGGTCATAAATAAATGTTAAATCGCTATGTATACTCACGCCATAAGCTCGAGCTTAGCGTCATGTATGGCCACGAGGTAGAGCCGCGGGCCGGCGGCGGCCACGACGCGAGTGCTGCTGCACGCGACCACGGACACGCCGCGCGCGCCCGACACCTTCCACTCGGCCGCCAGCGTCCAGCTCGACCCGCTGCGACCGATCAGACGGATGCCCTCGTCCGTTACCTGTTGCCAAAGTAACACAAGGCGTAAACGGACGTTTCACGAAGCCTTATAAGGGGCCATCTATAAATTACGTCACACGTTTAGGGGGAGGGAGGCGATCGACGAAGTGTGACACTGTGTGACAAGGGGGTGGGAGAGATCCTACATTTCGTGACGTCACATTTCAAAATCTATTATAATATAAATGATAAAACACGAACTTTAAACTATTACTTTACGAAAACCTCAAGAACATATTATACAACTATATTATATTATAATACAATTATATTATATGCTTTTGGCGGCATTTATCAAAGGGCGCCTAGGCGGTCGGCGCGTAACACTAGTAGAGCGAGTGGTCGACAAAACAATTGGTATCTTATATTTATACAGATATATTATAATTTTATTAAAAAATAATTTAAATGGAAATAAAAGTTGCAAATTATGTAAATTTGCAAATATGTCACGTCACACTAGGGAGGGGGGAGTCTCACAAATGAGTTGTGACGTAATTTATGGATGACCACTAAAGTGCTTTTGATGTGAATGAATGCGGATGCTTGCAACAGGAGTTCTCGCTCTACTAAATGACGCCTCTTTTTTCTACGGACGGGAAATCATTGAATGACCCCTTCTGCTCTGGGCGGAACGGAAGGGAGTGTCAGACTTGTACTGACTAAAACCCATCCATGTTCCTTCTTAGCTCTTTGTGTTCCAGGGCCACGGTACGTCTTTCGAAAAGTACCACCGCCCTGGCAGGCATCGGCCCTCTCGGATCCCTTCCGATTCGCTGACATCTTGAGGCGCGCGTGGAACACGAACGCGCCATACTAAATGACGCCTTACGTGACAGAATGAGATAGAGATACTCAAAAACCATGCAAATATGATTTGACTCTAAGAGCGGGCTCAGAGGCTGCTACTGACAATTTCATACATGAAAACTAAACCCGATATAATATATATGGCTCGCATTATTTGTTATATTTTAGCCAGTAACAGGTCAGGGATGGGTGTCCTCGATTAGATATGAATAACGATAAAACATACAATGCCTTACTATAACGTTAATAACTATTTGGAAGATAAAAAGGCATGGGATTAAGCTGCTCCAATTTATTTTGTGAATGTCGGAATTTTGGCTTTCATTTGATTATTATTGATGCCTTTCTTAAATATACTCTGACATTTTTATTTTGGAGGGTATTATTAATTTTATTGAATTAGTGTGGCTATGTGTGTGTGTTTTTTTTTGTCTTGTTTGTTTTTTTTTCCCTTTGGTCTTAACGATTGCCTAGCAGTTTGGGTAGTATATGCGACCTACACAAATGTCCTTTCTTTGGTATTGTTCGTCGTGACGATGAGCTCCTTGAGTCGAGCTAAACAATAACTGACAAACGCTTGCACTGACTGGACAGGTCACCTCAAATCTGTGTGGTGCTTTCACCAAAAGCCCATCTCAGACACTTATCTGCATAGTCCTCATGTGAGTTGGCAAAGATTATGTCTGGACCTTAAAGGAGCCTTTGAGTTTGTTTCGGCTATTTCTTCTCAGAGTAGTCAGGTACGAAACACCAGCCTCATCTAGTTTTAAAATAAGAAGACGTGTTAAAGTGTTTCTAAGAACCTTTTTGCAAAAATAAACATCATTTCATCATCAATGTGTAAACACACCCTTCACGAAGCCGTCAACCGAGCATTCTGTACATTAAACTAAGTAATACTACGGAAAAAAAAAAGCTGTTAAACGACTTTTTTATTGGTGTGAAAACACCCCTTGTTAGACGCTTCCCACATCCTCTCAACACGACCAACCATGTCTGCATACTCTTTTATTTATTTTTTCCGGATTTCTTCTTTACGTGTCTATGAAACTCAAATGGTGTTAGACCAGTATGCAACCACCTGCACAGCTCTAACATTTGCTACGATTAAATCCTGAAAAGTGCATGTGGTTGTACAGGAAGGGCAGGACAGGAAGTGGAGCATATCCACCCTGCAGAGGTTCTCCACACTAGCATTTTATTTGGAATAGATCAATGATACCTATTTGGCCAAATAATATCTACAGCTGGCTCAAAGTTTTTGTCACTACATCTTGTAGAACGTCGTATCTCTACTAATATCTAAATGTCTAATGTCTACTAATATTGTAAACACGAATGATTGTATGTTTGTTACTCTTTCACGCCTCAATGGCTGAACGGATTTGGATGAAATTTGGTATATAGATAGCTTAATATAGCTTATAATCCAGGGCGGATTCACACATAGGCTTATACTTTTTATCCTGGTCTGCGCGGGTGAAACCGCGTGTCGCAGCTAGTTATTTATAATTCTAAAAATGAACACACAATTTGAAACTATCCTAAAATTGGTTAACCCGAAATATCACTGGACACAAAAAATAAAACGAATTTTATCTAAGTTTTGAATGAAATACTAAGGAACTTACTTGAACAAGTTGATTATGGCAGACGTTTCCTGTGTAGAATGTCTGTCGGTCCGCGACGAAACCTTTGATTTCCGTCTCCTCTACCTCTTCGCCATTTAGCGTTAATACCCTGTTCACAAAACATACTACAGTTAACAACACTAAGCAAAAATAGGTCTTATGACAAGTTACAATTCATAAAATGTGGGAGCGAGACACGAGACTCCATAAAGAGCAGGATAGGCAGTCGCCCCATAACAATAACATAGCTGGGAAAATGCTAGACAAATGATGATTCAGTCATATATTTCATAACTAGCTGTGCCCGCGACTTCGTCCGCGTGGAATTAGAATTTTTCTAAAATAGTAGTAGTCTAAGTTACTCTTTATTACATCAGCTATCTGCTAGTGAAAGTCCCATCAAAATCGGTCCAGCCTTTCCAGAGATTAGCCGGAACAAACAGACAGACGGACAGACAAAAATTGTAAAAAATATTATTTTGGTATATGTACCGTATATACATTCATATGCATGTTGTAAAAGGCGGTTATATTTTAATATTACAAACAGACACTTCAATTTTATTTATTTGTATAGATTTATGAGTAATGTGACCATACCTGGTTTGTCCCACGAATGCAAGCACTAGCGTATCATGATACGTCTGGTTCTCTGCTAAGGTGAGCGCCCACATGCCCTTAATACCCGGCAGGTCAATAGATGCCTGTTCCTGGATACCAATGCCGTTGCGTATGATGCGTAAGGAACCCATCTTGAAGGCACCTGGGGGGGGATAACGCTATTTATTTATTTATTTAACAATTTATGTACACACTTAATACAGAGAAGAAGAAAGTAACAGAAAATAGGTACAAAGGTAATGCTTATTTCTAAAGAAATCTCTAAGTAGTAGTAGTGTAGTAGTGTAGTGTAGTAGTAATTTAGTAGTTGGAACTTGATGAAGACAATGGACATACGTTAAGTTGGACTTTTCAAGATTGTTTTACCAGAGTGATCTTTATTCTCGATGCCATAAGGTTTCTTATAGGTTGATTTTATAAGTAAAAAAAATAGTGCGTGGAGTCCCTCCGCGCGGAAGAAGTTAAACTTTGTTATACTACACGCATGCGTTCAAATGCCACGCATTCACTCTCGATCTGTCTCTTTCTATTCCCCCTCCATGGTAGCGTTAAATGTTAAACTTGGTGGAAGTCGCATAAGAAGTTTCACTTCAATAACTGAAAGAGGCATGTACAAGCTTTTTAGCGAAGGTAAACAAATTGATAGTGAGGTCTCCAGCTACCATTGCGTTATTCGGGTCGCTTACGTAAGAACAACCATACGCAACGAACATTCTCATTTGCGTTCGTAAAACGAAAGACAAATTGTAATACAGACAAGCTGTGTTTGCGAACAAATGTTTGCTGCGTAAGAAAATCTCGGCCGGACCTGCTACAGAAATAGTTGTGAAACAAAACCGCGAATCGAAGACTTCTAGTGACTACGTTTTCTGGCTCTGGGCAGATGATGGACTATTTTGTCCTCCAGACAAAATTGACCACTGAAATGAATGGGTAGCTGCGTTTGATTTTTTAACCCTTGGTTCATGTCCATTGGTTGTTGCAAATTCAATGCCTCCAACCAGCGGGAAAATAGTCAATTGTCTGTTCAACGCCTTAACACTTTCGCTGTTAAGTTCAAATAATTCATTTTTACTTGTATGCGCAAGTCATTAGCTACGTATAAAAACTACTTGGGAGGCGGGTTGTGCGCACACGAACGAACGAAAAGTTCTCGGGTCCCGGGTCTCTAGCAGCGAAAGTGTATGGCAATTTCTTAGATATTCATCGACCATAACGATACTTACCAGAGCAAGTAATGAGCTGGTTCTGTCCCTGCCTCTCCAAGTCCACCACACACATGTCCACAATGGGCGCGAGGCTGGTGAAGCTCTCCATCGGCTGCACGTACTGACTGGCCTCGTCTCGAGAGACCGACAGACGCACGAGCGCGGAGTCTCCCAGACGTGAGCCCACGAATACCACGCCGTTGTCGAGGTATGTCATGCATTCTGGGATTGGGATGTCTCCTGCAAAGGAAAAGGTGTTTAGTTTGGATCTTGATCCTGGACAGTTAAAAAAATATGCTGATTGGCTAAGCTTTTTGATTACCCTGTGGACTTAATATTCCTGTATAGCTGCTTACACACTAACGAGATTTAATTATTTTTTAAAGAATTAAATCTAATTTAAAATTAAAGGAGAATGACCAAAAATGTATGGAGCTTGGTCCAAATGTCCACCACTAACAAGACCTATGTAATAAAATAGTCTACTAAATACTGAGTCATTATAACCAGACCACAACCAGAAATATGCAGTCTGTAAAAAGTTATGACTGAGTGAAAATTCATATTTTTTTACCTTTTTATGCGAAAAGTATCGTAAATATCATTCTGTCCATTGGACAACTAATCTACGCATGTCATGTCATGCCGCTTAGTGTCCGATGTTAGGTTCTCGCTGAAATAGACTGGTCAAAGGTATGGAAGACAGAAAACGCAAGAATGCGACACAATAGCTTTATTCGTGTCTTACAGATGAACATAAAAGTCACATGATTAAAAATGAACATTATATATCTGAACCATGATCAAAAATAATATCGTCTAGATTCGCAGCTAAAAAAAAATAAAACATAAAAAAAAAGAAAATATAAAATACTTATGTATAATATGTGAAAGAGATAAAAAATTGTGTTATATCCAACTTGCGCGAACCACCAAATTCAGAGTAGCTACTTGTGCACAATTAAAATGGATTTAAATAAATAGTCGAGTAATACAAAATTAAAATATTAATATTTTTCATATAGTCGTAACTTTTTACTGACAGCTTATTTTTTTTTGTGTCATACTGAAAGTTACTCTCTATTTAGTGGACTATAGGTCTCGTTGGTGGATATTTGGACCACTTTTGTTCATTCTCCTTTATTAAATTGCATCTAATTCTGGCTGGCGTCAGATTAATTGATAACAACAATTTATTTACCGTGTTGGATTTATCACAGATAAAGTAATGGCGCCTGACCCGCATGTCTCTCCCGAGTATTACCTGCTTTATCTAAGAAGGTAAGCTGGGCTTGGTGTACAAGCTTAACTTATTTTTTTCCAAAATTTAAATAAAATTTTACGTGGCACTGCCACTGAGTGATTATCGCAGCGTCTTAGAAAATAACTGATGCATTCAGACAGATTTTTTTATAGCAGTTTTGCAGTAATCTAATCATTTTCCATAAAAGGAATCCATATTGTCTGTACCTTAGTGTTACAAAAATGTTAGTGACTTACCCAACAATTCCACCTTGAGGTCCTTTACAGCATGTGTACCATCCGACTTCTCCTGCAGCTCCAGCAGTAACATGAACAATCGTCCAGCGATGTCCCCTAACAGGTACCGTAGACCACGCCCGTCTACGCGGCAATAGCAGTTTATTGGCGTAAGCTGAAAGTGTACTCAAATTTAGACCTTATATACATGATGTTATAGTTGAGGTTAAAAGCCCTAATTCTCAGATTTGGATTTACAAAAAATCTAGACTTTAAACTGAGCCTTCAGAACCCAACAGAGCGTATCCCATCGCATCAAATAGGCTCGCTGTTGTATTTTAAACTTTCGGAACTGAGCAGTGAGTAGAGATTTGAGTAAGCGAATCGTCACGTTAAAAATCGCCCGTGTGATGGGGGTAATAAACAAATGGAGTACTAATAGGTTTGTCAGTTGGCATACGAGACTGCCGAGATTTAGTTGTCTTCTTGCAGTTCTTTAATTTCTCGGAATTCAACAGCATAAAAGTATATGAGTCATATTTCGAGGGTGGAACTTTGAAATCTCGTGACATTGATCGCGCTGTTGGGTTTCCAACGTTCGGCTGAGCGACGAAAGCTGAATATACAACGTCAAGTTTCCCAATTGATTCATAACGGTACAAATTACCTTAATCTGTGGTGGAGCAACAGCAACATAGTTCTGTCCATCATGATACACTATTGATTCTTGACCTATCACTATGGCGCCGCCTGCAAATATTATAGCAATTTTAGATAATTTTGCGCAAAATTGAGGAGGCTTATTCCATTTGACTAGTTATTTTCGATCAGTTACCGAGAGGACTGGGCACTGGTATCAAAATGGAAGCTTCAGTCTCTACATTATCTTGTTTCCATGGTATCTTCATGAATTCTTTCTCCCTTAAATTTATTTCATGCGTCTGTAATAAATAAATAACAATTAATTTAATATTCTATTATTTGAGATAGAAGTAATTACAAACTGTATTATATTTTATTTATTTGTGTGTACCTTAATATGACGGCCATTAAGATCTTGATGTATTAAAATAATGGTGGGATTTGAGCAGCCATGTAAGAATTCAACATCATACACATTTAGTTCATCCAGTCTAAAAACAGAAAACAGAACTAAGAAAGAGCACAGCATACTATATATTTGTATTTTAACATGATTATAACTAAAGAGAACTTTATCAATAACTCAAAAACCGGGATATTTACCATTTACTATTGCACCAAAATAAATGGTAAACATCTCGTTTCCAGTGTTATTCTAAGTGTTAGTGACCATGTCAGTTTAAAAACTTATGAAGAGAACATTCCTTAGTATTATTAGTTGAGAAAATACATCATGCTTTTTTTTATTTCACAAAGTTGACTCATTTTCCAATTAATTAATTAACTAACAAAATACCAATTATTGTAGCCATTGCATCAGATACTAGTATAAAAACAATCTCAAAAGCCACTGACCTTAAACTAGCAGCTTTAAGCTCTGTAGAATCTTTATCAAGCGGTATGATCTTAAACAGACCGTCATACAGTCTTAGACCAATTACTCTGGCTTGGGGATCAATCACCGCTAGGATACCATTCTCAGCCGGCTTTCCAATTCTGTCTGAGACATTGCCGTGAGCCCTGGTGACAACTTCTAGCTCCCCATTGGCTGCAGTCCTCCATTCTAATATCATGGCATTGTAGCGGGCTGTTAAGATGAACACTAGATCCTTATTCTCATGCTGAAAAGGAATTTGATTATATTTTTAATATTTGTACTATGTCACAATAAAAACAACTCTCAAATCACTCATTCAAGCCCAAGTCTACAGTAGGACTTTTGTTGGGACTTTCTGATATTTATTTCTAGTAAAATTTCTTTCAGTTTCATGCAATGTTAGCTCAATGGCTCAGCAGATATAAATTCACTGGAGTCTCTTAGATTGTGTTTAGTAACTTGTTGTAGGCAGACTGCATCTGGCATTTATGGGTACTTACATGGTAATTAACAAGATAAGAAAGAGGCATAATAGTCCATAGTATTTTATTTATTATTTTATTGTACACTGTACACGGTTACAAAACTAGATAGAATTACTATAGAATACTACTGCTAGATAGAATTGTGAAATAGTTGTGTTTTAATGTTAGTGTTAAAATAAAGTATTCTATTCTATAAATACTGACTATCTGATATCACACCACATTTCAGTATGTATTGTGAACTTTCACTGAAAGAAAGAAAGAAAAGTGTTTTTGTTTGGCATTAATAACACTTTAAAAATCACACAAAATAAATAATATCATGATAATTATTTTACAAGTAATGCCTGGTGGATAAAAAGGTTTTGTGTGACCCTTCCGGTTGGACTGGAAGCCCCCCATGATAGTTAGGAGAAGGCTAAAAAGATGATGATAGTGCGTGCTACACTGTGTGTTTCAATTCGTGAATAGAAACGTTTTAGTGATAGTTACTCACTGGTGGCCTGAACATTTTCATCTTGGCGACTCGCCCGTACAGGCCCACTTCCTTCATTGGACGTAAACCCTCTGGGGTCACCAGGTACATCTCCAGACGGGACACCTTCGCCACCAGAAGGTTCAAGTCGGTTGGCGAAGTGAAGTTGCCTAAAAAAAATTTGTCTTTTATTTATTGGGAGAACCAGCAACCCGGGGCTTGCTTGTTAACAACAACTAACAGAACACAACATTATAAAAGTGTGTCTTCCATTAAATTTTATTCTCTATAGACCAATTACTACACTGTATCTGAAGGTATAACTTAACTAAGAGGTGTTTACAATAAAAATATGAAACCAAATCTTATTAGAAGATCTTTTTTTGACAATATAAGGACAGACCAAAAAGCATACAGGATTATCATTATGATAGATTGTTACAGCCATCAGGAAACTACCCAGTCTAATCGATAGTGCAGTTATATGACGTACGACAGTCGTAACCCTGAGATTTATCCTAGGTATACCTATATTCAACCTCTTGACTTGGATAGACGCCACAATCATGCTAAAAACTGCTTAACAGGGTGTGATTCCTAAAGAGTTTTACTATCTTAAAAAGTATTATGGCGTAACCATAAGAAAAAGTGTATGATAACATATTTGTTTTTGTACAAAAGCGTGCAGTAACAACTGCGATCTATTTAAAATCACTGTCCGGAAACAATGATTTTTGGAGAGTAGTATGTAAAAATAATAAAGAGCAGGCTTTATCTGCCTCCAAACATCAACAAAAGGCATGAGTAAATTAAAATAGCGCGAGTCTGATCGCGATATATCGTAGTAAATTTAACCTCAACGTGACAATAACACAGATGAAAATGGAGGTTTACCGGTAACACATGATATCACGGCGGTCGGTTTTTGTGCAGTAACCACGTAGTGGTAAGCCATGTTGATATTTCACTAATCACACATAAATTTTCATCAATCTATGACTTTTATTTTGTATTTCTGCTGAATACAATTCGGGAATACAGTAGCGGGTCCACCGCCGGTCGCCAGTGTTGCCAACAGTTTTAAACGAACTTGGTGGTTTCGAACGTCATCGGTCATAGTGCGAAATCGGTAGAGCTGCACACTAAAATCTTCACTACTAAAGTATGACAAAAAAAATACAATGTTCAATCAAAATCGTTTATTTATCAAAAAATAAACTAACAATCTAATTTGTTTAGGTATTGTATTTGTGTTGTCACTGGCTAGTTTTAAATACTTTAAATCGTAATCTGTAGAAAACGTAGTGGGTAGTGTAATTTTTTTATAATGTACGCTGCCCCTTACTGCATAGCATGACATATCGGCATTAGAGGTTTTTGTCACATCATTTAAATTTGGCCCATTATTTTTTCTTCTTGCAACTCTTAAATTAAACACCAGTATTTGTCTGGACACCAATTTTTTTCACAAACGTCAAATAATATACACACATCAAAAGTGTCTAGGGATCAAGCATTTTTATGCGGATTTCTTGAGATTGAGATGTGGCTTTGTAATAAATTTATGATTTTATAAATTTATATGGATCCTTTTTGGTGCATTTCATAATTTGAATCAGGAACTGTGAATCAAATTCGAGTAAAAGATGAAAATCAGCTGTCAATATTTTCCCTATAAAAACATACAACGCATTGAAGACATTATTAGTGCTACTGTTTCCCTACTACTGATTAAAACCAACGTTATTATGGAGCGGCGACGTCATTTAAGCAGGGAAGAAATGCTCAGAGCCGTGGGAATGATAGAAGCTGGTTCCCGGCAACGTACTGTGGCTTTAGCTCTGAATACAAGTCAGAGTGTTATCAGTCGACTTTGGACACGTTACCGAAGCACTGGTACCGTGGCTGAGCGCCATGGAGGACGGTATCGCTGCACCACACGGAGACAAGACCGATACATTCAAATCTTAACTCGAAGAGCTCCAACAATAACCGCCATGATGTTAGCCGTGAGGCTTCATCACTCTTCAGGGAACTTAATTAGCGACCAAACAGTCAGAAACCGCTTGCATGAAGTGAACCTTCATTCCCGAAGACCGCTATGGGTACCACCTATAGCAATGCACAATCGTAGGATTCGATATCAATGGGCTCTTGAACACAGAAATTGGGCAGAAGAACAATGGCGTTTCGTGTGCTTTTCTGATGAGTCTCGTTTTGGTATGAGACCGAATACAAGACGTATACGACACTGGAGAACCCCTGGACGCCAACAGCGATTAAAATCCTGCCAGGAAGTCCATCCTTATAGTGGTGGAACCATCCTGGTATGGGCGGGTATTTGGATCGGCGGAAGAATGAGTTGATTTGGATCAGAGGCAACCTCAACGCTCAAATTTATGCTGAGACGATTGTATCAGATGTCATTGTTCCTCTACAAGTGCAAATCGGTCCCTTATTTCAGTTAATGCATGATAATGCACGACCGCACACCGCAAGAGTTGTAAGACAGACTCTCGCCGCAGCTAACATCAATGTCCTGCCCTGGCCTGCTCAGTCGCCAGACTTGAACCCGATTGAGCATGCATGGGATATGCTACAGAGAAGAGCTCTGCCGAATATGGAGGGTATCCAGTCGCAAGAAGACCTTTTTTTGTTGTTGCAACGAACATGGGCGGCCATTCCACAGCGTGATTTGGATGAACTCATTTTGAGTATGCCAAACCGATGTTCTTGTGTTGTTAGTGTTCGCGGTAGAAACACGGGTTATTAATTGTTTAAGTTACCCAATAAAATTTTAAAGAAAACTGTTATTTCAGTCTTTTTTTCGAACTTTAATGTTAGTGGTTCAAATGTCAAAAATCCCTTTATTAGAAAATGGCAAATTTCTTTATTAATGCAAAGGTGACTTGGTTTATCGTTACTGTGACAAACGAAAACACTTTATTTGATGAATCCTTAAAGAAAATTTTAATTAATATCAATCAGGAGAAAAGTTATTGCAAAAATATATGTTGATCCCTAGACACTTTAAATGTGTATTTGACGTTTGTGAAAAAAATTGGTGTCCAGCACTAAAATAATTATTTTGTATACCTACAATAGACATTTATTGGAAGGTAATAGGCAAGAAACAACTAGATTCGCATAAATGATTCCATATATTTTTGTTGCTGAAGTTAGTGCCCAGATATGGGTTAGCATGCAGTCGTAGGAAAAACTTTTTGCCAGATATGGGATTGTATGCAGAATGACATCAGAAATGAGAAAGCCATATTTGGCATAGTATGCAATAGTGTCAATTTTATGAAATATTTTGAAGAAGTGGCTACAAACTTTTTGATTTTCCTTGGTTTGATTAGGCTTGCGCTGCTTTTTCCCCTCAACAGTTTATGAAGAACACTGCCGAGGCGGAAACAGCATAGTCAATATTTCAGATGGGATGGAAGACGAAGAGCTTCTGATGAAGTTATGGAATGGAGAGATAAGTAATCGAGGTGCGGACCCGTTATATTTGTATGAGTCTGATGAAGATAGAATTGGAAGACCAAAGCGACCAGCCTACAACTAGTCGACAGGGGAGGGGAGGTAACAATGGGAAAACTCACAAGAAGACATATAAATGGGAAATTGGTCAGCGGCAGTATAGCGAAGACAATTACGCCTTTCTAGGAGATTTTAGTCTCACAGGTGAAATAAAAGGTTCAAATACACCATAAAAACCAAAGTTCCTAATACTCTGAATAAATAAATTAAAACTTAAGAAAAATAAGCGTTTTTCTAATTTATTTCCATCTCTCCCTTCACGTAGGTACAAAATCTTTCACCAGCCTATGCCAAAATACTTCCTTAATCCGATATTACCTATGCATTCTCATTTTTATCTTAAATTTTTGATTCGCCAGCTACTTCTGCATACAATGACATATATGGCAAACTTGATAATAAACCTACAACTGCATACAATGCCATATTTGGCATTGAAAGTTTTTGCTAAATATCTTCAAAAATACCAGGGGTAGATTTTTTTTTAATATTTTCAGTGGTATTTCTTGGGGTAATACTACGTCATATATTTTTTCGTCCCAATCAAAAAATCCATGCAGTAAGGGGTTAAAAAATGCATTATGTCAAACTTAGTACAATTGCATGACTGTGTTTTCCCGCCTGCACAGGAAAGCTGTCTGAATTGTGTGTGTGAATGTTGTGACGGTTGAATGAACTTGTCTTTGGAATTCTTTTAATAACGGTGCTTCTGTTGGTCAAACCACAGAGTACTTTTATGGTCAAACTGAGGAGTTTGTTCTCCGCTTTGACAAGATTTGCAGTTCGTACTTTCGAAGTCACGGAGTCAGAACTTCGTTTCTTAACTTTCGTTTTTTTTTTTAAACGTTTCCCCACACTAGGAATTTCTCCTGTATCGTGGGTGCGTTTACAAACATTGAAACCGATATACACAAGCAGCCAGACCTGGAACAACTATCTGCAGGCCTTACAAATATTTGTTCCGTGCGGGGATCGAACCCGCGACAGGCAGCGCAGCCGTCGATCGCTCAACCACTGCGCCAACCGTGCCGTACAAAATTACGGGGTTAGACTAGCATATTGTGCAAGAAGTTAGTCTGACCCTGTGACTTCAAAAGTTTTGAAACGAAAATACCAATAAAATTCTATTTTTACTGCAATACTGTTTATTCAAAAGATTACGATGATAAATTAAATATTTTTCACATTTTTATTATCAGTATCTAGTATTTGCACTAAGTTGCAAGTTGACATAGGGTCAGTTCACACCGAAACGCGACGCGACGTGACGCTGCGCGCACACTTTTAAAGAGCGATTCAAAATATAACTTTTTTTTCTACACGAAAAGATACACATTTAGTTGTGAGAATTCAGAATACGTTACGCCATGCAGCGCTGCGCCGTGCGACGCCTTGCGGCGTAGAGCGACGCAGCGTGGCGTCGCGCTGCGTCGAGCGGCCTCGTGAGGTAGATTTCAGTAGAAATCAGAATACGTTGCGCCATGCAGCGCTGCGCCTCGCGGCGTAGAGCGACGCAACGCGGCCTCGTGAGGTAGATTTCAGTAGAAATCAGAATACGTTGCGCCATGCAGCGCTGCGCATCGCGAAATCACTGGCCTCTTCAAGTATCGTCGCGTCGCGTCGCGTCTCGGTGTGAACTGACCCTAACAGTAATTATGTAAGTACCATCTGCATGTTGTATTTTTCTATAGTAGTATATTTTAGTAGAGTATTTTCTCGGAGCCTAATCAAACGAGTTCGTTAAATAAAAAACACGGTTGACGGACTTATATCTATATATTATTATTATATTTCTACATGTGGAAACTTGTAATTGGCCATATTTTGTATAAACTATTACGAATTGCCTGCTTAGCTGTAAGTTTTCCTAAAAATAAATAAATAAAATAAATAAATAAAACATTTATTATTGTATATTTTTGTACTATATTTACAGTTATAACTTTATTATAATAATAAATCAGTCTTGACGATCGCTTGGCGGTACACTTTCGAACAGGACTTGAGTCAGGAATGTGAATTTTCCTGTGAAAGAAAACAAAACAACATTTAACATTTTGAATGAAATTTGTAATCGACTATTCGAAATAGTCGATTTGTCAACCATTCATCAACAAATAGTAAGTAACAGTGATGTGAACACTGCGTGTATTTTTTTTTTCTCGATCACGGATTCTGAAATGTCAAAACTAAAATTAAAACCTCCTTTTTCCAAAACCAAGATCTTCATAAAACTCATACTCACTTAAAATAGCAGTCGGAGTTTTCTTATAATATACAAATACGATGTACACGGTGACACCCATCAGTATGAAACCCACAGCCATCAAGTATTTCAGCGATGGGTCGTGTACTATTGGCAATATTGATAGGAATATTGCCACTACTAATACAAAACATGGTACCAATGTTGGTACCCTATATGGCCGTGGCTTCGTCGCTTGTGTTTTTCGTAGTACTAACAAAGCAACCATGGCTAGCCCGTAGAAAAACCAGAGGAACCAACTGGCAAATTCTATTAGGGTCTTAATGTTGCCAACTAAAATGAATGCTGTTGTTAGTAATGCCTGAAACAAAAAAAAGGGATGTTAGTTGATGTCTATCAAATGAGTATACCAATGAATAACATCAAACATTTATTTCTCAAAGGCGTAGCCAGAAAATGTACCTATAACTCTCTTTTCGCCAGTTTTCTACGAGATCCCATGTAATATGGGTTCGCCCCATTGCCAGTGGCCAAAAACCCAGTTTCTGTGTTCCTAGCGATTTGCTACTGAGATTTTTCTGATAGGACATACCTAACACTATCAAACGCGTGTATCGCACCCAGGACCCTAAGCCCAGCAGTTGAATTTGCAACCAGTACCGTCACTGTAGCAAAGGCCTCCCAAATAAAATCAGAACAAACAGTCGTAAAACTAAAATACCGACTCAAAATCCTATACTTACTTGGAATGCAACAGCAGGCGCTGGCGTCATCCTCTTTAAATTAACGTAAGAGAATACTTCTAACATGTGACCACCTCGCGCGGCTGTGTAGCACACCCTGAAATTAAACAAAAATACATCACTATTTGGTCTAACAGTCTTCAAACCTTGTCAAATCGGAGACCAAACTGCTCAGTTTCACCACCGGAAGCGCCGTTATTAAAAGCATTCCAAAGACAAGTTCATTCAACCGCCACAACATTCCTGTGAAGGCGCGAAAACACAGCAATGCAAATGTACTAAGTTTGACATTTCGATGTATTTTTTCTTGAAAAGCAGCTCCACCCACCTATCTTGGTACCATACTGTACAGCACTGTAAACTATAGTTCAGCATGATTATTTTGTTTCTACACTTTTGTGAAGTTGTACAAACAAAATGGCGATGAATGGTAGTGTTAGTTCCGATTAACGCAACGTGCGTAAAGTACCACGGGGTACTTTATGCTATAAGGAACTGTGTTTCGATTGCTCTGAATGGGCTATTTTGGCTGAGGGCAAATAAACTTAAGAATGCCTTAGGCAAAAAGACAAGATAGAGATTTTTTTATAATCTCACCTGGTAACACCAAACTGCACACTCATAGCACATCCAAACGTGGCTATAGCGACGCCCAGCGGTATCAAGAAGCTGGCCGGTCCTAGTACTCTCGTACCGAAGGCCACAGCCACAGCGGGTACAGACGTCATCTCGCTGTAACTCAGCACTGTCATGTATGCTACGTTCATGAACACGTACAGCGCTGTTATCAGGGGCACAGCGATTGATATGCTCAGGGGTACGTTACTGGAAGAAAAATAAAATTAGTTAAGTTGGCAGTTCGGGTTTTTAGGGTTCCTTAGATCAAAAGGAAAAAACAGAACCCTTATAGGATCACTTCGTTGTCCGTCTGTCTGTCAAGACCCTATATCTCAGGCACGTGTGGAGGTATCGAGTGGAAACTAAAATCAAATATGTAAATCTACTATTCCTTCGAGCTGTGAAAAAAAACAAAATTCTATGTTAACGTAAATAAAAGATACGGCCATTTAAGCAGCAAAAAAAAAAATTTTTTCGGCACTCTCAAGGGTATCAAAATGATACATTTTGGTTAAGATACTTCCCGTTGACCTATAACTATGGAATTTGGCAAGAAATATCGTCTTATATTACAAGTACAGGGTAAATTCTAAAAACTATACATTTGTAATTAAATCATGAAAAGAAATATTTTTTATGATTTAATAGGGGATCGGACTGGGTAAAGAAAACGACATTCTATTTTGTCTGTCAGACAGGTAATACAAAAATATTTGACACGTATTTTTTGTTTTATCAAAATATCAAAAAATTACTTAGTTAGAACTCATTGAAGTTAGAGAGTGGGGGCTTACTACGTCACAAGTGGGTATAAAACTTACCTACATGTGACGTCATGCGCCATTTCAACTCAATATTTCTCCGTAATTTTATGACCACGTGAAAAAAGAAAAAATACGTGTCCAATACTTTTCAATAAACTACCCGACGGACAAAGAAAAAAAATATAGGATTATCCCCTATTAACGCGCACAACAAAAGTGAATTTGTACGGAACCCTCAGTGGGCGAGTCCGACTCACCATTGTCCGATTTTTGTCTTGGACCTACTTTCGGACTAAGTCAAGCTTTGTAATTTGACAGGACTGGAGATTTTATCATAAAATTATATTTCATGGGTCTAAGCTACCGGCCGGTCAGGGCTCCAGCCAGAGAAAGGAACCTCCTAACAAACGAGCCGTGTCCAAGAGTACCGCTTTTTGAATCAAACACTCCCCTTATTATTATCCCTCTTAAGCTTGCTATAAGCCATAGTTAAACCGATACCGGATAAACGACAAATTATATCAGTCGTTAGTGTATGTGAAAGCAATAATTATAGCAATATCAATGGTCACTTAATCCGTTTATCGCGACTGGGCATCAGTTGAGTCCGGAATAGTGACGGCATACAGATAGATATTATCACTTCCGTGTCTAGGTGACGTGTTTGCGAGATTTGTATCTTTTACTGATATACGCACTATATAGGACGCACTTCTTCTATATGTATAAAAATCAATGCCACTTTTCGTTGTAATTTTATAACTCAAGAACGGCTGGGCCGATTTAGCTGATTTGGTTTTAAAATGTTTGTCGTAGTCCAGGGAAGGTTTAGGGTAGGGTAGGATAGGGTAAGTAGGTAGATAGGGTAGGTAAAATGTGCATTGCAACGCATGCCGGGGACAACTAGTAATGGTAAAAAACGTAGCTAAACATGGCAGCACCTAGCTACATAATACAATACACGTCTACATAATTATCTGTCTTTAAAGGTAAGATGTTTTAATAGCGTTTTTCTTTGGACAAGCCCACCAATTTATTCCCTAACCACTGCAACTCCGAAAGCCAGAATCAGCAGTGGCAATCACCCGAAAAGCGCCGTGACAATGAAGCTCGACGAAGTTCCAGATAAGCAATTTTATTGTCTTTGATCCCGCAACGAAATTTATCAGAAAATAATAGCGTAGGAGTAGGTTAATAGCGGTTGTTGGCTCTTTTTAAATTGCCTTTTTAGCGTGCCTCGTTGGCCTAGTGGTCGCAAGCTCTACTGCTGAGCTAGATTCCCAGGTAAAGTGTTATAGAATATCTCAGTAGCATAGCATCCACGGAGTCTGAAATTGAACCCGGTTGATGAAAATAGGCTCGCACTCTATTACATGTAAGAAGAAAGAAAGAAAGAAAAAATGTTTATTTGACGTCAGTCACGCACACACACACAATAATAATATTAAAAAAAAAGTTACAAAAAGAAAGAGAATATACATAGTGTGCTGTGTGCCTCATGGCTGCGCCAAAAAGGTCCATGTGAGTGTACTGTTAGGCAAACCTCTGTCCAACTCGTCGGGGATTACAGGCGTGATGATATGTTATGTATTTTTTTTTGCGTGCACTGCAGTTTCAACTCGTTGCATTGAGAATCCTAATTAGCGTGATGAATATAAAACGCAGTGGAAAAAGGAAGTGGATTTTGAACTCTAAAGCCAAGCGTTTGAAACCGAGTGCGTGGTAAAAAGGTGTTGTGAACAATCGCTTCATCATCTACCTAGCCTTTTTCCAAACTATGTTGGAGCCGGCTTCCAGTATAACGGGATGCAGCTGAATACCAGCACGCGTAGCATGACCGCCGTAGAAACACAAAATGACACATTGTCATTGTCTATCCGTCATCATGTCGATTCTTCCGTAGACAATTCTGGTTTCTACAGTGGTCATGCTACGCGTGCTGTAATTAAAGCGACTGTCTATCTGATCTCCACAACCCAGTTAATACTGGGTAATATGATACTCCTTGCTAAGACTGGCTATCAGACTTTCGGTTCACTGACTACCTGTAACGACTGTCAAAGATCTACAAATGACAGATGGGACAGAGGCACGGAGGAAACTCGGTATGCAATGGGTCGTCACCCATCCACGGACCAATTTAGGCAAGCGCGGGTTACCCAAACGATCGACCCAAGTGGCTGTTATTAGGTAGCCACGAGCACACAACGTTTCCGTTCCAACTAAAACAATGTTTCTTCAATGATACTCACACTCCTGGGTTGATAATCTCTTCAGTGACGACTGTCACACTATTCCATCCATCGTAAGCCCACAAGCCGGAATACAACGCAAGAGCGATACCTCCAGGACTGAAGGTACTGCCTTCAAAGCCTTTGTTTAGGTGCTCGGTGTTTCCTGAAAAGATAAAAGTTTTATATATACACTTGGAGGTGCGTTTACAAACATTTGAACTCACATACACAAACAGCCAAACCCGGAACCACTATCTATAGGCCATACAAATATTTGTATCATGCGGGGATCAAACCCGCGACACGTAGCGCAGCAGCCAATCGCTCAACCACTGCGCCAACCGTGCCGTCTTATTATGTTACTATAGCTTTGCTCGCAGCTTTGCTCGCGTTATCTTCGGAAACCATTTCAAGGCAACGTTTTAAATAAAGCTTATGATACTAGGGGTTAAAGTAGCTTCCTATTTGTGAAAGAATTCGGAATCCGATCAGTAGTTCCGAACATTACCGCCTACATACAAACTTACAAAATTGACCTCTTCATAATAATGCTCTAGAGTATTGCGGGTTTTTAAAATTAGATTAGTTTTTATTTATCCTGTGGTTGGTGCATTACCGCCTACCGAGAGGTTTTAAGCCGCCCGTGGGCCTCTGACTCTACTTCACATGCCGTCGTTTTGTAAATGCCATGTGGTAAAATTAAATATGTTTTTGGGTTTAAAAAATAATTAAAATGATTACATAAGTACCTTTTGCAATTTCATAGATCCCTCCTCCAATGACGATGAGACAAGCGAAGACTTTACACACTCCGAATATGTTCTGTACTTTTACGAACAACTTCACGCTCGTTATGTTGATGTAGGTCATCACAACTGAAAAGATGTATTAGATTTTTTATTAGTTAGTACATATAGAAAAACGAAGGGAGGTCTTTGGACACTACAGTCTAGCTATGATAATAATATTACAAAAAAAAATTGGCCTGAGTTCTGAGTCTACTCAATTTAGATTGCCATCAACATGCATAATAATAATGTTAATGCATGTTGTTTTTATATTTTAAATCTCAATTCTTCTACCAACATTAAAAACTCTGTTAGGAGAGAAGCGGTGGCCCAGTGGTGGCAGCCCCGACTTACGAGCAGTAAGCCGTGGGTTCGACCGTACGTATTTATATAATTGTAGTCATTAAAGTCATCAATACAACCCCTTTAAGTTCATTTAACCCCATTAAATGAACTATAACTATTATAATTTAATAAGCTTGCGTTTGGTCGCAACAACTCGCTTGATGTGAAGCGATCATGCGGCCCAAGACACGCTTGCCTAAAAGTAACCGACAAGCCGACTCATACGAACTTTAAAGAGATCCAGATTATTATGATCAGGGAACAGAGAAGCTGGTAGTGCATTCCAGAAACGGTTTGCGGTTCGCAAAATAAATGTGGATCCTTCTTTGCACAGAGGATGAAATATTTGTGGTTGACAATGGGATAAGGTTGCTTCTACCCTGCCGTCACAGTTAAAAAAAACTTATATCCAAAAAAAAAATTACCGACTTCCATAAAACACTAAAAAGTGGCAAATAATTTTAGTTTCGGCAGTCGGTGACTTGTTTGTTTCATTTACTTTTTTGCCACCGACTTCCGAAACTAAAATTATTTGCCACTTTTTAGTGTTTTATGGAAGTCGGTTATTTTTTTTTTGGAAAAAAGTTTTTATTTTAGCCTTTTCAGTTGTGGTATCTCACTTAGTAAAGTATAATTTTTACATTTTAACTAGACACCAGCATATCGTCCATACATACGACAAAGGTCAAAATGCATAATAAAGAGGATGATTCAAAAAGTACCTAAGCAAAGATAATAAAATTCATATGGCTCCACCGGGCAAGCTTTCTCTACCAAATGAATGAAAAATCGTCTAAATCGGTCCAGTAATCACGGAGAAATCGGTGTACATACGTGAAAAATATACATATAAAAAAAATTGTTAATAAAATGAAAACTATATGGCCAAACTATGTATATTAATTTTTTATGGGACCAAATGGCAGCTATTCCACATCAAACTAAAGAAGAATCACGCAAATCGGATCATAAATCTCAGCGTAATCGGTGTATACACCTGGAAAGCGCATACCGTTACAATTCCAACAAGCCCAAACAAAGCTAAGATTCATTGCCTTGTTATGGAGTTCCGAAGCCTGTCCCTTGGATTCATCATCAGATCTGATGGTAGAATGGTTCTTATTGGCAAATGCTTCATTTGTTGTAGAAAATACCAAAATCACTGTACGTTTTCCTATAAAATTTGAAGAGTTCCCTCGATTTTGCCAAGATTCCATCATCAGATCCCAACTTGGTGACTATGGGACCATTTGGGAAGTATACCCTTTCCAACAAAAAAATAATTTTCCAAATCGGTTGGCAAGCGACGGAGTAATGCGCGAACAAACATAAAAAAAAAAAAAAAAAAAAAAATACAAACATCCGAATTGAGAACCTCCTCCTTTTTTAGAAGTCGGTTAAAAATAATACTTCATGGTCCATAAAGGATGTTTTTCCACTTTTTAATCATTTTGCCAAGATACCTACTTAAAAGGGGTAGTAGAAAATAAAACAAAGACAATAAAAAACTTAAGCATCTTTTAATACTTACATTAATCATAACATTTAATTGATATACATTAATATTAAACAATTGTTTGGTCCCTTCTTGAAATGTACCTTGTTGAAACTTTTTATTTAAAATTAATCAGCTTTCTTACCCAAAAAGTTTTTAATCTGACATGGCCACTAATACTGTCAATAACACTTGTACCAGGACATACACCATGTTTACTATTTGTTTTGAGTCCAGGATATTTTGGTGCAATAGTAAAGGCCTACGCAGACCGGGACGGCATGGCAAGGGATTAAAATTTTTACTAATGGACATTCAAACGTATCGATATAGAAATACGACATAAATTGCAACGCTTTAAAATAATGCCGTGGCATCGAAAGGGATTTCATTGCACGGCATTGAAAGACGCGCCACGGGCTCCTGCGGCGGGATGCCGTGGCGTGCTGCGGTAGGCAACGGCATGCCAAGGACTCCAGCGCTCGTTTTGACAAAACTGAGGCACATCAACACTCGATAAAACGCATGGCAAGGCGCTGGAATGCCGCGGTATCTCAGCGGCTAATGTGCGCTGACTGACGGGAAAATCCCTTGCCATGCAGCCCGGTCTGCGTAGGCCTTAAATGGTAAATATCCCTTTTCAAGTGTTATTGATAGTGTTTACTATCCGGAATCACGACAATAACTTGGAAAATGGAACAATTGATTATAGGGTTACATTATATGCCTGGAATACATGTCTTTCCTCTAATTCCCGACTCTCAATATGACAACTTAACTTCCATATGGTTATATGGATTTACAGTAACAATCTTCATGTCTTTCAGTACTTCTATTATTTGGTATGTCTCTGATGTGACTGGTATGTATCCATTGGAAGTCTCATTTAGATGCTCGGCCATAAGTTGCTGAAAATAAAAAAGTTCCGTTTTGAAAATTTGCTTTCCTCGAAACTGCTCAACCAATTTTGATGGGGACTTTTAATGGTAGATAGCTGATGTTCCAAGGAGTATCTTAGGCTACTTTAATTTAAAAATAATTAGGCTACTTTAATAATCGTTAACAGGATCCAATTCAAATAGAGAAGTAGTATTTTACAATCATTTCAAGCAGGTAACAGCTTGTGATAAATAAGACAAAAAATAGTGTGTGGAGTCCCTCCGCGCGAAGAAGTGAATCTTTGTAATACTACATGCATGCGTTTGAGTGCCACGCATTCACTCTCGTTATTTTATTGAGCTTCTAAATAATATTTTGTTGTATTATTTTTATTACATAAGTTTATTGAGGTTATTCTACTCATGGAATTGAGCTGGTCACACCGAAGAGTCGAATGCATGACTGTTTGCACGCCATCTTGCGTACCTAGTAGAACTACGTAGTCATTAATCTTGTAATACTGCCATCTCTTAGTGAGTTTTAGAAAATATTCGCCTCCATGGTTGTGTTAAACTTGTTGGAAGTTGCATAAGAAGTTCCACTTCAAAAAAACCAAGGGCGGCTAGAGATGCACAGGACCAAGATGTATGGCAGAAGAAAGTGAAAGCCAGGACACCCAGCAATGGATGATTCTGGTCTGAAATGAAGAATGATGGAAACAAAAACAAATATAATACAACTCACCCCCATTATCTCAATGATAATACCATCAGAATTGGGGAACAGAGACTGTATGAGCCCATGTAGCTCAGTCTTCATAACCTGGAACATCTCTTTAGCTCTATGGATGTGTTCTGGCTGCACTTCAGACTTGTTTGTCTTTGGTCTGGACTTGGCTTCTTGTGTTACAGTGATTAAGGATTTTAATCTGAAATATTATTTTAAAATGGTGAGATATATTTTTTTAAATGTTGACACTCTTTTCTAATTATTGAATAAAATAAAACTGATTTAATAAAAAGAACACAAGAGCAGGCCGATAAGTAGTAACAATTAAGTAGCAAGACAAATAGGTAGTTTTTCCTTGTAAATTAATCAATCAAACTGCATTGTTCTTTTTAAATTGGGATTGTCTATTCTTCCATAAAAACTGGCTGCAAAAGAATATGCAGACATTATGTCATTAAAATTCGAAGTAAAAGGTTTAGCCTACCTATTTATCTCAGCGTTAATATCATTTATGGATCCTCTCATAAAAGCAGTATAATCTTCCACCTGGTTTGTTTTATCTTTTATTTCTTTGAGAAACTGGCTGGTAAGGAGGTTATCATCCGCTGTTATCGGGGTATTTGAATTTTGAATCTGTGTTCCCAGTCCTTCGATATAGCAAAGGGTTTTTTCTTTTATTTGTTCCAAGGTTGCGCATGGGGCTTCCAACGGCGAATTGTCGATAACATACTTCTCGTGCTTACAACGAGCTTGTATTTCTTTTATTTCGCGTTTCACAGCGTCGCTCGTTTCATTATTACGGTCAGATGACATTCTAAAAACAAGTTGTATAGAGTTACATTCTTGGTGCACAAATAACTTGATTACTAAAAACTTTTACACTAATATACAGTTTTACTTACTTGTAATAAGAAGTATAATCAACTTAGACACTTCTAGTTCGATATTCACAAGTAAAAGTTGTTAAAACTTTGATAAAATCCAAAATCGTAGAAAATACAAACAACGCGACCAGTGTCGTTTGAATTTTGTAATTGACGTGACTGACAATGACAGTTCCAACTAGGAACTACTCGTACTAGTGGCGTGCGCCAACTGGGAAACAAGCTGCGAGAACTAATCGATTTGAGGTTACAAATCGATTTAAATATCCAAACGTAAACGATGACGGTTTTTAAATACAAAGTTAAATTAAAAGAATACTTACACAATGCTGTTATTGAAGTTAGTTTAATAGCTTTTTCTTTATAATCTGGATCTAAATTTGGCGTAAAAGGTTGAATTGCGTATTCAGCAAACGTCATAACGATTATAGCGACTTCTGCTGGTCTCAAAATAACAACATATATCCATGCACATATAAATGCGGGCAACGGGCCCCAAAATTTATGTGTATTTCCAAATGCTTCTTGAAAGTAGGCGTATTCAGCGCCGGATTTACCGACCACAGTTCCAAGTTCAGCAAACGATAATGCTCCTGGAAAAAATAGGAATATTCAGTACAAGAAAGCTCGAACAAACACTAGTAGCAGTATTTTATTAAGGTTAAAAATAGGCGTCTTACCTACACCCACCTAATAAAGATATTATTCCAGAAACTGTCCATATTATCAGGCAAAGGGCAACAGATCCAGAGTGTTCGAGCGCGGAGGCTGGTGACACGAAGATACCAGATCCAATCATGACCCCAAGTATCAGGTTGACTGCTGAGAACAGACCCAGCTCCCTCTTTAGTTTGACGGCACTTCCACACGCTTTTGCCATGCCATTGCCAGTTTCACTCTTTTCAATCAGTTCCGATTCTTTGTCAGTCATTTTTGTTTACCTTTAACAATAAGACAAAATATTTTAATGGGCAGCCGTTATCAGGTATTGTTATGATGTATGGAGACATTATACATTGTTACATTTATTTATTGGTATAATAACGACTGTAAGTTATATCGATGTGCTCGAGTGGTTTCAGTATCGGATTGCCAATTGAAGACCAGCTTTGTAAAATGCATAATGCACGAGTGCACGTGGATTTATCACGCGTTTGGACGTATATTTTCTCTGTTTCTTGTCTCAGCTAGACTAAAACGGAAATAAGTCTCAGTCGTGTTAATAAACTCTAATGACCAATTTGCAGAACAAACTAGAGGAAATGACTACCTAGTTCTTTAGTCTCAGTATGTCAAGGACAAAAGGCCGTTCGCTCTAGCGGCATCGTAAATTAAGTCTATTCCATATTCCATCGCTCTTCTTATACTTTTTAGTGCATTTACTAGTGTTTGAAGTGTATCATGCTATTCAAGAAAATATTGCCACTAAGCGTTGCATAATAAAGTCGTAAGAGCCATTCACATTACAATTGTCGCAAGCGGCTACTACAAAAACTCTAAGACATAAATTACTTCGCTGAAAGGAATTCCGACATAATGTCTCGTCGTACAAAACGTCCAATGCTAAACAACCATTGCTGGGTTGCTAGCTACTTTGCGAAACCGTTTGTATTTCAACTGGGTAATGAGCTTCGATGAGCAGTAAGGTCGTAAGGATGCAATTGAGTTAACGGTGGTGAATGAACTTGGCTAACAAGTCCCACGTGGTTCTTGTAAAGGATTATAATACCTAAATGGTCCTTTGGGACCATTTTGACCTCAACACTGAGTGAAGGAAGGTGAACCCGTGAACCCACTTATACCAATCAAGATAATGTGACATTCATTGGCTTATATGACTGAGTATGGCAGATAATAGTACATTGTTACCCTAGGGGTGAAAGTAAATTATTTAGTCCCGAGACGGGATTTGGCGCCCGAACGAAGTGAGGGCCCCAATAGTTCGAGGGACTAAATAAGTCTTTAACCCGAGGTAAACACCGTGATTTTAATTACGAATAGTACAAAGAAAGTAAAAATAAAAACATGAATTAGCTAAAGAAAAAATGAATAAAACCGTTTGCCGCTTTACCGCCTGTTTTGTTTTTTTTTCTGTGGCCAGCCAGGTTTTCAGCCTTTATTTTTCATTTTCATCATTGTAAAAATGGTAAATATTTTGCCCAAATCAATGTTGTTAAAAAAAAACTGTTGAAACTAAATTATAATAAAGTGTTTTAAAAATATATATCCTTTAATCAATACTTAACTTCAGTTATTTCAATTTTACATCGTGGCTGCATAGAAAGTTGGAACATGGTTCAATAAAAATGTGAAAATAAAACTAGTTATTTTTTTAATAATTTGACATCTATCAGTTGAAAGTGATTCTCCCTAGGGCTGAAAAGTATTACTTTCAACCCAACCCGCTCTTCAGGCAACTTCAGATCTACTTTCAGTGTATGAGTAATGAAAAATTTGTTGTACAACTTCTTATTTTATCGAGTTACGGCTTTTCGATAAAGTAGGGGCAAGATCCCAACAAAAACATCCTAAGGGGGCATACAAAATAAATTAGATAATTTAATTAAATACCGTACTTTAATTTGCGAATGACATTCCATTGCTGTGAAAGTATACTAAAAATATGTGTGTTAAAACAATGAGTACCTATAGGTATTATACGTTGGTTGATTTTTCACACTTTACCGATTATAATGTTGGTACTTAGGTGTAATTTGAAACGTGGTGAATTATCTATAGTACGGTTTTGATGTTTTTATGAAGAGAATTCTATTTTTGAAACAAAAGGGCAAAGCTGGAATTTTCATTTATGAAAACAAGAAGATTTTCATCTTATTTATTAAGTATATACTATTAACTCGTCATAAAAACAGCTTGTTTAAATAAATATACCTAGACCATTTCTCGCGTGAACTCCTATCGGCGTTCATTCATCAACAAAGTCTTTATTGACAGTTATTACTACACAACCGACGATATATTACTGATAAGAAACTATTGTCTGTTAATTTTCTGATAACTACCGAACTGTGGAGTGTTGATTACAGAAACCTGACAATATCGCCTTTATCAATCGAATCGAGTTATCGATTGGAACCTAGAATCGATCGTTTCGTAATTGAAATTCATTTGTAACAGCACTTTAATTTGTTGTCTCCGATTGTATGGAGTCTTTGGAGTACTTATATGAAATGTGATGTCTGCATTAGTTCTGCAGCATTAGATAATGAGACATTCATTCATTCATTCATTTCAGCCAAAAGACGTCCACTACTGGACATAGGCCTCCTCCAAGTGTCGTCACATTGACCGGTCCCGTGCGATTCGAATCCAGCGGATCACCAGGTCATCGGATCTAGACATAATTAATTTCTAATCGTCTGAGACCTAGATGTAAACTTATGAACTTTGGACGTGTGTAATACTCATGCATTTTCCTTATAGTAGGTATGTAGCATTAAATGTGCCATATCTGCTAGCTTATTGAAACTTGGTGATAAGCGGGCGCGAGCTTGCCCCCACTACTGCCCATCTCCCATGCTCACGACTCGTCCGGGTTATTATATTAAACCATTTTCTCCTACAATATTACGTTTCAAACTTTAGAGTAGCGACTAATGTAGTAAAAGAAAAAAACATGATATAAATGTCCCTACAACCCTGTATGTCACTACAACTTACTGTAAACCATAATAAATGACCATAGTGATTTATGAATGTAATATTTAAAAAAAATGTTAAAACATTTTTAAACCAAAAAATAACGAGAATCAATCGTTGTTAACGAATGTCGGATTTAAGTTTAAAATCGAACCTGTGAATTTATTATTGTTTTATTTCACTTGGTACGTATATTTGCTGATAAAGTTTTTAAATATGATAGTTATCTCTACTAATTAGATTATTTAAAAACATGAACATTAGGGTTTCAGTAACATTTGTAAACATACATGTAAATCTCATAGCGTGATATGTGTAGATTATTAACATTCTGTTTTGTACAACATTGCGGTCTTATCGCCTTGATTAGTTTTCGGTTGGACAAAACACGTCGAAATCGTTTGAAAATGAAAATGATTAACTGTATTTCGGTTGGTTGGTATTACAGGTAGATTTTTTGTGCATGCTTGTTGATGTTAATTTGTCTTGGTAGTGCTAGTGCGGTAGGCTTGGGTACTTAACTAAAGACGATGTTTATTTGATTAGAACAAGGTAAGGAATCTTATAACATAACTTCACGCCAGTAAACAGTAGTCCTCGAAGACAGAGGTGTTCCCAACAGGACACCCACATCGCGAGTCACGTAGAAATTCTAAGTAATAAGTAGATAAGGGGCGGGCGAACGGCCATCAACAAGGCACAAATTCTAACTACAGTCTGCTGCTGAGAAATACATTCGTTTTATAATAACTATAAATACACGGTGTAAATCACTTCATCACGAAGCCGTCAACCAAGCATTCTGTACATGAAACTAAGTAACTTTACGCAAAAATTACTGCTGGGAAACGACTTTTTTTTGGGGGGTGTAAAATCATGTTTTGTGGTAGAACTCAATGTAACGCACTCAAAACATTGTGCTGATGGACGGATTGAATAGCACGGGGGTCGTGGAGGTGTTTAAAGTAAAAATCTTACATTAAAATCTTGTATTTAAAAAATACTTGTCAAAAAGTTGGAACTTTGACCCCTAATATCTCCGTAACTAGAAGGTTCCCAGGTATGGTGTAGAACAAAAAATGATCGCAATGACAGGGAAAACCAGTGCCTTTCGGCTTCGTTAAGAGGTGTTTTACACCCTTTATACTGCACCTAGCTAGTTTTTAAATACCTATGTAATGGCACTTCATTGTTAGTACAACACAAATTATTTCTATTTGACGGATAAGGTCAAGCAATAAACAGCTGTAAGCATGTATGGGAGAATATGACTCAGTAATGTTATCCTGCAAAATACCTAACGTTTGTGTTTCGAAAACAAAGTGTGAACGAATTAAATGAATAATGGGCAGTATGCTGTATGTACTTCACTTATAATATTGACAATATTTGCTGACCAACTTTGATATTTTTTTGAAATAGAATAATATTTTTGAAGTGAAACTTCTTATGCGACTATTAACAAGTTTTAAGGCTACCATGGAGGGGGAATATTTTCTAAAACTCACTAAGGGATGGCAGTATTACAAGATTTGTGAGTACGTACTTCTACTAGGTACGCAAGACGGCGTTCAAACTCAATTTATAATTTATTTTTTTCTTTTTTTAAAATTAATTTAGCTCAATTTCCATGAGTAGAATAACCTCGAGAAAATATTATTTAGAAGCTCAATAAAATAACGATTAACGAGAGTGGATGCGTGGCACTGGAACGCATGCGTGTAGTATTACGAAGTTTCACTTTCCGCGCGGAGGGACTCCACGCACAATTTTTTTTTATTTGACCTAGTAACCGATATTCTTTGACATATTTTTTCACTGCTGCCCTTTAGGTTGACGATGACTAACACTGACTCATAGAGGCCATGGAATGACAGCAACACCCCTTTATCGAGTGATAAATGAGGTCGGGCGGGACGAGTGCTGTGACGCGTTTGTCTGGTTCGATGTGTAGAGCGTCATTTAATCGAACATAACCATTTTGGCAAGTTTTCTGTCCTTTTTCTGAGATACCCTTTACGTCCCCTTGAAGCCTTATTAGCTTTTCGTTTGAAAAGAAATACATTTTTGGCTAATGATGGTTGCTTTTCAAAAGCACACGTGGTGATTAGGATTACTTTAGGCATTTGATTGTGGTCGTTTTAAATGGCGTTTTTATAGACGCTACTTACATTTTAACACTATTTCTATGTGCATATATTCATTAATTCCATGTAAGTAAACTTACAACCAAGGTTAAAAGATGGTCTAAATGAGAAGTCACGTTATCATGTTTTTGTGTTTCATCAAATTTTAAAAGATTCGTTTAACTATGTCAATGCTTAATAGTTCAAAGAATATGTAAAAAAAATATGTTAAACATGAAACTCGTCGATAGATACATACTTACATACTGTATAAGAATTATTTAATTATAATAAATATTTAATGCTGAATAAAAGAAAATATACATAGTTATTTCCTGTCAAAATAAATGGGTATCGTGTAGTTAAAATATAAATAAAATAATACTATCTTTAGCTTACTTTCCTATTTACATTATTCGGCTATCTCCAACAGAACTTGTAAAATTATTCTGACAAATATAAATAATCAACCTTGACTGCGTTTAACGATAAAAAAATACATTTAAAAAAGGAATTACTTACCTATCTACAAATTGATATGCCTCATAAGTTGTTACCTACAGTATTGCAACCTACGAAAAACTAATTCAGCTTTATCAATCGAGTACCTAAGTGTGATATGATAGCCATACGCAAAATCCTATGCATAATTTTGCGAATGGCTACGCAAAATTCGTGGCTTGGATGTACAGACGCAAGTAGGTCAAGCTACCCGAAGCTGACAAAATTTCCCAATCAACCTTGAACCGTATATTTTAAACACGAGGTTGAAAATCTATAGATACATCGAAATCGACTTTTATTTTAACTTTTGACCCCCAGCCCGTCCCTGCGTGATTCGAAAAATCATCGTTTATTATCATCACCTCAAACAAACGCATCAAATATGAAAACTAAGAATCTTATTTACTGAAAATACTATGTAACGCATTTTAGGTACAAGAAATAAAATACAGCTGGCCAATCGTGCATCGTATCATCAAAGACATTACTGAATCACGTTTTGTTGGGGTCCGTCTCATATTCGTTATTCAGGTAAATCAATCTTACTAAAAGGTTCGTGCTGAAAAGAATTGAGTTGGACTATCGCTACTAGCTACAGTAGCTACTATAATACTATTATCTTTTCTCTGTATTAATAAAAGCCGTATGGATTAGATGGAAACATCCAAATTGCCTTGTTCGGCCCGATTCACTCATTTCCTATGAGATAAAAGTTAAACTTTTACTCACCAGTTTTTAACCCCCGACCAAAAAAGAGGGGTGTTATAAGTTTGACGTGTGTATCTGTGTGTCTGTCTGTGGCATCGTAGCACCCAAACGGATGAGCCGATTTTGATAAAATTGGTGTCATTTTTAATATTGCAATTGGACTGGGACCGATTCTCATCGACAACTCGGCCCGATGTAACTATATATCCGGACAAGCTAAGCCCTGGCTGGGGCCTTAAATTCATTTGAGGTCACCACAGGATAGTCCGGTTAAGCAGTCACAACCTTAGCAAGTTGATCTGAGTGGCCATTCAAAAAATAAAAATGACCCAGACAACTCGCCCTGACCCCCTGTGACAAATTAATGCCCAGTAATCTTAACCCGGACAGCTTGAGAACGTTCCTGTGGCAGGAATTCTGGCACAGAAATGTAGTTTGTTCATGAATGAACGCTTTGTGTACGAATTACGAATGAAGAGTAAATGATAGACTTTGAATTGCCTCGATCATGAGCCATTGTACCAGAGTGTCAGCTGTAGGAAGCGTGTTACCGCAGTTTACGATCTTGATGGACTTGCAATGTCATTTAAACGCTCCGTATTAGCGATTACTGTCGCTTATGGCTTTGGCCAACCTCTGATTGCTATTAAGAACTTTCGAGATAAGGAAAAACGCGTGAAGATATCCAATAATCTCC
Organism: Cerastis leucographa; assembly: GCA_963082945.1. NCBI lineage: Eukaryota > Metazoa > Arthropoda > Insecta > Lepidoptera > Noctuidae > Cerastis > Cerastis leucographa. The sequence continues at coordinate 2,770,642 of OY720366.1, forward strand.
GTAATTGACTCTTACAATTTGCACTAAAGATTAGCCTATGATGCGTACATTCATTGTTCCCGTCATCCGATCAGTGAGTTATCGTTAACTGTTAGGTATTAGATCATTAATAGATCGAATGTACCTTAATTAGTATTTAACACCTTTGTATACCATGTTTTACGCAAATAAATATTCTATTCTATTATATTCTACCTACTTTATCTGTCACGGTAACAACTGGCCAAACACGTGATTGTAGCACGCATGTATTCATATATGTCATTGTTTAATTTACTTAGATTTTGTCAACAAGGCTTAATGCAAGCAAGGTTGTTTCATGGAATTTGGATGAAATCCTTGAGTATGTAATTACAGTTATCTTTTTGCTGCGTTTAATTTATTTAATTTGTAATCGCATGTTTTCTCGGCAAACAATAAAACATGTCACTTTATTTACCTACAAATATAGCAAATAGATATTTTTTTTAAATTATCAGTTATCTCTCAGCCTGTGCTGATGTAAAACAAATGAAAAGTGTGTTTTCAAGGGCGTTACGTAAGTATGAGTAAAATAAATTAACATGGATGAAACTATACTTAATTGTTTAAATTGAATGCGCCATTCATTACAGTACTGTTTTTTATCGTAGGTAGGTACTCTTTGCGATGGTAACGAGTTAACGATTGCACGGGTAACATGACCACCGCAGAAACGAGTTTTGTCTACAGAAGAATCGACATAATGATAGATCTACAATGATTATGTGTCAGTTTGTCGATTCTTCCGTCGACATAGCCCGTTTCTACGGCGGTCATGTTTACGACTGACATCATTAATGATATTAACATTTTACTACAATAATGACATAATTATTACCAAATATGAATTAACATTTCTGTTATAAGTACTTATAACGATACAGGTTTATGATATTAAGTAATTGATAATAAAACCTATTATCTACCTAACCAATCCTAGTTTCATTGTTATATTTGAAGATATATTGATTAGCTGTTAATATTACCCCTTGTGATAACAGAATTATGTACTTACTCTGAGCAGACTTGGGCAATGGGCATTATTCGAAAAAATTGTTATCTGGATAATTATTCGAATATTTTATTTGCAACATAATTATTCACTAGATTATATGTAATAAACGAATAATTTATTCGTAGATAATTTATCTACGAATAAATTATTCGTTTATTACATAAAGTTATTTGGACTCTACGGATGCCACGTGTATTGCCGAGACTGCTCACTCATTTTTCCTATTGTATTTTTTCTTGTTTTATTTTTATTTACTAATAACCGACTAATTAACAAAATAATTTATTCGTCATTAGAATTATTTTTCTTTGATTAAATGAAATGATTTATTTTTCGATTTATTTATTTTTTGAATAACCAAAGAAACACTATTCATTCGTCATTCGAATAAATTTTGCCCAATTCTGACTCTGAATAGGTAGTACCTACATTACATGCACCCGATAATCACACCAAAACTTAAAAAAACCGATATCGTTTGCGGTCACAGATTTTCGACCACTTACGCCACTGACTTACTACCACAATCACAAAGGCACAGCTGTTGCATTTGAAACCAACTTAATAAGCGGTTGTCCTTGCATGGCAATCAAAGTTTATTTCTTAACAAATACGTAACGTTTTCTATCGATTGACTTATAACTGGATATAATACGTTAAACGAGATAGTTACTTCATTTCTCGCGCTTTCCTTTGTGAATTGAAGTATTTTGTTATAGAGAAATACCACAGAAGTGTTGGGAGGAACTGGGATAGGTTGTTTCTAACCAACGTTTCGTTCCATTAACTGTTACTCGTTTTCCGCAATTATGTCTAACAATTTGTGTGGGACGTCCAGCAAAATAAACTTCAAGTGACTCTATGCCAACCTATAGGTATACGAAAAAGTGATGACAAAATGTAGAACAATGGCCATCAATTGTTACTGGAATTAATAAACAAAGAGTGTTTTTGTGAAGCAGAAGATCGCGGTACCCTTGAAAACGCGAAAGTCAGTTCACGAAATTGGAACATTTATTGCCCTCGTGCCAAAGTGCAACGACACCGCATATTGTAGCGCTGTGATCCATGAATAACGCAAATTGGCTTATTTTATTGTAATTTCCTTTGCATCCTGCATTCAGCGTCAAATAATATGTCAATGTGCATGCTGTTTTATTTTTAACGAGGATTTTCTTTGTTTTGCATGCTTTTCATACTGTGCGGCTGACTGCATCCAGATATACTTATTGTATTTATATTGCACGGTGCATCGTACACAACAATTCCAAACAGGTTATACCACATATCCAACCTGACACTCGCAGTATGCAAGCAAGCAAAAGGCAAAGTTTCTCCGAATTTAATTTCGTTATTTCCATGTTTTTTTTGTTGCAATTACTTGATTTACAACACCCACTGCGCAGTGCGCTTCTTCGAATTTGAAACTCGAAGCTTAAGAGTTATTTCTTTTTCGGATGGTAATTTATTACATGACATAACTGAATAAGTAAAAAGATAAATGATGTCGTGCCTGTTAATTATTTTTATTTATTATTACGTGCGGTATTTTAGATGCACAAAAAGGCTGGGTATTATTATTTTTATCGGGGTGAAGTGGAGCTAGACGATTTTGAAGCGAACCTTCTTATGCGTATTCCAACAAGTTTGCGTTAAACGTCAAACGCTACCATGGAGGGGAAATAGAAAGAGACAGAGCGAGAGTGAATGCGTGGCACTCGAACGCATGCGTGTAGTATTACCAGAAGTTCCACTTCTTCCGCACGGAGATCTTATTCATAAAAAAATAGTGCGTGGACTCCTCCACGCACAATTTTTTTATGATTTTTTAGCGCACATTTTATTTTAGTTCTTCGCATTCAATAACAATTATATTTATAGTGTGATTTTACTGTAATATTTGAATCACGCACGAAGTAAACCACAGAGCAAAGTCAACAATACTCACGCGTTATGGATTACTGATAATTAGGTGGGTTTATTCTAAACCCTAACTAGTGTAACTAGTGAACACAACATATACTAAATAAAATATAACGGTACCTACACACAACGTGAACGACTCATCAAGTATAACAAGGTCTTGCTTTGTATAGATTTCCCGTACAATGCTAGATCCGCATAAACTAGTTTTGTATAGCTTGATTACCAATAAAATAATAAATGTGACTTATTTAAAAGCAGTTAAGTAACACAAAACCTCAGACAATCTTCTATCCAGTAGGTAAATAGCTGTTACGCATCTTTTAAGCAAAAACTAAAAACATGACATGATTAAACAAATTAAAAGCAAAGATAAAATGACACATCTAAATTGTCATATAATTTCATTGTTGCCAAGTGATTAGTATAAAAGATCGATAGTAACGGCGTAACAATTACGATAAATTAGTCTGATAATTACGCGGACGATAACTTAATAAAGATAGCAAGCACACTGGTAGCCACTGGTAGGGGTATCGGCCTCGCAAGACACAATCATGTCGCGTGAGGTGATACGTAAACAAAATTCGTAAGAAATTGACATATTTTAGAATAACAAAAACACCCGTTATCCGGTATCTTAGGTACTACCGGTTGTTTGTTTTTTGGGATCCAGCTTTTTACGGTAGGTAATTTATTGGTCAATAACTAAAATCTATCAAGATAGAACAATCTATTTTCTTCGAGGTCCTTTTAGAAAATTTTGGTCATGTGGTCCAGAAGTACCAATCACCAAATCCAGCGCACAGAGTAGGAGAGAGAGAGGATCCCATCATGGGAGCACACCATAATTAAATACATCTGAAAGATTTTGTAATAATCTCAAAACGCTCACAGGTGCACGTGGCGTGTCACGCTGTGAGAATTATCCCAAGATTTGAATATTTATTGACAACATATTTTGCTTCCTATGCACGCACGTGGTGCAGTCTATAAATTCCGAGCATCGAGTCGCACCTACGCATAACCTTGGCCTGTATCAACGCACAATAATATTATTTGTTTTGGTTTTCTATTTACCTGCTCCATTGGAAAAGGTTAAACTGTTTTACCGACTTCGATTGATATTTGACAGTATTGAGAACTTAAACTCAAAGCATTTATTTCAATCAGCGGACAGGCACTTAAGAAATTAAAACAAAAAAAGTAAAGCTACAGTTCCACTCACAAGGCATAAAATAATAACTTGTGCAAGTACTGTTTTTTTTTTTATGAATGGCATCTCGCAGTTCAACCTAGGAGGTTGTCGTCTGCTTAACCGGACTATCCTGTGGATGCCTTGAGAGTAAGGTCTCTGCATGGCCATAGCATAAGGGCATAATAACTTACAAACTAAGCCACTAGATCCCCTGTGGGTTACGAGCCTCGGCTTAGGGCGTCGCTGGGGGAGGACTGCATGGGGATGTGGATCTGAATGGTGAAAGTACTGCAGTTGCCCATTTCTTATATACTACTTGCGATCGTCATTTTGATGTTGCATGGTGATTATTTGCTCTCTGTTCCTTATTATTCTGCACTTCGCAAGCCTATGTATTACTATTAGTTATGTTTAACTTTCACCATGTGTTTTGTTTACATGGTATTCCAGCTATGACGGTTTTGTCATTTGATCAAATATGTATTTCGTTTCGCTATATGCCGATTCCGATTGACATTTGTTTGACATACACGAACAACCCGTGATCGTAATTTTGTATGTCCAAGCATGGTGATTCTTTGCCTTGTTGGCGTTATAATGTGTCCTTCGGAAGTCTATGTGTTACAGATACACATAGACTTCCGAAGGACCGTTCCGTAACTAATATGTTTAACTTTCACCGTGTTTTCTGTTCACATGGCACTTTATTTAGAACGGTTTTGTCATTTGATCAAATATGTGTAATTTTGCCATTTTCTGATAGCTTGTGAAGCATGTTATTTTTTTGCGAATCAATAATTTGCAATAAAATAATATGTTTTTAAGCTCATCATAATCTGCCGAGCCTTTACGCAACTTTGTTGGCGTCGGCTGACAGGCATATTGGATACAGCTGATTTTTTTACATGGAGCCACTGCCTATCAGATTTCCACAACCCAGTTACGGGGTAATACGATACCCCTTAAAACTATAATCTCAAAATTGCATGTCATTTAGGCAATCAGCCCTATTTAACACGGGCTAGTTATATTTACATAGCCGAGCTCGTCTGGGGTCCTATAGCACAAACATTGTCTATTGTTGGAATTCTATCCCGTCGCCATGGCATTTGACGTCACACTGAGAATACAAAGCCAACAGCCGTTATGGGGCTTCGTAATCGCAAGTATTCCTTTATGGGCATTCGAAATAAGAATATGGCAGCCTTGAATGGGGTTGAACTTGACATTGATGCTGTGTCAGGTACCTACAGCTCAATTGTCACATTTGATGAAAGGGTAAACCGTAAAACCCGTTTGATGTCGATCCGGATTCATAATTTGATTAAATGCATGGTTATTATCTACTTATCATATTTTTATTTTAATATCATGTGTGATGGTGATGATTACTGATGATGATGAATGAAAAAAAAACTAAAAGTTATAAAATGTCCACATAGTAAGCCCATGTGGACATTTTACAATTTTAACGATTTCTCATGTAGCTGAAATATTTATGATTGACTTCAAAAATAAACAGTCTGATAAGTATATATTTTTGATGAAAATGTTTAGGTAAGTCCTAATTAAATATTTTTACACAAATAGCATTTTGACTTATCCAAATAAGAATTACATATAACAGTAGGTGGTTTTATTTTATCATAACGATTTAGCGACACGCCGGAATAGATGCAAATCATGCGAACGCCTGATACAACGGACGCGGACGTATCCTAAGATAACACTAGGTACTATGTAAGAATATAAATAAAGGAATCTGGGTAAATACTGCATGTTACACATTTGTATCGCAGATGCAGCACGTTTACCGTGTGTATATAATAAAGTAGGTATAATAAGATAATCGAGATATTCAAATTAAATATTTAAAAAAAGAGCAAAGATAAAAAACAAAATAGAAATGTCAGCGGGTTCTGGCCAGATGTAGGACAGAGCGGGCTAGTAAAAAGTAAATATAAATAACAATCTTTATTTTACACAAAATGCCCATATTCCTATAATTTTATGGTAAATATATTTAATATTTTATTACTGTAGAAAGGTATTCGGATATAGCGCTGTCAGAACACGTAATAGGTAGTAAACAACAGTAGGTATTTTAAATGAAGTTCTATACGCGAAACCACAAAAAAACAAATAAAGATAAAACATTCAAATATTCATCTTCATTTGCAAATATTTGTGTGACAAAAACAGCGCAATATTTCCAAAGAACCTATCAATAAACAAATACAAAATTTTAATACAAATTACCTTACTCCAAGGTTTATTTAAATTACACGACAGGCGCGGCAGTCACGACACGAAGTGATCACTATTTACTTATAAGTACCAACACGTCTGTCTCTGGTCACCACTTCTATCAAACTGGCGCGGCGTATCCACAGTATTCCTCACGTCCTAATCTTTATACAGGCTGATTTGATAAGACCGCGAAAAAAGAAAAAAAAAATAACAACAAGCTATATATTGTTTGCTCGTTTTCAAACAATTTGTGGGTTTGATGTTCAATTAATTAGTAAAGTTTATGGACCAGTTAAATGTTAACTTTAATCAATTAAGTAATGACGTGATAAGCTAAATGAGCTTATCACATAAGTAATGAGGGAGTTGTGAGCGTGTCGCATTGTCAATTTAATGGAAAGCACTTCCAGTAATTAATGACTCGGTTTTATTTACTTAACATCGGAAGACTACTACGTGAAATTATTTACACCCTTAAGTATGTACACACATCAAAAGTGTCTAGGGATCAACATATATTTTTGCAATAACTTTTCTCCTGATTGATATTAATTAAAATTTTCTTTAAGGATTCATCAAATAAAGTGTTTTCGTTTGTCACAGTAACGATAAACCAAGTCACCTTTGCATTAATAAAGAAATTTGCCATTTTCTAATAAAGGGATTTTTGACATTTGAACCACTAACATTAAAGTTCGAAAAAAAGACTGAAATAACAGTTTTCTTTAAAATTTTATTGGGTAACTTAAACAATTAATAATCCGTGTTTCTACCACGAACACTAACAACACAAGAACATCGGTTTGGCATACTCAAAATGAGTTCATCCAAATCACGCTGTGGAATGGCCGCCCATGTTCGTTGCAACAACAAAAAAAGGTCTTCTTGCGACTGGATACCCTCCATATTCGGCAGAGCTCTTCTCTGTAGCATATCCCATGCATGCTCAATCGGGTTCAAGTCTGGCGACTGAGCAGGCCAGGGCAGGACATTGATGTTAGCTGCGGCGAGAGTCTGTCTTACAACTCTTGCGGTGTGCGGTCGTGCATTATCATGCATTAACTGAAATAAGGGACCGATTTGCACTTGTAGAGGAACGATGACGTCGGATACAATCGTCTCAGCATAAATTTGAGCGTTGAGGTTGCCTCTGATCCAAATCAACTCAGTTCTTCCGCCGATCCAAATACCCGCCCATACCATGATGGTTCCACCACTATAAGGATGGACTTCCTGGCAGGATTTTAAATTTTTTTTTGTTGGCGTCCAGGTGTTCTCCAGTGTCGTATACGTCTTGTATCCGGTCTCATACCAAAACGAGACTCATCAGAAAAGCACACGAAACGCCATTGTTCTTCTGCCCAATTTCTGTGTTCAAGAGCCCATTGATATCGAATCCTACGATTGTGCATTGCTATAGGTGGTACCCGTAGCGGTCTTCGGGAATGAAGGTTCACTTCATGCAAGCGGTTTCTGACTGTTTGGTCGCTAATTAAGTTCCCTGAAGAGTGATGAAGCCTCACGGCTAACATCATGGCGGTTATTGTTGGAGCTCTTCGAGTTAAGATTTGAATGTATCGGTCTTGTCTCCGTGTGGTGCAGCGATACCGTCCTCCATGGCGCTCAGCCACGGTACCAGTGCTTCGGTAACGTGTCCAAAGTCGACTGATAACACTCTGACTTGTATTCAGAGCTAAAGCACCGGACGCAAGTACGTTGCCGGGAACCAGCTTCTATCATTCCCACGGCTCTGAGCATTTCTTCCCTGCTTAAATGACGTCGCCGCTCCATAATAACGTTGGTTTTAATCAGTAGTAGGGAAACAGTAGCACTAATAATGTCTTCAATGCGTTGTATGTTTTTATAGGGAAAATATTGACAGCTGATTTTCATCTTTTACTCGAATTTGATTCACAGTTCCTGATTCAAATTATGAAATGCACCAAAAAGGATCCATATAAATTTATAAAATCATAAATTTATTACAAAGCCACATCTCAATCTCAAGAAATCCGCATAAAAATGCTTGATCCCTAGACACTTTTGATGTGTGTATATACCCTTTCCGTTACACCCTGTATAATTATCATTTCAGTTACAATGTTGCTTTGAGAGATGGTTAAAATTGTAGGTATTGTATTGTATAGCGGGCTGGTTTCCGCAACTCCACGTCCAAGGCGCGTATTTTGCGGGCGGTAGAAAAAAAATGTAGGTAAAATATACAGATAAAATTAAGACTCCGGCCAAAAAGCAGGTCACTATTGGGTAGATCCAAGATTATAAGCTTAAAACTTATATAATTACGGTTCTGACTTCAGATCACTAAATCAAAATCAGTTCTCCCATTTGGGAGCTACGATGCCGCAAACAGACAGACAAATACACAACACAACAATTATAACACCCCTCTTTTTGGGTCCGGTGTTTAAAATAGAAGCACTGCATGCAGCATGTTGCTATAGGAATGATTAAAATAGAATAAAACGAAAAAAAAACTTAAAGATCTCTATGTTTACGCCCATAAATCTGCAAAAATCTACCTAACAACGGGCGTGTGTGTATGACCAGGATGTATGAACGTAGACGAGGCCAAAGAGTATGTAGGTAATAATGGGGAACACAAAAGGGTCAAAATATTAGTATCAAATACACCTATAATCGAAGCACAGAACGTGTTCATTATATTAGTTTTTATTTTATTTCAAAACATGCAGTATTTCCGAAGTTATAACGACGAGAAATTTATGTCCTTTTTTGAATTTTCGCGATTACGCGCGCTCATACTAATACGTCACACCCCCGTTCAGCCCGCGACCGCGACATGACGCGGCGTCCAGTCCGGTGCGTTGACCCTACTAAATTAGGCGCGTTTCGTTTAATTTTGTTTCGATCGTCTTCTTTTTCCTATAAAGTACTTATAGTTTGCTTGTATTTCAAAGTGATAATATAATACGGCTGTTTAAAGTAATAATAAATACGACTATCATACACTTTTTCCTCATTTTTGGGTCCTCATCCTCAGGCACATAAAATAAGAGTTTATCAGGTGTTTTAACTGTTAAATTGAAGCACCGAGGCACAATACAGTACTTTTTAGGGTTCCGTAGCCGAATGGCAAAAAACGGAACCCTTATGGATTCGTCATGTCTGTCCGTCTGTCCGTCCGTATGTCACAGCTACTTTATTCCGAAACTATTAGGACTACACAGCTGACACTTGGTAGGTAGATGTATTCTGTGAACGCCTAACGATTTTTGTACAAAAATAAAAAAATATATAGAGTAAGGATATCCCCCTCCCCAAAAGGAACAGAAACTAAAAAAAAACCATCAAACCCATACAGGGTGTCTGTAAGTCAATCGTTTGGAAGATAGACATTTCCAAAGTGGTAAAACGTGTGTCCTCCCCCCTCCCCTCTAATTTCTTAAGTAAGAGGAAAAAATCTGAAAAAAATATCGTGATGTAGAACGTAAAAAAACTGTCAATGGAAATTGGTTTGAATACCAATAAATAAGATTTGATATTTAGTTTTTGAGATATGGGACTTTTTCACCAAACTGCAACAGTAACTTTGTTTTTCATGAAGTTACTATGAAAAACAAATTTAGTTTTGCGGTTGAGTGGAAGTTTACTAATGAATGACCGTTCAAAATATTATTATTATATTATTTGGGGCTATGGAACCCTGTGTGCGAGTAAGACTCGCACTTGGCCCGTTTTTTTTTTGCATTTTTACCACAGAGAACTTTATAATTTTGATTTTTACTGCACAACGGCGTGCGAACGAGAGCGCGTTTGTCGAATGACCGGGGGTGTGACGTCATCGCGTAGTGAGCGCCCGCCCGCGTTTTTAAAAACGTTCGATTGGAAATACGCACTTTGATCGTAAATATCTCAGCCATTTTTTAAGATATGAAAAAAGTAAAAACACAGTTTTTCTCGTAATTTTTTTTAGATTCATTTGGCATGTAAGTAAAAAACGTTTGTCAGACCCATTGTAGCAGGTGGCGTTCTGTGGTTTCTACCTACCCCCATGATAAAAAGACGGATATGTAATGTAACCTACATAACTAAAATTTTATAAAGTATTTTTATTAATTGTATTTTTATGAGAACAACGAATACAGTTCATTAGTTTCCTACATTCCACGTAGGTACAACCTCTTATCAAAACAGTTACTCACATATCTGGCTTTCCGCTTTTATAACACTGTAAACAATGTTTTACACAAACGCACATTACACAATACCTCTTATTTTGAAATAACATTTTAAACAATATTACATAAAATGTTAATGTCAAAATCATGGCCATATTGAATTCGTGTCAGCGTAATCGGCATTTTGTAAATCTTATCTAAGAATTTCATTGATACCACATTAATTTCATCCGATATATTTTTATTTATCAACACGTGAAACGTGATAAAAATTAGGTTATAGACCTGTGGTATCCGGTGTATCGAAAACCAACCAAAATGGGTGCAAGAATTGCCAAGGTCTTTGCTGACATTTTTTTTGTTTTAAAACGTTGCCGCACACTAGGAATTTCTCCTATATCGTGGATGCATTTACAAACATTTAAACTCACATACACAAACAGCCAGACCCGGAACAACTATCTTTAAGCCATACAAATATTTGTTCCGTGCGGGGATCGAACCCGCGACACGCAGAGCAGCAGTCGATCGCTCAGCCACTGCGCTAACCGTGCCGTCAAAATATTATAAGTAGGTATGCCAAAAAAATATGATTTCAAAACATGGAGTTCCAGATCTGCAAGTTTGTAAATGAGTCATTTAGATATCTAGGTCATAGGCAGGCAATTTCGATACTGAGGGTTCAACTCCATGATCCATCAGACCATGGACTATTGCAGTGTTAACTCACTCCACCATTAGCACATTTGCCCAGGCAGTAGAGCCAAAAAAAGGGTCAGTCAAAACTAGAAGCGGAGTTGAAAGAATTTGCTGTCATTTTAGGCATCTGAAAGCCATCATCCTCATCTGCGAGCCAGGAAGACCGAAATAAAACGAATTGTACCTAACTGTTGTATTTTCCTTATGCTCGAGTAACATTAGGTCGTTTTGGAATGTATTGTAGGCTATTACCATAAAAACCTACACAACCTTTCCGGTGCCGATACCGATTTGTACAATAAATAGAATTTTGTGAATTACCTCAACATACTTCGTCATCTTAACCAATCGACTGAAATAACATTTTTTAACGAAACAAGGAAACTTAGGGGGGAGGGGGGGGGTATGCAGCCTACGCCTCTGGCGATGCCCATGGTGACAAACGACAAGAATTCAAATTTCAAATCAACCAGACCCGTAGAAGTTGTTTATATCCCTTCATCAACTAGAAAAGAGGTGATGAGCTTCAAACGGCTGAGCAGATTTTCTCGAAACATAGCTAAGAACACTCTCGATTAAATTACCTTTCAAACGACACCAATTTTATCAAAATCAGTTCATCCGTTTAGGAGCTACGATGCCACAGACAGACACACAGATACATACGTCAAACTTATAACACCCCTCTTTTTTGGTCGGGGGTTAGGTTAGGTCAGGTTAGGTTAGCGGGGCTACGCTGGATGGGTCGCGAATGTCATGCGTAGCAGTTCTCGTGGCCCATCCACCAAGGCGACAGTAGCCTCACGGTGGTGTTTTTTAGTGGGTGCAAGCCCCACATAACCAAACCGTCTCCCAGGACGGCGCGGTATGCGTTAGGCATTTTTCAAAACTTAAAAAAAAAAAAAGGTTAGCGGGGTTGTTTCCGCACTTAGCCTCTTTATTGGGCCATTGTACGTATTTGGTCGGGGTTTTAAAAACAATGATAAATTGAACTCGTGACCCTAAACACGAAGTAGAAGAATAAAGTGGAAGCGCTGTCGCTTCTGCTTTATTCTTCTACTTCGTGTAAAAAACGTAAGAAAATTTGAATTTTGAGGGCTTGACCTGTGTCAAGCCCGCAAAATTCAAATTTTCCTAAGTATTTTTTACGTTTTTTAATTTCCACGGCAGTGTCAGGTTGTATGTTGATTCAAATATGATACGCGGCCGTAATACGTATATATTTCCTTAATTATAATCATTCAAACTATGAATACAACCCTCTTGAGTTCATTTAAGTCCATTGAATGACTATTTGATGAAAAAGTCATTAAATGGGGTTAAAATGTCGCTTCCACCTTAACGGTAGAATGCGCCAGTTGGTCTGACAAATTAAAGACAAAGACAAGAATTAAAATAGTTAATTGTCTTGAAGTTTGGTCCTATCAACCATCCAAGTTAATGGACTTTCTTCATTACTACCATTTTTACCCTATTTCAAAATCATACTTTACAATAAGTACAATTTTGTATTCTTAAAAATTACTTTCATAATAATTTAACCTTATCGTAATACTCGTTAAATTGAGTATTTTACATTTTAAATAAAATAAAATTCTACAGTTTATTGCATCTCAATTAGCATGCATCAAACAGCAGCATATAATAAACGTTATTGAATATAATATCTGCTTTAATAATTGTGATTATCGTTTACTTACCTTATATTTAATTTATTTCGTAAATCACTTCCGTCGAAACTATTTCCCGCCAAAATTTACACGAATGGACGTGCTTCTCCACTGATATATAGTCACTGACTGAGTTCCATATACAATATTGTATTCTTTGCTGAGTTGTATCGAAGGCTGACGACCTCCAGCTTACTTTTATTTTATACTGATTATTCCGGTGGTGTCTCTGTATATACATTGAGAGTGTTCGGAAAGCAGAACACGTGAGTAAATACAAATGATCTAGACATTAATCAGTTGTAATGATACAGAATAACCAAATTTACGCATTGCGAAAAGGAAAAAAATGATATTAATAGTTCTTTTGAATATTTGCGTGTAACTTTGACCCAAATAAGTACATATTATGTAGTAAGAATAATTGTATAATTTAGTGCTAATATTTTCCTGTAGAATATCGTGGACAAGCAATTATCATAGTGGGATATATTTAATTTAATGTGTGAAGTGAACTCTGCGAACTTCAACGAGATACCAGAAAATTATAATAAATTTTTCAAAGTGCCGCTATGAATCGTACTTAGGGAAAAATTTAGGTAGCAAATAAGGCGTACTGTATATTTTTTGCTAAATTGATTGACAATCATTCTCATCTTTTTATTTCCCAATCGAATAGTTACTCGTGAAGCAATCGAGTGGTACAGCTCTACGCAGTGATGCCAATCCAATATTAGGTGTTACTAAAGTAAAAAATAGAATTTGGTCGAAAATAAAAACCAAGGGTATAAAATGTTTAAATAATGCATTAATTTTCATTTGAATAATTTATAGTACGTTCTCAATGGATTTAGATATAAAAAGAATAGGACGGATCTTAGTTTTTTTAATAAACCATAAAGTGAGCAATGACTCTATAAAAAGTCTGACTAATTCACTGGCAACTTTAAATTGTCTTTCAATTTTCGTGAAAAAAGCTCGTTGTATCGTATTGAGCGATTTCGAGCATTTTGCGTAAAACTAATGTTAAATTTTGTGATAATTGTTCATCTAATCTCATAGTTTAGTTATAAGAACTAGCTGTTATTATAAATAACGTCAAACCAAAGTGGTATTACTTTTAAGTTCGCTAGTGTATTACTGACAGATCGATTCGGCGTTGGGAAGTTGCAGGTTATATCGAAAAATAGTTTGTTAAGATTGATAAATTTGCTTACAAATCATCGTAATGGAGAGCATGGACGTAGCGCAAGAAGGTACTTCTGCGGCATCGACGCCGGCGGGTGAAAATGGTGAGTAATATTTTGTTTTAGCCGAAGGCTTGGGTGTGCGGAAACGTGCTTCGGTTTTTTACAGTTTTTTCTGTTCTTTTGTCGTGTAGGACCCGATAAGAATGTTACGGCGGAAGAAATGACCTCCAGGGACTATTACTTTGACTCTTACGCACACTTCGGTATTCACGAGGAGATGCTGAAAGATGAAGTACGAACACTTACTTACAGAAATGCTATGTACCACAATAAGCACCTGTTCAAAGGCAAAGTAAGTAAATCTCCTGTTATTACACGAAATAGTTGCATACTACCTGTTTAGAACTTTGTGGTTTTTTCACGAATGGTTAATCATAGATAATCTCTTTGTTACCAACTCATGTTTTATAGATTATAATTTTTATAACCTAAAATTATAACACATTGTTTACACCTTCATGACTGCTGTTTATTTCTGCTATCTATCAATATTGATAAATAGCTGGATTGAGTTTTTGCGAAATCTTATAACTTACACATTTTGTCTAAACAATGCCCTGATGGTGTCAAATTTTTGGCGCCATTTTAAGTTGCCTTCAAGCCATGAGCATGAACATTGGTTTATTCAAGGAATTAGCCTTTGACCATTGTTTCCACTTGCCATGATTGTACTAAAAACCAGTTTTAAACCTATTGTAACAACCTTTTATTTGATTCCTGCTAAATTCTTATATTTATATTGCTTGTAATCTGAAAGAATTTATTGTCGTAAAATATTCAAATCCACACATAAAATTTACTAGTTTTACAAAGTCATGTTTAAGTCATAATTTTAAATAAGCATTAGACAAGTCTTTCATAAAGATACTTTACAAAGCAGAAGCCATGATTACGACTATCATACACATTCAGTGACTAAGTGTGTTTGGTAAATAGAGTCTATTAGTTGCTATGCAGAGACCATTATTTAATAACTGAGCTTATTTTGATCCTGAAGGAAAATGAGTATAGTATATAAAATAATAGCAAGTCACAAAAAAAGGATTGTGTGGTTTTATGAAACCACGGTAAAAGTGAAACTTTTGTTCACACTATAGACATTTAACTAAAAATTTTTGGAATAATATTCCATGAAGGGTATAAAACATATAAAACGCGGAGTATTCCGCGGCCGAGCGTCACGCGACATGCAACACACAGACGAAAAAGTTTGAGATGATGTATTAAAAGTTTCACTTTAAAAACTTATGTAAACAATATTCTCCCCTTTTCAACAGACGGTACTAGACATTGGGTGTGGTACGGGCATCTTATCCATGTTTGCAGCTAAGGCTGGCGCAACTAAAGTCATTGCGGTCGAGTGCTCCAACATTGTGGACTACGCTCGCAAGATCATAGAGGCTAACAGACTCAGTGATGTCATTGAGATTGTTAAAGGAAAGGTAAGAAATAAAACATGTTGAGTAAGAATGAAACAATGTTCTAAAGTATTAACAGCCCAGAGTCTTGAATGTTGCTCAGTTGATGGCATTAGGCTCACCATAGAACAACATAGGACTTGAAGAGGTTTTAAGCCTTACTGCATTTCATACAAACTTTAGAAACCCCTTGGTAAGACTGAATGTCAGACTTTTTAGCTTCTGGCTACTCGTAACAAGTGTCAAAGATCTACAAGTGATAGCCGTGACCAGCGGCTTAATGTGGTCTCCGAGGCATGGAGGAAACTCGTTATGTAATGGGAAGTCCTTATTTTCCAAAATGAATGAACCAATTTTAATGAAACTTAATATGTATAAGCAGGGTACAGAGGTCTTAAAAGTTTCTGAAACACATTTTTGAAATGCCTTTTCTTTTAAGATAATTTGAAAAAGAAGAAGTTGCGCAGAACAGCTAGTAATTTATAATCAGTCTAATTTAGCTGTATCACTATTTTTCGAAAATGATTAAAGTACTCATTCCTTCTTGATTCTAAAGTAACACTTCCCATCAGGTCGAGGAGGTGGAGCTTCCAGTGGAGAAGGTGGACATCATCATATCAGAGTGGATGGGCTACTGCCTGTTCTATGAGAGCATGTTGGACACCGTTCTATACGCTCGGGACAAGTGGCTGCAACCTGATGGCATGCTTTTCCCTGACAGGTAGGATGTAGTAGTAATTAATTATGACTTGTTTGTTTTAAATTGTCAAGGCAAATATTCTGAGGTTGGCATGTCTTAAAACTTAAATTGCACCAACACGCACCAGGCCTAAATGGTGAAATACATCCCATTCTCTCACAAAGAGAAGAGGCTTGTGACTGGTTCAACAGGCTGATTGATTATGTTATCCTATGTTTATTATCTATAGGATTTTGTTTCTAAAGCCACTACAGCTATGGAAATGAAAATAGATGGGATAGAAAGCCATACAACATGCTCCAAATCTTTATATTTGCTAAATTCTTAAGCTGGTATATCACATCACTTTACCTCATTACGATATTTATTCTTCACGTGTGGCTAACAAAACAAGCCCATAAGAAGATATTTGACGAAAAGATCGCTCTCGCTCGTCCGCAAACCCACCCGATAAGAGTGCGAGAAGGACAGTTGCAGATCGGACTGATTTTAGCCGCGTAATCACGTGCAGACTGCTAACCGTTCAACGGCTAATTGGTAATTCGCAATACGTCGACTATACAATTACATACCTATCGTCACTTGATTCCTTTGATGTATGCAAAAAACAAAAACAATTCAATCTCACATCAAACGAAGGGATCTAATTCAAAGACATTTGCTTAAGAATGGAACTGTGGGGATTACTGGGGATAAATGGTGTAAACGAGGCCATGAGGCATTTGTCCTTCGAGTCATTGCGCATATTTTTTTTTTGTTCTGGATCATGCCTGGAGACCTAGTTACGCAGATCATTTTGGAGGTCAAGGAAACAAGTTTAAAAAAAAATACAAGTTATTAATGTTACAACTTTAAAAAAAAGTACGTCCATGACAACTACCACTATTGATTTGCGTGCGTTACATTGAGTTCTACCATAAACCGTGATTTAACACCACTAAAAATAAAAATAGTGCGTGGAGTCCCTCCGCGCGGAATAAGTGAAACTTCGTAATACTAAACGCATGCGTTCGAGTGCCACGCATTCACTCTCGCTCTGTCTCTTTCTATTACCTCTCCCCAGGAGCGTTAAACGTTTAACGCAACCTTGTTGGAAGTCGCATAAGAAGTTTCACTTCAAAAAGTCGTTTCCCAGCATTATGTTTCGCGTAGAGTTACTTAGTTGGATGTATAGAATTACCTGGTTGTCGGCTTCGTAAAGGGTCTACTTGCACCTTGTATGAATGGAGTATTCGTTTTTTTTATGCTTTTTTGATGTATGGCTAGCTAGTTAACCAAGCTCTACTAAGAACAAAGTTATATTAGCCAGCAATAAAACTTCGTATCGTAAACTCAAAGTTCTTAAAACAACTCAAAATCAATCTTTTTCCGCTAAATATAGACGTAGTTATTTTGTTATATTTTTGAAGTGAAACTTCTTAATCGACTTCCAACAAGTTAAACGCTACTATGGAGGGGGAATATTTTTTATTACTCACTAAGAGATTGCAGTATTACAAGATTTGTGACTACGTAGTTCTACTAGGTGCCCAAGATGGCGTGCAAACAGTCATGCATTCGACTCATCGGTGTGACCAGCCTTCTCTCAATTTCCATGAATAGAATAACCTCGACAAACTTATGTAATAAAAATAATACAACAAGAAAACAACAAAATATTATTTAGAAGCTCAATAAAATAACGAGTGTGAATGCGTGGCACTCGAACGCATGCGTGTAGTATTACGAAGTTTCACTTCTTCCGCGCGGAGGGACTCCACGCACTGTTTTTTATTTTTGTACTTGCGTTGCAATTGCACATTTATTGCCGCAATCGCTACAACAAATAAGTCAGCCGGAGAGACTCTACTAAAATAAACAAACGTTAGAATTCAATTATAACAGTCACGTTTAATTTGCTAACAATAGACCGATGCTAGGAAAAAAGATACTCCATGAAGTATGGTTAAGTAGGTCTGAATAAACGTGCGACATACATCGACTAATAATCAGTAGCCATAATGAGCTTACCTAATATCGCTAAATTAATAGAGCTTCGGACTAAGCGGTCTACGCGAAAAGGTTTCCCTCTTGCTCTTGCCAAAGCATGTTTGGTTCACAGGTGCTACGCGCTACCCAAGCAGTATTTACAATGCTCTTTCTCCACGCCACATTGTTTGTTCAAAGTGGATGGACTATACACCTTTTTTAACAATACAGCTGTGATGTTATGCCTACCATCTAGCATAAGCATAACCAGCCTGTATTGTTCCCACTGCTAAGACACAGGCCTTCTCTATGTGAGGAAGTGGGCTTTAATCCACCATGCGGGCCCAGTGAGGGTTGGTAAATGTCACATGCCTTCGAATTTTTAGTTCTAGGACATGCTGGCTTCCTCACGATGTTTTCCTCTACAGTTTTTACAGAAGCGGTGATGAAATAAATTACACATAGTTATGCGCGCCTGCCTGGGTTCGAACCCACGGCTTACTGCTCGTATGTCGGGGCAGCCACCACGTGGCCACCACTGCTCTACCACCTAAGTAACATTGTACGTTACCCAACAGATGCACGTTATTCATCTGCGGCATCGAAGACCGCCAGTACAAGGACGAGAAGATCAACTGGTGGGATGATGTGTACGGTTTTGACATGTCTTCTATCAGGAAGGTTGCCATCTCGGAGCCGCTGGTCGATGTGGTTGACGCTAAGCAGGTAAGATACACCTACACGTTCAGGTGTTATTGGGGCTCTTTGCCCGTGCCTTCATCCGTGTTTCATTTATCGAATGTCGACATCAGCGCCACCTATTCTCGTTAGGCCCAAGCTAAATTTCGCAAGATGAGCAGCTAAACGCCCAATATACAGTACAATGGAGTTTCTTGCCCATTCTTCTTCATAGAGATCTACGATTTGGAATGGGCAACTACAGTACTTTCACAGTTATGTCTTGTGACTGGGACTGTAGCTTCATTTTTATTGTTGTTTGACTATTCAAAAGTGCCTGTGGCCTACTTGAAATAAATGATTTTGGTTTAGGCCCAAGCATATTCAACAATTTTTTTTTAGGAAATACTCAACCAAGATTACTAAAATATTTTTCTGTGTAATTTAGGTAGGAAAGGAATATATTACAGCAAGTTTTAATTTGATATCTCGTGTCCAATTAAATGCACATTAGGCGTTTTAGCTGATCTTTTATTAATAATAGGAAAAAGTTATTTTAATGAGTTTTTATTTATTTATAAGAGTATACTCTTAATCACAATTTTAATGCAAAGTTTTGGATAGTTACTTCACATATTCCATAATTTGTTCTTAGCTTTTATCTCCGGCGTGACATCAGTGTCAAATACCAGTTTCAATGATGACGACCATTCCAATTTCTCTTCCCAGTACATCCTTAAGTTAACATATGATTCTTCAGCTGTATGACCCCTTCCATGTTCTTTTAATAATTATTGTATCTACTGAGTGCTAATTAACAATTTATTTATCTTCAGGTGGTGACCAACTCCTGCTTACTGAAAGAAATAGACTTATACACAGTTAAGAAGGAGGATCTTAACTTCGAATCTAAGTTCCACCTTCAGGTAACATCGCTTTGTTGACTCTTTTTTATTTATTTAATATTCTATTTTAGGGCCCTCGCTCACTGCGACTTTTTGTAGCGATGTAGTAGCGATACTGCTCGCTTCTGTAGCGCGTTTCAAATGCGACTAACCCGCGTTAGTAGCGATGCAGTCGCGCATTTCTTAAACGCGCGTCACCATCGCTACAAAAAGTCGCCGTGAGCGAGGGCCCATAGAGTTGTGTATTTATTTATTTCGTGATTACCCAGTATCTGTCTGTTTACACATGTAACAGTTAGACACCGACTCTAAATGGTTACCTCAAAGTAAAGTACATCCAACATAGACATTTTTCATAAGTAATTTAAAAAAGAAGTTCCATTCTATACATTTTGACCGTGTAGGTTTTCTGTCTCCCCATTCGGAATGATGTTTTGAATACGTGTGTGACTGGGAGATAATTCTTTCTAAAACAGGTTTCGCGCTGCTAATAGTTTTTTTACAATATCTGATTATTTTCTCATATATGACAAAACTGTATTTTCGCTTGAATTTAATCATTACACCACGGCAGAGTGCTTAAACAAGCTGCCATGTACTGAACATGTGTTGTACGCCGCCAGGTGCGCCGCAACGACTTCATCCAAGCTCTGGTGACGTTCTTCAACGTGGAGTTCACGAAGTCGCACAAGCGGCTCGGCTTCAGCACCGCGCCCGAGGCGCCCTACACGCACTGGAAGCAGACCGTCTTCTACTTCGATGATTACATGACTGTGAGTGTTACATTTTGTCTACTTATGCTCTTACAACTGTTGCGTTTTGTATGTCAAGTTGGCTATGTGAGTGGAGTGAGAGATAACTTATACGGATAACTTGAAATATTAACCCAATGTCGATAGGATAGGCGGGACCATATAATCAGCTTAAAATGTTCCCATGCTGAGACAAGCACTTTGACAGGAACTTTTCGACAGATTTATCACCAGGAAAGTATTCTGTTCAAACTTGAATTAAACTGTCTACGATTTTTTAAAAGTTCTCTGTTATTAGGCGGTTTCACTTTACTATTGTTATTAGCAAAAAAAAAGGATGCTTGTGTCAGTACTTCCCAGAATTTGATCCTTATTAGCGACACTGAATGGTATAATAATACAGTGTGTGTTTTTTTCCCGAAATAAATGGATTCGATTCATGTCTAGGAATATTGATTTAAAAATCTAGTGATGCAGTTTTAGTTTTCATCAAAATCGGGCTCGAGACTCCTTTGAGTACAATTCGCGATTCCTCATAGTTTCGGATTTGGCCATCCGCGCCCCCTTGAAAAACTCACCCCGTATACTTACCAAAACTTCATATTACTGCAGGTAAAAAAGTTCGAGGAGATCACCGGCACGTTCTCGATGCGTCAGAACGCGCGGAACAACCGCGATCTTGACTTCGAGATAGAGATCGACTTCAAAGGCGAACTGTGCCAGGTTCGTGAGAAGAATCACTATAGGATGCGCTGATCGTCTCGTCGGGAAACCACAGCCATACCAGCCTTCACCACTACTCCATAACGCTCCGGTTTCCCTTGCTGCAGGTTTATTGTGTTCGCGGAAACTCATTGATCAGTGAAACCAACTATGTAGTCAAACTCTTTTGTATTCAACATCGTAATAGTATCACGTTTGATTAAATCTCCCAGTAAATTGTCATATTGTTTTTAAAGTAAAAAATAAGCCTTGGTTTTATGACGCGCATATGTCGTGAATTCTTGGGTGGTAAAATAGTGACAAGGTTAATTAAACGTCTGTGTATCAGATTTCAATACTGTTTAGTATCAAAATAGATATAGCTCGAATAGTAAACCGCATGCTGCATGAGCAGTGTCCTTATTCCGTAATAGTATGAACGGTTTTTAGTTGCTGTTCTATTTTGTTAATACGCCAGTATACAGTATGTTAGTTTAAACGAGGGACATATTCAAACCCATAATAGTACATGCTAACATGATACTAATAAAAATATAAACAAAAAAAAAAAACACTGATAAATAACAGACAGAACCATACCAAAATTTTCGCAAATGTCACGCAACGTGTATACACCCTTGCGCTAGCGACTTAATACTATCGCAGAACATGAGCGGGTCAATGACTCTTAGGTATAATCCATTTTCCCTTCATACTTTAAACTTACCTGGCTTAGGACAGTCCAAAATATCTAGGCACTAAACAAAACATTAAAAATTCTTCTATATACGTTATAGGTTTTTTACATATTTGGGACGAGAATCGAATACTGAATACCCTCCCTCAATATGTCCCTCGTTTAACCTAACATACTGTAGACAAATTGTATGTGCTTCAAGCTGTATTGAAATTTTAAGTTCTCTGTGTTGGTAATAAGTGAGGGTGTGATTTTGTTGCTGGTGTTTTTCATCTTGGTCAAATATGCAATCCCAAAAATAACTTAATAAAACATCGTATTTTTATTTTGATTAAAACATCGATTGGCCTAACTCTAGTTTTTCCTCGCATTTTACAATTTAGTACCTTAATTTTTTTTATAGAAGTAGACCTAATCGATTTATTGAAATTTTTGTCTTGGAAATGTCAGCGACGCAGCTGTAAAAAGGTCAATAATTCATTCTGACAGACCTGTGTGCTATTTACTCGGTTATGTTAATCTTGTGCATAAACAGTAGTTTCATTTCATCTACATTTAATCGAATGATCCTTGCGAGCAATGGATGTAATATTTAAGAATTTTATTGTATTGTCGCTTTGTATAAAAGGACAACTATAAACATGTCCGAAGGCTGGTAATTAATTAGAAAACGAATTTTGTATAACAACAAAGTTATTAAGAAAATGGTCGCTGCGTAATTTTTAATTACTTAAAAAATAAGTTGTTTCAACTCACTTTATTCGGTTTAGTTTATTTCCATTACTTTATTATTTCTGTGTGATACGTTTTGGTATATGATATGTTTTATTGATGCATGGTTGAGTGATAACAGATCTAAATAAAATATTGAGTCGAGCTAGAATGGTTGTTTTTCTATTAAAATTGTACTTTCATCCAGAGGTATACTAAATAGGTTAACATTACTATAAAAATGGTCGACATTTAGTTGACGAACGAATACTATGAAAAATCGACTAAGTATGTAATAAATAGTCGACTATACCTTTCAGTATTTTTTTTTTCATGTAAATGACTGCTTGAATAGAGTGAGTTGGGATCATTTGACGATGTTTTTGAGCTAGGTTAGGTATCTCACTTTTGTATGACCGCCTAAAGGATACTGCTAAGCCCGAACACGGGAAGTAATATAGAATTTCATAACACTGTATTATGAAACTTGTTATATTGAGATATAACGTGTTAATGGCAGTTTTGAATGAAACAAAATAATAAGTTAACACTCGTTCTACACGATTATGTTAGCTGTGATCCCAGTGCTTATAGATTTAGGAATACATGCATGTTTACTAGGTATAGCCATTTCATAAAAAAAAAACATGACAAGACTTTATATTAACTTTGTACCGGCGGATCTTGAGCTTATGAATGCAACGATTTGAATATATTTGAGGGTATTTGCTGTGTAGGACAGAGTTTTGTGATAATATTTTGAAAAGTACCCCTTGAGTGAGACTCCGCAAGATTTTCAAGGCAGCGTATTCACATCAGATTCCGAATAAAAAACAAGAATCTAAATGCAATATATATATAATATCTAATGAATAAAGTGACAATATTTTGCAGAGTATTTTAATATTAGTCCATAATTGCTCAACATATCGCTCCAATAGCTAAGAAGCTGGTTTTAAACTGCCATTAACAAATAAGATAAGATGTATGGATCACTTCATGTAATAGAGAGTAAGGTTGAGTGTATCAACTACCGATGCCAATGTAACCACTCAGTGGCATTAGCTATTTTCTACGGTTATGCGACTGTATGTATGGTGTACGAATATTTGTGGTGCATTCATGAATAGTACCTATAAGCAAGTTTGTTGTTTTATTTTAATACCTTTCTTCTGTTCCCTACGTCGTCGTGTAGTATTGGAATTAGGGTCCGTTTCCAGCAACCGGAAACGTCCGTGCGCTCTTTTTAATGTCACTGAATAAAGATTCTCACGCGCATCCTCGAGCGAAGAGACGTTTTGTTTGCGTCGAATTTTCTTCTTGAAAGCCAACACTGATACATATCTTTTTTAGGTTTTTTTTTGCTTTGTGGAAAACGGACCCTCGGGGAGGCTGAATCGTGATCTTTCTGTCTATGAAATAAAAGTAAAAACTAAATTTGGTTTCGGTTGAGGTTGGCGATGCGACAATGCGTTGAACTATTCTGTTTTATTTCATGGACTCATGTATGTACGCTTTAAATTGCGATGTTTGCTATTGCAACTCGAGAGTAGTAAATAATAAATAAACTCGAGACATTCGATTCTGCAATCTGAACACTAAGTTCATTCGGTTTTTTTCTTAATTAAAAAAATCCTTTTCTATAATATAGTAAACGTAAAAGTTTTGAAACGTATAGAAATAACGAAGCAGTTAAGTACTATGATTATAAATGATTTAGTTTTAATGTTATAATGATTGAATAATGAGTATGGATTACAAACTATTCTTAAAATAAGTAACTCCCGTTGCATCAAACTAAATTTTAGAATTAACAAGTTCAAAAATGGTTATTTTCAGTCTTTTCATAATAGAAGATAGCTCGATGTGTCTTAAAGCCTCATTTACATGCCTCATGAACATCATCTTGTTAGCTTTTTCCAGTCTAACCGGATGCAGATGAGTACCTGTATTTTACATGAAGCGACTGCCTATCTGGCCTCCACAACCCAGTAACTGGGTAATCCGATATCTTTTGGTTAGACTGGATGTCAGACTTTTGGCTTCTGACTACTCGTAACGACTGTCAGAAATCTATAAATGACAGCCGGGACCAACGGCTTAACGTGCTTTCCGAGGCACGGAGGAAACTCTGTATGTAAGTATGGTCACCCATCTACGGACCAACCTCGGCAAGCACGGCTTAACCTTAAAGATCGAACCGTGCGGCTGTTATTATTTTATTTGGCCACGAGCTCCTGAACTATGTATGCACAACCTCTTAAAAAAATTAAACTTACTAATTAGTTAGAAAACTGCTGAAAAATTCCAATTCATAATAGGTATTAGATCTTCAGTTTGATGCAATCAGACATTGCGGTTACATTATCCTAAATCTTATTTCAATAAAAATGTAGTTGTTTATACAACGACGGGTACAATATTCGCGTCGTTTACGTTATTCTTGTAAAGGTCCACGCAACAGCACCTTGTGATCAGCTGGTGTTCGTCACAGGAGTTTGCGTACAGGAACTTGCAGTCAGTCTTGCCACAGTTGTAGGGGTTGACTGGAAAATTAAAGGTAAGTAGTTCATTCGAGGAGTTTGTTTGCTAATAATTATGATGGTGGTTGAGCCAGAATGTGGGACATATTTATGTGAATAAAACACTATCTATGTTCGAGTGAATCGGTTTCTTTTAGGCAAGCGTGTTCCACCCTAGGCCGCATCATCGCTTTACATCATGCAGCCAAACGCAAGCAAATTGGGATTATTCAAAAAGGTGAGCAGGCATCCATTGCTATAAACCACATAGCCTCACATCAATATGCTTGCGCTCAATTTTTTTTTTTTTTTTTAATATTCTGATTAGGCTTGCGTTTGGCCGCAACGCGCCTGATGTGAAGCGATGATGCGACCTGCGGTGGAGTACGCTTGCCTAGAAGAAACTAATTCACTCGAACTTTGAAGACATCCAGATTATTATTATCAGGGAACAGAAGCCAGCAGTGAAGTTAAAGGTTGCTTCGATCGTGCGAGTACTTTCAAAATGGCAGCACGAACAAAATGGTTAAAAAAAAAACATTTTGGCGCCTGGTCATTTAAGATGGAAACGAGTGTGCTCTTTGTTTTGCTATTACTGCGACCAAGGGTCCCGCTTCCTACCGAAACTGCCTATACACAGTGCTGAGTACAAGTGTTTTTAACACTCTTTCGGTGTCAAAAAGTAGGGTGCACCCAGCATAATATATGACTTGTGAATTTTGAGCATGGCATACAAGGAAAAAGTAATTATTTGAAGATAGCATCGAAAGTGGTATAAAACAAAACATATTGAATACTCACAAATAGAACTGCAACAGCATGAATCATGAGCCTGCTTATGAGAGCAGTAGCTGTATACAGAAGAGTCACACAGGGGACATCCAGGGTGAGCACCGGGTGGGCCAGGTGGCCCGTAGTTGCCTGGATAATTTTCCGGGTAGTACCCCCCTTGCCCCTGTCCGTAGTGCCCCTGTCCATACTGCCCCGGTCCAACAGGATAAGGGTAGTTTCCATAGTTGCCTCCTAACAAAAAGTCCAGTACGTCTCTTAACACGAAACCTGTTGGTGAATGGTTAGGTGATGATTGTTAGTTGTGAACGTACCGTATGGGATGGACCCGTGAATTGTTGAACGATGGGTGAACCCAATAGTAATAAAAGTGGTGGTGGTGGATATGGTGCTACAAGTATCTTTTGGCGCCCTTATGCCGATGCCGCTGTTGGTAAAATACTTGTAATATTTGTAAAAGTAATAAAACATGATGGTGGCGTCATTGTAGTTACAATTTACCCCACGCGCCAAAAGATCCATGTACAGCTGTACGTGTTTGTTCAGATTGATTGAGTGACAGGCCGCTAGTAGTAAGGCATTCGATTATCTGCTTGAAAGATATGTTTGCCCGTACTCAAAGAAACTAATACCTAATAAGAAAGTGCTGGTAGTAGATGGTTATAGAAAAAAAAATTAGGACTTGCCAAGATAAGTTTAGTCTGACCAAGTTTATGGTTAGAGCTTTCTAGATCTTCTTTCTAGGTATGGGTACCTAGTTGCCTTATGTACCTACGAGTATGTAGGAAAATAATCGTGTAGGTATCTTATTGTACGTGTATCTGTGGGTGTTTGTATATCGTTTGATCAAAAATGTCTATTTAACGTTTTGTTTGTTTTAATTATGATTATGATGTTATTATTTTAATTAAAATAAAAGCCTTCATAACGCAGTTCATTCACACGACCCACTACAATAGCAATAATGACAAATCCTTGATTTAACATGCATTTTGAACACGCCCATAACCAGAAGCGAATCTGTTATAATAACATGATTACGAAAATAATGTCTTAATGTAAAATAGATTTGAATCTTCACAAAAACAATGAGTTACCTATTCGTATCTTGATAATTGTAGAATCTGAATAAAGTTAAAAAATTAACAAAACTGTCGACCTTGCGATGTTTCCTTATTTTTAGTAATTAGTCTGGCTACCTAATTAATGTCTGTTTAGCGTGACGCTATTCATTGTGAAGATGACACGTTATTTTTTTTCAGAAAAACAGTAAAAAGTACGTAACTACATATTAGAATATAGATAGACGGTGAATAGTTTTTTAATGCAGAAATAGATTTCAATGGCGCTTGGAGTTTAATTAAAATATTTTTCAGACAGATGAATATTTAACTGCCTCGTTGCTCTGGTGGTCGTAATTGCGACTGCTGAGCAAGAGGTCTAGGGTTCGATTCCCAGGTCGTGTAACCGTCGTGTGGTTTAGTCCCATCTCATCTCCCATGTCGATTCGCGAAACAAATGACATCATTCTGTTTTAAAAAAGTTTACACTTGACCTGGAGGTTCGTCAAGTATCTTACACTTAAAACAAAAAGCCTAACGCTTTTAGTTACAAATAAAGTAATTTATTTTTATTCTACACATAAGATATATAGCAGAGAGGCAGCAGTGGCCCAGTGGTGTCAGCCCCGACATACGATCAGTGAGTCATGGGTTCGAACCCAGGCAGGCGCATTACTTTGTGTAATTTATTTCATCACCGCTGCTCTCAAAACGGTGAAGGAAAACATCGTGAGGAAACCGGCATGTCTTTGAAGTAAAATTCGAAGACATGTGACATCTACCAATCCGCACTGGGCCCGTGTGGTGGATTACAGCTCACTCCCTTTCATAGAGAGGAGGCCTTTGTCCTAGCAGTGGGAACATTATAGGCTGATGAGATGATGATAAATTTATAAATCTAACAGAGAAACAACAAGGCTATAAATAAACTAATCAATCAATGAAATATGACCCACCAAAAGGGGACAAAGGGGTTTGGGTAAAAGTGATATGATTTTTTTTATTCGCATCCACTAATAAATGGATTTTTTTTGGTATAAACGCTTGCGGGAAGATATGGAATCAAACCATATCTTATAAACTAAGAAACTAACTGTCTCTCGACTTATCAGTAACTAAAAGCGTTTCACTTTTTGTTTTAAGTGTAGGTAGGTACTTGACGACCATCCTCCAGGTCAAGCGTAAACTTTTTTTAACAGATGACTTTTGTTTTGCGGGATCGATATGGGGGATGAGATGGGACTAAACCGTGCAAATGTTATTGGGTTTTTCGATCAGGAATTTCTCGGTAGCAGCCACGGAGTCTGGATTTGGGCCCGGTTGATGGCAATAGGCTCATCCCCTATTACTTTACTATTCGGTACACCTCTGCCTAACCGTTCCAGGACTACGGCCGTGATGTTATGTTGTGTTGAATATTTAAATCTGGTGTCCGAGTGAACGCCTATTGCCTTTAAACGGACGAAAATCCAGGACTCGAACACAGTACACCACACTCAGGGGCCACACTGGCGACGTCTAGTCTAGGCGTGGTAAGTAGTAGCTACCTAAGTAGGAAAATTACATCTCAAAAAAGAGAATTACCCAAAACATTTAGCTGGAATACTTTTATTGGTCTTAAATACACACATAGTAGGTATTTAATTGAACCACGTAACTTGTAATTACTCCTAACGTATAATTTTCCGTGTTATTTTCGGTTTATAGGTAAAGCACAGATTTCCTCGAATTGAAATTAATTTAGTGGAACGAATAATGGCTTCAAACACTAAGACATTTTATTTATAGTAAGAACCTACTAAGATTTATTTATTAGACCAACGATATACAATATTAAAATAAATAAACTAACAACAAACTATAAAAGGACATCCAAAAACTCCTCAACACTGTCAGCTGGTCATTACCATTATAGAATATAGACATAAAAACAAATGTAACAGTTATGAATACGTTCCCAAAGTCTATTTTCAATAAACAACTTCTCTTTCTCTTCATTGCCCAAGAGAAGGCTGCTGGTAATGTGCCTAAGTAAATGAAAAGACGAAGAAACAAGTTTTACCTATACCTGGGGAGAAATCTGAGTTATGGGTACCGTTTGCAAAAACGAACACTGATGGGTTGGAAGATAATAAACATTGTCTATGGCTTAGGTTTAACAAAAACATTAAAATTACTGTTAAGATAGAAATAATGAATTCATGCAGTTTGATTACTACCCAACCATTAGATTTATGATGAACATTCCATCGATTTGAAATACCATGATTGTATGACAAATAATGAGAACGGTAATGATATGACCACCATGGTTAAATGACCAATCTTTGTCAATGGTAAATGGTTATCTGTGGTAAAATTGGTAGAACTTACCGCCGAGCTGGTTTCGGCTTATTTCGTAATTCGTGGGCTGAACACCTATTGATTGAGATCGAACTATGTTTAATTAGACATCTATTATTAAGTATTAGTGCCGAAGCCCGAAATTATTCATGTAGAATAAGTCTTGGTAAAACAAATTCTTTGTCCTTATTTCATTAATTCGTGAGTAGATTATGAAGGACCTCTAGAATAATAAATACCAACGTCAAGTTCAGTCACAGAAAACTTTAAATGTAGCCTAATTATGATTTCAGATGAAAAATCTTTCTTCTATTATTTTTCCTTACTTTTTAAAAAGAAGAAATCAATTTTTTAGGGAAAGACGCTTTAACTAAATCAGTGTATTTTTTATTTATCTATGAATTTATAATATTAAATCTATATATATATATGATAGTCGTATCAGCCAATGGCCTAATTGCCAAGAGCCTCGACCAATATCTGATGAGCTCTCGCTAGGCAGCTGGATCAAGGGCTTGATTCAGAAAGCGGTACTCCACGGCTCGTATCGTTTGGAGGTTCCTTTCTCTGGAGCCCTGACCGCCGGTAGCTTGGACCCTGTTCCCGATACCGGTGGGCTACTATTTTTATATTTTGAAATGTTTTTGTATATAATTTTGTAAAAATATTTAAAAATGTAAAACGTATGTTTGAAATGAATAAAGGGAATAATCTATAATCTTCCGCCGTATTCGGCTAAAAATGCTGTCTCTTGTTTTCAATTTAAAACACCGAAAAAATAATTAAATTCAAGAACTTACCATCGCTCATAGTCAGTGTCGCCGCGAAAATAAGAAAGAAAACCTTTTTGTACATTTTTAAACAAACTTAAAAACGTTCACGGGTAAATAAAATTAAAATATTAATATTGTAGAGTAAACTTTTCTGTTTGTGCGTGTGTTTGGCACGCTCGCCGTTCAAGAGCGTCGTGTAAATAATAAAGTAAACCACTTCGGCTTAGGGAGCTGGATTTACCGGTGCAGTCGAGCGCAAAAGTGGTGAGCAACAAGATACAAGATGCGAACTCGGTTGCAGAGAACTTGTTTATCGAAAATAGACTTTGGGAACGTATTCATAACTGTTACATTTGATTTTTTTAGTTGAGCATGTATGGAATATGGTTTCTTTGAGGCGTAAGAAAACAAGAAATATGTTAAAAACAAATAACGACAAAAACTTATTTGCTCTTAGTGGTGATAACGTCTTGGGTAAGGGATTTCTCCAATCTCTTTCTGGTAGTTTGCAAAGCAATAAGTAGATAGACATTAAGCTTTGATTTAGTGACAGTTTAACTTTTCCTATTAAGCATTTCGGTTGGTTTATACATTATATAATTTAACTTTAACCGTCAACCGTAGAAGATAGCGGGCCGAACTGTACAAAATCAACGGACAGTGATCCAAATTAGACCTGGTTCGGAAGAACTAAATGGGGATAGGGAGAACCTTTAGCTTAGCATTTGGATTGTGCAGGCTAGCAGGAACAGAAAC
Organism: Cerastis leucographa; assembly: GCA_963082945.1. Taxonomy (NCBI): domain Eukaryota; kingdom Metazoa; phylum Arthropoda; class Insecta; order Lepidoptera; family Noctuidae; genus Cerastis; species Cerastis leucographa. Next base: position 2,801,603 of record OY720366.1, read on the forward strand.
CAACCGACTTAACCGACCGGCTTGCCAAACACTTTTACCACCGCCAGTACATCAAGTGCATATTTATTCCTTGCAAAGGGTCTTGCAGTTGTCCTTAACACCGGGCCGTTCTAACGATTATCTAACTAAAAGTTAATTAGTTAGGTTACCGGCAGAACTGGATTAACTTGTGAGTAATGACTAATGACATAGGTAGGTATTGAAAGGAAATCTATATGTACTAATATTATAAAGCTGAAGAGTTTGTTTGCTTGAATGATCTAATCTCGGGAACTACTGTTTCGAATTAAAAATTCTGGATAGTCTTGGATAGCCCATTTATCGAGGAAGGCTATAAGTTGTATAACATCACGCTACGACCAATAGGAGCGGAGCATCAATGAATGTTGCAAAAACTATAATAATAATGAATAATTGTAAATGACATCCATAAAAAGGAAAAACTGAAAGTTTTCCTCGGTGCCATCTTGGGTTTTCATTTTAACCTCATTTTGTTATCAGCGACCGCCATTGAGTCGCGCTAGTATCCAGTCGCGTAAATGTCCCAGATCCCTTAGATGTACCTACGTATATGACTTTTTTTGCGTATTTGTCCATACAAACGTGTACCACTTCAAAACAGAAATAAAAAAGTTGCCACCACCTTTTGTCGTCTGAGGGATGGAATTTCCACAAACGTTAAAATACGTGTTTATCAATTCAATCAAGAAACACTATTTTTAGTAAATTTCAAGCAGATCAGACCGTTTTTGTTATACTAATGTTTCCACCCCTCTCTTCTTCGTATGGGGTTGAATTTCCAAAAACGACGAAATACGTTTTCATTTATTTTTACTCAGAAACTTCAATATTAAATTTCATTCTTCTTACTTAAAAAATACAGAATCCGCATATGAACTTTCAACCCCTATCTAACCTCTTAGGGGGTAGATTCTCAGAAACGCTAAAATACGTATTTATTTATTTCTGACCAGAAGCTGTATAGAAAATTGAATTAAAATATCAGATTTCCATAAAATCGTTCATTCCTTGTTTTATCCTTTTAGGGGTGTAATTTTTTAATTCTTTCGTGGATGTATGATGGTAGGACCAGCGGTTTAGGCTGCGCGTTGATATCTCAGGCAGTCAGTCAGGACTTTAAATTTTATGTATTACTAGCTGTGCCCACAACTTCGTGGAATTTAACAATAAAGTTATTTCGTTTTTTTTTAATTTTATGAATTTTTATGTTTATTTATTTTTCTCAAATAATATAAAAGTCTCAGTTACTCCTTATTAAATCAGCTATCTGCCAGTGAAAATCCCGTCAAAATCGGTCCAGTTGTTCCAGAGATTAGCTGGAACAAACAGACAGACAGACAGATAAAAATTATAGTTAGTCTTTACTAACAACGCCTCAAATATTTTTTTAAACATGTGACAACATATTTTGTTGTTGATTACTTAGAAACAGTATTTTAGGCTTTATTATGTTATGTTATATATATTTGAGTCCCATGTAATAGCGGGCAAGCCTATTGCCATCAATCATGCGCAAATAAGACTACGGAATGCTATTTACTACTAAAGAACTTTCATACTATTCAAAGTTATTTTGATTCATAATATAAGTTTCTTAACAGCCGGGCAGCCTAGCGAAGTGTATATCTTATGTTTACTAGATATTCCACTAGTTAACAACCGGACTTTACATCTGCTATTCCATACCGACAGGTTTTTTAATGATACAAACATTTGATTAGGATTCCGTAAGTCGATGTTTTCTTTCTTTGCTTGTTATTGTAGGATAGGCATGCTCTACGCCTGGATATCTACCGATGTCTTCATCATCATCATCAAAATCAAAATCAAAATATTTTATTTTACATAGGTCTACATGGGCACTTATAAAACGTCAACAAAAGGTGCACGGTTCGGGTTGGTCGTTTCCTATGGAGAAGAACCGGCAAGAAACTCCATGGTTACTCTTTTAAAATCATTTGGTTTTACAATATTTGAAGTTACAGCGTTAGTACTTAAGTATGGGAGGACAGCGTAGGCCCGACAATAAGTCGATTGCTTACTACAGACGGTAGTAATAGAGAAAAAAAAAAAAAAAAAAAAAAATACAAAGCCTACAATGTCCACACATTCACAAAAAATAGGTAAATAAAAAGAATCTATACAAAAGTAAAAATAAAACAATAAAAGAACACTAACTTATCTTATAACATCATCATCATTAGCCTATTATGTTCCCACTGCTGGGACACAGGCCTCCTCTCTATGAGAGGGAGTGGGCTGTAATCCACCAGGCGGACCCAGTGCGGGTTGGTTGATGTCACATGTCTTCGAATTTTTAGATCTAGGACATGCCGGTTTCCTCACGATGTTTTCCTTCACCGTTTTTGAACGCAGCGGTGATGAAATAAATTACACAAAGTAATGCGCCTGCCTGGGTTCGAACCCACGGCTTACTGCTCGCAAGTCGTGGCCGATGTCTTACTGGCTAAGTAATAACAGCCGCTTCACGCTTGCGTCGATCCTTAGGTTAAGCCGTGTTTTCCTAGGCTGATCCATAGATTGGTGACCAGACCACCCATTACATTAGATTCTCCGTGCTTCGGAAAGCACACTAAACCGTTGGTTCCAACTGTCCAGCCTGTGCAGTCGTAGTAAGTAAAGTCCAGTCTTACTAAGGGGTATCGTATTTCCCAGTACTAGCTAGGTTGTTGAGGTCTCAGTCGCTCCATGTAAAAAACTGGTATCCGTTTAGACTGGAAGCCGACCTCAAGATAGTTGAGAAAAGGCTGGGCAGATGGCTAGGTTCTGCTATGCAAACAATCACAAAGATCGTGCTCGGTGCAAATAAGACACACAGAAGAAATCATTGCCGTATAGAGAATAGCGACATGGACTTTCTTTGCCGGTTCTTCTCCATAGGAAACTACCAACCCGAACCGCGCACATTTTCTCGACGTACTATTTGAAGTAAAATTTGTATTTTAATTGATTTGGACGATTATCGAAAGTGCACGGTGCGCCGCTGTCACAAGTATCCTCTTTGCAAATTTTCATTATAACAAGACCATTTCGTTAAATTCTATCTCCTGGTTTTAGTTACTTCTCTTGAAAACTGTTGCAAGCATTTATAAATTACAAGCTTTTGCCCGCGGCTTCGCTCGCGTTAATTTAGAATTTGACAATAACCGTCTCGGACACGTGGCGCCATCTATTATCATAAGAACGATATTGTTGTTTTCCTCGTAAACAGTAGTTTTTTCGGGATGAAAGGCACCCTAAGTCCGTTTTTGTACACCTGACAACAAATATGCAAAATTACAGGATGATCGGTTCAGTGGTGTGAAGAGGTAGCAAACAAACAAACTTACTTTCGCATTTATAAAGTTAGGATTAGCAAATTGAGGATGGGTGTTTGTTACTCTTTCACGCAGAAACTACTGAACGGATTTCGAAGAAATTTGGCCGACGGCGACGGATAGTTTATATAACCTGAATAAAAAGTATTCTATGTGTTTATAAAATCAGTTCAGTCATTTCGCAAAATAAGGACTTGAAAGTTTGTATGAAATGCCGTATGGCGTAAAGGCTCTTAAAGAACTCCAAAACAAGCGAAACCGCGGGCAGCTAGTAAGTATCACATACGTCCTCAACCTATTAACGTCGGCTCTATTTCGAGTCGGAGCAGCAGAGGTACATGACCTACGGATGAACTTCGGGTACCGTTCGCAAACCTGTCCGTCCAGTAGAGATATACTTTGTTTTAGCGCATTTTATTGGCTGGTTACAAGTTTGATAGAATGTTGGGGCTGATAGGTGTGAGGTGATGATTGTGACGTGTACGTTCATTCGTTTTGTAGAATCCTATGATGTTCTTTTAAGATCTTAAGTATAAGTTGAGGTACGGCTTTTTTACTACCGCAGTGTGAACGCACGGCGAACAATAGTTTTGCAATACAGTTAAAGTACGTACAGTTTAAGCGGAGCTCTCATTGCACGGAAAATCTATTTAAAGCGACGCCATGATATACTGGAAATGTATCGCTATGTGGCGCCTTGTATTACTGTGAGGTGTCGATTCGATTTTATCATCTCACAAAATCCTGACGGCGCGGGCGAAGTATTTCCCAGATTGTTCCGCATACAGTCATGCCAAGTGTCAGCCTCCGCCACATTCGTCAAATTTGAGGTTTCTACATCTCCAGGCGACGCATGGTCATCACTGATGGATTCATCTGATCTTCAGTCCAAAGAGCTTTCTTACTGATAACATAACATCACGCTTGTAACCCTCGAAAGGTTAGGCTGGGTCGTTCCTAATATGTAGTAGACCCACTTTTCGCCAGTTACTTACATATGTTCAGGTCACATTTTATAGGGGCGAGCCTATTGCCATCACCTGGGTACGAATCCCGACTCCGTGGCTGTTACTGAAAATTTTCTGATGAAAAACAATAACATTTTACCCGAACTCGAACCCAGGACCTTATGCTCAGAAGCCGCGATTGCGACCACCAAACTAAAGAGGCAGTCTTTAGTTACTCCTGCTGATAGTAATTAATAAGCTAGCTACTTGACTATATCCCAGTTAAACAAATTTTTGACTAGAGTCAGTCTTTAGTTATTCCAGTTGATAATAAGCTAGCTAAAACTATATCCCAGTTAAACAAATTTTTGACTAGAGGCAGTCTTTAGTTATTCTTGCTGATAATAAGCTAGCTACTAGACTATATCCCATTTAAACAAATTTGTGATTAGAGGCAGGCTTTAGTTACTCCTGCTGATAATAAGCTAGCTACTAGACTATATCCCAGTTAAACAAATTTGTGATTAGAGGCAGGCTTTAGTTACTCCTGCTGATAATAAGCTAGCTACTAGACTATATCCCAGTTAAACAAATTTGTGATTAGAGGCAGGCTTTAGTTACTCCTGCTGATAATAAGCTAGCTACTAGACTATATCCCAGTTAAACAAATTTGTGATTAGAGGCAGGCTTTAGTTACTCCTGCTGATAATAAGCTAGCTACTAGACTATATCCCAGTTAAACAAATTTGTGATTAGAGGCAGGCTTTAGTTACTCCTGCTGATAATAAGCTAGCTACTAGACTATATCCCAGTTAAACAAATTTGTGATTAGAGGCAGGCTTTAGTTACTCCTGCTGATAATAAGCTAGCTACTAGACTATATCCCAGTTAAACAAATTTGTGATTAGAGGCAGGCTTTAGTTACTCCTGCTGATAATAAGCTAGCTACTAGACTATATCCCAGTTAAACAAATTTGTGATTAGAGGCAGGCTTTAGTTACTCCTGCTGATAATAAGCTAGCTACTAGACTATATCCCAGTTAAACAAATTTGTGATTAGAGGCAGGCTTTAGTTACTCCTGCTGATAATAAGCTAGCTACTTGACTATATCCCCTATAACAAAATTTTGATTATGCAAAAAAAAAGCAGATTCTTTCAAGCAGGTTAGGTAAGCAGTAAGCAGTAGTTTCAGGCAGGTCAGCAGGTTTCCACAGGTATACAAATTCACATTTTAAGACAGACACTTTCCCTCTCATCGAGAGAAAGTCAGATTTAAAATATAAACCAGCACTCCAGCAGTTAGAACAGTCAAGGTTCAATATGCTAATCTACACATACGTCTTATAGGAATCATTCACATATCTTCAACTATCTTAAACCTCGCTTCAATACATTCACCATAAAAGCTGTTTTTTCCTCATCCGTCAACCAAGCTATCTTAATGTTCTTAATCAGGTTTGGTACATCTAATAAATTTAAAAAAAGTAGTTTTTGCCCTACATCAGTCAGTCATGTTAGTTTTAAATATAAAATGTATCTCACGTATACCGTTGTTGCTAACGGTACTTCCACAAAAAATAGTACCAAAGTCTAAGCAATTAATACCATTTTAGGAATGGGTCAAATACGCGCTCACTCTTTTTTGTTTTGACCGAGTTTACAAAGGAACTTCCAATTAGGATGTACATCAGAACGTTCGGCCAGTCGAGATAGGGAGCTGGCTGCTACTCCAGTTTTTAATGACGATTATGTGACGCATAAAGACGCCAGCCAAAGCATTTGTGACAGAACAGTTCGAAAGTTAGAAGCATTTATTTATGGCCGAATGACCTGATATCAGAACGTTCGGCCAACCTGAATCTCCATAACTGAGGACCTTAGAGTAACTGTTACTGAATAAAGATTTATTGACGATTTAATGACAAACAACCAATGCTTTACTTTTACTCGTAATGCCACCGGTTAAAAGTAAAATTAATTTTGGTTTCTGTAACATCAGGACGTTCGGCCAACGTAATCTCCATAACTGTGGACTTGAGAGAAACCGTTAATGAATAAAGACTTAGTGACGAGACTGAAACGAACTTTTATTGTTTTATTTTTCTTCGTGATGGCCCCCCTTATATAGTAAATTGAAAATTTAACATATAACCTCAAAACATTGGCATTATCGATTCCTCCACAAGGAAGAAACTCAGAGAAACCGTTAATCAATAAAGATTTTGTGACGACACTGAAATGAACTTGTATTGTTTTATTTTTCTTTGTGATGGCCCCCTTATATAGTAAATTAAAAATTTACAATATAACCTCAAAACATTGGGATTATCGATTGCTCCACAACGAAGAAGCCTAGAATACTCGCAAAACCCTTGATGGGTTAAAGGTTTCAGTGCAATGGTGTCAGTATTTTTGTTGATTCCAGATTAATCTTTAAAAATGCACTATGGCGGATGGCGACTGAAATAGGGTGACCATGTATTCCAACGAAACAAGTATTTATCGAGTAGGTATCTATCTACTGAATGAAGCAAAACACGTCGAAATTGTTGAAATAAGGTGACGATGTAGGTATTGCAACAAAATAAATGGATACGCGGACGGAGGACTTTGAGAAGGAGTGCAGATAACCAATATTTTATATAACAATTAGCTTTATGATGTGGCCTCTTTGCTTCTGCTTTTATTATTTTTCCGTGTCTGGAGGTCTACTCTCTTTCTCCGAAACGTAACTTCGGCAACGAACGAAAATTAAACGTAGATACGTTTGTGACCCTACTCCATATCATTTGCGGACGAACACAATCACATTGAATACGTTAATTGTCTGTGAATTCGATTTTCTTGTGTGCGGACACAAGAAGTTCGAATTCAAAAATGCAAATTATATAGAGTAGGGTCACAAACGTATCTACGTTTAATTTTTTACGTTGCCGAAGTTACGTTTCGGAGAAAGAGAGTAGACCTCCTGTCACTGTCACATGAAAAAACAATTGAAACTATCGATCGAATTTCGACCAATAGGCCACCACTAAGTTTTGCTTCATTCAGTTACGGCGGCTTTCTATAAAAATCTCAATCCCATTTTTTACCCCCGACCAAAAAAGAGGGGTGTATCTGTGTGTCTGTCTGTGGCATCGTAGCTCCTAAACGGATGTACCGATTTTGATAAAATTGGTTTCGTTTGAAAGGTGTTTTAATCGATAGTGTTCTTAGCTATGTTTTGAAAATATCTACTCAGCCTTTTGAAGGTAATCACGTCTTTTCTAGTTGAAGGGAAATTAACAACTTCCACAGGTCTGGTCGATTCGAAATTTGAAATCTTGTCACTTGTCAACATGGGCATCGCCAGGGGTGGTGGTTGCACCCCCCTTCACCCCAAAAACGTTTTATTTTTTTATTTCGTTTACTGGCGAGAAGTCGCGCAACACCGAGAAAAGTGGAAGCAATGGGGAGACCTATGTCCAAGATTGGGACACTCAAGGCTTAGATAAAATAATATAAGTTTAAAAAGCATAAAATAAAAAAAAAAAACTAATTACAAGCACAAATCAAAGCGGACCCCCGACGCTAAGATGCTTGGATTATTTTATTTTTGGTTTTTTAGAGGTTTTTTGTGTCGGGGGTTCTTTTAAATTTTCAATTTAATTTTTATTCATTGTCATTCTAAAAATATCAATTATTATGTACCCAACTACCTACCGCTTTTTTTGGATGATTGATTACAAATAAAGCCTTTTTCAATTAGGGTACCTAGTTATTTAAGAATTCTTGTACTTAGTCAAATTTCCCAATCTCCAATGTCAGTCACCTTTCCACTTTCGTTTGCTTTTAGCCAAAATAGACTCGACTAATATAACAAAAACTTCACAAGTGGACACTGGTATGCAGGCATCAGCTCAACATTGCTTGTACCTATATAATTTAATATTACAACGTGTTTTGCTTCATTGTTTAGGTAATTTAGTACTCGATTAATACTTGTTTCGTTGGAATACATGGTCACTCTATTTCAGTCGCCATCCGCCATAGTGCATTTTTAAAGATTAATCTGGAATCAACAAAAATACTGACACCATTGCACTGAAACCTTTAACCCATCAAGGGTTTTGCGAGTATTCTAGGCTTCTTCGTTGTGGAGCAATCGATAATCCCAATGTTTTGAGGTTATATTGTAAATTTTTAATTTACCATATAAGGGGGCCATCACAAAGAAAAATAAAACAATACAAGTTCATTTCAGTGTCGTCACAAAATCTTTATTGATTAACGGTTTCTCTGAGTTTCTTCCTTGTGGAGGAATCGATAATGCCAATGTTTTGAGGTTATATGTTAAATTTTCAATTTACTATATAAGGGGGGCCATCACGAAGAAAAATAAAACAATAAAAGTTCGTTTCAGTCTCGTCACTAAGTCTTTATTCATTAACGGTTTCTCTCAAGTCCACAGTTATGGAGATTACGTTGGCCGAACGTCCTGATGTTACAGAAACCAAAATTCATTTTACTTTTAACCGGTGGCATTACGAGTAAAAGTAAAGCATTGGTTGTTTGTCATTAAATCGTCAATAAATCTTTATTCAGTAACAGTTACTCTAAGGTCCTCAATTATGGAGATACAGGTTGGCCGAACGTTCTGATATCAGGTCGTTCGGCCATAAATAAATGCTTCTAACTTTCGGACTGTTCTGTCACAAATTCTATGGCTGGCATCTTTATGCGTCACATGATCGTCATTAAAAACTGGAGTAGCAGCCAGCTCCCTATCTCAACTGGCCGAACGTTCTGATGTACATCAATTAGGTAAGTAATTAAGAAAATAAATGTAGTTGGGCGTTTGGATTAGGTGGGTATTATAGTGCACAGCAGCAACTATTGGCGTCAATGGCATTGTCCGAAGGCCGTTATTTATAGACATTTTCTCTTTATTGAAAACCAAGATGTAGTCCGGGGAATTTACGCCGAAAATTAGGCCAACTCTGCATTAATTAAAAACAGCGATTTTTTTCATTGAATGTGTAGGGTATGGACAGGAGAGTATGTTATGCTGTATCCCGCGAAAAGTTCACCTCCGCGTATGTGTTTTTTTTAAGAAAACGTCTAATATGTTGTAACTTGGTGGAAAAAAATATAAACAGGTATGTTTATTTGGAGTATTGTAGAACAGATTGAGTGCTACGAGTAGGTCAGCAAATTAAACATTTTTCGTCCACGGAACAATCAGTTTTTTTTTAAAAATCATATAATTTGACTTCGTACTTAAGGCAAAAATATTAACAGGACAAAAATAGTGCTAAAGTGATTGTTATCAACATATCTAACTATTATTATGAAAATTAAACAAATTCTGCTCCGGACTTCACAGAAAATCAAGAAAATCCAAAAATCTTGAATACTACTTACGGCAAAAATGTAACAGGACTGAAATTCATTTAATAATGGGATATATATCAATCCAAACCTTAATCTCCCAAAATTAAACAGATTAGAGCGTTATTTAATAAAGTAAAAGTAAAAAATAAATTACGATGAACGTGACGTCAGCGCTAAGCAGCGAGTAGCGTACAGCGTGTGCTAGTGTGCGTATCCAAGATAAGCGCTGCGTTCATTGTATGCGTATGACTGTGTTCTTTTTTAAGAGTCGGTGTGTTTTTATTGATAAATGATAAATTATGTTTATTTTGCAAGTAGGTTTTATTGTGTCACTCTGTAATTGTAAAAGCATAGGAATAAAAACGGCAAGCCATCAGTCGGTCAGTGGCGACATACCTACTGTTTACAAACATGATCGTCATTAACGTTAAATCTTCATTTAGAAAACCGGCCAAGTGCGAGTCATACTCGCACACACCGAGTTCCGTAGCACCAAACAATATAATAAAAATATTTTTAACGCTAATTAATTTGTAAACATACACTCAACAGTAAAACTAAATTTGTTAAAGTGAAAGTTTTATTACATCGTCTCAAACTTTTTCGTCTGTGTGTTGCATGTCGCGTGACGGTCGGTTTTATGTACTCCGCGTTTTATACCCTTAATGCAATATTATTCCAATTTTTTTTAGATAAATGTCAAAAGTATGAAAAAAAGTTTCACTTTTACCGTGGTTTCATAAAACCACACAATCCTTTTTCTTTTATAGTATGTTAATGATGAACAAAGTTACTGCTGCAGTTTTGATAAAAAAGTTCCATATCTCGAAACCTAAATGATTATTTCAAGAGTGGATTATTTTCAGGGTGGTTGAAAAAATGTAGCACCCACCTCGTTTTCTTTGGCTAAAAATACAGAAATAGTGTTATTTTATAAAGGACGATAACAACACAGTTTCCCAACATGTTAAATGCAGGTGAGGTAATTATATTACTTATTTCACCATTACAGTGCAGATAGCTACTACATACTTAAGGTGGAAGTGGAAGGGTAGCCTGCGAAATTCAAATTGTTCTTTTGCAATTAGAGGGTCAACAAATGGCTTTACAAAGTTATATATATATATATATCTATATTATATAAATAAAAATAGAAGTCCTGACTGACTGATTGACTGACTCATCAACGCCAAGCCCAAACCTATGACCCAGGAAAGCTGAAATTTTGCACAGAGGTTTCCTTTATAATGTAGACAAGGAATAAGGAAGGATTCTTCGAAATTCAACCCCTAACGGACTTAAATAGGGGATGAAAGTTTGTATGGAAATTCGTCATTTTTTAAGTTAGAAGGCTGAAATTTCATATACAAGCTTCTGGTTAGAAATAAATAAATACGTATTTTAGAGTTTTTAAGAATTTACCCCCTAAGAGGGTGAGATAGGGGTTCCAAGTTTTTCACAGCTTGAAATTCACTATTTGTGTTTCTCGATTGAATTGACGTGAAACACGTATCAATTTTTTTGAAAATTCCACCCCTCAGACGAAAACAGGGATGGCATTTTTTTGTTATTGTTTTTTGTGTTAGCACGTTTGTGTGGACAAATACGCTAAAAAAAACTTCATTTAAGTACACACTTCTAGGGAATCTTGGTCATTTGTGGGAAGGACACTTGCGGTAACCCATTTATGCGAAAAGATATTTGCGCGCATGGACACTTGCGTGACCGACACTCGAGGGCTGGACCATTGCGCGACTCAATGGCTTCACGGGTGTCGTTTTCGTGGTTTTAGCGGGTCGCTGGCAATAAAAAAAATCGGAGATGAGAGGAAAATTTCCTGTTTTTCGTGCATGGGTGTCGTTTTCGTGGTTTTTGGGGTTGCTGACCAAATTGACGGCGAGGAAAACATTCGGTTTTTCTTTCACAAGTGTCGTTTTTGTGGACTTCAGGGTCGCCGATAACGAAAATGATGACCTCATTTTCTAGGTGCAAATAATAAAAATTAAAATACGCAATGTCTCAATATCCTCCCCTAGGCTATGGCTGGCATTGATTTAAGTGATAACTGTTTCTCACGTGTGCAGTTTTATGTTGCGTGCTCCGAAGTGAGCTCGGCGAGTATCTTAGTAATTTTAGCCCCAAAAGGAAACACCGCAAACGTCATTTACACAGAAGAGCTAGGATAATTCATTAGTATAAAAGGGTGTAAAACACCTCTTAACGAAGCCGAAAGGCACTGGTTCTCCCTGTCATTGCGATCATTTTTTTGTCCTACACCATACCTGGGAACCTTCTAGTTACGGAGATATTAGGGGTCAAAGTTCCAACTCTTTGACAAGTATTTTTTTAAATACAAGTTTTTAATTTAAGATTTTTACTTTAAACACCTCCACGACCCCCGTACTATTCAATCCGTCCATCAGCACAATGTTTTGAGTGCGTTACATTGAGTTCTACCACAAAACATGATTTTACACCCCCCAAAAAAAAAGTCGTTTCCCAGCAATAATTTTTGCGTAAAGTTACATAGTTTCATGTACAGAATGCTTGGTTAACGGCTTCGTGATGAGGTGATTTACACGGTGTAGTTTTCCGGGAGTTAAAAAGATTGGTTTAATCTGAGTATTTTTTAATTTAAAATATTGAAAGTTAAGTAAGTTAGCTCATTTACACCATAACCTATATCGCTAGGTGGATGGATGACCGGGGCATTTGAGCTACAGCATCGCCACTCGGAAGACATGTATAAAATAAATTCTGGTTCAACCCATTTAGGTCCCTAACAACAAAAAAAAAATTAAAAAAAAAACGCCGTAATATACATTTTTCTAACCAGAATGAATTATGTGTCGTCTTACTTCGAAAAGCGCAGATTTTTACACAACTATTAAAATGTGTCCTATACTTACACTTACGCGCGCGCGAAGCCGTGGCCAACAACTATTATCTATAACATTTAAATGACTATTTTTGACATTATTTTGGGGTGGTTAACGCATACGTGGGCAATTGCCGAACTTCACGCGGGCGAAGCCGCGGGCAAAAGCTAGTCATTAACATTATGAATGAAAAAAAAAATATCGCGCGCGACGAAAAATTTCATTTGGCCCGTGATGTTCAAATTTTCTTACGCTTTCTGCAATTTGCACAGCAGTGTCAGGTTTTATATTGATTAAAAACTGATTTAAACGGATCGTAAATACGTCGATTTCAAAATGGAAAATACTTGTATTACGTACAATATTTCATAATTTATTTCGTATATATGGATGACTCTGACGAACAACGTAACGTGAACATCGACATTTTACGTTTACACCATGCGCTCGTGCTAGGGAACCAGATATTTACTTGAAAGTATGACAACCGGGAACACATCAAAACATTTGTAAGTCTTAATAGTGTTTTGTTACGTATACGCGATTTTACACCTTATCTCCATTACGGAAAGATCAAATTCCTATGAAAGCGCTGCACCAAATACAAGAATGAAGCTTGCAAACGTATTTTACGTAAACATTATTTTTATTTTTTTTCAGTATTTGCTTTAAAGTGTTTAATTTTCGTGTAAATTGGTTAGAAATAGCCTTTAGATGAAAGTTAAACAAAATTAAACCCTGTTACATTTTTGCCCCGACCGCTATTGTAAAAAAACTGATATTAATAACTTCCGTGAGTCAAATTTGTTTAATTTTTTTAACGGAGGTTTAATATATTAATTTAAGTTATTTTATGTAAAAAAACCACTGTTTATATTTTTGCCTCAAGTACAATCCAAAAATTACGTAAATGTTTTTTTATCGAAATTTCCGTGGACGAAAATGTTTAATTCTGAAAAAATATATTACTGTCACCAGTTCTTTACCTAAAATAATTAAATTCGTCCTGTTAATAATTTTGCTCACGTTTTTATTCACAAAAACGCGTTTTCGTCTTTTTGACCTTGATCCGGCCTTGGAAAATGTTTAATTTTTTTTATTATTTGGAGAGCTAAGGTCAAGTACACGATTCAAGAAAAAAATCGCTGTTTATATTTAATGCAAGGTTCAAACCTAAAAGCCCCGTACTAATGGTGGACTTGTTACTTTTGTTTTGCCGTAGGACGATCCTCATGCAAAAAGGACCAGCCTGGTGGTGGTGAATTAATAAAACATTATAATTTGCACTTATTTTATAAATTTAAAGCATATTTTACAAACTTAACAAATTATCTTGTAGGAATAACTTATGTCTAAGGTAACTTATAATATGTCCTTATGGCTATTTTAACTATTTGAGAATTAACACTAATTATTATAACTAGAGACCAGATTATATGCAACATAAAGTTGTCGAAATATGCACCATAAATGCTCGACATATGCAACAAAAGTGCCAAGTTATGCATCATGAAATTGAAATAGGTACCACAAACTAAATGTTTTTAATTTAATTTATGTATGTAACAACTGCATTTTTGACTAGCTTTTTTTTTTGAAAACCTTTCCTAATTATTAGTACTTTATAGTACGATTGAGCCTTTTATTAATTTAAATATTTTTAAAACTTGAAACCAAATTGTTCTATATCCACTTATGTCAATGGGAATTATCTGAATTTAGGTGTTTTTTTGAAGAGCAGCGGTGGCCCAGTTGTAGCAACCCCGACTTACGAGCAGTAAGCCGTAGGTTCGAACCCAGGCAGGCGCATTACTTTGTGGAATTTATTTCATCACCGTGGCCCTCAAAAACGGTGAAGGAAAACATCGTGAGGAAACCGGCATGTGCTAGAACTAAAATTCGAAGACATGTGACATCTGCCAACCCGCACTGGGCCCGCGTGGCGGTTTGCAGCCCACTCCCTCTCATAGAGAGGAGGCCTGTGTCCCAGCAGTGAGAACATTATAGGCTGATGATAATCCGGTCTCTGAAAATAACCAAACGACCTTGTGTATCGTTTCTGATAGTAATAAGGTTGAGTTTCCGGAGGTCGGATGGCTGTCGTTCTGTGTAAATTGTCGATAGTCACATTTAATTGAACACCTGCTTAAATAGTATTAACTACACTGCTGACATTAATACTTTGTAACCGACCTAGGTTCACGAACGATCAAAATGGTGGATATGTCCATAATTGATTCGATGTTTTAACATACCAACTGTTAATGTACACATTATGGAATGCAATGAAAGTATTGAGTATCGTAAGGGTGTAAAACACCTCTTAACGAAGCCGAAGGGCAATGGTTCTCCCCGTCACTGCGATCATTTTTTTGTTCTACACCACACCTGGGAACCTTCTAGTTACGGAGATATTAGGGGCCAAAGTTCTAACTTTTTGACAAGTATTTTTTTAAATACAAGTTTTTAATGTAAGATTTTTACTTTAAATACCTCCACGACCCCCGTACTATTCAATCCGTCCATGAGCACAATGATCCAGTGCGTTACATTGAGTTCTACCACAAAACATGATTTTGATGACACCCCCCAAAAAAAAATCGTTTCCCAGCAATATTTTTTGCGTAAAGTTACTTAGTTTCATGTACAGAATGCTTGGTTGACGGCTTCGTGATGAGGTGATTTACACCGTGTATTTATATAAAAATGAATCCCTATTCCCCTTGGTCACGGCATCACGCGTGAACAGCTGGACCGATTTCGATAATTCTATTTTTGTTTGTTTGTTATTGTCAGGAGAAGGTTCTTAGGTAGATATTACGTAGGGTAGGATAGGTGGGTAAGGTAGGTAGGCTAGGGTAGGGTAGGTAGGGTAGGGGGTGGGTAGGTAAGGTAGGTAGGGCAGGGTAGGGTGGGTAGGTAAGAACAAGTGCATTGCGACGCATGCTGAGATCAGCTACTGATCATATAAAGTATTTAATGGCGAGGCTAAATGTCTAAATAAGATCTTTCATTCCATTCTTAAACACCAAACCATTATCATGAATGATCATGTTTTGGTGTGTAAGGATGCAATGGTTGAATGCGTGATTGTAATGATCAATATGATGACGAAAATGTCCACCAAACTAACAATACAGTCAGTAGATGACGAAACGATTCCTATCACAACAATTTACACAACAAACTAAACTAAACTCTCCTCTAACTAAATATAAGGTTTAAGCTGCATCGCGTGAAGGATGTGTCTGGGTTTCCTTTTGGTTCTCCTTCGTAAACTTACACTTGGTTTACGTCTAGAGCTACACAGAAAAATATGCACAAGCATGCGTGCATTACTCTACAAACTAAACTAAACTCTACTCCAACTTAATATAAGGCTCAAGCTGCATCGCTCTCATGATGTCTCCCGTGACGGAACAGCGTCCAGCTTGCATAATCACCCTGGCATCCTCTCGACCCGTAACTAGCTGCTTGAAGTAATGTTCGTTGAGCGTGACCGTGGTGTCTGGGTCTTCTTCTGGTTCTCCTTCGTAGACTGTCACTTGGTTCAGGTCTAGAGCTGCAGATAGAGAGAGAAAATGTTTAAGTACTTTTTGTGTAGATAGGTAGGTAGGTGGTAGATAGGTTTAGAACGGTGCTGATACAGTACAGTAGCAACGTAAAGTATAGTAAAATTTATTTGCATAGATTGCAGGTATATAAAATAAGGTGTAACAATAAAATGGGTGAGCCTTGTACAGTTTACCACAAATTAGACATGCAAACATTAAAGAAATTAAAACTAAATTGGTTTCCAGTTACAACAATAGTCGTTTAATATTGCATTCAAAAATTAGGGGATTATCCAATTTTTTTTTTCTTTGTCCGTCGGGTAGTTTATTGAAAAGTATTGGACACGTATTTTTTCTTTTTTCACGTGGTCATACAATTACGGAGATATATTGAGTTGAAATGGCTCATGACGTCACATGTAGGTAAGTTTTATACCTACTTGTGACGTAGTAAGCCCCCACTCTCCAACTTTAATGAGTTTTAACTTAGTATTTTTTTGATATTTTGATAAAAAAAAAATACGTGTCTAATATTTTTGTATTACCTGCCTGACGGACAAAATAGAATGTCGTTTTCTTTACCCAGTCCGATCCCCTATTGGAATAAAATCATACAAAATTTAAACAATGAGATCATTAGGTACCTATGTTAATATTAATTAAAATATACAAAGTCTGATAAAACAAAGAGATCATTTACATAGATATGCCAATAAAAAACAAAAATATAATTATATAAAATCAGAGTAAATTAAGAGAATAAGATCAAGTAGGTAGTATTCATTAAATCTGTATTGCAATAGATAAGTTTGTGTTATTTAAAAAGTCATTTACTGAATAATAACATTTTGCAATCAATAATGACTGACTTACGTGTCGTAGATCAGAGCACAAGGTACATTACTTTTGTGTAAGTCATTCTATCACAAATGCCCCCGAAAAACGAGTGAACTACGTGAGATCGACAAGCGGACGCTTGTGCGACAAAACTGTACTTCGACTTACCATAGTTCGAATGCACGCAAGTGCGACAAACTGATGCTTGATATCACGCTAGTGGACTTGGGTAGAGTCGAATTATTGTCGCACAAGTATTTGTCACACTAGCGTGATGTCGAGCCTCAGTTAACATCATGGGAGAACCATCATGTCCTAGAACCAAAATATCACAGACATGTGACATTTACCACACCGTACTGCGTGGTGTCCGCGTGGTCCGCGTGGTCCGCGTGGTGGATTATAGCCTGCCAACATTCTAAAGGGTATCATGTTCCCCTTAAATTCCCCAAGTAAGTTGTGGAGGTCAAACAGGCAGTTGGTCAATTTAAAATATTGGTATTCAGCTGCATCTGGGTCGATTGGAAGTCATCTGATGAGGGATGTGGGTTATGATAGTAATTTGTGGTGAAGGAGTGGTGAAAGATATAAATAAAGATATAAATATATAGATTCAGATTCTAATACAGAGAAGGCATGTGTATTGCGCACCTCGATTGCTTGAGGCGGATTGGTTGAATTAACTCATACATAGTTATAAACGGGTTTAAAAAAGAATGATGCAGACTGTACGCATTTTAATTAACACGTGACTAAAAACCATATTTAGGCCAGTGGGCCTGGCGACGGACATTTTGTGACCGCCAGTATATCGGGTCCACTGGGCCGCGTCGAACACTATGTGTCCGCATGCCCTCGAACACTTCAGAACCCTCTAGGCGGCCGACGGACAGCGTTTCCACTGTTTTTACTAAGGGAAGTGACCCGCACGGTCTCACAGTACAACTTGGCCGCTTGGCCTAAAAAAAATCGCTAGGACTTAGAATTTATGCGCATTCAAACAAGTTGTTTGCAAAAATGTTGTAGGTAGGTACATAAAATAATTATTTTATGTCGTTCAATAAATCGTTCAATTGACATTATTTTTATAAGTAGACACAAATTTTCAGCCTTTATAAGGCAATAACGTCGTTACAATTATAATCATTTATTACAATATAATCGGGGAGCCGACATCGTGACTATTCGTGACCCGCGCGGCGCCCGATCAAGGAAAGGCGGTTGGGCGTTCTCGCAGGCCGCGACGGACACTGGTGTCTGCCATTTGACAACTCCGAAAATAATGATTAAATCGCAATTTCCGTAAATTGCCCATAATTTTTTAGTTATTTCCTGACAATATTTGCAAAAAAAACACCTTAACGATTTTTGGACGATTATCGATTTATTGGTTCTCGATTTAATGCCATGATGGTGTCCGTCATGGCATTCAACGTGTTAAACTTGTTTGGTTTATTTTACGAAACTTGAAGTTCTAGATCAATTTAAGTTCTGGAAAAAAGATATTTGTGATATTCTTAATACTCTCATTTTAATGCTAGTTATTTTTGGGTTTAATAATTATATATAATGTTATTATGTAACACATAATCCTGATCAAGAGTAACTGCCCTTTTATTGAACTGGATAAATTACTGCGTAATTTGCAGGTATTTTTATATACACACATCAAAAGTGTCTAGGGAACATATATTTTTGCAATAACTTTTCTCCTGATTGATATTAATTAAAATTTTCTTTAAGGATTCATCAAATAAAGTGTTTTCGTTTGTCACAGTAACGATAAACCAAGTCACCTTTGCATTAATAAAGAAATTTGCCATTTTCTAATAAAGGGATTTTTGACATTTGAACCACTAACATTAAAATTCGAAAAAAAGACTGAAATAACAGTTTTCTTTAAAATTTTATTGGGTAACTTAAACAATTAATAATCCGTGTTTCTACCGCGAACACTAACAACACAAGAACATCGGTTTGGCATACTCAAAATGAGTTCATCCAAATCACGCTGTGGAATGGCCGCCCATGTTCGTTGCAACAACAAAAAAAGGTCTTCTTGCGACTGGATACCCTCCATATTCGGCAGAGCTCTTCTCTGTAGCATATCCCATGCATGCTCAATCGGGTTCAAGTCTGGCGACTGAGCAGGCCAGGGCAGGACATTGATGTTAGCTGCGGCGAGAGTCTGTCTTACAACTCTTGCGGTGTGCGGTCGTGCATTATCATGCATTAACTGAAATAAGGGACCGATTTGCACTTGTAGAGGAACGATGACGTCTGATACAATCGTCTCAGCATAAATTTGAACGTTGAGGTTGCCTCTGATCCAAATCAACTCAGTTCTTCCGCCGATCCAAATACCCGCCCATACCATGATGGTTCCACCACTATAAGGATGGACTTCCTGGCAGGATTTTAATCGCTGTTGGCGTCCAGGGGTTCTCCAGTGTCGTATACGTCTTGTATCCGGTCTCATACCAAAACGAGACTCATCAGAAAAGCACACGAAACGCCATTGTTCTTCTGCCCAATTTCTGTGTTCAAGAGCCCATTGATATCGAATCCTACGATTGTGCATTGCTATAGGTGGTACCCGTAGCGGTCTTCGGCAATGAAGGTTCACTTCATGCAAGCGGTTTCTGACTGTTTGGTCGCTAATTAAGTTCCCTGAAGAGTGATGAAGCCTCACGGCTAACATCATGGCGGTTATTGTTGGAGCTCTTCGAGTTAAGATTTGAATGTATCGGTCTTGTCTCCGTGTGGTGCAGCGATACCGTCCTCCATGGCGCTCAGCCACGGTACCAGTTGTGACTGTCTGTCACGTACTCCTAATTATTAACCAAATATCTTTATCTTTATTTCTATTTCAAAATCATCACACGGTATCGGCCACTTAGAAACACATTAAACCTCTACTTTATGGTTTGACAGCCTGACAAGTAAACCGTCATTAATAACGAAACGTTATTTCTTCCTTTGAATTGTGAAGTGCAGAATTGGAACACGTGGAAAGGCATAAATTCTTTATTTCATGGGAAACAAACTATAGACAATTGCCAGTCGACAGGCCAAATGTAATATTTTACCGAATTCTTAAGAAACGATAAAATATCAGATTTCTAAACGTAACTTACAATAGCAGAATCACATCTGGTTGCAATAAACCCCGGTCAGGAATATCCAAACCCTTAAAACAATTGAGACGTTTGCACAAAAACAGGGCTATTAAACAATTAAGAAATCACGCAAAAATGAACCTTAAGCCAGTCGTGGCATTTTTGAGAGATGCTGGGGATGAAGGAAGGGAGGTTGACCAGAGGCAGTCGGTCTTAGATCGCTATAGGGCTCGGACGATGTGAGCTAATTAAGTTAGGAGATTTGGTGAATACCAAGAGGCTATGTCCAAGTGGACGGTGGGTTTTTGTGATCACGGAAGAGTTCGGGCGTGTAAGGTTTAAGCTAGGACGTCCTAGGTTAGGCTCTGAAGTAAGTGTAGTCTTGGTACCAAGATGTTCATGTTCGAGTAGGCTGTTGTAAGAAAGTGATTCGTTTGTTATAAGTTAAATATAAGTAGTTAAGTAGTAATACCTAAGTCTAGATAAAGTGAGTGTTGAGGCGCGGAAGCAGATGAGCTGCGGCGGAGGCGAAACTGGTAATGTGTACAGTATTCTGTAAGAGAGTCGTAGTCTCCTTAAATTAACACGTGGTAAGTGTTAACTATAATTAACTGTTTTAATTAGCTAATAGTAGCAGTTTGGTGGTAGTACAGAGGAGCTGTTAATAATCATTTATTTCAGCATGACGGAGCCACTGACTTCCGCAATGTATACTATTATCTCATGTGCTATGTATGTGTCCACCTCCTAATCCGTACCTTGGCAACTATCCGTCATCTACGTTTGGTTATAGGGAGACGGGGAAAGCCTTTCGACACTGCACACTTACATTACATCACTGTACACTGTACACTAATACACCCGACTATTACTGACGCATGTGCTTATCTGACTGTTATCTGATGTACCACAAATGGAAGGCAGAACCGTAATATTCGCAGTTGTATTAAAACAACCTATACTGTTAGTCAGGCTATAATGCTGACTTGTACTATTAGTACTAATCAACCAAACGCTGCTGATGTATACTGCTTCCTATAAAGGTCTAGCTCAGAAACATTGCGTAGGTATTAATGGCCAATATTTGGGAGAGGGGTAGGCTTCACAAAGTATTCCAAAATGAATTGATAACTCCGTTCTAAGGAACGCTAGGGACTAGCTGTGTCTCGTTACCAAACCTGGCTGTTTGTAGGCCCATTACTGAATCGACACTGTTTGGCGAGACACGCAATCACGACATGGGGAAGATTTAATAAATGAGAAGTGACGATAGAATTACCACTTCAGGCCATCAATAACAATCGCAATATGTTCTGCTACAGACTGAATCTACGGTGCGCTTGTGCAAGTTGTGTGTTATCATAATGAAGGGGTAGACTGCCGTAAGAAGGTTACTAAGATGAGTACGCGAGTAGGGACAATTACTAAAACATGCCTTCCTCAATGGCAGCTGGACTCCTCAGGACCCTGCCTTAGGATTGAGAAAGACATGTGAAGAATGTTTAGGGAGCGTGATTTGTTAGAATTCGTAGCAGTGTTCTTAGTGAACCTATGCGCTTAGGTCTAACAGTCACGTACTGGGGCAGTTATTGTAACCGGTTACATGCCATAGATATGGGTTCGTTCGTTATGTTAGAATCGTAAAATTAACGTAACTAAATAATGAAATTCTTAAGCGCAAGCGTAACGTTCTCCTTATTGACTATGTCATCCTATATAATATCTTTGCGACCTCTTGTCTTATTAGCTTCATACTTTACTGTTGTATTGTTTGATATGATTTGATATTATTAATGTATGTGTATTAACAGTGAATTCCCAATATTAACTTCACCTTGTATCCCCTCCCTGTCCCCTAGCTTTCAAAGTCGGGACAGGGCTGCCCTAAATTGGGAATTCAGTCCTCTATGTCGGTGGGAAGGTGACCAGTCAGGGACGAGCCTTACAGGGTCGTGCGGAAATGGCGGGGCACGACCCTTTCCCCTCCGAACCCTTTAGGAACAGTCACATGTGGTGCCGTGACCAGGATTCTCGTCATTAAATGTACTGATTCACTTCAGTGCAACGAGAAAGAACAACTTAAGGGTTACTACAATAATAACACAACGTAATTTAATGGTTCTAGAAATTGTGAAAATCGACTAGAGTGACAACGGCTAATTTAACATAATTTTAACTAGATAACGGTTTGGTTATTGTAATTGAATTCTTCAATCGCTGGTAGCGGGTTCAAGTCCCGCAATATTTATCAGTTCATGTGCTTGTATTACATTTACATGGATTTTGGGTTCGATTCCCGCCTGACGCAATAGTTGATAAGTATTTAAATTCCTGTGTCACGGTTTGTGGGTTCAATTCCCGCGTGTCTTGTTGGTTTGAAGGGTTTTGGTTCCAATGCTGGTAGAAGTGGGTTCAATTCCCATATGCTATGCGTGGAGGAACTTTTAAGTTGGTTAAAGTTTGTAAGATTGTTGATTGTTTTCCAGTGAACTAAAATGATAGGTTCAACTCCCTGTAAACGTTAGTTTCGTGTCTGATAGTGCACGGACAGATTTTGATACATGATTGCGATTTTACGTTTTGTATTTGAACGAGTATGAGTGCATGAGAGTGGGAGAGTGTAAATAGGTATAGGACACGCCCTCAAATATGCAAAAAGTTTATATTATTAGTGTTTAGATACCAAGAAGCATGAAGCTTACAAAAGGATAATTAATTTAGAAGAGTTACATTAAACTATAAGCAAAAGAGGTTAACCTAAGACGTTCAGGCTCTGTAGTGTATGTCATTATAATTGGACAAATACTCGTGTGGACTTATTTCGAATTCCAGGATAACTCAACCTTCACTTGGCTGTCACTACGCTTTGCCTAAACCTTTGGGTTGTGCGATGCGCTTGGGTCAAAGTTTCATCAAATCCAGCTGACATCGGCTGACTTCAACAGCAGCTGTAGCGTAGCTCCTGTCACGAAGCTAAGTTCCACTTTTATTAGACTCTATAGTTTCCAGTAGACACGTGGCATGACTTTGTTATCTCAACAATAATTATGTATTGTTTTGAGCTATAGGACTATCTATGACTATATACTAAATCTACCAAATCAGTTCCAATATTTGAATCTGACATATAATATCATGGTTAATAGTTTAATATCTCAGTGAGGAATCACAACACTGTGACCTTACAATTCAACAATTGTTTGGATATCTAGGGTGTCTACATTTCAAAGTTTAGGTTAAGGTCAAGATTCTTATTTGCTCAATGAAGGTGTACAATATGTTCCATTGTAATTTTAATTATAGGCAGGCTTCTAATTGTTTATTTTAATGTGCAAATGATAGCTATTTCAAATAACGTAATTTGCATTTTCTTATACATCTTTCCAAGTCTA
The DNA here is from genome assembly GCA_963082945.1 of Cerastis leucographa. Taxonomy (NCBI): domain Eukaryota; kingdom Metazoa; phylum Arthropoda; class Insecta; order Lepidoptera; family Noctuidae; genus Cerastis; species Cerastis leucographa. The sequence goes on from OY720366.1 coordinate 2,825,064, forward strand.
GTTGGATTTCAAAACTACTCTTTCCTCTTAAAATCGGAGGGGGGCGACTAATTGGAATAAAGTCTAATATGTCTATGTGCGGACTATTTCAGCTACTCCTGGATACAGCTACAAGTAGCTGACTAAGCTGATTCAGCGTAGAGGTGTAATGGGAAAGGCCTCTGTCCAGCGGCAGCTGCGGTGAGCTGAGTTTAGAACAAGCAACCATCGTAGGTAGCGTCGCATGATAGCACAAATACTCTTAAAGAGACTCTGGTATGTTAAACTAAATTATAAGCATGCACAGGTCTTCTGAAACAACCTGTAACGTGATAAATGACAAGAGTATTTTGTGGGAGATTAGTTAAAACAGACGAATTATGTAATGACTAAAGATAAAATTCTGCGAAACTAAGCAAAATTATAGCTGACGATGTGTCTCATTGGATTAATATTCCAGTTGGGACAATTATAATAATCTGATTAGGTAAACATAGCAGATGGGTGCACTTTTAAACTCTATAGTTATGTCTTGGAAAGGCACAGTTCATCTTATAGTGAAAGCTCATCCGCTGCACTACGTCACGCGTCTGATTTTCAGAGGGGGGAATGTGACTGTCTGTCACGTACTCCTAATTATTAACCAAATATCTTTATCTTTATTTCTATTTCAAAATCATCACACGGTATCGGCCACTTAGAAACACATTAAACCTCTACTTTATGGTTTGACAGCCTGACAAGTAAACCGTCATTAATAACGAAACGTTATTTCTTCCTTTGAATTGTGAAGTGCAGAATTGGAACACGTGGAAAGGCATAAATTCTTTATTTCATGGGAAACAAACTATAGACAATTGCCAGTCGACAGGCCAAATGTAATATTTTACCGAATTCTTAAGAAACGATAAAATATCAGATTTCTAAACGTAACTTACAATAGCAGAATCACATCTGGTTGCAATAAACCCCGGTCAGGAATATCCAAACCCTTAAAACAATTGAGACGTTTGCACAAAAACAGGGCTATTAAACAATTAAGAAATCACGCAAAAATGAACCTTAAGCCAGTCGTGGCATTTTTGAGAGATGCTGGGGATGAAGGAAGGGAGGTTGACCAGAGGCAGTCGGTCTTAGATCGCTATAGGGCTCGGATGATGTGAGCTAATTAAGTTAGGAGATTTGGTGAATACCAAGAGGCTATGTCCAAGTGGACGGTGGGTTTTTGTGATCACGGAAGAGTTCGGGCGTGTAAGGTTTAAGCTAGGACGTCCTAGGTTAGGCTCATGAAGTAAGTGTAGTCTTGGTACCAAGATGTTCATGTTCGAGTAGGCTGTTGTAAGAAAGTGATTCGTTTGTTATAAGTTAAATATAAGTAGTTAAGTAGTAATACCTAAGTCTAGATAAAGTGAGTGTTGAGGCGCGGAAGCAGATGAGCTGCGGCGGAGGCGAAACTGGTAATGTGTACAGTATTCTGTAAGAGAGTCGTAGTCTCCTTAAATTAACACGTGGTAAGTGTTAACTATAATTAACTGTTTTAATTAGCTAATAGTAGCAGTTTGGTGGTAGTACAGAGGAGCTGTTAATAATCATTTATTTCAGCATGACGGAGCCACTGACTTCCGCAATGTATACTATTATCTCATGTGCTATGTATGTGTCCACCTCCTAATCCGTACCTTGGCAACTATCCGTCATCTACGTTTGGTTATAGGGAGACGGGGAAAGCCTTTCGACACTGCACACTTACATTACATCACTGTACACTGTACACTAATACACCCGACTATTACTGACGCATGTGCTTATCTGACTGTTATCTGATGTACCACAAATGGAAGGCAGAACCGTAATATTCGCAGTTGTATTAAAACAACCTATACTGTTAGTCAGGCTATAATGCTGACTTGTACTATTAGTACTAATCAACCAAACGCTGCTGATGTATACTGCTTCCTATAAAGGTCTAGCTCAGAAACATTGCGTAGGTATTAATGGCCAATATTTGGGAGAGGGGTAGGCTTCACAAAGTATTCCAAAATGAATTGATAACTCCGTTCTAAGGAACGCTAGGGACTAGCTGTGTCTCGTTACCAAACCTGGCTGTTTGTAGGCCCATTACTGAATCGACACTGTTTGGCGAGACACGCAATCACGACATGGGGAAGATTTAATAAATGAGAAGTGACGATAGAATTACCACTTCAGGCCATCAATAACAATCGCAATATGTTCTGCTACAGACTGAATCTACGGTGCGCTTGTGCAAGTTGTGTGTTATCATAATGAAGGGGTAGACTGCCGTAAGAAGGTTACTAAGATGAGTACGCGAGTAGGGACAATTACTAAAACATGCCTTCCTCAATGGCAGCTGGACTCCTCAGGACCCTGCCTTAGGATTGAGAAAGACATGTGAAGAATGTTTAGGGAGCGTGATTTGTTAGAATTCGTAGCAGTGTTCTTAGTGAACCTATGCGCTTAGGTCTAACAGTCACGTACTGGGGCAGTTATTGTAACCGGTTACATGCCATAGATATGGGTTCGTTCGTTATGTTAGAATCGTAAAATTAACGTAACTAAATAATGAAATTCTTAAGCGCAAGCGTAACGTTCTCCTTATTGACTATGTCATCCTATATAATATCTTTGCGACCTCTTGTCTTATTAGCTTCATACTTTACTGTTGTATTGTTTGATATGATTTGATATTATTAATGTATGTGTATTAACAGTGAATTCCCAATATTAACTTCACCTTGTATCCCCTCCCTGTCCCCTAGCTTTCAAAGTCGGGACAGGGCTGCCCTAAATTGGGAATTCAGTCCTCTATGTCGGTGGGAAGGTGACCAGTCAGGGACGAGCCTTACAGGGTCGTGCGGAAATGGCGGGGCACGACCCTTTCCCCTCCGGGGGAAACCGACCTTAGTTTTATGAATTATTATGATTTAGGAAAAACGAAAATTTTATTCAGCCTGGGGTAATTTAGGAACAGTCACACAGTGCTTCGGTAACGTGTCCAAAGTCGACTGATAACACTCTCACTTGTATTCAGAGCTAAAGCCACAGTACGTTGCCGGGAACCAGCTTCTATCATTCCCACGGCTCTGAGCATTTCTTCCCTGCTTAAATGACGTCGCCGCTCCATAATAACGTTGGTTTTAATCAGTAGTAGGGAAACAGTAGCACTAATAATGTCTTCAATGCGTTGTATGTTTTTATAGGGAAAATATTGACAGCTGATTTTCATCTTTTACTCGAATTTGATTCACAGTTCCTGATTCAAATTATGAAATGCACCAAAAAGGATCCATATAAATTTATAAAATCATAAATTTATTACAAAGCCACATCTCAATCTCAAGAAATCCGCATAAAAATGCTTGATCCCTAGACACTTTTGATGTGTGTATTTACTAGCTGTGCCCGCGACTTCGTCCGCGTGCCATAAGATTTTTTCTAAAATAGTGGTAGCTTAAGTTACTCCTTAATACATCAGCTATCTGCCAGTGAAAGTTCCGTCAAAATCGGTCCAGCCGTTCCAGAGATTAGCCGGAACAATAGACAGACAGACAGATGGACAGACAGAAAGACAGACAAAAATTGTAAAAAATGTTATTTTGGTATATGTAGTACCTACCGTATATACATTGATATGCATGTAGTAAAAGGTTTAATTTTATTTATTTGTATGTATAGATGCAGGCATTAGGCTGTTTTGCCGAACACATTTAACATAAAGTTTATTTCATGTTTAAAAGTATAAAATATAAGTAGGTACGATTAAAATGACTCCAACTTTTACCAGTTCAATGATGTAATATTGAATTCCAATCTTCGTCACTCTTAAAGAAAAATATGAAAGTGATATGATTGAACATAACATAAAGTTGCAACAAATTGTGCAAAGTATAAATCTCAAGAAAGGCACGAATGTGTAAAAGTGTATTTTCCGATAAGTAAGCCAGTCAACTGGCATAGCCACTGGCGCGAGTTAAAAGCACTAGGTTACTGTCTACTGCCTACTGGTCCTGTAGATAAATAAACTTAGGGCGCTTTCTAGTCTGTTCGGTCTTTAATTTGGATGTAATAGTTTATGATGATAAGACAGGGAAGAATTGGCATGCTAAATTCTGGCTTTTTTACAATTTAGGGACGTATTTAGGGACGCACAGAACTGGAAAGTGTGGCAGAAAATATGGGAGGCTTATACCCACTCACTGTTGGGTATAAGCCACCGGTTTCGATTCCGGGTTGATTTGATGATGATGAACAATTTACAGTTACGATTTTATGAAATACGGTTGTAAAATAATTAGGTTTTTGTCTAACAGAATATAAAAACATTAAATTGCCTTATTAACCATTACTGTGTGGTTTTGCTGAGCAATTTGCTGAGCAATCGAAATATTTAGTGAGGGACTCGTAATAATATTCATACCATATCTTTATTATTAGTTGTCTTTTACTATTTTTAATTAATTAACTAACCATTTATGATATTTATTAAGAGATCTATTAATTATTTGAGTTAGGAAATTATAATTATTTTGTTAGATTAAATTATGAACATTGTATACTAATAATAGTGTATTATTAATCTGTGTGTTTGTAGTTTAGGATGTGTTGCTGTTTGTCAAATATGATCCTTTGCGATTGAAATAAATGATTCTATTGAATTGGTCCAGACAGCGATGTTGTGCTCAAAATTAAGTTTAAATAAAAAAGTGTTTTTTTTATGTATGGCATCTCGCAGTTCAGCCTCTGAGGCTGGCTTCTGCTTAACCGGTCTAATCCGGTGGATGCCTAGAATTTAAGGCCTCCAGCCAGGGCAGCAAAATCATCTGTATTAAGCGACAACTCGCTAAGGGCACCCCCTGTGGGGTACGGGCCTCGGCTTAGGGTGTCGCTAGGTGAGGGCAGCAAAGGGACTGGCTGGATCTGAGTAAGAGTTTTAAACCCTCTATTTGTGGGCCTATGTATCATAATCAGCCTGTCTTTTCCCTATTTTGTCGGGGCCGATCGACTTCCAGTCTAAACGGATGTAGGTGAATACCAGGTTTTTTATTTGGAGCGACTGCCGATCTGACCTCTATAGTGCAGTTGTTGCAGGGTAATACGATAGCCCTTGGTAAGTGTGCTTACTTATGGGAGCAGGTTTCCGGTACAGAAAAATCTGCGCGATCGGTGTAATAATGATTGCATATAAACTTGCCTAAAAAATTGAGATAATTTAACCTGTTTGTTTATATGTGAGCGCATAGGATAGCATAGAAATTAATACCTGCACCGATCGGTACCGACCCGCACCGTAAGTAAGCAAGTACCGTAATAAGTAAGTAAGTAAATTTTATTTGTTGAAACATGGAGTACATGAAACATTACTTGCAATATAATAATGGGATACAGAACAGTTCTAACATGTTCGGCCACGTATCGTGGCGTACAAATTGGTAAGAAGAGATTGTCATTATAAATGACAATTCCAAATTACAATTATTCCAAAAATACAATCATCATCACCATCAGCCTATTATGTTCCCACAGCTGGGACACAGGCCTCCTCCCTGTGAGAGGGAGTGGGCTAGTACTTTGGTAGATGTCACATGTCTTCGATTTTTTTGTTGTAGGACATTCCGGTTTCCTCACGATGTTTTCCTTCACCGTTTTTGAGAGGAAAAAAATACAATAGATTACAATAACATATAAAAAGATACAACATTGTCTTATCAAAAACGAAGGAAATTGTAGCAGAGTTTATGAAAGATCATAAACTCTGCTATACTGTAATATGCTTTTTCAGTATTAAACTCTGCAATTTACTGTTTAGATATATTATATTTAATGTTTTGAGTGATTTGGGCAATTTATAAAAAATGGTTGGAGCAAAAGATATTTTCACGCATAAGAGTAGCTTTTTTCGGAAACCTGCTTCTTTATGTAAGCACCCTTAAACTGATTGTCAGACTTTCGGGCCACTATCTATAGCCGTTTCTCCCAGCTGTCATTTGTATATCTTTGACAGTCGTAACAGGCAGTCAAGAGAATTCATGTCACTTGGTCCTCTCGGCTCTTAAACTAGTTTAAAACACAAAAAAACTTACTCCAAGAATAAACGCTGGTCCCCTTAATAATGTTGAAGAGGAACACGCCCCCCAGCTCCCTTGCTTTGTTGGGGTCCACGGACGCCAGCCGTGCCTTGATTTTGCTGACCAGGTCTGCTTTCTCTGACTTCGCTTTTGAAGTGTGCTCGCTGTGTGATGCTCCCTGGAATTTATGGTGAGAGGGTTTGTGAGTATCGAGCGAGCAGGAATGGAAGTTCCTGTGTCAGTTACGAGGTCAATATAGGCACGCCTTTTTTTAAGCTTTTGGGGATATCAAGCCTAATGTGATAATATATTATCTTTACATAGTATAAAACAAAAACAAAAATGACTGCCTTCCTGCATTATTGAATGCCTCGTTGGTCTAGTGGATGCAATTGCGACTGCTGAGCATGAGGTCCTAGGTTCGATGCCCGGGCCGGGGAAAGTGCTATTGGGTTTTTCCTTCCGTATTTTCGCAGTAGCAGTCACGAAGTTTGAATTTGTGCCCGATTGATGCCAATAAGCTCGACCCGTATTACATGGGTCTTATACATAACTGGCGAAATCTGTGTGTACTATTAGGTACACCTCTGCCTTACCCTTCGAGGATTGCAGGCGTGATGTGATGGTTTATTGTAAATGAATAATGAGTCGTGGTTGTAAATGTAACTACAATCGCATCGCACACTTTTGTTCTAAATATGCCAGCATAACAAGCTTCAACAATCTCTCAAATTTCTTTAATAGATTTTCAACCTTATCTTTAGAGAATACTAGCTGTCCCGCGCAACTTCGTCTGCGTCACATTTTCCCCATTTTTCCAACATTTTTCATTGCTGCTCCGCTCCTATTGGCTGTAGCGTGATGATATATATGATAAATGGGCTATCTAACGCTGAAAGATTTTTTCAAATCGGACCAGTAGTTCCTGAGATTAGCGCGTTCAAGCAAACAAACAAACAAACTCTTCAGCTTTATAATATTAGTTTAGAGATAAATACGGTTCAAGGTTGATTGGGAAAATTTGACAGATTTGGGTAGCTTGACCTAATGGCGTCTGTATGTACTTAATTAATGATGATGTCATGCGGCAGTGGTTTAGATAATTATGATGCAGTCGCAATGGCAATTAGTTTTCTAATAAAATATATTCGAACCCCATTTTCTGGCTTACACTAAAAATCTGAAAATTATTTTAGTAATTTAAATAAAATTACACTTTCAAAGGCACCTTTATGATTAAAATTGTACTTATTTTCTACATTAATTTCAGTTTTTGTATTATTTGCATGAATATCAAACTCATTATAAATCTAAATATTATTGATGAGGCTTCATTTACATATTATGTAGATATCTTTTGAGTGTGAACGTTAAAAAATATATATAATTTGACTAACAAATGCATTGAATAAATGAAGTCTGGATAGTCCGAACCGAATATTGTAATTTTTCTACCACTAATTAAAACTAAATTCGACATAAATAAGATAAAATCGGTATTTGAACGGCCTACCACAAAATTAGATCCAGGAGTTTATTCGTTGAAAACCTTATGAAAATGTAAGTACTTAAACAATAAACTCAAACAGATTTTTGTAAGAACTTCTCCTATGATATAGTTAAAAATCTATGTAAATTGGTTACAATAATGCCATAAAGCGTCTTGGTAGATTTAATTACCCAAATTTTCCTAATATTAACATCGATAACTCACTACAAAGAAAATCACGCGAACGCAAACTATATATTATTTTCACTCCCGCCATTTTCTACGAACTACTAACAAAATCAAAGCTTCCAAATTCAAAACGTGACGTTATTTTTTTAACACGCCTATCTCATAGACATTTTCAATATTATTTTGTGCGCAGTGAAATGAGGTAATATACGTAACTTGAGTTAACTTACCATAATGTCGTGTGTCAGGTAACGTTGTCAGGTCCACAGTGGCTCAGTCAGATGCTCAGAGCTTTCACTCTCAAGATTGCAAAACGTACTTTGTGTACGCTCCAATTTTGTGCCCATGCGTTCTGCTGCGTGTAGGATAAACCTGTTTTGGAGATATGCACCGCATGAATATGTAAGAGACGTTGAGTCAAGCTTTTGATTAAGCATAAGTATCAGTATGCCTATATAATATCGTGTATCAGTCTACTGAGGCTGGTGGCCTAGGAGTGGGCACACACACAGGCCCCCTCAAACCTTTGATTTACAAAGGAAACAATTTTTTTGAACTGCTATACTATAAACCAGAACTACTATATACAACTGCCGCTTTAAATCAGTGCCATTTACGATTGATTGCGTACGCTAAATAACGACCTTATTACACATTGGTAATGCAGCTAATGGCACCTGTGAGGTTTAAATGAGAAAGATTGAATGATAATGTGATTTTACTAACTGGCAAGGGCCGTAAGAACTTACACTTAATTTTTTACAAGTCCCAATTTTCCGGTGCCGAATAATTTTTTTATATATTCCATTTATTAAATTGTTATAATTTATAATACATAGATGCAAGTTTAAGCAGTGTATCTATTATATCAGTATTTGTAAAAGTAAACGGGAATAAATGCAATTAACAGTCTTTCCATTTCCGTCCGTGTGGTTCCCCTACTATTCGTATTGACATGATAACGCATACTTTACTTATACTTTTGTCATATCTGTGCGCGAAGAATGTTTTCACTTTTTATTTTACGCGCATTGTTGGAATAATCATATTATTAATAATATTATTATTTTAACAGCAATCATTTGTTTTATCAAATCAAATCAAATCAAATAATCTTTATTTGTGAACACAGGTATTAAAATAAAGGTCTTATTCATACATTTTAGTTGAACTCCATGTCCTACCAATGAAATTGGTGTACAAATATTTCTTTTTCTTTGTAATGTGTCTAGTTTTATACAATTCAAAGTCAGTTTCAAGATAACGAGAATTCAATGTATTATTAATCATTAATGAATCAATTATAATTTATTTTCCATGCATGTCAACGATAAATTATATAAAAGGCTAATTTTGTAATGTTGTAAATAATGTCAATTAAATAATCAATTAATTAAAAATAAATTATAATAAAGGGCTAGTAATGTCATATTTTATCATTTAAAAATTCTTCAATAGAGTAGTACGTCTTATCTATTAGAAATGAATGTAATTTACTTTTGAATTTGCGGACATTATCTTCACTCCTTATACATTTTGGTAATTTATTATAGACCTTTGGAGCCATTACAAAAATACTGTTTCTGTATAGTGCAGTACTAGATCCGACTGTTTGTAACCGATCACAACGGCGCTGACTAGTTACTCGAGCAAATTTATGTAAATTATTTTTTACGAACATAGACGTTTCATAGATGTATAACGACGGCATAGTTAAAATTTTCGTATTTTTAAAAAACGGTTTGCAGCTGTCTGTTGTCTGCAAATTATAAATAGCTCTTATGCACCTTTTTTGGCACTTAAATACCATATCTTTACCCGTGGCATTACCCCAAAATATAATTCCATATCTCAATGTTGAAGCTACTAGACCATGATACGCCGTTAACACTGTTGCTCGATTGGCCGTTTTACTTAACATGTGCAAAGCATAGGAATGTTGGTTTAGCTTACTGCATACTTTGTCTATATGGGAATTCCATTTTAAATTGTTTTCTATGTTCAGGCCAAGGAATTTAGTCACTTTTGCTTCATTAATAGTTTTGTCCTTGTATTTAATATTTAAGTCCAGATTATAATTTATTCTTTGTTGAAATGTCATTAATACTGTTTTATCAAAATTTATAATCAAATTATTATTCTGCAGCCAATTCACAGCTGATAGTATAGTATTATTAATCTCAGCTTCCAATGTACTTACCTCGTCACTATTAAAAAGTAAAGTGCTGTCATCTGCAAACATTGTCATAGGATATGATGATGCTGTCGGAAAGTCATTAATATAAATAATAAATAGCGGCGGTCCGAGTACACTACCTTGTGGCACTCCATAATTTACCGCTCTCCGACTGGATTTATATGTTAATTCGTTTTTTTTGGAAATTCTACTAATGGACGTTATTTGTTGTCTATTAGACAGATAAGATTCTATTAGATTTGATATATTTCCTCTTATTCCGTATGCGTTAAGTTTATTTATTAGTAATTTATGGTCTACGCGATCAAAAGCTTTTGACATGTCCATATAAAGCGCTAGAGTTGGTAGCCTCTTATCCACTCTACTGGTAACCATATGTAAGAAATCGTAGATGGCCATGTCAATAGATCTGTTTTTCCTAAAACCTTTCTGGTTATCAACGAAAAGACAATTTTTCTCAAAGTATAAAGTAAGTTGATTATATATTGCTTTCTCGAATATTTTTGAAAAAATCGGTACTAACGCTATAGGTCTGTAGCAGGACATATCTTCTCTGTTGTCTTTCTTGAAGAGAGGTTTTATAATTGTAAGTTTTAATTCTTCTGGGAAGTAGCCATGGTATATGCACATATTGATAAGATGACTCAACACAGGAGCAATTATTGTGGATACCCGTTTAATAATATTTGTACTTATATCGTCATACCCAGTGCTAGACGTATTCTTTAGTGACATAATAATTTGGTGAATGTCTTGTGGTATTGTAGGAGACATAAACATGGAAGTAATGCTACTGCTTATTTTATGTTTATTATTATTAATGTCTAAATTAGTAACTGGTTTCACTTGATCTACAAAGTAATCGTTAAAAGCTTGTGCTATTTCAAGAGGATTAGTTAAGATTTTGTCATTTGTTTTGATTTTTGTTATGGTTTCGCCTGGCAGATTATGCTTACTATTATTTTTATTTATTACTTTCCATGTTGCTTTACATAGATTCTGAGCTGATTGTATATAACGATTATTATGGGCTCTCTGTGTGAGGTTTATTACTTTCTTCAGCCGATTTGAAAGCTTTCTAAAGTTTATTTTATTTTGTTTATTTGGTAGTAACCGGTATTTCCATAGCAATTCTCTTTTTCTTTTACTGCAAATCCTAATACCACGACTAATCCATTTTGCTTTTTGTTTAGTCGATATCCGTATTTTTATATTTGGGAAGCATAAATCATACAGCAACTTAAACAGGTCATAGAATAATTTGAATGACTTAGCGGGATCCGTTTCCTCGTATACGTCAGCAAAAGTGATAGCTTTGATGTTGTTTATGAATTTCTGAATATTTTCTATTGAGTAATCTCGTTTACTTGAAAACCAGTAATTTAAGATACATGTTCGTCTAACTGGACATCGTAACAGTTGTGCCGTATGATCGGATACCGCCAGCTCTAAGACTCTCCTTTTGATCCTCGTACATTGTGAATTATGTTATCTATGCAAGTCCCACTGCTTAATCTTGTTGGAACCTTTATTTCAAATTTGAGATTGTAACCCGTAATAAGATATTTGAATTGGTCCAAACATGTGGTCTTTTTTAAAAGATTTATATTGAAATCGCCGCATAGAATAAGTTTTTTGTTAGTGTGTAATGATAAAGACTTTAAGAGAATATTCAGGTTATTGAAAAATAAATCAAGTTTACTTTTTATGTCCCTATTATGTGGACTCCTATAGACACACATCACAATGATGTTGTGGTCAGTAAGTTCTACTGCGCAACATTCAATTATATTAGAAACACAGTACTTTTCCACCGACTCCAAAGCTCTATACTTGATTCCTTTTCGGATCATTATACATGTACCTCCATGTCGGGATTTCCGAGTAAAATGAGTAGCAAGTGTAAAATTAGGAATATGCAACAAGTTAACATCAGATAATATCATATTATGCTCCGAAAAACACAGCACATCAATTATTTTTTCTGAATTTAATAGTTCATTAAGTGCGACAGTAAACATGTGAGATTTGTTCAAGAGACCATTTATATTTTGATGCAGAATATTAATATGTTTATACACGAAAAAAGTTTTCTTGTTCACAAGATTTTCATCTGCAGAAGATTCACATTTGGTCGATGATATCTCTGTTGTGGTTAAAAATAAATTGTGAAAGATATTACGCATACCGCAGTCATTAATTTTTCTATTGAATTTAGAGAACATAGTAAAGTCATATAAAAGATTTAAATTGGAATCAAATGCAGTTGCGTAGTTATATGTTTGTAAGTCTAGATGTAATAAATTATTAAATGTCTCTATACGCCAATTAAACATTGTCGAGTAGTCACTTAATTTAAAAGTAGGAGCACATAAGATTATATTCGTATTCTGTACTGTCATCAATGTCTCCCTTAGTTTCATGATGATATTAACATAATTTTCAGTATGTAAAAAGTCTTCTTCTCCAATTAAAACAACACAATAGTCATAAATAGAATAATCAATTAGTTTTTTATGTAAGTCTTTAATAAGTCTAAGTATGCCACAATTCGGCGTGATGTAATGACACACTTGAAAGTTTTTAAAAGTCTCTTGAGCTGTGGACAAGACTTTGTTATTTTTATTCGTACTAACAATGCACAGTTTTCTTTTTATGGGGATTGAAGAATGGTCATCACTTTCTTCCTTCTGTGTTGTTCTATTATCTAGTCCTACCGTTGAAGCATTAACCGTATCTTGTTTTTGCAAAAATTGTTGTGTATTTCTTGTCTTCTTCTGTGACTTTTTTTGAGACTTTGGGCGTGGAGTAGATGTAAGTGAGCTTGTATTAGGAGTTTCCACTTCAGTCGTTAATATTTTTGTAGCCTTTTTTAACACATCATTTTTGCTTGTTAATTCAGTCACGGATTTTTTAAGCTGAGCATTTTCTATGTTTAAGTTCTCTATCTCTTTGTGTGCCGAGTTAAGTTGTGAAGTAAGTTGTGTAATTTGGTTTTGCAGTTCCTGTACTTGTATATTGTTTTCGTCACTTGATAGGTTAGGTAAGCTACTAGTGCTGCCATCTAACTTCGAACTGTCAAGGCTATTTTCTTCGGACATTTGTAAAGATCGTGTCTTTGTTTTTCTGAACGTAATGTTGTCAAAGAAGTTCATTGTCTATTGAAATTGGATATTTTTAAATTCTGATAAAAATGGAAAAAGATATGCTGGATCTGAGATTCGAACTCGCGCTTTCAACCTCTATAGCCACTAAGCCATTTGATCGCTACGGTCGTAATCGAAATTGGTCCTCTGTTAGTAAGTATATGTTCCGTTACTTTTTATTTGAATATCGGAGGTGAATTGAAAATAATTTGTTGCTTTGTATGTATCGTTAAAAGTTTTTGTTGTAACTCACTGTTTTGGCTTGACTTTGAGTAGTTTTATAGTGTTGTCCAGCGTGATTATTGTTCACTGGTGTAAATAATGTCACTTCCAACGATAATTCACTTAGAATGACAGTCTTCTTTTAAGTTTACAGCGTCGGGATTTTAGTCGTATTTATCTTCATTGTTTGTGAATATTTTCACTAGATAACATTTACATTTGAGCATTGTAGTCCACTTTCACTAATTAAACACTTCAGAGCACTTAAATTGTACAGAAACTATTTTTAATTATTATTTGATACGGAGCTGTTGTTAACGAAGCGACAGTGGCGCCATACTATACATTTAAATTTATTCGTTTTGGTAATAATCAGCTAGAGCTAACTTTGATAAGGAGAATAGGCAGCAGCAGTAGCCAACATATAGCTTTTTAGAGTTCCGTACCCAAAGGGTCAAACTGGTCTATCCGTCTGTCACCAGGCTGTATCTCATGAACCGTGATAGTTAGCCCTTTGAAATTTCTACAGATTATGTATTTCTGTTGCTGCTATAACAACAAAATACCTACTAAAAACAGAATAAAATAAATATTTTCATTACTCATACTCTGAAAGGAGGTCTGAAGTTGCCTGAGGAGCGGGTTGAAAGTAATACTTTTCATTCCTAGGGAGAATCACTTTCAACTAGCAGATGCCAAATTATAAAAAAAAACTAGTTCTATTTTCACATTTTTATTGAACCATGTTCCAACTTTCTATGCAGCCACGATGTAAAATTGAAATAACTTAAAGTTAAGTATTGTTTAAAGAATCTATATTTTTTTAATAACTATTATAATTTAGTTTAAACAATTTCTTTAAAATAACAGATTTGGGCAAAATATTTACCATTTTTTTCAATGATGAAAATGAAAAATAATAGCTGAATAGCTGCCTGGCCACAGAAAAAAAAACAAAATAGGCGGGAAAAGTTGTTGATTTATGTAAAATAACATTTAAGTACTTACCTCACAGTGTTTACCTCGGGTTAAAGACTTATTTAGTCCCTCGAACTATTGGCGCCCTCACCCGTCTCGGGGCTAAATAAGTTACTTTCACCCTTATGGTAACAATGTACTATTAAGGGGGCCCCATACAATAAAGGGATTTTCTTGCTCGTTTTTATTAATGATGATTCGGAACCGTTCGTGCGCGAGTCCGACTCGCACTTAGCCGGTTTTTATCAATAGTCATCACCTGCGTGGCCTCTTCCCTATGTTGAGGTCAACTTTCAATCTAACCAGATGCCAGCTGCATCTGGTTAGGTTGCCAATACTTTACGTGAAGTGAATCACACAACCCAGTTAGGGGTCATGCATAAATTACGTCACACGAATTTTATGATTTTTTGCCCCTCCCCCCGTCCTTGTCACAACTGGTCACATTTGTGAGACTCCCCCTCTCCCTAGTGTGACGTCACATATTTGGCAAATTTACATTTAAACATTTTTGAATGAAAACAGCGGTTTCGAAATCAGTTTTATTTCCATTTAAATAATTTTATAATAAAATTATATATCTGTTTAAATATAAGATACCAATTGTTTTGTCAACCACTCGCTCTACTAGTGTTACGCGCCGACCGCCTAGGCGCCCTTTGGTAAATGCCACCAAACGCATATAGTAAAGTAATAGTTTAAAGTACGTTTTTAAAACTTAGATTTATAATAGATTTTGAAATGTGACGTCACGAAATTTAGGACTCCTCCCACCCACTTGTCACACTTCGTCCCCTCCCTCCCCCTTAACGTGTGACGTAATTTATGGATGCCCCCTGATTGGGTAACACGATACCCCCTGGTATGACTGGTTGTCAGATTTTCAGGCATCTGACGTTCGGTTACAATCAACCTATAACGTTGGCACTGCTAGGACACATATTTCCTTTCTGTGCCATGGAGTGGAGTGGCCGTACCCCACCACGCGGCCCCAGTAGAGCTTGGTCGGACTTCCCATCATGATGGTCTGCCTAGCCTTTTTCACACTATGTCAGCATATAGTATGGGGTCAGCTCCCACTCTAAGCGCGCAGCTGAATAATAGTTCCTACTACACATGGAGCGACTGCCTATCTCCACAACCAAGTTAGTACAGGGAAATACGATATCCCTTAGTAAGAGTTGTTGTCTGACTTTCAGGCCACTGACTACCTGTAAAGTGTAACGGCAAACATCGATCTACAAATGACAGCCGGGACCAACGGTTTAACTGCTATCCGAGGCACAGAGGAAACTCGGTGTGTAATGGGCAGTCTACCATCGACGGACCAATCTAGGCAAGCAACCCATGCGGCTGTTATTCGTAAGCCACGAGCTCCTCAGTCCTCCCCCATAACGACTGTTTTTAGTCCATAATTTAATTTTTAGTCTTATTTGAATTAAGTAATGGGTTTTATTTATTTTAATTTATAAAAAAGGAACAATAGCTACATTATGCGATATTACAATCATAAATAAACCAATAATAAATAAACTTTAAATTGTTAGGACATAAGCTGTTCATGCGTTTGTAGGTCACATTATTTTTCTCCCACCACTATCTGGCAGTTTGAGTACTTTAAGCGACCTACCCAAAATGTCCTTTCTTTGGTATTGATATTGACTACACGATAACTGACAAATGCTTGCACTGACTGGACAGGTCCACTCAAATCTGTGTGGTTCTTTCTTCAAAAGACCATTTCAGATACTAATCTGCATAGTCCTCATGTAAATTGAGCAATGTCTGGACTTTAAAAGAGTAACAAGTTAACAGAGAACCTCCGAGTTTGTTTCGGCTGTTTCTTCTCAGAGTAGTCAGGTACGAAACACCGGCCCCATCCAACTTAAAAAAAAAATTACGTGTAAAAGTGTTTGTAAAAACCTACTTGCAAAATAAACATCATTTATCATAACAGTTATATCACTTAATAAATTGTTAGGACATAAGCTGTTATTTTATAAAAAAAGGAACAATAGCTACATTATGCGATATTACAATCATAAATAAACCAATAATTAATAAATAAACTTTAAATTGCTAGGACGTAAGCTGTTCATGCATGACAGTTATATCACTTAATAAAAATATAAAAAGGAGAAAAAAATATAAAGTCCTATACTTATACTATAATTACAAAATCAAAAAAATATTTAATCCAAGAGGTCAAGTGCCTCATACAAAATGCTTTGAAACTGTTTTATGGAGCATGTAAATATGTCGATGTGTGTTTAAGCGGTCACCAGTACACATTTTCCAACTAAGTATGCATCAAGCACCTAAAAGGGTGTTTCCTTTAAAACCAATAAGCTTCAAGGTCCAATATCCTAAACGTTATGTAATGGTTTTGAAAGACATTGCATAACGTTTGGGATAACTGCAGTAAATAGTGAAAGTGGGTTAGAGTGATGATAATGTGTTTAACTGTTTACAGATTGACACAGGCCGCGGTAATGATCATCGACTATTGTCTAGCTTTACGTTACCCACTTATTTCGTCGTTTGCATAGTTCACTACGTTAGAGTTTGTGATGTTCAATACAAGACCTTAAAGGTACACCCTTTAAGGTCTTGTATTATGACGATAGTAATGTGCCCGACAGGATTTCTCAAAAACCAAAGTATTTATTTTAAACTCCCCCCTCTACCACCCTGTTTGAGCCTTTTAGGGGAGCCATCGAATGATAGATATACCGGCTATAGTTATGCGGTTCTTCTATTGTTCTATTGATACTTTCTAAAACATCCTCTTCTTGACCTATGATAGCGCTGTTGCATAACGTTGCTAATGTCACATTATTACAACTATACCTATAGGTACTTCATTAGAAACTCAAACTCAAAAACTCAAGCTCAAAGCATTTATTTCAATCAGACCATTACAGGCACTTTTGAAAGTCAAAAAACAAAATAAAACGCGAAGCTACAGTCCCAGTCACAAGGCATAATAACTTGTGAAAGTACTGTAGTTGCCCATTCCGCAGAAATGTTGATTTTACCCTACGTTTCTTTATCACCATCTTCCTGTCATTGTTTCATTGATATAACTTACTTTTTACAAGGTTTTATTCCATTATTCTTTTTACTTCAAGTCCGTGCTCATAATACATGCACCTTTTCTTTGGATCTCTCCGTCTCCTTCCATCAAAATTTGTATATACTCATCACTTACTCCTCGGTATGTATTGGTGGTCACCCATCCACGGACTAACCTCGGCAAGCACGGCTTAACCTTAAAGATCGACCCGTGCGGCTGTTATTATTTAGCCACAAGCTCCACTAGAAAGCCCTGAGAAAGAAGCGTTCAGAAACTCAAGCTACGCACTGATTTCTTACAAGTCGCATACAAAATGTTAGAAGAGTGAACTCAGACCTACAATCCAGTGTTAAATCATGACAATCCTCAATAAAGATGTGTGGAATACTTGCAAGCTCTGATAAGTAGTTAATGTTCGCTGCCGAGCCCCCAGGCATCATATGTTCAAGGATTATGCCTCTCTGCATCTGCTGGTGATGGTTCAAGTCACGAGAGATTGTTGGTTCACTTAAAACTCCGCTGTACTACGTCTGCCTGTATTTTCACACCATTGCACAAGAAACTTTTTCTTCTCAAGAAAACGCATTCCTGCCTGTGGCTTGTGTCCCAGCACGCGTAGCATGCCCACAGTAGAAACGAGTTTTGTGTGCGGAAGAATCGACATAATGACAGATAGACTATGACAATGTGTCAGTTTGTCTATTCTTTCGTCGACGTAGCCCGTCTACTGTGAGCATGCTAGGCGTGCTGAAGGAAGAACGCTTTCAGTTGATTTATGTACTTTTAAGGTGGTCACGGCTGACTATCCTAGCTCCGCCGGAGAAACATTATATCTCTACTTGTGGAGTTCTACGTAGTTAGTAAAGCAATACTCGCAATAATACTACTGACAATATGCGCATAGCTAATTCTATCCTACTATACAGTCAAAATGCGTTGTAGTCAATACTTCTCGATGAAAAGAAGCCTTCGTCCAGTTATGGATCAGTTACAGCAAAGTCAAAGCTAAAGTTAGCAAACTCTATTGCTATCTTCTACACTTTAGACCACACACCATTTTTCACGCGTTTCACTTCGAATTTTAATTATTTACCGATATTCGCTTGGTAAGCTTTTTTCCCTCATTTAATTTCTGGTCGGAGATTTATGCTACAATATTGAATTTAAAAAAATGTTTTGTGGGTCCGATGTGTGGAAATAAATATCATAAACAGATACGATAAATTAGATCTCTTTTGTTTTCTTAAAAACAGGATAGTTATTATAAAGCAGGCCTAAAAAATTAGTTTTTATACTAACTCAAGAGGACCCCGTGGCCTTTAAGTTTTGTCCGGTCTGCTCTCTACCGCCTAAGGTTGGAACGAATAGCGTTGGGGTTTCGTCAAACTAGTTCTCGGCTGCTAATACAGATGTCTCTTTCCTATAACGCGTGTGTTTGACGTCACGAATGACCTGCACCGAGTTCCTTTGTACAGTTTGACCATTTTAAGTGTACAGTTTAAGGTGGTACTGCTTGTCAAGAATAAATGCATCGATATGTCAAACTTGGTTAATTTATTTTTTGTTCTGTGTTTTTCCGCCTGCACAGATAAGTTGACTGAAGTGTATAATTCTGAGGTGGGCTTAATACAATCGAAAGCTTCACCTGTTGTTCTGAAGACCTAATGACGTAATGGAAACGTTTTTGTTTGGTTTGGAGAGGTATCAACATATACAAGGTGTTGTTTTGCATCCTCGTCAAAATTCAGGAGGTTGTCACAAAAGACATAAATAATCAAATTAAATTACAGTAAGTACCTAGTTAATTATAAATTAACGCCGATTTTTTTGGTTGTTTAAGTTTGTCAGTATATCATAATAACCCCGCCTAACGCGGTTGGATTAGGATTGGTTGGATTAGGTTGGATGATGTCACAAGTCTTCGAATTTTTAGTTCTCGGACATGCCGGTTTCCTCAAGATGTTTTCCTTCACCGTTTTTGAGGGCAGCGGTGATGAAATAAATTACACAAAGTGTTGCGCCTGCCTGGGTTCGAACCCACGGCTTACTGCTCGTAAGTCGGGGCTGCTACCTCTGGGCCACCGCTGCTCTCAAAGTATGTAAGCGTGGGTATAGGGCGAGAATGAGACGAACCGCGTTTAAAACAAGGTTGGTTCACACTTACCAATTTCTGTAAATAAGAAAAAAAAAATGTACTTACCCATTTTATTATTGATTCGAGTCGAGAATCATTAGCATACTTACCTCCTTGAATTTGACGAGGGTGCAAAACAACACGTTGTAGAAATGTAGATGCCTTTCGCTGAATTGAATTACCAGATTTTTTTACCAGCAGATTTTTAAATGAAGACATTTTTAACCATATCATCAAAATATCCGTCCGCCTATATCGGTGCTGGGGAAGTCTGCTTGTAAAGTCGCAATACATAAATCGAGCAATATAAAATCGGTTTATCTACAATCGGAACTGAGGACCAAAAATTTTCCGTTTTGTCTTTTGCTACAACCGATTTTGTGTATAGATTCAATTATTAATAACGGACCATTCTGACGCAATTTAGGTACTTCTGAAATAGATGGCAATACTATCGATGCAACCAATTATATACCCAGACTCCCAGACAATTATAATTTCAAATGATATGATTTGTTTGCAATGCTACGTTCTTAGCGAGAGAAATGAATAATTGTATCTTCTTATTTACATTTATTCATGAAAATATGTTTGTATCATAAGATTTAATGAAAAAATGCACAATATTATGTTATTTTATATGTAGAAGCTCAAGTTACCTTTTGCAGCAAATAAGTTTCTTCCCGAGCAAATATTACCATGTTTTTTTAAAACCCATGAGATGTTCAAATTTCAAAGAGGAGCTCGTGGCTAAAAATAATACCAGCCGCACGGGTCGATCTTTAAGGTTAAGCCATGCTTGCCGAGTTTGCTCCGAGGATGGGTGACCAAAATTACATGCCGAGTTTCAAGTTAAGCCGTTGGTCCCGACTGACATTTGTAGATCTTTGACATTCGTTACAGGTACAGGACAACCAGTCTTACCAAGGGGTGTAGTATTACTCCGTACTAACTGGGTTGTGGAGATCAGATAGGCAGTCGCTCCATGTAAAATACTAGTATTCAGCGGCATCCAGTTAGACTGGAAGCTGACCCCAACATAGTTGGGAATAGGCTTGGCAGATGATGGTCACTAGCTGTTCAAGAACACGGAGGGCTCGTACGAGTGCCTCTGCAGGTCCGGCTACGAGGTGGACGAGGACGGCGTCAACTGTCGCGACGTGGACGAGTGCGAGCGCGGCACGCACACCTGCCAGCAGCTGATCTGCAACAACACTAAGGGCTCCTACGAGTGATCGTGTCAAGATGGCTACGAGAATCATAGTGAACGCTAAAGACGCGCCAGACGTGTCCTGGAATGGACGTGTGAAATTATCGGTTTCACTAACACTAGCCGATTTACCGATGATTCGTAGTGATTAGATAACTCTTGTGGGTTGCCTACCAACAGATTTATTCGAAAAGGGCATTGGGTAAGTTTGTATGAACCAGTGGCATGATTTTTTTTCACAGCGGCCACAAAGATAATTTTTGCTAACGTATAGTGGAATGTATGATAATATGACTCCTAAAATAATTTTGCCGAAAATTATATCGGAGCTGAAATATCTGATGTCAAAGTTGTGTTGTTCCTACTAGCAGTTTGCATACTGTTATGTATTTTATCAAAAATTAACTATTTCCTATCGTTTTCCGTATGCCATTACTTCCCAGAATTTGATCCTTAGCAGCGACACTATTGAATGGTGTAATAATATAGGGTATTTTTTCTTCAAATAAACGGGTTGGATGCCTGGTTTAACCAATGAAGCAGTTTTAGTTTTTATCAAAATCGGGCTCGTGAATCCTTTGAGTGTTTATCGTAATCGTCATACTTTCGGATTTGGCCTACCACCCAGTTAAAAATTCATCCTGTATATCTTGGCTCCGATGCATTTTAGAAATAATTATTCATAGAAGAAAATGAATGTCTTATTGTGTTCTTACTAATGAACTATTTTTCATTAGTGGCCGCAGACTTAGAAAAATCATGCCACTTTTACCCAAACCCCTTTACGATAAAATCACAGATCAGTGCCAAAATATAGATTTTGAAGCATACGGGTTGGCTGCCTACGTTTACAGAAATAATGTTGAAACAGAGTGTTCGTTTACTTAGGGATCGGTTTACGTTAGGCATTACATAGCTTGGTGTTGCTAGACTCGACGTTACGTGAAAATGAGCGATAAATTACTATTAAAATATCGCTTAAGTAGCTTTTGTCCGCAACCTTCGTCCGCATGCAATTATTATAAAAATATGACTTCCCTTTAACAAAATCCAATTCAAGGATTTTGTTAACAATTGCGTGGGTTGTGTTTTAAGGTGTGGTTTAAGTTTTTTGCACGGTACCCTAATCCTTTTTCTAAATTAAAAGTAGCATAAGTAAAAAGGAGGAACTATCAATCAAATAACATCAGTTACGTGCCTCTAAAAATTCCGTCAAAATCGATCCAGCCGTTTTGGAGATTAGCTGGAACAAACAGAAAGACAGTCAAAAATGAAAATGTCATAAGTACCGTACATAATTTCATAAGCATTAAGTAAAAACTGTAATTTTTAAATTAGAAACAGATACTTCAATTTTATGCATTCGTATGTTATAGATGTATAAATATCACGACCGGCTTATGTCAGTTTCGTGAAAAAAGACACGATGTATAAAAGATCGTATCTGTGTTGTACTGTTTGCTGAGACAACTATCTGCATGCTTCCTTACTCCTTGAAAGTGCTTTATCACTTGTCTATAATGTAAGAGGGAACGCGTATATCGAGTTTATTCGCAACTATGCAAGTACTACGCCACTTTGATGCTCAGTTGTTCGTGCTTGGCTGAACCAAGCGACTACTTGTCTTGTGGCACCCTAATAATAAGTTTAAGGTGTATGCGCCAGGGTAGGCTGCGAAGTTCAAATTTTCTTACGTTTTTTGCAATTTGCAGGTCAGTGTCAGGTTGTGTGTTGATTAAAATATGATTTGCTACCGTAACAAAAAAAACAGTGCGTGGAGTCCCTCCGCGCGGAAGAAGAGAAACTTCGTAATACTACACGCATGCGATCCAGTGCCACGCATTCACTCTCGTTATTTTATTGAGCTTCTAAATAATATTTTAATAATGTTTTTTTGTTGTATTATTTTATTACATAATTATTACATAAGTTTATCGAGGTTATTCTACTCATGGAAATTGAGCGAAGGCTGGTCACACCGAAGAGTCGAATGCTTGACTGTTGCACGCCATCTTGCGTACCTAGTAGAACTACGTAGTCACAAATCTTGTAATAATGCCATCTCTTAGTGAGTTTTAGAAGTTTAACTTCAATATGGCTTTACAGAATTATTATCTCCTTTATTCATCTTATCATCTTATTTAATACATTTTTAAATATTTCTTAAAAAAACATAAGGAAAAAAATCATTTAAAAATATAAAAAAAAAACAAGTTTCCGCCGGTATCGGGAGCAGAGTCCAATTAAGCTACCGGTGATTAGGGCTGCCAAGACAGGAACCTCCTCACAATGCGGGCCGTATCGAGGAGTACTGCCTTCTGAATCAGGCTCTTGATCCAACCGCCAAGTGAGAGCTTCGACAGATGTTCGTCGAGGCTCTTGGCCATAAGACCACTGGCCGTTATTACAATAGGCACAATGATTTCACATTCCACATATCATTCAAATCATCAATACATTTATTCCCATTGAATGACTTTTTCATGAAATAGACATTGAATAAGTCGTTATCACCAGAGATCAAGTTGTCATTGGTTATTAAAGAGGCCGCGTTGGTTGGTATGATTGGCACCTTTGCGTGAGGAGCTCTTAGCTAATTAATAACAGCCGCTCGGCTTGATCATTAGGTGAAACCGCTAATGCCTGGGTTGTTCTGTCCACGAATTACATACCGAGTTTCTTCCGTGTCTCGACAAGCACGTTAAGCCGCTGGTCCCGGCTGTCATGTGTAGCTCTTTACTGCTATCATTTAAGCTACATCTCTGCTTTACCCCACAAAGATGGTATGTTGCTGGTATGTTGTGTTAAAAATGTTTCTCTTTCTATATCCCAATATTACCATACCTCCCAGACAAAACGAGATGACACCCGACACCATATAAAGCCAATACCACACTGAAAGCATCCACAAATAAGACAAACACACGTCTCAGATAGATACGCTAACATTTGCTACTTATATTTTAATTCTATCAGGTCTTGACTTACCCACCAACTTAGTGAGAGCACCTCCCAAACTACCACAGAAAAAAAAATCTGCCTTATTCTAATGTGTATAAAGACTTAGGATGAGTTATGGGGGTTTTGGGATGTGTAAGGAGTAAGTTTGTGGTTCCTGGCTATTTGACTAGTCCTATATAAACGCAGGCCACTTCCTTGAGTCGTATTTAACATGTTGCCAATAAAAAAAAAGTTGTTTGGAATACTTAATGGATTTCTTGTTTTCCTTTCTGGCTAGTTCGATATTACGTGGACTGTGTTTATTCGATACTTGTGTTTAACTTAACACTGTTATTGGAAATTGTAACTTTTGTTATATTGAAATTGGCTGGCTGAGAAACGGACTCTTGAAAATTTTGGATAAGTTACTTTGCCGTCTGGGTTGGTAAGTTTGCTTGTTCGATTTAATTTTGACTCTTTACAATTCTGTTATAACAAATCAGTCTATAACATGTTTGATGGATTTGACATGTTCTGTTTTTTTTTTTTTTAATTCTTATCCGGACCCTTATACGAATTTCTTTTGTTTCGTAGATGCACTTACAATTAAACTCACATACACAAACAGTCAGACCCGAAACAACCAAATGGTTCCGTGCGGAAATCGAACCCGCGACACGCAGCTCAGCAGTCAATCGCTGACTTAAATGTTTGGCACACAGATAGTTTATTACCTGGATTAATGTGTACATAGTATACTTTTTTATATATTGAACTCTGTACGGGTAAACTTCGCAGGGTTATTCTTTTATTCCTTATTCCCTTGGGTTATTCTGAAATACTGACAAGCATTGTTTTTTATTAATTAACTAGGCACCTACCGTAATTTATATTCATGATTTATGTCTTTTGTGACAACATTCTGAATTTTGACGAGGATGCAAAACAGCACCTTGTAGAATGGAGACTGACGTTACTATAACAATAGGAATAGAGTCCGAGCAACGAAGATTTCGAGCACTTGAGACTGAGAGGCGACATAACATAACATCACGCCTGTAATCCACGAAGGGGAAGGCAGAGAGAGGTGTACCTAATAGTATACCCACATTTCGCCAGTTATGTTTAAGTACCATGTAATAGGGGGCGAGCCTATTGGCACAAATCCAGATTCCGTGGCTGCTATTGAAAAAATCCTGATGGAAAAACCCAATAACCCTTTGCTCAACCCGGGAATCGAACACAGGGCCTCATGCTCAGCATTGGCGATACTATAGTCCTTAAGTAAAAACGATCCACCTTATAGGGCTTAGATGGATCGAAGAGCTCAGCGTAGATTCTAGGCTGTGCTTAGGGGCAAGATTACTGATGCTGGTGGCCTGTGTCATCACATTGATGGTCAAAGCCCCTCAAGTTTTTTCGATGCAGGGCTATGGTGAACCACTGAGTAGTTGTTTTTGTCCAGCTCGTCCAGCCATCTTTAACGAGGACCGCCGCGACGCCTTCTGACTGTATTAGGACTCCACAAAGTGGCAATTTTGATTAATTAACTAGCTGTGCCTGCGGATTCGTCCGCGCGGAATTTAACAAAAAAGTTACCTAGTTTATTTAGTTTTTTTTTGTTTATATTAATTATCATTTAGTTTTCTAAAATAAAAGTAGCCTAAGTTACTCCTTATTACATCAGTTATCTGCCAGTGAAAGTCCCGTCGAAGAGATTAGCCGGAACAAACAGACAGACAGACAGACAAAAATTGTACCGTATATACATTCATATGCATGTAGTAAAAAGCGGTTATTTTAATATTACAAACAGACACTTCAATTTTATTTATTTGTATAGATGTATAGATACATGACATGTCAATGAAGATCAAAATAACACTTATGGTCTTTCAATGCTTAGCTCAGCGTAAAAAGTAGTGAAAGCCTAGTGGTTGGAGTTTCCGACTGCCAACTCATAGGTCTAAAGTTGGAACCCAAGACACGCACCTTAGATTTTTCAGATTCATGTGCGTGAGAGGGATTTCTCGACGGCATGTAAAGCCAAGTCAGAGGCCCGTGGGCGGCATAAAAACTCTGACACCAAGTAAGGCACTAACCATAAGATAAAATGAAGCTTAAAAAGCCAAGTGCGAGTCGGACTCGCGCACGAAGGGTTCCGTATCATTATTTATAAAAATGGGTCCCTTATTCTTCCTAGTATATATTAATGATCTCCGTAGACACGTCAAGCAATTAATGGTACTGTTTGCAGAAGCTAGCACAGCAAAAAAAAACACTTTTTTGTATGGGAGCCCCCTTTAATATTCATTTTATTCTGTTTTTAGTATTTGTTGTTATAGCTGCAACAGAAATACATAATCTGTAGAAATTTCAACTGCCTAAATATCACGTTTTATGAGATACAGCTTGGTGACATACGGACGGACGGACGGACGGACGGACAGCGAAGTCTCAGTAATAAGCTCCCATTTGACTCTTAGGGTACGGAATGAGACATTACCTACCATAATAATCAAGCATTCATTCATGTTTTTATAAGTGCTAATGAAAACATAAATCAATATTTTGATTGAATCTTACGAACATCTCAGTGACGATCAAAATGCCTGATCGCTTTAGATATGTCGGATGTATCTATTAGAAAGCCTCCGTTCCAACCATCAAAGGAAATGCCCTCCATCAAAGTGGCTCAGGACGCATTCAGCTGTATGTTTTGACATACCTACCCAAATGGTTATTTGCCTTTGACTTACTCTCAGCGATCATAATAGATATTGTTACGTCGTCTGCTTTACGAGAACATTCTAGGATTACGTTCGATTAGTCATCTGTTCTGTAGGTTATGATTTGAAGTCCGATGTAATAGGGGGCGAGCCTATTGCCATCAACCGGGCACAAATCCAGACTCCATGGCTTTTACTGAGAAATTCCTGTTGGAGAATCCCAATAAAAATTCGCCCTACCCGGGCATCGAACCCAAGACCTCATGCTCAGCAGTCTAAAAAGCAAGATGGCGACATTAGTTCCCATAAAGATCATGCGCCAAAAGACCCTTGTAAATGTATAACGTAATCATAAGATGGCATCTTATCATAGTTGCTAAATGCCAATTGTATTTCTAATTTCGTTTAACAAAGGTCTGCCGGAAAAAGGATTTAGTCATCCCTTAACATCAACAAAACTGACTCGACAGGGAAACGAATTTCCGAAGCAGAATTAGCCTAATTTATACGAGGCAGCCTAGTAAACACCCACGCGAATACCAGAAATAAACCTTACCAATATTAGGAAGACATTGCGAATAAAAACATTACATTACATATGAAAAGAAAACATTTTTAATATTCTGATTACACACGAACGCACCGGCGTTGAATATTTGATGGCACATCCAGTGTGCCATGCTCATGAATTTATGGATTTCATTAATGTGTATGACAGTGTGTCTCGGCCTAATTTACTTTTCGATATTTTCGCGGTTGGATCTGTTATGGTGGCTGTACACTTCCGAACGAGAACTCTCACTGTCAGTAACGAGATGTCTCGCAAAAAACCGACACGAGACGGAGAACAAGTGAGGAACACCGACACTAAAAAGACATAATAATTATTTGGTAACAATTAATTAGCATAAGCATAATCAGCCTATATGTTCCCACCGCTAGGACACAGGCCCGGTGCGGGTTGGTAGATGTCACATGTCTTCGAATTTTTAGTTTTAGGACATACCGGTCTCCTCACGATATTTACCTTCACCGTTTTGAGAGCAGTGGTGATGATATAAATTATACAAAGTAATGCGCCTGCCTGGTCTATAAACTTTAACATATTTTAAAATAATAATACTATAATATATATCTGTGTGTGTTTGTAGTCTGTGTTGACTTTCATGATCCTTTGTTAATTGAAATTAGTGATTCTAATCTAACCTAATCTAATCTTATTTAAATGTGCTCTCCGAATCACCCTGTCTCGGCGAGAGTGTACAGTCACCACAAGAGATATCGATGTGGAATCGAATTGTGATAAGAAGACATAAATCTGAAATAGACGATTCTCAGAAGTTGGGTGGTCCGTTCTGTAATTATGTTATGTTGGTAGTGCTTCCGTATTTGGTCCTTTTACGGCAAATAGGACCAAATTACACAATACACATGAATTTTCTCGGAACCGGGGGGTTTCTATGACGTCTTAAAGCAGATGTCATTCCTGTGTGAGAAAGTGACGGAGCTATAGAGGACGTGTAGCCCCATCTCTGCTCCACTCTGGAATAATATTAAAAAATACTGCTACGTCATGGTAGGTCAACTGGTGAAATGATTTTATAAGTGTGCAGGAGGATGTTATTGCTATTTTAACGTCTATCTTCTATATTTATATAAATGATCCCTATTTCCCATGGTCACGCCATAGCTTGTTAAATTCATGTTTTTTAAATGATTTCTAATGTCTAGAGACATCTATCTATCTACTACCTCTAGTAGGTAGGTAGTAGGTAAGCAGAAGGTAGCGTGCAGGTAGGCAGTAGGTAGGCAGGGTTAGATAGTCGGTAGGCAGGAAGTAGGCAGTTGATAGGCAGTAGGTAGGCAGTTGGTATGCAGTAGGTGGCAGTAGCTAGACAGTAGGTTGGCAATAGGTAGTTAGTAGGTAAGCTGTAGGTAGGCAGTAGGTAAGCAACAGGTAGGTAGTAGGTAGGCAGTAGGTGGGCAACAGGTAGGTAGTAGGTAGGCAGTTGGTAGGCAACAGGTAGGTAGTAGGTAGGCAACAGGTAGGTAGTAGTTAGGCAGTTGGTAGGCAACAGGTAGGTAGTAGTTAGGCAACAGGTAGGTAGTAGTTAGGCAGTTGGTAGGCAACAGGTAGGTAGTAGTTAGGCAACAGGTAGGTAGTAGTTAGGCAGTTGGTAGGCAACAGGTAGGTAGTAGTTAGGCAGTTGGTAGGCAACAGGTAGGTAGTAGGTAGGCAGTAGGTAGGCAGCAGGTAGGTAGTAGGTAGGCAGTAGGTAGGCAGCAGGTAGGCAGTAGGTAGGCAGTACAGCTAATTTCAATTTAAAAAACCTGTGAAAAATGTATATAGTTCAGAATCATGTACCTACTGAATACGTGATAACCGTTTTAGCGTCGGTGTACCTTCCACCCGGTTTTCATTTTATAACTTTTACATCCTTTAATTAAATGAGAGAGAGGAGATAATTAATACTGACCCGAGATTCAATTATCAGCATCCAAGCACAATGTTTGACCTCGCAGATCGATAGGTCCGTACGACTACTATTTACTCAATGTTCCAATATTATTTTAAGTGAAACATCCGGCTTAATATAATTCCCACGCAACGGATTAAAATCGAAAAACAATCCATTGTCTTGTTTTATGTTTCCGGGGCATGTACCACTACCTCTTTTAGCAGCACTAGCTCATGAAATCACAATCAAAATATTTTTATTTCACAAAGGCCTACATGGGCACTTATAAAACGTCGACAAAAAGGTGCACGGTTCGGGTTGGTCGTTTCCTATGGAGAAGAACCGGCAAGAAACTCCATGGTTACTCTTTTAAAATCATTTGGTTTTACAATATTTCTATGTTACAGCGTTAGTACTTAAGTATGGGAGGAAATCGTAGGCCCGACAATAAGTCGTTGCCTACTACAAAACGTAGAACAAGTTACCAAAGATCTAGGAATCTATAAGACCTACAATGTCCACACATTTACAAACAACCGGCAAATAAGAAAAAGAGTCTATAAATGTCCGCGGTTTTGTCCTCGTGGAGCTCGGTAATAGGGATGGTGACTATTTTTTTTTTAATTTATATTATTATATAGATTATTAAAAAGTATTTGACACGTATTTTTTCTTTTTTCACGTAATCGTAAAATTATGGAGATATTTTGAGTTGAAATGGCGCATGACGTCACAGCTCAGAACATTTTATACCTAGTTGTGACGTAGTGAGCCCCCACTCTCCAACTTTAATGCGTTTTAACTAAGTATTTTTTCGTTAACTTGATAAAACAAAAAATACGTATCTAATATTTTTGTATTACCTGATTGACGGACAAAATAGAATTTAGTTTTTTTTACCCAGTCATCATCCCTATTGTCCGGTATTAACCAGAACCACTTGGGTTGTGGAGGTCATAATATTGACAGTAACACCATGTAAAATGCTGGGATTCAGCCAGTATGACTGAAAGCTGACCCTAACTTAGTAGGAGAAGAAAAAACGAAGAAGAAAAAGATTTAAGTAAGATTAAAATAATACCTAGACAAGAGGTCATGACAAGCCCCCAGAGTTGTTAATTAAGCAATTTTCGGTGTTGTGACATCACCATGCTCCTCCATGTTGCTGCAATTTGCCACGTCATGAATCGAAATCAATAAATATCAATTTTGTTTGACATTCAGTTCAAGTGATGATTTATTGATCTGTTTGGAAGATGCAATGTTCGGGAGCCATAGTGTCTATCGCAGAAGAATGCTTTAAT
This sequence comes from Cerastis leucographa, assembly GCA_963082945.1. Taxonomy (NCBI): domain Eukaryota; kingdom Metazoa; phylum Arthropoda; class Insecta; order Lepidoptera; family Noctuidae; genus Cerastis; species Cerastis leucographa. Next base: position 2,855,202 of record OY720366.1, read on the forward strand.
TGTTTGAAATTTCAATAGAGAGGCAGGTTGCGCACGCGGGTGATATGATTAGATGAAAAGAATTACGAGTATTATCTTGGTAGGGATGTGATCTTTAGCATAAAAAGGTCTTGAGTTTGATTCCCAGGTCGGCAAGCAATATACATAGGTCTAAAAAGTTACTAAAAAACATTTTCAACAATTGTAATACCAAAAGTACATTCAATATTTTCTCGAATAAATCAAATTATTCCAAAAGAACTAGCATAAAGTAAATTCTAATTTCTTTAGTAAACTTGTTTGCAGTTTATACTTGTTTTTTGTCACAGGTTTAACCAACGGTGACACAAAGGTCGCCACTAGTCGCAAGAAATTAATTTTACTGAATTTTTAGTTGCCCTTCAACTGTTTGTAGGGTTATCAACCTTATCTAATCTAATCTGCTGTATCTAATCTAAAGCTGAAGAGTTTGTTTTTTTGTTTGCTTGAACGCGCTAATCTCAGGAACTACTGGTCTGATTTGAAAATTTCTTTCAGAGTAGGCTATATATCATCACGCTACGACCAAAAAGGAGCGGCAATGTTGGGAAAGTGTGACTTAAAAGCTAAGATAATGATAAAAATAGCTTAACAAAATGATATATACTGCCGGTGGCTCCGACAATGTTGGGTGGGTTTACCTTAACGTCACGTGTTAAAGATCAAATTAGCGTGTCTCTATTGTTATTGTATTTGTTCATCGAGTCCTCAAACATGTGTCCGATAAGCTCATATAAATTGAATAAACCTTATTGTTACAGACAGAGGGTCCAAATTCGTTTGTTTTTAGGGTGGGTCAGATAATGTTGACAACAGACTGTACTACATATTTTTGCAATTCATCATGTTCCTGCTTTTGTTCCATGTTACTTGGGATTGGCGCAACACGTTTTTTCTTCGATTCTCCCCTGTCAACCACTCATTTTTCTTTCAAATCATTCCTCACACATTTTATCCATTGTTTCCTTGGTTTTCCTCTCCCTCTCCATCCATCAACAATAATTTATATTCATCACTCTTTTAGTCACACGCCATTCGTCCCTCTTCATTACATGCCGACACCAGTCGATTCCCTTTCACTAGTGTAATAATTATTATATTAGTAATATTAATTTAACGTTTAACTGATGTTTTAAAGGGTCATCATTTATTATCCTTTAAAGTACAATTTAGAGAAAAATTAGAAAAAAAAAAGTTTGGTAGTTATCATTCTCCTTACGAGCTGTTCACTACAGCAAAAAGTGCGAAAAAGTTTTCCAAAAGGACTAAAATTTCATTTGACTTTTTTACCCGACTTCTTTATGATAGGTCTAGATTCATAATGTAGGGTAGGACACAATAATAAATATAGAAGTGTTGGCAACCCTAGATGCGTAGCACAAGTTCGGAATAAGTCGCAGACTTTCACTATACTTGATTGTTTTAATTAAAGGTGCAGGTTTAACCTTTAAGTTCAAATACCTAGTTGATTTCTTGCCATTATACAAGCTGTTGTTTTGCATCCTCTTCAAATTCAAGGAGGTAACTATGCTAATAATTCTCGACCCGAATCAATAATAAAATGGGTAAGTAATTGTATTTATTTATATTTATTTACGGAAATCGGTAAGTGTGAACCACCCGTGTTTTAAACGCGGCCCGTCTGATCCTCGCCCTATAACCACGCTTTCACACAAACAAACAATCGCAAACGTTTATTCGATAATTTTTTGTTCGCTTATCCACGTTCAGGGGTTTTTTTTTCTGAAATACTGACAAACTTAAAGAACCAAAAAAATCAGCGTTTATTAATAATTAACTAGGTACCGTAATTTGAATTGATTATATTATGTCTTTTGTTACAACCTCCTGAATTTTGACGAGGATGCAAAACAACACCTTGTATGTTTTGAGTTACGTTCATCATCAGCCTATATTGTTCCCACTGCTGGGACGCAGGCCTCCTCTCTATAATCTGCTGTAATCCACCACGCGGGCCCAGTGCGGGTTGGTAGATCATGTCACATGTCTTCGAATTTTTAGTTCTAGGACATGCCGGTTTCCTCACGATGTTTTCCTTCACCGTTTTGAGAGCAGCGGTGATGAAATCAATTATACAAAGTAATGCGCCTGCCTGGGTTCGAACCTACGACTTACTGCTCGTAAGTCGGGGCTGCTACCACTAATAGTAATAAATAGTAATGATAAAAATAAATGTTACGTTACGTAACATTTATTTTTATAAATGTTACGTTACGTAACATTTATTTTTATCATTACTGTAATCCTTTGATTTAGATTCAAACTCTTTGAAGCTCTCCACGGTTAGGGGATAGGTAGTTTGTTGTGATCAATTTTCCAGGAAAATAGACTGTGTTACACACAAAGTGATCGCTGAACTTTACGTTTCTCGCGTGGGTTTGATACTTCTAACTTCATAAGTGCTTATTCTGGCACGTAAAGGGACCAACACTGACTTATTAGATTATTTTCAATCACTTGACTGTTTCCTTGGTGCCAGCAGGCTGGTCCTGGTTTGGATCCCCAGGCCGGGCGGTGTTTTTGGGTTTTGCCATTTTGAAGTTCTCAGTGGCAAACTGGAGTCTGCATTTGTACCCGGTTTCCGCGTCGTCGCCCCTATTACATGAAACTGAAAGATGACTGTCGATATGTAGGTGTACTATAGGTTACAGATAGCCTCATTAAGTAGTTACCCCCCTGGAGTACTCGGCGGGACTGTAGAGGGGTTAGCACATACTAGTGCTGTCTGTACTACACCTCTGCCAAACCCTTCGGGGATTATAGGCGTGATAAGTCGCCGTATCTCAGTAGTTCCATTCTCTAGTTCCAGTATGGGGCTACTGTTTTTATTTTTATTTATTTTATTTTCAATCACCGTTACTCAAATTTCTATCTTAAAACTTCGCTTTAAAAACTAATTTTGCTTTTAATAACCTACTTATAACAGCAAAAGGCTTAATAAAACTACTAACCAGGGCAAAAGGCACGTAATACTTGTTTAATCGCTTGAAATCCTTTGCTGGCATAGTATCAGTACAAATAGCGCAGGTAACGGGCTGAGCTTAAAATAATAAAATCTACCCGTTTAACAGGAGCATTGTGGGCAAATAGTATTCGTTGTGAGCGAGCGTTTAAGCTGGATGAGTACTTGACTGCACAGGCAAGTTGGGTGGGAGAGTAAGGAATGGTTAGCAAATAATGATGATAACATTTGTGTTATCGAAGGTCGTTATTAAACTAAAGGTCTCGACCGGCAGAGTATTAAGCCACGACGCTTGCTCTACTTTGATGTCTACTATCAATTTCAGACTTATAAACTCAGTGAGCTCAAAATATCAGTTTCTAGAATTTTAATGAGACCAACACTTTGCCTTTGCCCAGCAGTGGGATGACGCAGGCTAGCAGTATCAGTATCAACACTTAGCACTCCTACACACCTTTCAACATTCACAGCTATTCCAGAAAAAATAACCTAATTTAATTTAAAAAGTAAAAAATACCTTGTAAAAAAAATGTAGTCCTTCATCCTATGGCGGACGAAGTACCAGAGTTTTTGCGCAAGTTACCCCAAAACCCTCGTATACCATGTTTAAAAAGTAGGATATACAGATTATTTATGGTAATAACTTTATTAAAGTGAAACTTTTATTACATCGTCTCAAACTTTTTCGTCTGTTTGTTGCATGTCGCGTGACGCTCGGCCGCGGAGTAGGGATAAAGTGAAAGGCGCTCCCAATTTTTTTTAGTTAAATGTCTATCTATAGTGTGGAAAAAAGTTTCTATTTTACCGTGGTTTCATAAAACTACACAATCCTTTTAAATATGTTAAAGAACTTGTAATAACAATTTTCGTTCTCAGTCTAACCTATTTTCTTTAAAAACATAATTTAACTAATAATAAAGCGCTGCACGAAATATTTTTGCGCGTTAATTTAGTCAGGCGTATAAAATGTAAAAAATAAAAAAATCTTTTGAAAAGAAACTACTAAGATCTCCGTCACCCACTATTGATTTTTGGAGGTAAAGTAATAAATACTGGTTTGATGAGCATGATTTGATTCATTGTAGTTTTGCAGTGGAGGCATGGGACCAGTGTTCTCGTAAAATTCGGATTATGCCGTGTGCGGTACGAAAAAATCAGGAAAGGTGCAATCAGGCAGGTGGTACTAAATGGGTTCTAAATATAAGTGGTAGAATCTTTCAATTACAAGAGTTGGTCTCGCCATTCTGACGTTTATCATTAAGCGCTCCTAAATACTCTCCACCAGTACTCTCTACACTAAATGCTCCCAAAATCGCAGCCACTAGGGAAATTACCCTGGGTAGGGGTACGCGGCGTATGGCGGAGTATCAACCGGTAACATGACGTGGCAAGGTCGAAGGTAGGCCCTCGCTGTTTACGTGGATACATGAGAACAAAAAACATAATTGGAATGATGTTCAATCGTCTTGTCGCGGAGGTGGATTATGAAGCTTCGTGGTTTTATGAAGTCCTGGTACTTAGCTCAGCATACAAATAGTTTCTAGTTTTAATGGAAAAAGACATTCTTACTGCTTCTTTGGTCAAGTGGTCGCAAAAGCGCGACTGCTGTGCATAAAGTCCTGGGTTCGAGTCCCAGGTCAGCCAAAATGTTATTGGGTTTTTTCATCAAGAATTTCTCAGTAGCAACCACGGAGTCTAGATTTGTGCCCGGTTGATGGCAATAGGCTCGCACCCTGCTACATGGGGCTGGCAAAATGTGGGTGTAGTAATGGGTACACCTCTGTCCAACCCTTCGAGGATTAGAGGCGTGTTGTTTATGCTATGTAAAAGACGTATTTCACATAATCCTGGGCACTAAAAGTTCTGAAGCTAGGTGCACGGTCCAATATACGTTCCCTTTCGAGAAAAAACCGGGAAGAAACTCCAATGTAGCTCTAGTTATTAATTGACCTCTAGGTAAAGACCTTGACCTTAACCACGTCCGTCAGAGGACGGTCCTTCGCTATCCAGGCGGAAACAAGGTGAGCGTCTTCAACGGTTGGGTCATGCCGGTTTCATTGTATTCTTTCGGCATACTCAAATAGATTCAGACAGAACTTGATGCCTTAGATAGGAGGGCCGCGTATTGCTGACCGCAAATCGAATGCATCACCTACGGTCGTCGGTGATGAGACTGTATATCCCGCAGAAGTGTGGGTGTGTCGTCTCCGTCCGTCCTCTTGACCTCTAGGTCAAGACCTTGACCTAAAGATCTCAAGGTCTTGAGGGCTTCAAATATACCTAGTATACCCTCCCTTTAAATCAGTACAGCAACAAGTTTCACATCGAAACAGCTCTCCAAACGCCTGGGATTAATTTTAAATAAGTCTTTAAGACGTGTGTGGAATTATTTCTCAAGTAGGCCAAGTTATCAAGGATAGGTGTCTCTGGGGCTCTTTAGACGTCGGGAGGAGCTTAGGCGAAAGGATTTTTGAGATTGGGTTAATCATGTCGGGGAGTATTTTTTTGAACTTTGCTCTTTGGATGAAGATAAGGTTCTAAGGCCTGCTTGCCCACCTCGCACTTAACCTTTAGTATGCGAATGAGGATCCTCGATCTAGTTATACATATATTAAACACAAACAGACACCATACTTTGTTAGTCGTCTAGAACTCACACTCCTAAATATACACCGTTTAAATCACCTCATCACGAAGCCGTCAACCAAGCATTCTGTACATGAAACTAAGTAACTTTACGCAAAAATTATTGCTGGGAAACGACTTTTTTTTGGGGGGTGTAAAATCATGTTTTGTGGTAGAACTCAATGTAACGCACTCAAAACATTGTGCTGATGGACGGATTGAATAGTACAGGGGTCGTGAAGGTGTTTAAAGTAAAAATCTTACATTGAAAACTTGTATTTAAAAAAAAACTTGTCAAAAAGTGTGAACTTTGACCCCTAATATCTCCGTAACTAAAAGGTTCCCAGGTATGGTGTAGAACAAAAAATGATCGTAATGACAGGGAGAACCAGTGCCTTTCGGCTTCGTTAAGAGGTGTTTTACACCCATAATGATATAGATAAATACTATTTTATAGTTTTATAAATGCATGGTAATTTAATTAATGTATGATAATTTGATAAATGCATGATAATTAAATTAGGTAATGTATGATAATTTGATAAATGTATGGTAATTTTAATAATGTATGATAATATATGAGATAAGTAATAAGTAATTTTGTTAATTGATTGATAAAATGATCCAATAATTTATAATAACATTATTGAATTATTACTGTTACTGAGAGAAAGATGGCCATCCTCTCTCCAAATGTTGCTGTGCCCGACAGAGTCCATACTGATCTCTTGTTTGATAACACCATCGTGGAGATATAAAATTGTGAATATCTTCCTTACCAAGACTCAGCTGATAATAAATTATTGGTTGCCATGTCAGTCGTGTCACTCAATGTATTTGGTCCGGACTGCATTCCGGGGCAAAAATAAATCTAGGTACCTGCAAATTCACCATGCATGCATTCTTGCTAGTCCCTTAAATACATCCTTGTCTTACTCTGAGTGATCGTCTTTGAATTCAAGACCCGGTGATAAAATTTCTTAGAATATTAGTCCTGAAGTTTCAGAGTCAGGTCTTTCTATATCTCTATAAAATAAGGAATGGACAGGCCTGTTTTTTAAATTAACGAGTTTTAGGGCCGCTGAAACTCACGTGGGTGTACGGAGCGGGTGCCCGCTGTCAACATTTCCTTAGAATACACGTCACACGCGCCGGCGACCGCTCACGCGTTTTAGCGCCGTTCAATACCGACACGTGAGCTTGCACATGCGTGAATTTTAGCGAGTCATCAAGTCTGCCTAAGTCATCAATTTTGAATTCGCGGATCAATATAATTACTCGATGCATTATCTTATGTATGTAAGACTAGCTGTTGTCCGCTACCTTCGTCCGCCTGAAATTATTATAAATATATTACTAATATTTATATACTGACAGACAAATAGAAAATATCCTTTCATATGCATTCAGTAAAATACTGTTATTTTAAAATTACAAATAGACACTTTATTTTATTAATTTGTATAGATGTATATTGTAATAGATGTATATACACCGTGTAAATCACCTCATCACGAAGCCGTCAACCAAGCATTCTGTACATGAAACTAAGTAAATTTGTGCAAAAATTATTGCTGGGAAACGACTTTTTTTTGGGGGGTGTAAAATCATGTTTTGTGGTAGAACTCAATGTAACGCACTCAAAACATTGTGCTGATGGACGGATTTAATAGTACGGGGGTCGTGGAGGTATTTAAAGTAAACATCTTGCATTAAAAACTTGTATTTAAAAAAATACTTGTCGAAAAGTTGGAACTTTGACCCCTAATATCTCCGTAACTAGAAGGTTCCCAGGTATGGTGTAGAACAAAAAAATGATCGCAATGACAGGGAGAACCAGTGCCTTTCGGCTTCGTTAAGAGGTGTTTTACACCCTTTATATATATATGACACAAAAACTGTACTTGGTATATTTTGGTTTTGAGATTAAAAGTATTCATTTAGAGATGTTGGTTCTCTTGAATACATTGTATGGCAGCAAGGAGAATAAAGACAGACACAGACAAGGTGATAAACGAGATTTACATATTAAAAGGCCTGTTTTAGGAGTTCTGCAATATCTTTATTAAAAAAAATTAAAGAAATGGCGCGCTTGAAACATTTTATTTGCGTTGACTCCATTAAAGGCTCAGTTACTTAATTTATTTTAAGTTATTAATGGATACCGAGTAAAAAAAAGATAATTTATGATCTTCCAAAACTACCTTCAATTCGTTAGACGACTACAGTACTTAGGACATCCTAAGTACTTCGTCGTCATCGTCTAAACAATATTGTATTACACAACATGAATAAATGATAATAGTCTCTTGGACATACATTTTTTTTTATACATTTTATTATTATTTTCGATTTCAGAACCTAAATTCGTAATTGACTAATAATTATTGACGCTACATTATAATCATCCATCAAAGAAGTTACTTTTGATTGATAATTCTGACTTAGAAGTACATTACTTGCATGGAATTAGGTCCGTATATCTTTTGGACAAAACACGGATTCCCAGACACGACTGAATTATCCAAAATCACACACTGTTTGACTGACAGCCTGTCGGATGCACAATGAATCAGGCACATTCTTGTGCATTCTGTGGCAGGCAGCTTGATGGATGCACTATAAGCCCAGGCCTTTACTAATTCGCATATTCTCGTGCATTCTGAGACAGAATGCATAATGACCCGGTCGTATGCTTGTGTATGTTCGCACATTCCTACTGGTCCAAGATACCAGGGCCGCCAGACTAATTTTCTGATTAACGAATGTTTGGCTTCGAGTAGTGTTAGTATGTTTTGTGCCGACGGCTAATTTTTACATAAAAGGTGCTAAAGTTGCGTAATAATATTTTATTTTCTTGAAGCATCATTGCTGATTTTAATTTAATATGTCGCAGAGAACATTGTTACAAGTTTATTATCAACACAGCCTGACACTTCCTGTTGATGGAATTTTGTGCCAGATGCTTAAAAGCTCGGAAAAAATAACGTGAAAAATCACGCCAGTCTATTTTGTTTTATTCGATAGTGTCAGAGTATCATTTTAATACTCACTGTAAGCAGCCCGACTCTGCCTGATCAATTGTAGGGTCGTTTTTATATAGGTTCACTAAATTAATGCGCTCATACAGGGACATTTTAATTGTGCTTGGGGTATGCATGTTCTGGCTTACAATAAGTTCTGAAATCATTCCCTGAGTATCAAATATAAAAATTAGGACTCAGGCTATAGGTAAATCACATTATTGTTTTCGTGCTTTAAAGTGTCTGGCAGAAATTTTCGTCGACGGAAGTATCTGGCAGTGTTAATTATTAACACTTGTTGTTTCTTCTATACAACATAAAAAAATCAGCACTCAGGCTTTAAGAAAAGATAGTATTATGTTTACAAAACTTAAGCACCTGATATTTAAAATAAAGCCGTTGGTCGGCACAAGGTAGAAGGTATGCATACGTTCACAATGCATACTCTGCCACACATTTTTTAAATTAGAAAATAAGTAAATTCTGGCTGCCCGGGATCTTGCTCTATACGTATGTCCTGTATTGGCGCGTGTGCTCGCGCACAGCTCAGTGACAGCCTTTGGAACGTGCATGAAACCGGAAGAATTCTCGCATATGGTCATCCACTAGGTGGCAGTATGTGGAATAAGTTTGAACTCGGGCGTATTCTTGCCTATGGATCTCCATATCCACTCCATAGTAGTGTGTAGAATATTCATGGAACCGGGGCGCATTCTGTCATATGCTCACGCAGCCAGTGACAGCCTGTGGCAGCTTGATGAATGCACTATGAGCCAACCGCGACCACGCGCATGCTCGCGCATCAATAGCAACTTGCTGGAGGCGCTTAGAGCCAAGTTGCTTCGCGCATCAGTAGCAACTTGCTGGATGCGCTTGGAGCCAAGTTGCTTCAAGTGTACTCGTATGCTGATACATTCTGTGGCAGGCAGCTAGACCCATACTCAATGAGTCGAGTGCATTCTAGTGCAAGCGCACGTATTCTGTGACAAGCAGCTTCTCGGATGCACAATGAGCCTAGTGCCTTCTTGTGCATGCTCATGCATTTAGTAGCAGGCAGGTTGACAGATGCACAATCAGCCGAGTAAATTCTCGTGCATGCTCACGCATTCACAACAAGCCTGCTGGATGCGTTTTTAGTCAGGTGCGCTTTGTGTCTGCCCACGTATCGTGTGGCCGCCTGTTCCAACAATCTGACGTATTCTAACGTACGCGTGCGGCGCGCGGCACTCAGTATCAGCACGGTGATCGGATGCACACAATCAACCTGCTCGATGCCCATAGGGGACGGCGAGCTATCCCGCATGCTCAAGCATTCAATAGCAAACTGCTGAATGTGCATAGAGCCGAACGCATAATTCCGTATATACGCGATAAAATTGTGTATGAACTCGTACTCAGGCCAGTCTGGGAGAGGTTTCTCACAGTAGATGGTCGCCCGTTGCGGGTACAAGAACCCGGCTAAAGATTCATGCAAACTACCCATTGTAAGTAAGTAAGGTAAGTTTATAAAGTCCAACAATTGAATCACTCTCTTGTTTTTTTTTTTTCTTGAATTTTGAATATCCACAAACGAGAAGATCATCAATGTGAACTTTTTGTGATATTTGACATTGTCTAAATTAGAGTGTAAAATTAAATTCGAGAGCAAGTGAGTGTAAAATTTGTGTGGCGTTTAATTCCACCAGACTCGTATAAAGGTTTTTTTATCTATATTTGTGGCAATTGGCCTGAGACTTCATTAAATTTATTAGCGATAGCATCACACGTTTTGAAAAAAGTATTTTGTCCTTCCTGGTAATGTACCCAAACATTGTTTATACATAGAATAGCTGTCAACATGCTCTGATACTTGTATAAATGTGGCTGTGGAGTTTCGCCTATGTAGTAGAGTATGTTCGGAATAATCTTTTTCGAAAAAGAATACATTAGACCTTGACTTGTCCTGCTTGGATTTTATTCTCACTTGTGCTTTTTTCGGCCGTGACTTTTAGGCTCTTTAGCGAAGGGGTTTTGACTGTCTGTAATGATGTACTGGTTGCAACGACTCTGGCCTCTTGTTGAACCTCAGTTGGTTGCGATAGTTGTGCTCGACGGCGTTCCACTGTAATAAATATCATTATGGTTAATTAGAAGAGAGTGTGATCTCTTATGAGTGTGATCTATCAAGGTATGCACAAGCATGATAAGTCATCATCCTCATCTGCCTGGCCTTTTCCCATATATGTTGAGGTCGGCTTCCAATCTAACCGGATGCAGCTGAGCGGAGCGCATATCTGATCTCTACAACCAAGTTAGTACTCGGCAATACGATACCCTTTGGTAAGACTGGTTGTCAGACTTTCGGGCCACTGACTACCTGTAACAACTGTCAAAGATCTAGAATTTACAACCGGGACCAACGGCTTAACGTGCTTTTCCGAGGCAGGGAGGAAACTCTGTATGTAAAGATGGTCACCCATCCACGGATCAACCTAGGCAAGCACGGCTTAACATGATCGATGCGACCGGTTATTATTATTTTGCCACGAGCTCTTCCTCTTGTGCATGATAAGTATTTGTTTATTATAATGTTTAGCCTGCATTCTGCCATTACTGGGCAAAGACCTTTCAGCTTCAAATACCAGAATCTAGTGACCTCTAAAACAACTACTGTCAAAGGACATATTGTTATAATCGGGTTCCCTCTATCTGGCAGAATCTTCCAGATCCGAAATTCATTTGGCATAACACACTCGACAATTTTCTTTCAACGAATATTTTTAAGGCATTAAAATTATTTATATAATTATTGTTTGGCCGAATGTTTATATGTCCAAATTTACAATAGCATAATTCTAAGATGGCAGAATAATTCTCGCAAAGTTAAAATTCCGCATAATTTTGTTTAGCATAACGTTTATTTAAAGCGACGATTATTTGGTACAATTTCATTTGGCGTAGAATGAAGATAGCAGAATCTCATTTGGAATAATTTTGCTGATTGCCATTTCTATAAAATACCATTTTAACCTTAAATTTGAATTTTGTTATAAAGTCAATATGTTGGGCTATAAAACTTAGTGACAGAAACGAATCGCTGCAAAACTGACTCCTCGTAATCTTGTCTGCCCTACCCATAGAGTGCAATAAAATAAAATAAAAATTAAACCCGCGTAGGGGCGGAGCTGCGGTGGTGGGCGTAAAAGCCATCTGCGACAATGAGCTCGTCGGAGCCCCGAAGCGCCGGAGCCGTGACAGAAACCGAAACCATGCCTGCTGGATGTTGCATGCTTGCTTGCATGCCGCATGAAGAGTACATGCTTGTTTGGATGCTTCTTACATGGAAATAGATGAGTCTTTCAATTATGATGGATACGAAATGTATGCCAAAAGATGATTCTAACTGCAAACTTTCTGAGATATATGATATTTCTGTCTTTTAATGACTATCGACATGAAATGTATGCCAAAAGATGATTCTGGCAGTAAACTTTCAGAGATATGATGGTTCTACTTTTTGATTATTATGGACATGAAATTTATGCCTAAAAATCATTCTGTCTCACAAAATTATAAGTTTTGAATGTGTGATAAATGAGTGTCTGCCAAACGATTATATCTATCTGCTGTTTTGCAACACAATATTATGACATAAAAAGTTCTGCTATAAAGGGTAGACCCGTTATAATCACCTCGTTAATTTGTTTTTTTTTTTTGCCCCAATCTCTGCGCGCTCTCTTAGTTTTCAACTTGAACAAATAAACAATTTTAAAATTATTGATAAGAAGGCAGCACTAAGAATTTAATAGTTTCATAAAGTTTTGCCGCTATTCCATTTTTATCTCTTACAGCATTGTACTTAGAGTTCATATTTGAACTGTTTCTATACGCGGAGCTGTATGCTTATATTATCTTCTCTATTAACCAGTATGGTATACTTACCAATGTTATGGTATAAGGCTTCTATTCTGCGCTCAAAGAGACTGCCCATCAAGAGAAACAGACAAATGGCCAAGACGACTGGGGCAAAGTACCACCATTTCATAAAACTTTCAGGTTTCTGTAGGACACACAAATCACACCTTATAATAGTAATTCGTACGGATTCCTAAATTCACGTTAAAAGTGTCCATAGTAAAAACAAAACGAACAATTAAAAGATAAAATAATTAGTCCGAAAGGAGCCGTGGCAGCTAAGAGACGACCAGGCACAACTGACAGCACCCGTTCACGAACATGACGCATGGATCAGCCTCAGTCATTCAACTCAGCCATTTTGAAGGGAACTAAATGTCCCGACACACGCGCCACCATCAGCGTGATATTTGAGTGAGCATGACATACTCGCAACCGCCAGGGCACATTCAAGTGTACCATGACGTCTTAAAGCAGTATTGTTATAATATAAAAACAATAATGCTTTAAGACGTCGTAGTAACCGACCTGGGCCTGCGAGGAATTTGAAAAACAGGTAGATATTAAGAAACTATTACCGTTGCGCTGCTTATGCCTGCCCCCGGAGAGTGCGATAGGGACACCTGTAGCTCGGACCGATTATTATGTCACAAAAATATTGGTCTATTTTACGCTGCGATAAAAATGGGGCATTTTATGTTATTTCTAGTGGATCATATCTTCTTTACTTATTAGTTCATGAAAAAAGACAGACATTGATTTTATTTAAAAAAAATTGTTCTAGAGGCATTATTCAGGAAGTAAAATGGTATATTGAAGCCCCTGTTCACTCTTAATTTCCCCGTTTAGAGGCCTAATCATCAAATTAATATTGAGTTAAGGAAAAAAATGGATAACTGGGATTCATTCAAAAATCTTTGTTTAGTTCTCACCTTCGTTAGAAAGTAACTCTTTTGCAAAATTTTATGCTTCTAGACCCAGTTATAGATCCAGTAGTTAGGTTGTGCGTTCAATTAATGAATTTAAGATTTTCATTAAGGTGGAAGCGCCAGGATGATACTCATAGTTTTAGAATCATAATTTTGTTCGACATAAAACCTGACACTGACTGGCAAATTGCATAAAACGTAAGAAAATTAGCATTGTGTGGTCCGCTCTGGCGCTTCCACTTTAAGGAGATTGGAATAACAAAAGTACCAGTATACTATCCGTTGACTCGGTAGGTGAGTTCATCGCAGTGTTGACTCAGCACATCCTTCAATGTGGACGTGTCCTCAGCTACAACATTACATACAAATTATAATACACAAGCTGACATATGATGCAACTTCATATGCGTCACATCACACAAGAAAAATCTCGTTTTTGCAAATGCATTGCAATGGTCGTATTGTGATGGTCTATAAGCCTTCTTCAATAAATGGGCTATCCAAAACTTGAGAATTTTACAATTCCAAGTAGAAGTAGTGTCATGTCATAACAACCTATACTATACTGTAAGGCTAACTCAAAACATACCGACACACAACATTTGAGACTATTTATATATCATAATCTGCTTAGCCATTTTCCCAATCTAGCACTCTTAAAAAGTTCAAACCTTTTGTTGTCTTTCCGACCTCGCCGTCGAGGTCTAAATAATGATATCATTCAGATCCAGCCTGTCCTCATGCTGTCCTCCAGCGACGCCCTAAGCAGAAGATCGTACCCCACAGGTGGAGCGTGTAGTCCCCTAGTTTGTAATTTTTTTTTATGGCCTGTCTGGATGCCTTACACAAGATAGTCCGGTTAAGCAGACGACAACCTCCTTGGTTGAACTGCGAGATGCCATTCACAAAAAAAAAACATTTTCCCAAATTTACTGGAGTCGGCTTCCAGTCTTCCCGGATGGAGCCGGAGAAATACCGGTATTTACATAGTGCGACTTCCTATTTGACTTCCACAACCAAGTTAGTACTGGGTAATGCGGTACCCCTTGGTAAGGCTGGTTGTCAGACTTGCGGGCCACTGACTACTTGTAAGCACTGTCAAAGATCTACAAATGACCGCCGGTACCAACGGCTTAACGTGCTTTCTGAGGCACGACGGAAACTCGGTACGTAAAGATCACCCATCCACAAACCGGCCTTGGCAAGCGTAGTTTAACCTTGAAGATCGACCCGTGTGAAACTTCTATGTTGGATTTGTGACCATTTATATCTATATACCTACTTAATATAATAAAGATTAAGAGTAACACGCTAATCTCTGGAGTTAACAGTCAGATTTGATAAAATATTTTTGCATTGGAAAGCTCAACTCTAGAGGAAGGTTATTGGAAGGAAGGTTATTGGTGTCTGCTAGCTAAAATGTGACATTGATTTGATGTAATGGATTCTTTGGTTCTATAAACTTGAACACTATTGTATAGAATCTGGTTCTTCTAACCTAACACACAGATGTGTTGCTGGGGAGTTTGTTCCGCGACTTCTTCTTCCCAGCTAAAACACTAGGAAGTGGCGAAGTGCGGGCGTTTTGGGGGACTGTCTCTTGTAATTTTGACGTTCAAAAAGTGCTGATTATCAGCCTAATTTGAATAAATGACTTTTGATTTGATTTGATTTATAGTATCATGCTACGACCTTGAGAAGTAAAGCAAAAGAAGAAACGGCTGAGCACAGCTAGTGCAGTAACAAGGTCCAAGGTCACCAAACTTTCAACTAACCTAGTGGAGATCTTGACGTCAATTTGATAGCTTTTCAACTATCAGAAATTTTTCTGACGTTACTTTACTACATTTTTAGACTTCATGTTTTCCAATTTTATTATTGTTATTTTTTTGGTAATTTTAATAATTTTGTGGCTTGTGGCCGAAATATTTATTGTCTGTGTATATGTCATATTTTTTGACATTCATGAAAAAAAACGATTAAGGTTATTGATGAGTTCTGACCAAGGAGATTTTTGTTTTAAATTCTGGCCTTTTGTAGCTGAAAGTAGTCCTCGGTCCATAGCGTTTCTATCACAAAATTGTCAACTATGGTTTGGCCATTCTATCAGTGCTTGCGACTATAGGTCGTGGTGCTGCAAAATGAAAATAGTGGACTGTATACCATATAATCATCGTTCTTCGGCTGCATATTTTCTTAAACATACTTAATAAATAAAAGGAAAATAAATAAAAGTATAGCATTACCATCCAACGTGGCAATGCTGCCAACCTTCTGGACACTGTTCCTCTTGACAGCAATGTAGACGATTTTTGCATGCCCTGTAGTTATTTTCCCATTTTGATACTATTACTTATTTGTTTTAGATCCCCTTGTAGATGGTAAATAATGTATCATCATCATCATCCGCCTATAATGTTCCCACTGCTGTGACACAGGCCTCCTCTCTATGAGAGGGTGTGGGCTGTAAACCACCACCCGGGCCTAGTGGTAGAAGAAGTTGGTAGTATCACATGTCTTCGAATTTTTAGTTCTAGCACATGCCGGTTTCCTCACGATGTTTTTCTTCACCGTTTTTGAGAGCAGCGTTGATGAAATAAATTACAAAAAGTAATACGCGCGCCTGGGTTCGAACCCACGGCTTACTGGTCTATGTTTGGTCTACCGCCGCTGCGCCACCGCTGCTCTCATAAAATAATGTATACGGTAATGAATTAAAAAAAATATGCTTCTGTTCAGATAGTTTTACTATCTACGAGTACATAATATTCCTCCTCTCCTAGACTAGATTTTTATGTTACGGCGTTAATATAAGCAAATTCGACCATACAAGCGTAAACGTATAATCTAAAGCTTATAAAGCGCATCGAGAAGATGCA
Source organism: Cerastis leucographa (assembly GCA_963082945.1). Taxonomy (NCBI): domain Eukaryota; kingdom Metazoa; phylum Arthropoda; class Insecta; order Lepidoptera; family Noctuidae; genus Cerastis; species Cerastis leucographa. The sequence continues at coordinate 2,871,553 of OY720366.1, forward strand.
TAAAATCATCCGCTCACACACAAATCAGCAAAATATATGCAACCACTACCCGGTATCCTGTTATACAATCGTGAATATCGTGTGCACCCGGTTGTCAGAGCCGAGTAACCCGGATAAGACCCGGCTGCAAGGCGGGAAGTGGAAACCATAAAGATTTAACGGACGCCTGACGGTTCAGGTTTTTATGGCGAAAGAAAAATTGTGGGCGAAGGAAAACTTTGCGATAATGATTGCTACATCTTCGATTTTATTCTAGTCTTTTCTTTTCATTTTGATCGGTAGCAGTATTACGTAAGATTGAGCAAGTTGTTTGAGAGACGGAAATTGATTGTGAATGGGTTGTTGGTGGGGTGTTTGTTAAAGGATCGTTGAAGTTTTATTGGATTTAAAAAGTTATTTTTAGTTAAGTTCCAGGATATTCTGTTTGGCTTTGAAATGATTGCTGTAATTATAAGAAATGCCACATACCTAAAAAGTATAGATAATATTATAACGAGTTTATGTTATTCAAATCCGTATTTTCGAACAAAATTAACATCTGTAACACCCCTTTTTGTATCACAACTTAAATAAGCACAAGCGATCCGATACATTATTTATCTACCCAGATTATCTACCACATCCATAACAGCATCCTTTATAAACAACATCCAAACAGTTACATGTTTTACACAAACATCCACAATATCGACTTAGTACCTATACATTAGAGCCTCTTAAGATTCGACCCACGTTGGGCGCCAACAAAAACAATCTACACGCAACAAATCCGACGAATGTTCGATGAAAACCGGCTAAAACTGGTTGTAACTGGACCGGGCCGGTTTCGACCGGATTATACTAACGGCTCCTAATTGCTACGTGGCTGGAATAGGAACGCAGTGAGAAATGCCTCAACTAATAGTCTTGCAGTTAATGTAGAATTTAGAATGGTTTATTTAAATGGGGTTCTTTATGGTGTGCTGTTTTATTCTATGGGATGTTTATGGATTTTAGGGAAGGGATGAAGGAGATGAAAGGATTAAATGGTGAAAATGCGATGGGTTTATAAATGGCGATCTTTCCCATTGGGCGTAAATTATACCATTTTCTTATTCAAAGGAAATTTGTGATTAAGACAGAAATAATAGTTCACTTGAAAGTCCTTTTACAAGAAGTTTAATTACTCTTAGTTCCTAGAACCTACCTATTCTCTTGATTAAAACTTTGAGGTTGACAGCTTCGAAGCTTTTCTGCTCAAAAGTCTTTGCTTACTTGACATAACAAAGTCAGTTTGCTGTCTAGACGACCCAAATGTAATGAAACGCCTCTGGGTTCGATCCTGGGTCGAGAAAAATTCGTTTCCGGTCTAGATATTGTGATGTGGGTGTCCCTTCAACCGGAAGTCTGAGATGACCTTAGCATTATCTTGATGGCACAAAATTGTCCTATACATTTTTGATAGCTGGCCAGGCAGAGAAAATTCAATACATGCGTTTGTGAGAGTTTTTTTCCCTAAGTTTGGTAATTGTAAAATTGAAAGTATTTATAAAAAATAACTACTTTACTGTTTTTTTCTTCAAAGGTCTAAAAGTTGCCAGCTTACACACATTAAGTTATCGATACAACATAATCAGAGATTCCAACAGTAAAAAAAAACAATATTTACATGTTCAAATGATAAATGATGTTTATTTTGCAAATAGGTTTTTACAAACACTTTTATACGTCATTTTTTTTTAAAACTAGATGGGGCCGGTGCTTCGTACCTGACTACTCTGAGAAGAAACAGCCGAAACAAACTCAGAGGTTGTCTGTTAACTTGTTGCTCTTTTAAAGTCCAGACATTGCTCAATTTACATGAGGACTATGCAGATTAGTGTCTGAGATGGTCTTTTAAAGAAAGAACCACACAGATTTGAGTGGACCTGTCCAGTCAGTGCAAGCATTTGTCAGTTATCGTGTAGCTCGACTTATAACTCAAGGAGCTCAACGCAACGACGACCAATACCAAAGAAAGGACATTTGGGTAGGTCGCTTAAAGTACTCAAACTGCCAGACAGCGGTGGGAGAAAAAAAAAAAAAAAAATGTGACCTACATGGTCCTCACATTCACAATAATTAAATGTAAGTAATTAATAATAATATACGAAATGAATTTAAAAAAAAAAAAAAACAAGAATTTCAATAAATGTCACAATAATAATAAAAAAAAAGTAAATATCAATGTCAAATCAGTAAATGTCACATAAAAAATATAAAAAAATAAAGTAAAAAAAAATAATAATAAAATACTGAAATAAGTATTCATGTCACATCGGTAAATGTCATCTAAAATAATAATAAAAAAAAAATGTAAAAAAATAAGGTAAAAATAAAATAAAAATGTCACAGTGTATAAAATAAGGAATTAACAATAAACAAGCAAAGTCCGGAATTTCGACATTCACAGAGCAAATTTCATTGGAGCAGTTTAATCCCAAGCCTTTTTATCTTCGAGATAGTGATTTACATGATAGTAGGCTTTCAGGCATAGCTTCCGTTTTATAAACGATTTGAATTTATTTAGGCTTAGTGCTTGAATATGGCTCGGAAGCTTATTGTAAAAACGTATACATTGGCATCTGAACGTACCCCCTACTTTTTTGAGCCTCGTTGCAGGAACAACAAATTTGTGTTTGTTCCTCGTATTTACGTTGTGGATATCACTGTATTTTTTAAACAAATTATTATTTTTATGCGCGTACAAAAGGTTTTCATAAATAAACTGAGAGGGCACAGTAAGAATATCAATCTCTTTAAATTTTTCTCTGAGGGAGTATCTAGGACTTAATTTATAAATTGAACGAATTGCCCTTTTTTGCAAAACAAATATTGTCTGAATATCGGCGGCATTGCCCCACAAGAGAATACCGTACGACATCACGCTGTGGAAATAACGAAAGTAAACTAAACGGGCTGTCTCTAAATCAGTCAAATCACGAATTTTCCTAACGGCGTATGCTGCTGAGCTAAGTTTTTTTGACAATTTGTCTATATGCGGGCCCCACTGAAGCTTGGCATCCAGAGTTATGCCCAAGAACACTGTGCTATCTTCCGGTTTCAACTCTTCATCCTTGATTAGTACCCTAGTTTCTACTTGTCTTACATGGGGTATCGTAAACTTAATACATTTGGTTTTTTTCTCATTTAGAAGTAGATTATTGACATTAAACCAATTAACGACTTTTGCCAGGGCGCTATTAACCTCGTCCGTAACTATCTGCTGACGTTTGAGTTTAAATAAAAGAGAAGTGTCATCTGCAAACAATACTTGATGTCATGATTATCCTTTATGAGGTAAGGCAAGTCATTTATATAAATAAGAAACAATCAATATAGTCTCCCTTTATTTCAATCCATTTTGCAATGCAATGTTGTTTTTTTTAGCGTGGACTCATTATCCTATGGATGAAATATGAACATCGTAATAGAATTATTTTAGGGCCAAGAAATCGCTTGCCCTTGACGTGTTAAGAGTAGAGCACTATTTCAAACGCTTTGCGTTAAGAAGCGTGCAGAATAAAAAAACCGGCCAAGTGCGAGTCGGCCCCGCGCACGAAGGGTTCCGTACCATTACTTATAAAAACCAGCAAAAAAATCACTTTTCTGGTTTTTAGTATTTGTTGTTATAGCATCAACAGAAATACATAATCTGTAGAAATTTCAACTGGCTAAATATCACGGTTCATGAGATTAAGCCTGGTGGCAGACGGACAGACGGACGGATAGACGGACGGACGGACGGACAGCGAAGTGTCAGTAATAGGGTCCCGTTTGACCCTTTGGGTACGGAAACCTGAAAACTGTGATCTAAACTCACATTGATCTATCTATCTAGATTATATCTAGATTATTATTATTGATCTATCTAGATTATTCTAGAGCTTCACCCTCACATTGAAAACAATTACAAGTACTACAACTAATAGAATCTTACCCGGCATCTCACTTCACGATAAACTCAAACTACCCACAAAAACGATGATAATTGCTACAAGCCCAGGACACCTAGATAACCCTTCTTTCCTGCAACGGGACGATTTTAATGACAATGTATTTTCGGCACCAAAATGAAATTCATTATGACCAAAAATGAGTTCTATTGTTCTTCGGATAAAAACAGCAGGAAAATTACCGAGCGCGTCACGATTGTGCCCGTCATTGAATGCCGGGTGTAACACAATATTGTCGGTTTTTCGGGAAGGATTCGGTCGGTTTTCGCTCAGCAGTTTTTGTGGTTCGTGACGGTATTATTGTGTTTTTTTGAGAGGGATTATCTGTGTAATGTATGGTGGTTGATGAGGGCGATGCCGTTTGGTTACGATGTGACTGGCTGGGCTGTTTAAATGGCGTGTCTGATCGTTGCTGTACCGTGCTTAGGTATGCGTTTTTTCAGAACTCCTTTTAAGATAGAAATCCTAGTTTTGTGTAACCAAAACACATCTGTGTGTGTGAATGAGATTTAAGCATATCTGGACCGTCCTCGGTAGTAACGCATTATCAAGTACTTCTTTAAATATCACCTTGCAAGAAGTGATTTTAATAACAGTTGTCCTAAAAAAATCATAATGTATAACTACTTACTTAGCTCGTGGCTAAATAATAACAGCCGCACGGGTCGATCTTCAAGGTTAAGCCGTGCTTGCCAAGGTCGGTCCGTGGATGGGTGACCATAATTACATACCGAATTTCCTCCATGCCTCGGAAAGCACGTTAAGCCGTTGGTCCCAGCTGTCAGTTGTAGATCTTTGACAGTCGTTACGAGTAGTCAGAAGCCGAAAGTCTGTCATTCAGTCTTACCAAGGGATTTCGTATTACCCAGTTACTGGGTTGTGGAGGTCAGATAGGCAGTCGCTTCATGTAAAATACTGATACTCGGCTGCATCCGGTTAGACTGAAAGCCGACCCAAACAAAGTTTTGGAAAAGGCTAGGCAGACGATGAACTACTTATTTATTTAGCATTAATTGGAAAGGTATCTTAAACTAGTTGAGGAAACTCTGAATCCATACTAATATTATAAATGCGAATGTCACTCTGTTTGTTTGTTCGTTTGTTTGTTTGTTACCTTTTCACGACTAAACGGCTGATCGGATCCTAATGAAATTTGGCAAGAAGATAGATTTCAACCTTGGGAAGGACATAGGCTATATATCATCACGCTACGACCAATAGGAGCGGAGCAGCAATGAAAAATGTTGCGAAAACGGGGAAAATTTGACGCAGACGAAGTTGCGCGGGACAGCTAGTTCAATATAATCTTCGCTATGAACGCTATGCATGAGTAAAGTGCAATTAAGATCGAGCGTGTAGAAATTGAGAGACATGAAAAAAAAAAAAATAATAAAATACTGAAATAAGTATTCATGTCACATCGGTAAATGTCATCTAAAATAATAATAAAAAAAAAATGTAAAAAAATAAGGTAAAAATAAAATAAAAATGTCACAGTGTATAAAATAAGGAATTAACAATAAACAAGCAAAGTCCGGAATTTCGACATTCACAGAGCAAATTTCATTGGAGCAGTTTAATCCCAAGCCTTTTTATCTTCGAGATAGTGATTTACATGATAGTAGGCTTTCAGGCATAGCTTCCGTTTTATAAACGATTTGAATTTATTTAGGCTTAGTGCTTGAATATGGCTCGGAAGCTTATTGTAAAAACGTATACATTGGCATCTGAACGTACCCCCTACTTTTTTGAGCCTCGTTGCAGGAACAACAAATTTGTGTTTGTTCCTCGTATTTACGTTGTGGATATCACTGTATTTTTTAAACAAATTATTATTTTTATGCGCGTACAAAAGGTTTTCATAAATAAACTGAGAGGGCACAGTAAGAATATCAATCTCTTTAAATTTTTCTCTGAGGGAGTATCTAGGACTTAATTTATAAATTGAACGAATTGCCCTTTTTTGCAAAACAAATATTGTCTGAATATCGGCGGCATTGCCCCACAAGAGAATACCGTACGACATCACGCTGTGGAAATAACGAAAGTAAACTAAACGGGCTGTCTCTAAATCAGTCAAATCACGAATTTTCCTAACGGCGTATGCTGCTGAGCTAAGTTTTTTTGACAATTTGTCTATATGCGGGCCCCACTGAAGCTTGGCATCCAGAGTTATGCCCAAGAACACTGTGCTATCTTCCGGTTTCAACTCTTCATCCTTGATTAGTACCCTAGTTTCTACTTGTCTTACATGGGGTATCGTAAACTTAATACATTTGGTTTTTTTCTCATTTAGAAGTAGATTATTGACATTAAACCAATTAACGACTTTTGCCAGGGCGCTATTAACCTCGTCCGTAACTATCTGCTGACGTTTGAGTTTAAATAAAAGAGAAGTGTCATCTGCAAACAATACTTGATGTCATGATTATCCTTTATGAGGTAAGGCAAGTCATTTATATAAATAAGAAACAATCAATATAGTCTCCCTTTATTTCAATCCATTTTGCAATGCAATGTTGTTTTTTTTAGCGTGGACTCATTATCCTATGGATGAAATATGAACATCGTAATAGAATTATTTTAGGGCCAAGAAATCGCTTGCCCTTGACGTGTTAAGAGTAGAGCACTATTTCAAACGCTTTGCGTTAAGAAGCGTGCAGAATAAAAAAACCGGCCAAGTGCGAGTCGGCCCCGCGCACGAAGGGTTCCGTACCATTACTTATAAAAACCAGCAAAAAAATCACTTTTCTGGTTTTTAGTATTTGTTGTTATAGCATCAACAGAAATACATAATCTGTAGAAATTTCAACTGGCTAAATATCACGGTTCATGAGATTAAGCCTGGTGGCAGACGGACAGACGGACGGATAGACGGACGGACGGACGGACAGCGAAGTGTCAGTAATAGGGTCCCGTTTGACCCTTTGGGTACGGAAACCTGAAAACTGTGATCTAAACTCACATTGATCTATCTATCTAGATTATATCTAGATTATTATTATTGATCTATCTAGATTATTCTAGAGCTTCACCCTCACATTGAAAACAATTACAAGTACTACAACTAATAGAATCTTACCCGGCATCTCACTTCACGATAAACTCAAACTACCCACAAAAACGATGATAATTGCTACAAGCCCAGGACACCTAGATAACCCTTCTTTCCTGCAACGGGACGATTTTAATGACAATGTATTTTCGGCACCAAAATGAAATTCATTATGACCAAAAATGAGTTCTATTGTTCTTCGGATAAAAACAGCAGGAAAATTACCGAGCGCGTCACGATTGTGCCCGTCATTGAATGCCGGGTGTAACACAATATTGTCGGTTTTTCGGGAAGGATTCGGTCGGTTTTCGCTCAGCAGTTTTTGTGGTTCGTGACGGTATTATTGTGTTTTTTTGAGAGGGATTATCTGTGTAATGTATGGTGGTTGATGAGGGCGATGCCGTTTGGTTACGATGTGACTGGCTGGGCTGTTTAAATGGCGTGTCTGATCGTTGCTGTACCGTGCTTAGGTATGCGTTTTTTCAGAACTCCTTTTAAGATAGAAATCCTAGTTTTGTGTAACCAAAACACATCTGTGTGTGTGAATGAGATTTAAGCATATCTGGACCGTCCTCGGTAGTAACGCATTATCAAGTACTTCTTTAAATATCACCTTGCAAGAAATTGCAAGAAGTGATTTTAATAACAGTTGTCCTAAAAAAATCATAATGTATAACTACTTACTTAGCTCGTGGCTAAATAATAACAGCCGCACGGGTCGATCTTCAAGGTTAAGCCGTGCTTGCCAAGGTCGGTCCGTGGATGGGTGACCATAATTACATACCGAATTTCCTCCATGCCTCGGAAAGCACGTTAAGCCGTTGGTCCCAGCTGTCAGTTGTAGATCTTTGACAGTCGTTACGAGTAGTCAGAAGCCGAAAGTCTGTCATTCAGTCTTACCAAGGGATTTCGTATTACCCAGTTACTGGGTTGTGGAGGTCAGATAGGCAGTCGCTTCATGTAAAATACTGATACTCGGCTGCATCCGGTTAGACTGAAAGCCGACCCAAACAAAGTTTTGGAAAAGGCTAGGCAGACGATGAACTACTTATTTATTTAGCATTAATTGGAAAGGTATCTTAAACTAGTTGAGGAAACTCTGAATCCATACTAATATTATAAATGCGAATGTCACTCTGTTTGTTTGTTCGTTTGTTTGTTTGTTACCTTTTCACGACTAAACGGCTGATCGGATCCTAATGAAATTTGGCAAGAAGATAGATTTCAACCTTGGGAAGGACATAGGCTATATATCATCACGCTACGACCAATAGGAGCGGAGCAGCAATGAAAAATGTTGCGAAAACGGGGAAAATTTGACGCAGACGAAGTTGCGCGGGACAGCTAGTTCAATATAATCTTCGCTATGAACGCTATGCATGAGTAAAGTGCAATTAAGATCGAGAGTGTAGAAATTGAGAGACATGAAACTCTTGAAAATTTCATCTTAGCTCTTCGAGGAAATGGGTGCTAAAATGTTACTGCCGAAACTAATTATTTCCCACAAATATAAGACATTTTTATAATATACCAAATGCGTTCCTAGTGCAGGAAAGAGGTTTTTCATTTTCGTACTCAAACAGAAGATGACTTAATCCTTCCCAAATACTCGACACAAACAAACTTTGAACTTTGTTTGGTAGAAAACAGAGCTCGAATTGCTATGCTGTGATCTAAATGCAGTTTTAGTGTTCAGTTAAAAGTTTTTAAACGGCTATAAACAAGTGTTACGCTTTCGTAAGGGGCTCGGAATATTTGAACGCTGAACTACGGGTACTAAAAAAACTGTTAAGTGTGAATTGACCTTATTCTCGTTTCCTGTATACATTTGGCAAGCATTCTGTTTAGAGAGGATTAAAAAACTGTTGTTTTTATCACCCACTTTCACTGATTGTTTTGTTGTTTTAGGGTTCCGTACCCAAGGGGTCAAACGGGACCCTATTACGGAGACTTCGCTGTCCGCCCGTCTGTCACCAGGCTGTATCTCATGAACCGTGATAGTTAGCCAGTTGTTCTACAGATTATGTATTTCTGTTGCCGCTATAACAACAAATACTAAAAACAGAATAAAATTAATATTTAAGGGGGCTGCCATTCAAAAAAGTGATTTCTATTTGCTCGTTTTTGTAAATAATGATACGGAACCCTTCGTGCGCGAGTCCAACTCGCACTTGGCCGGTTTTTTTTAAATCATTTCCTTTATTCGGCTCAATATAAGCCGAGTTCATATTCCACATGCTGACAACTTCGTGAAGCAAGTCGAGATGTTTTGTTTGTTTATCTATCCTATATCTAGCCTTCGCAAAGTTACTCTGTGTAATTTATTCCATCACTACTGCAACTTTTTCTTAAGAGCGTTTATACCTTACCGCTTTTCATACAAACTTTCAAGTAGTTTTTTTTCGAAATGACTGAACCGATTTAAAAGAAACTTTATGCGCATAAGTAGGATACATAGGTCTAAAAACTTACTAAAAAGTATTTTCAAAATGTGTTTTAAAAATTGAGATAATTGGAATTTTCTGTTTCTATAGAAAATTTATAATCGGTCTAATTTAACAGTAACACTATTTTTCGAAAATGTTTTTGTAACTTTTTAGATCTGTGTATCCTGCTTATGTGTACGAAGTTTCATTAAAATCAGTTCAGTCATTTCGGAAAATAAGGACTTGAAAGTTTGTTTGAAATGTCGTAAGGTGTGAACGCTCTTAACGTGTCTATGACAATCTGTATTATGTCAGCCCAGAACTGAGCCACTAGTTTGATGCCTTTTCTTTTTAAGTTCCTGCAGTGAACATGCAGGAAATGAACACAGCACACAACAACAGGACACGCAGGACACAATTATAAAGTGCTCCATCGTTTGTGGAACAGCACCACATTTACAGTCCAAGGCAGATTCATTAATGAATCTTCACTTGAGCAGGTGTTCCTCGTTCTACAACCTGGGTCTGAAGTCTATTTAAAGACAACCACAATCGGATTTCATAGAAAATAGGCAAGTTACAGCCTGCATCAGTTATTAATTTTCCCTGCCGAGCAATCCGTCATCAGTTTTACTTTAGAACTAAGTTTTGTCTAAATATTACTCATCTTAACACCTTTTGAGAAGGTTCTCTTTGTAAGAAAACCCACAAATTCAATCCTTTACGATTCTTTATACATCAAACAAACAGCCCAAAATACACTGGACCCTTTCTTTTTATAATTATTTTGGCACCCTTTCTCTCAGACGGGTCCCTTTCCGCGAATCAGCAAATTAAATAATCCGTAACAATTTTCTAAGAAAAATCAGTGAAAGGGTGTCTTTTTATTATAATTATTAATATATATACTTTCAAGACGAATGGATGTTTATTGCTGTTTTGTTGTTTTTGTTAAGCAATCGAAATCACCTTAAGTACTGTACTTCATGGATCCGCCTTTTGTTTTTATTTTATGGGATGGCAAGTCAACCAGTCCTACTGAGGGATTTCGTATTCATCATCATCATCAGCCTATAATGTTCTCACTGCTGGGACACCAGGCCTCCTCTCTTTGAGAGGGAGCGGGCTGTAATCCACCACGCAGGCCCAGTGCGGCTTGGTAGATGTCACATGTCTTCGAAGTTTTAGTTCTAGAAAATGCTTCACCGTCTTGAGGGCAGCGGTGATGAAATAAATTACACAAAGTAATGCGCCTGCCTGGGTTCGAAACCACGGCTTACTGCTCGTAAGTCGGGGCTGCCACCACTGGGCCACAGCTGCTCGCGATGATATCGTATTACCCAGTACTAACTTGGTTGAGGAGGTTAGATGGGCAGTCAGTTCATGCAAAATAAATCTTCATCCAGTTAGTCTGGAAGCCGAACCTTAGATAGTTGGGAACAGGCTAGGCAGATGATGATGGGATGAAAGTTATCCTTAAGAGTTGCGTTAAAATGTTTGTGTAAACTCAAATAATAATATATTCCAGCAACGAAGGACTCATTTGTCCTTCGTTAGGTATCAGTAACGTGCTCTATTTTTAAACGTCTTTGAAAAGAATGAATATCGAGAGAATTTTTTTTGATCAACTTTTTGATGATGTTAGAATATAGCTTATTAGGAATAAAAAGGTCAAAATTTTAATTGGTATTCTTTCATATTTCGCTATCATTTTTGTGCTGAAAGAAAGTCGTTCAGTCAGTGCGCACTTATTGTAAAAGAGTGAAACCATAGACGCGTCCAAGAAGGACGAAGAATTTGCACGTGACAGCTTGAACTAATACGGTAACACGTTTATTAGTTTCCTTACCTGTATGAGCCTACTGCCATCAACCGAGCACAGATCCAGACTGCTAATAAATGTTTTTATGTGTCTAGTTTTTGCTCTATCAATATAACAGCACCTAAAAACAGTATAAGCAGCTTGTAAAAGTAAAAAAAAATGAAAAGTTTTTGTTATTATTAAATGGGCTTGCGCTGGCCGCAACTCGCCTGATGTTAAGAGGGTACTCTAGTGGGCCTTTCTCCATAAAAACGTATTCCGCTGTTTGCTTCGTGGATAATGCGTCTAGAGTAATGTTTTTTTTTTCCAAAAAATCTAGGTCTTATAAATACATGCCCCCATCGGCCCCATCATTTCCTTTTTTTTTCAAAACATAATCACTAAAAGAATTATGACAATTCAAAAACCCCAAAAAAGCCCGTTTTTACCGCCATGTTCAGAAGACTATCCGACAAATTAGATAAGTTTTAAACAAAAAAGAAAAAAATAGAAGCATAGATGTACTCTTCCTCTAAATTTTGATATAAGAATTATTTAGATCAGTTTAGGTTTGAAGAAGAAAACAGCGGAAAACAAAACGTCTTTTGTTCAAGATTTTTGTAGGTAAAATCAGACTGAGCTGCAGTTGTCCTTTTCGCACTTTACGGGAGCTTGGTCGGGCGCAGCGCGACGGCAATAGTTTCTTCAAGTACCTATTCTTCAAATTCCTCGGGGCTAGAGTCCCCTATTAAGCGATGATGCGCCATAGGGTGAAGCACGCTTGCCTAGAAGAAACCGATTTACTCGAACCTTGAAGAGATCCAGATTGTAATGATCAGAGAACAGAGAAACTGGCAACGAATTCAACAGACTGGCGGTTTATTTATTTGCCGTAAAAGTATTTCTCAAATACAGCCGTCAATCCACAAAAAAATATGTAGGGCACGCACACATATTTCGTTCCACTCCAGATCCAAGAGTGAACGTAACGCACGCCAAATAAAATTGTTTCAAATATACATCACAGAAAATCACATTTCTCGGTCCCGCATCGGCGATATCTGCACCGGGTAATTGATGGATGTATTGCGGTCAAGAGACAAATTGTGCTGACCGTACCCGACCCGTGTCACGGTCGTGACGAGAATCACGCGTAACGTATGCTGACTGTACGGATTCAGTTTTTTAGTTACTTTTTTTTGGAGGAGAATATTGTTTTTTTTTTTTTTTTTTTTAAGGTGGGTTGTTTCGTTTTTGTATTTTGAAAATGGAAAATAAAACAAAAATATGCATATTATTCGAAATTCGTTTTAAAAAAAAACAATTATTTAAACAATTGGTTTAGTATTTTATGTGATTTTTCGGTATATAACGCGTTATACTGCAAAGTTATATCAATGATTGGCAATAACAAAACATATACGTTCAGCCCTTAAAACAAAAAGGATACACCATCGTAAAAACAAGGAAAGCACCTAAACTCGAAACATCAACGACGTCAACTAATGCATATCGGCAAAATCAGACGAGGACGCAAGCTACCGCGTCCGCATCGTTGTAACAACAAAGCTAATAACAATTTAGCAAGTCCTTACACAACGACTTATGTGCTCGAGTGTACTTCAAGTTATCGCGGGGCCAATAGTTGAAGTGCCGTTTATCATGACGGTTATTATTTTGTGTTTGTTTTCGGACATTTTTGTATAGGAGTTACGGGATTTCAGGAAGATTTACTTAATTTGTTCTATACATATTTTTTTTAAATATTTCTGTCTAAAATAAAATCATTGATATTTCTTACGGTTTTACTAAAAACTATTCGGAATAGCATTGCTTACTCATTACGTAAAATTGAAACTACTTAATTAACGGCTTACTTTAGCATTGCTTATTCATTACGTATAATTGAAACTAATTAAAATTAGTTGCTACTGCTCAGCTTTAGCAATAGCATAATTATAATATTTTTTTTTAAAACCTTTCGAAAAATAAATATCAAAACGATTAAACCACTGAATGTTCTAATGTTTATTTTTCACTTACTTTAGCACACATACCATACATGAATGCATATTCACTATTGTGCCTAATTCTGCATATTTTCATGTTATCGATGTTCAATGTCAAAAGTATCATCATTCTCATGCGCTTATCTCAATTTAATTGGGGTAGGCGCAGCATGTCTTCTTCTTCCATACTTCTCTATTACTCGTCATCTCATCAGACCTTTCTTGCCATATCATCCTTCACACAGTCCATCCATTGTTTCTTTGGTCTTCCTCTACTCTTATACCCATCCACATTTATAGTCAGGGGGACTGTCGCGACTGTGTCGGGTCGTTTAGTTCCCTTCAAAATGGTTGAGTTGAATGGTGGCTGATACATGCGTCATGTTCGTGAACGGGCGCTGTCAGTTGTGACTGGTCATCTCTTAGCTGCCACGGTTTATTTTAATTAAGTACTGTTATTTTTTTATTATTTCTGATTTAATCTTTTACTCTGGACGCTCTTAACTTGCCCGTATTTCTACATCGTTCTCACATATTTGTAATTCTTAACATGAATGATGTGACCAATATTTTGTAACATATTTTGATTTAAAAGAGTGTCCATGGAGTTTCTTGCCCATTCTTCTCCATAGAGATCTACGCTACGGAATGGGCAACTACAGTACGTTCACAAGTTATTATGCCTTGTGACTGAGACTGTAGCTTCGCGTTTTATTTTGTTTTTTGAATTTCAAAAGTGCCTGTAATGGTCTAATTGAAATAAATGCTTTGACTTTGACTTTATGAATGTGAATGGTTTCTCCGAAGTAGACAGTATCAAATTAGTTACATCCTCCTCCTTGAATTTGACGAGGATGCAAAACAACACCTTGTATACTCCCACTTCCCCATCGTCCCTATTTTCTGACAAAATCTAATTCTGTAATAAGATGCAAACACGCCGTCACTACACGCTTTCCATATTGCGCGGAATCTCCGCAGATAAAGTTTTAAAGCTCCTACATCGAGATTTTAAACTATCGCTAAGTACGGAGCAACTTTCTTAATATAACTGCGTTTATCGTCTGTAGTATGTGCGGGTCGACTTGAACGCCTATAGCTTTAGTTTGTGGACCCACGTGGGTTTTACTTTGACCGGTATACTTTTTGAAACTTTGATTTTTCAACAGTTTCGCAGAACTGTTCTCTTTATTCGTTGAATTAAGGTCTCACTGATCTCCTTGATAAGTCAGTGTGTGTTTTTTTTTTTTTTTTTTTTTTTTTTTTTTTTCGCCAGGTGGCGCTGCTTTGAAGTAAACATTGGCTCTGTGTTAAAATTTCACCAAAAATAATAAAAGTGCTCCTTTTTACCAGCTTTAAGTATAAATCTTACATAAAGTGCGCATCCAGTGAGTACAAGTGTTATGCAGGCAAACAAGTAAGATTAACACAAAACTATCGTGTGATTAACGGAAACTCATAACGGTGCCCCGAAAACTAACACTAAGTGTGAGCAATCTGGACAGTGTTTCTCTAACGCCAATAGAAACATTCAAAAGCAAGAATTAAAGTGCAGTGGAGTGATATCGTCTAAGAAATTTAAGAAAAAGGAGATTGATAAATCCGTTTTTTATTCAAATGTCAATAATGATCAGCTTGCCATCAGTTTTTTGTAAATAGTGACATCTATTTTTACGAACAAGAACTATACACTTAGCTAACCTGTAAAAAGTGACATCTAGTTTGGCAGATAAAAAACTAAAAAGTCGGTAAAACAGTTCAGGTCGATACTGATATAATATTTTACCATACTTCACTAATTGACCGTGGCGCGTAGGCAAACTTGACGCTTTCCGTGCCTGCAGTCGCAAGTTCGAGACCATCAATCAGCAATAATTATTTTTGTATGTTTTTCAATACCCATTGCTGTTAAACATGGAAGAAATGCAAAACGTTAACACTCAAAGACGTCGCCAGCTAAGTCTAGATTTCCAAGACAACGAGTACGAACTGGACATTTCTTATCAAAGTTTACCAAACAGTATGAACAAAGATGAAATAACTACAATCAAGGTACAACTTACAAAATTAAATCTCGATTTACAAATAGCAAACACCGAGATCAGACAGAGCAGCGGTGGCCCAGTGGTAGCAGCCCCGACTTACGAGCAGTAAAGTCGTAGGTTCGAACCCAGGCAGGCGCATTACTTTGTGTAATTTATTTCATCACCGCTGCTCTCAAAACGGTGAAGGAAAACATCGTGAGGAAACCGGCATGTCCTAGAACTAAAAATTCGAAGACATGTGACATCTACCAACCCGCACTGGGCCCGCGTGGTGGATTACAGCCCATTCCCTCTCATAGAGAGGAGGCCTGCGTCCCAGCAGTGGGAACAATATAGGCTGGTGATGATGATGATGAAACACCGAGATAGACAATTTAAACATTGAGAACAGTGCCTTAAAGAAAAAATTATCAACATTCCAGCATAAAATTAACATGTATAAATCAGTAGGTGCTTTTGAACTAAATAGGAGCAACAAATTGATTGCTTCCCCACTCAAATTTTATTCTCCACAGTATCAAAAGCGCCATAGATCGTGTGGTATAAGAATCGGCCTGACAAGGACTTCTTCTAAAGAACTAGAAATAGATGCAGGAAGAAAGAGCCCAAAGCATGACGACAGCAGCAGCCTAAGTTATTTTTTTTAGCAACCCATAGCAGATGACAAGGGCTTACAGGATACAATGATAAACCATCAGCCATCTTATCGACCAATCTTGGAGAAAGGTAGCATCGAAATGGGTACAATAGTAGACTCTGAAACAACGGAGACTCTCACTATTAACACAAAAGTAAATTTAGAGCATATAACCAAACATTTCAGGTTAAACAATAATATGTCATCGAACTCAAAATCTAATGATTCCACAACAAAAAAACTTCAAGTCAAAATATTTTCTGACCAAGCAGGTCTTAATATGAGAAGTCTGCTTCAAGATCTGCTGGGTAATTCTTTCAAAGTGACATCATTGGTGAAGCCAGGTGCTCCCATGGCTGAAGTTTTGAGTACATGTGTTTCCGAGTGTAAAGATTTTACCAACTTAGACTACATACTAATACTAGGGGGTTCCAATGATTCAAATCCTTTGAATTTACAGTCAACCTTGTATCATACTCTGGGTAATGTTAGACACACTAATGTCTTAGTTGGGAAAATCTATAAAAACAAATATCTTAGCGTTAATATGCTCAATAACTCTTTGAAACTAGTTTGTAGTAATTTCGTAAATTCAATATTTTTGCCACTGGACCAGGATAATTTCCGCATGAGATTTATTATTCCAAGATACATAAATACTATACAAGCAAGTAGACTAATTCATAAGGAAATACTTCGTTTGCGATACAGACATGACTTTGTAAACTATATTAAAATTAAAAGTGGTGACCAGTACGGGTTATGTGGCGAGGTACAAAAGTGTTACATTAATAATTATGCACAGACGGACATTGAAAGTTCATCAAGGCGTTCCTTAGTAGTTACAAATAGCATCGGCACACAGACTGATAACCCGGAAAATGGTGAAGACTTTTTTCGTGCCTAATTGGCTCAACCACTCTCGTGATATGCTGCCTATGTCTGAAGCCCCTAATAACCACACCCTTAATATTTATCTTCAGAATTTATGTGGTGTAGGTAACAAAAAAGAGGAATTAGAAATTTATTTGCAAGATATTCATCTCGACAATCTATATGTTTGCATAACGGAACATTTCTTGACCATTGAGTCAGCTCCTCAATTCAACATTAGCAATTATAAAATGGTGTCGTTTAATGCAAGAAAAAACAAAAAAAGGGGAGGTAGCCTTATTATGACGAGAAACGATATTGCTTGTGAAGAGGTACCTTTTTGTCAAAAATTATACAAAATCGAATGTTTTGAATTATGTGGTGTTAAAGATGTGAGCACCAACATTTATATCTTCTGCTGTTACAGAAATCCTATCGATCAAAACTATGAAACATTTCTTTCAAAATTGGAACAATTACTAGAACACTTTTTCAACAAAAACTGTATTATTTTTGGAGATTTCAACATTGACTTGCTAAAAAGCGACAAAAAAACTTCAACTTTTTTGACTTTACTGACATCTTACAATTTTAGACCAATTATAAACGAAGTGACATTTAAACGGAATAATGCGAAATCATGTTTAGATAATTTTTTGACGAATTTACCAGATGACGTTATCAATGAGCAGTTTGTTGATCATAATTGCTTGGCTGATGGACCCGCAGCGTTATTCTGTCGTTTAAAAACTGAAAAAGTACAGTCTGGTGGTGACAAAAACTTTTTAAACATAGAGTATAGGCAGTTTAATGACAAAAATTCAATTAGATTTAGACAACGTATTCTGAATATAAATTGGTTAGAAGAAGGTATAAATGGCTTCTTAAAGAAAATAGGACAAATATTCCGCGTTAGTTTCAAAAAGAAGAAGAAACGAGTAAATTTTAAGAAATTACTAAAATCATCCTGGGTATCGAAAGGAATCAGAGTGTCTAGTAAAATGAAGCGGTTTTTGCTACAAAACGTAAAGAATGTCACCTATACGGAGAAAATAAAGACATATATAAAATCATACATTAGAATATACAGATTAGTCTTAAAAAAAGCTAGACGCATTGCAGTCAGTAAGGAACTTACCAAAGCAAACAAATCTTCAAAAGCTATATGGCAGGTTGTAAATAGACATAGAAACACAAAATCAAAAAGCGGAATTAATAAAAACATACTTCTTAAAGTTGATAATACAATTATATCCGATCCCCAGCAAATAGTAAACATTTTCTCGACGGTGCAGGGACTGTACCCGAATTTAATTCCTCTGATCAAGCCATAAAATCATTACAAGACAGTGTTAAAAGAGTAGATCAAGAAATGACATGCGATCTAGTCACTGCCTCCGAAATAAAAAAACTGGTCAATGTTATGGCTACCAAGAAATCTTCGGGTCATGATGAAATAACTATACAGACTGTCAAAGATCACATTGACATACTGGCAGGCCCTTTAGCACATCTTATAAACACATGTATAAATATGAAGTTATTCCCTGAACAACTAAAAATAGCGAGAGTCTTACCACTGTACAAAAAAGGTTGCAAATTAGATCCTAATAATTATAGACCGATTTCTTTATTACCAATAATCTCGAAAATTTTTGAGAAAATACTCAAAATAAGACTTCTAAGACATCTGAATCACAATAAAATACTTAATCACAGGCAATTCGGCTATCAGAAAAATGTGGGAACAAATGACGCAATTAATACATTAATGGAGCAAGTAGTTGACAAAATTAATGACAAATTTGAAGTCGTAGGGTTATTCCTCGATCTTAGTTCCGCTTTTGACACGGTTAATCACACGTTACTGTTGGCAAAAATGGAACATTATGGAATAAGAGGACCGGTCTTATGTCTATTCAAATCTTACTTAGAAAATCGGAAGCAATATGTGGAAATTAAAGTGAATCAAGAAAATAGTCAAAAAGTTTTCAAATCAGGACTTAAACTAATAAAACAAGGAGTCCCACAAGGTTCAATATTAGGACCAATCTTTTTCATTTTATTTATTAATGATTTAATTAACTATATGATGAAACTAAGTGATTCTGAACTTGTGCTATTTGCTGATGATACGAATGCTATTATTGCCTCTAAAGATTTAGATACTCTCAGTAGTAAAGTAAATAAAACTCTAGCTCTTTTTCATCATTGGTTTACCATCAATAATCTCAAATTGAATGCCAGTAAAACGAATGCCATGTTATTTACGACGACGTCGAGAAATCAAGAAAAAATAGACATAGTATTAAATGAAAATGCAATAACATTGGTAGAGAGTGTAAAATTCTTAGGTATTCACATTGACGCAAACCTAAACTGGAAAAAAGAATTGACAGCTGTAGAAAGTTCAATTAGCTCGGCTTGTTATGCCTTAAGAAGTCTTCGAGATGTGATCGCTATTGAGCAATTAAGAGTGGTATATTACGCACTTGTAGAATCAATACTTAGGTACAGTATCACTCTATGGGGAGGTAGTTACGCATATAATATAAATACAGCTTTCGTTATACAAAAAAGGGCCATAAGAACCATAGTAAGAATTCCGCAGTGGGAATCATGTAAGGAGTACTTTAAGGAGCTTCAGATACTAACGGTCCCTTGTTTGTATATTTTAGTTCTTCTTACTGATCATATTAAAAAGCTGCAGAATTCTGAAACACCAGAGGAAAGGAGTAAGCGGGAAGCTACTAGGCGTAAGGATTTGCAAAATAAGATCCAACCTCATTTAAAAGTAGTGAGTCATGCTGCAGGTTACCAATCGGTCAAACTGTTTAATAAACTACCTGTACACTTAAAATCAATTTACAACTTAAATCAGTTTAAGCAGCAGTTAAAATCATTTTTGATAGAAAAGTGCTACTACACCCTTGATGAATTTCTCTGTGACACATACAACTAGACTTTAATCATAAACTATTTTTATTGACATTGTATTTTTGTTATTTTTTTGACATTAGTATGTGTATAAGCAATATTTTTGACATATGTATGGGAATTAATATTTTAAATATTGTTAAGTAATATTTATATTTTGAGATTATTATTTTTGATTATTATTTGTATTGGATGATTCTGATTTGAGTTTACATTATTTATTTGACATTTACTTTTTAATTTATTTATTTGGTTCCTGTTTTATCACTGATTTTATTGTAATTCTTTAATTTTAATTTATAATTTTGTGTAAAATTTCGATACAATGTAAAAATTGTTACTGAAATAAATGAAATGAAAAATGTTATCAAGGAGATCAGTGATTTACGTTTATTGAAAGTTTCACCAGGTGCCCTACCATGACGTCTTAAAACATTATTGTTTTACTCCTTTTCCAGTGTGGTAAAAGAGATGGCGCTACACATCCTGTATAGCTCCGTCTCTTTCCCACTCGGGAAGCACCACCTTGCAAGCATTTAAAAAAAAACCTTTACACTTACAGCATTTTTTTTTTAAATTGACAGAATCTTCGCTGCAATTGAAAAATTCAGGGTCTAGTAAACCCTGCTATAGTAACCAATAATTTGCTGTGATATTAAACAGAAAAATCGAAAAACCAAAAGATATTAGAAAAAAGTTACACTCAATTTCAATCAAATTGTTTATTCAACATAGAAAATTAAACTCTAAACCGTATTAACACAAAGTTCAAAACCGTCCCGCACATCTCTTCCCACATCTACATTGTGGGCGACACATTTCAACTCCTCCATAGTCGGGACCGTCTTGGCAATCATTTCAGAGATATAAGCCATCTCCGGGTATACCATCACGATATAATCTCCAGGCACCTTCTTCAGCACTACGCGAGCAATCACCTGGCATTCGAACATCATCCAATTCTCCTTCCCTCCAATGACAAGGACGCTTCCTTTCATCATCGGATGAGGAGCATCTAGTTTCAATTTCGCATCAGCCCAGTTGAAAGGAATATCATAGTCAACACATTCAGCTTGCTTCGCTTTGACATCTTCTGGGGTTATGGGTTCGATTGAAATTGTTGGGCATGGCATCATGTAGTCAGCTTTATTATAGATGAGGTCGCGGTCGAATTTGTTCATGTTATCCCAGTGGTACACGTAAGTCCAGTTTCCAATGAGATCTTGAGGGTTCTCGGTCTCTTTTGAAACGATTTCGACTCCATAACGGCATGCTGCGTTCGAATACGCAGCATGTATGAACAAAGCCAATATGTATAGAGTAAACATGATGGCTTTTTCTTTTGCCAGCTATATTTATAAAACTAGATACAGTTATAACGAAGACTTGTTTGGTAATGACTTCATTTGTGAAAAACATGAACTTTTATATAATGTTTTGTCTAATTATATTTGTGTTGTTTGGAGTGGTTTCTTAATTGATTTTAGCATAATTATAATTTAAGTTTGGTACATCAAATAACGGGAATGTCTCCTATTATCAGTTGTTAATGTTTCCAGTAATTTGATCATTGCTGTTGTAAGATTGATAGTAGTCTACTTTCTTTTTTAATCCCCGACCAAAAAAGAGGGGTGTTATAAGTTTGACGTGTGTATCTGTGTGTCTGTCTGTGGCATCGTAGTTCCTAAACGGATGAACCGATTTTGATAAAATTGGTAATGTATGAAAGTCAGCACCTCTTTTACATTTGACTTCACTAAATTTATCCAAGTGTCGTAGCGTCAGGGGACCGCCAAGTAGACCGCTTAGCACAAGCACAAAGAGGGAGAACGCTACGACGCTTGGATTAATTACTTTTTGGTATTTTAGAGGTTTTTTCTGTCGGGGGTTTCAAAAAATAATCTTTCATGTTATTCCTTACACAAACCATTCATCTTCTCATCGCCTTCCATTTTCGATTAAGTTCATTAATTCTAAGAACCTTAATTATAGTTATTAAGAAATCCATGATTGATTCTTATGAAGTGATAAAATAATCATTTTAAAATGTGAATTTTGTATGATTTGGTCAATGGTATTAATTAATGTAGAGTTCGTGTTGAGTAAACAGCTTTTCTCACAGGTTTACACCTAACTAACTGTTTACAACTATACAATCAGAACACTAAAAATATTTTAGGTCATATAAATAAAGGTCAGTTTAAGTACAATTGTTTATACAACAAAAAACATTTGATCTAGAATAAATTCTCAATATCAAATCAAATCAAGCACAAAGTCCGAATCCGGACATACCTTTGCCCACATCGACGTTATGGGCAACACATTTCAATGACTCGATAGTTGGGGTCGTTCGGGCAAGCATTTCAGAGATATGGGCCATCTCCGGGTTCATCATCAATATGTAATCATCAGACACCTTCTTCATCACAACGCGCACCATCTTCTTGCACTCCAACATTAACCAATTCTCCTCCTCTCCAATGAAGAGGATGCCTCCTTTCATCTTCATCAGAGGAGCATCCAACTTCAATTTCGCATCAGACCATTTGAATGGTGCACCGGAGTCTCCACATTCAGCTTCCTTCGCTTTGACATATTCTGGAGTAATAGCTTCGATCGCAATTGCTGGGCATTGCATCACATGGTCAGCTTTGTCATCGAAGGCGAATTCCCGGTCGAATTTGTTCAGGCTGTCCCAATGGTAGACGTAAGTCCAGTTTCCAATTAGGTCTTGAGGATTCTTGGTCTCCTTTGAAATGATATCAACTCCATCTTGGCAAGGTGTGGCGGAATACGCAACGTGGATGAGCAAGGACAATATGTATAGAGGAAACATGATGGCTTTTTTCTGTTACTTTGACTTCAATATTGGCTTTACTATCTTCAGCTATGATTTTGTCGAAGACCTGCTTCGGAATGATTTCACTTGTCAAAGACACCACCTTTTATGTCAGTATTTTGTCTAATTATTATTACACTATGGGTCTCATTTGATTTTTGTCTAGTGATTACTTAAGTATGATGCAATTAAATAACGGTACCTAATGTCTTCGCTATCACTTGTCAATGTTTCTTTTGATTTGATCATTAAGTTACAATGAAGAATTAGGTACTTTGCGTTGTTAACACCCGTAATAATTTTAATTATCTCTATTGAGTTTAATATCTCTAATGAGTTTTATATTATTTAGTTAATTACTCTTCTAAAACTGATATGACTCTAGAATCGATATCAATAAGTATAAGTATAGTAACTGTTTTTCTAACAAGTTTGTTAAGAAAGTAAGATGAAATATACAAATCACTGTTAAAATGTACGAGTATGTGCTAATGACTGTTTACATGTACATTATTATGTGTTACTGAAGATCTATCCAAGACAATATTTGCTAAACCTGGAACAACAGCCTCTAAATCAGTGCAATCACTTCTTTGAACAAGGAAACAACTATTAAAAATCAAGTCACACAATTCTCATTCTCATATTTTTTATTTATTAAACAAATAAAGTTCCCATTATTTCTTGTAACAAAGTTCAAATCCTGACATATCTTGGCGAACATCCATGTTATGCGCAACACATGTTAATTCGTCTAAGGTCGGGGGCTCTCGTGCAAGTAGTTCAGATTCTGAATCTACATCAGGACTAACCATGGCTACGTAATTATCAGACCACTTCTTTATCACAACTCTGACCATCGCGATACAGTCCATTACCATCCAGTTTTCCTTTTCTCCTATTACGACCATACCTCCCTCCATTTTTATAATAGGAGCATCTACTCTTAGTTTTACATCATCCCAGTTAAAAGGTATCTTTTCTTTTGCGCATTCTGCTTCCTTAGCCTTTATAAATTCTGGAGTAGCTGCTTCAAAATTTAGTTGAGGGCAGTCGAGCTCATGATTGTTAACAAAATTTTCTAAAAATTTTACTTTACGGTCCCAATGGTACACGTAGGTCCAGTTTCCAAGAAGATCATCAGGATTATTGGTTTCTTGCGTTACGATTTCTACGCCGTCTATGCATGGTGTGATCGAGATAGCACAGTGGATAACTACAGCAAGTATGTATAAAATAAACATTTTAGCGTACGATCTTTGCGCAGTTTAATACTCAGTGGAATTTAGATGTTATTACTTATTTGTTTTGAGTTTAATGTTTATTTCTCTTCGAAACCAAACATTTTATATTCGCTTATTATCTTATCTAATGATGTCTAGAATTATTTGATAGGTTTTTAATTGATTCCTCAATTAATTCTGTTAAGGTTTCTCTGGCAGAGTGACAGTAATGATGTCAATAATAACTTTCTAATGTGTTTTATAATTTTGTTCATTAATTTATTTGGAGTGGTTCTGCGTCCTAATTGCGTAGGTAACACTGTATAAAAATCATAGGCAAATTCCTAATATATTTATTCACAAGTTTGAAAAATTTGTCTGCTCGGCCAGGTAAATAACGCAATGAGTGGTATTGTCAAAATTAAAGGCGACGATTGCAATAGTGAGTGTGTTACGCAAATACCCGCTGTTTGACTTACTGCCCAGTAATAAGTCCCTTTTTTTCGATATTACTTGAGATTACGCGAAGAGGTATTCTGTCATGTGTCAAGCCTACCACATGGCCCTCAGCGTATACCCAAGCCTCAGACGCATCATTTGTCACAAGTTAATACATTAAGCATTATAAATAACACTATTTTATCAACTTTTTCGAGATACCAATACCTTTAATGGAGCTAGAATGATTACATTTAAGTGAAGCATTTACATGCTCGTGTGTGTACATGGGTATGGGTATATAGTTACCTATTTGCAAGTATTAGAGACGTGTTTTGAATGAAGTTATTTAGATTTAGGTAAAAATGTCTTATGCCGTCTTTATATTGATAAAAAAAACAGACTAGATTAAGGATAGAGTTTATATAGTAGTTATGAACTTGGGAATGCTACTTAAGCAATGTTTCCAAGAACTAGATTCTTTTTTTAAAGTGTTGAAGGAAATTTGATAGCGAGTATGGCACTTTCAGTAGCGTCCATCAGCTCTTGTACTGCGCAAACAAGACAGACAAGACACGATTTTAAGAGTGTTTCATCGTATGTGGAAAAACACCACATTTACACACACACACAGAGTCATCTATAAGTCTCCTCTCTCTCTCATAAAGAACGTAATTAGGTAAAAAGGCATTCATAATTTGACCGAACAAAGCCATTTACAAAATTCCTTTTTTATGTTAAAAATACTTTAAAACTCGTAAAGTATAAAACGTTTCTCGTCCAAAATCCTGAATACCAATTTTGACAAAAGTTTTTACAAAATATTTCACAACGAGTATGTTCGAACTCGTATATTTTGTTCTGATTTGGAGAATGGACGGATTTAAACATTCCGGAAAATGCTGCTGTATTTAAAAATTGCGAGCTGAAAGAGGACAGGTGTAACCGCGTGACAGAGCGTATACCTTTGAAATTATGTTTTATTTTGCGTTTACAAAAAGAAAACTCAGAAGGTCAATAGTTAACAAAATGCGTTAGTAGGCGATGATGTTTTTAATGAGTAGGTCTTGAAGATTATGACTGGATTATGACATGAGTGTTCTAAGACAAATAGTTCTTTACTAAGGAAATAGAGTAATCAAAATGATTGCCTAATTGACCTATTATCACGCAGATATGCTACTATCTTGCTATTATTATGATTTCTAAATAATAATAAGATTTGTTGCAATATAAATTGATGTATTTGATTTGAAATGTGGTCAAATCTTTGACATTTGTGTCAAATAAAAAAAAAAGTTGATTTTTACGGTTCCCGCGGTAATGGCCTACTTTTTCAGGAGAAGAACTAAAAGTACTACTACTTGGGGAAATTAATCTTTACATACACAACACAACACAATCCAATAAACAGGCCGTTTTTACGCCTAACAAGTAAGCCTAGTAAGCAAGGTTTGTAAGCTAACAGTCTACCTGATGGTAATAGTCACCGCGACGTATGACTATCTGCAATACTAAAGGCACTGGTGCGTTGCCTGCCATTTTAAAAAGGTTAGCTGATCGTGTCAGTTAGTCAGTGACCCGAAAGTCTGGCAATCAGTCTTACCAAGAAGTATGTAACGTATAATCCACTACTCACTGGGTTGTGGAGGTCTGATAGGCAGGCGCTCCTTCTAAAGTACTAGTATTCAGCTGCATCCAGTTAGACTGGACGCCGACCTCAACGTAGCTGGGAAAAGGCTAGGGAGAAGATGTTCATGTTGTAGCTCTTAAACTAGATCACTTAAGAGCGTTTACATCTAACGACATTTCATACAAACTTTTAAGTCCTTATTTTCCGATATGACTGAACCGATTTTAATGAAACTTCGTACGCCTAAGCAGAATACACAGATAGTAACTTTTTAAACCTATGTATTTCCAAAGGGAAAAGCAAGCAGCTGCCCTCCTATGTGTCCCGTCTGCAAACTTTCAAGATGCTCTCGTTATCGACTCGAAGAGAAGTTATGGATGCCCTGTTTCTATAAAAACTTCTCAGAAAGCAAATAGACTGTTCACAGATACTGGGTCTCCTCAAGTTTCGTGCCCCAACACGCTATCCTCGAAATCCCATCACCCCGCTTTACCCACCCTTGCGTAGAACTGTCCTAGGTGCTAACTCACCAATACCGCGAATGTGTAAAATATTGAACAGCTGCAGTGACCTGATCGATATTCACCACGATAGCATAGGAAAATTTTGTAAATTGATTATTCAATACTATTCGCACAATTATGATACATAATATGAATTGCCAATTTGTTAGTTTAATTTATATGCCTGTTTGATGTTAATTATTTTCTAATGTAAATCAAATATTTAATCTTAGTCTAATTTTAATTAATTTATCTGTTATTTTTGTTATTTTATCGTATCGTCGTTATTTAGTGAATTTAATTTAATTCAATTCTATTATCTTAATTTGTTTGTTTTATTTATGGATTTATGCTTTGACTTAAATTAATACTTTTATCTATTTTAATTTACAATTGATTGTAACTTTAAAAGCGTATAAAAATAAAATAAATTAAATAGTGCATGTTGTGTTAGCCTGTAAGTAATTGATGCACTTATAAATGTATATTGTGTACCTCAAATGAAATTAACAGTATAAGCAATTGTAAGCTAACCTACATAAATAAATAAAATAAAAAGCAGAAAGGTATAAACGCTCTTAACTTTATAAATAAGCTTCTTCTACCGAACTTCATAACCGTTAGTGCATTTCGGATTTATCTCGGCCCACATAGAACTTCTGTACCTGTCTACACTGTGACATACCAGTGATAGGCTACAATTTATAGGTCTGCGGGACGACTGGCCGATAGCAGGGTTGGCCAACATTACAAATGCAGTAGATATCTCTTAAATGTTGGGTGACTCATTTTGTTTAGCACATGAAATATTAGAGCTGTGAAGGTTATCAGGGGTGTGGGGTTAAGCCCTTTAAGCATTTTGGTGATAGATTGGATTAAAGTGACTCTTCGAAATATCTCAATATATGGAATGTCCAATATCCACAAACATTTTGGACCTACGTTCATTATAAAGGTTAGTCGGTGTGCCTAAGGCCTGCATTAATTGATTACCTCCCCTTTTTCTAATGACAGGTTTGCATGTCTGTAGTTGCCAATAATGCAGGCGTCTCTTTGTATGGCGATTTTAATCAGCGGGGTATTTACCCCACTGATGACCTGCATGCTGATAATGCAATAGCAGTGCATTTTGACAATTCGACAACATTCATTACGTTTTTTTAAGTTGTCCAGCAGACAAATTTTCCTAGCATATAAAGCAGTGTATTACAAAGTGTGTTGCGCAATAAAGGTGCAGTTTGGTTACTGGTATGTTGGTCATATAGTTTATTTACGAAACAAACAAATACTAGCGCCAGTACTGTTCTACACGTAACAGATAGCACCTATCACAATTCTCATAGCACCACGACACGTTTGCACGCAACCTATGCATAGTAAGCAGTGCTTTTATTTTATTCTTTATTTGCTATTCTTTTCAGCGCAGGGATTTATACTGGCCGTTTGTAAAAAAAAGTGTTCGAAAAAAGGAAAAATTGATTAATTCTGGATTCAACCATCTATTTTTGAAAATGGAAATAGACTTACTTTATCACAACTTTTAGAAAACCTTACATTCTTATTTCAAGTTTATTATCCCCATCATCCCTGTCTGCGCCATTCGCATTATTTTATCTATACTTATGATTATTGTTATTTTATTTAATTAGCTTTATAAATCATAGACGCGTACTGCAACACTATATTACACTTCACTCATTGACTCTTTCGAGAAGGATCTTCCAATCAAAATCAATTCCTTTATCACTCTCACTCCTTTCCCATTCCTTTCATCTTTCGAACGACCCCCCGCCCTCTTCCACTCGCAAATCCGCTCGCTAATCGGTGACACGTATCCCCGTGCGCCCGCGCTCCCGCCAAAAAACTCTAAAAGTGAAAAAATATTGGTGATGTGTGGTGAATCCTCAAACTCTTTCCTCTCGTGAAACTTGGTGGAAATAACGCCTGAACCGGCGCGCTGGAGGCTGCTATCGAAGGGACGCATCATTCATCCTCCTGTAAGTTCCTTTTCCTTCCAATCCCTTATCCCAATTTATTTGAGGTCGGCGCAGCATGTCTTCTTCTTCGAAACTTCACTATTACTCGTCATCTCATCAGATACCTCCTTTCTTGCCATATCATCCATCACACAGTCCATCCATCGTTTTTTTGTTCTTCCTCTACACCCTCTTCAAGTCAACTGGAAGACTTGAGGAAAAAAAAATGACCTGTAAATTGATAGGAAAAGCTTTCAGTGAATTACGGATGAATGGGTACAAACTGGTGACTGGTGGTATATGAATTAAATTCCCTATCGTGATATACACCAGAGAGCAGTGGTGGTCTAGTTTTAATAGCCCTGACTTTAAAAATCAAGCAAGACGCGCAAGTCATGCACAGTGTCATAGTGCAGTGAAGTGCTGCTAATATAGTTTTTAAGTTTCTATTTACTAATACGATTTGTATTTTTACGATATATAAAGGGTGTAAAACACCTCTTAACGAATCCGAAAGGCACTGGTTCTCCCTGTCATTACGATCATTTTTTTGTTCTACGCCATACCCGGGAACCTTCTAGTTACGGAGATATTAGGGGTCAAAGTTCTAACTTTTGACGTGACAACGTCTTATAAATTGGTTTGCCGGGTGACACTTCAAGAAACTGCGTTACGCTCCGCTCACGTTATGCGCTCACAATGAGAGCGAGTGAGAGGCACGCGTGCCTTTCACTTTTTATGTCTGTCTCTCTCGCTCTTAGGCGGGCTAACCATGCCCGAGTGGAAGGGACGCGTGCCTCTATATATGTATATTTGTATATAAATACGTATGTATGTGTAAAGGTAAAAATAAAATTTTGTTAATATGAAATTCAGTGCGAGATTCTTTGTATAAATTAATGTTTTAAATATAATTCTTTGTATAAATAAATGTTTTAAATTGTTACTATTATTTCATCCTTCTTCCTACTATACGAATGAATATTCACATTAAAATTATTTTACCACTCAAAGTCGTTGTCACGTAAAACTTTCGCCCGTATACCGACTTTACAGGCAACCAATTTTTTTGACAAGTATTTTTTTAAATACAAGTTTTTAATGTAAGATTTTTACTTTAAACACCTCCACGACCCCCGTATTAGTCAATCCGTCCATCAGCACAATGTTTTGAGTGCGTTACATTGAGTTCTACCACAAAACATGATTTTACACCCCCCAAAAAAAAGTCGTTTCCCAGCAATAATTTTTGCGTAAAGTTACTTAGTTTCATGTACAGAATGCTTGGTTAAAGGCTTCGTGATGAGGTGATTTACACCGTGTATGTTAGTCTTATCTATGGGCCAAAGTTGCTTGAAAATAAATGAATGTTATGTTATGTTATGTTTAGAAGTAGTTATGGTCAGAACCCAGAATAGACACACTTTGTGCAATTTTTTTTACCACCTTTGGTCTTTAAACGGTAAAACCATGTCCGAGAGTTAATAAATTGGATGATACCCACTATGCTAAACCGAGTCCGCATAGTGCATAATCCACTACTTCTCACAGAGAAGCCCGCTTTTTTTCTTCTTTGGATGTTGAAATCATCAATGGATGTCTGGGAAGAGCGGAGGGATCTGTCAGACTCGTACTGACTTAAACCACGACCGGTGTTCCCTAGCACACTTGGGTCGGGTGGCAGCGAAATCTAATGCGACTTGTGCTGCCTCGGACTTGTGCCACCCCGTTTGGCCTCGGGCCTCGGGCCTGGGTGGGGTGAAATGTAGCCTAGGTCCAAGTTACAAGTCCATATGGCAGCCATGAGTTTAAAAAATCAATTTAACAAAACCGAACTTCCTAGCCCACAAAATAGCCTCACGAACTCTAGAAAAACGACCTATTCTCAGCCAATTTATCACGTCCTAACCCCGACTATAAGCCGTTTGTATCTAAATAGTACGAAACACAAACACTTGGGCTCAGTCGCCTCAGCCACGGATTAATAGCTCGACAGAGGATTAGCCTTAAGTATAAGTGGTCGGTAATAACTTGAACAAATATTTGCTAGTTGTACTGAGGTACTTGTTGGGGCAATGAAAATTAAAGGAGGTAACATGCAAGATCAGATAAAAAAGTAACCATGGAGTTTTTAGTCTATTCTTCTCCATAGAGCAACAGAAAAGCTGTGCTCCTAGTTTCTGCCGTGACTGTCATTATATGCCGAGCCTTTTGCGAATTATGTGGGGGTCGGCTTTCATTCTGACCAGATGCAGCTGAATACCAGTATTTTACATGGAGCGACTGTCTATCGAACCTTCACAATTCAGTCAGTACTGGGTAACGATAACCCTTGGTAAGACTTGTTGTCAGACTTTCGGGAAACTGCCTACATAACGTCTGTCACAGATCTACAATTTACAGTTACCGTGCTACGGCTTAATGTACTTTCCGAGGCACGGAGGAAACTCGGTACGTAATTGGTGGTCACCCATCCACGGACCAACCTATAGAAGCGCACGTCGGATTGGTACTGGTGGCGCAAGTGTAACTGGATACATAAAAATAAAATAATAAAACAGGTTGTATTTTTAGAATAAGAACAAAACTTGTGCAGATTCGTTTTTTTTCATTTAAAAACGTAAAGTATTAAATGAAAATAAAAACAGTTATATTTATTCAGAAGAGGGGCAATGAGAACATCCTAGGGGTAAAGAAGGACCGTTTTGACGCATAATGACCAACACGCGTACTGACTAATTTTAAATACGCATTTTGACATATACGCAAAATGTGCAATACGCATAATGCCATATTAGTATGATGACCAACACGCGTATTGACTGATTTTAAATACGCAATTTGACATATACGCAAAATGTGTAATACGTGCCACGTTACTCGGTAACAACAAAAATCTTCACTAATAAGAGTGTAAGAACAACAGAATACCTATACCAAGAAAATAATCAAGGCAATATAAATAACCTCCAAACATTCAATTTGTTCATTCAGGTAGACTAAACTTCCTATCATATATTCGTTCGCGTGACTCCACGGTATCATGTTCCTTATTTATTGAAGGCAGGCTAGTCTAACTGCTCAGGTTTAGGAAATGTTAGCCACGGATATAAATTAGACAAGTAATGATATTAGAGGTTAACAAAGAGGTTTAACATCTTATTTATTACGCTTCCTGGATCACGGGGAAATGTTGTTTTAGGAAAGGGGGTTCTAATGCATTATTTACCAAAATGTCTAATTAGTACAACTACTAATATCATCATCTGCCTAGCCTTTTCCCAAACTCAAAATGTTGGGGTCGGCTTCCAGTCTAACCGGATGCAGTTGAGTACCAGCATTTTACATGAAGCGACTGCCTATCTGACCTCCACAACCCAGTTTCTGGGTAATACGATACCCCTTGGTAAGACTGGATGTCAGACTTTTTGGCTTCTGACTACTCGTAACGACTTTCAAGGATCTACAAATGGCAGCCGGGACCAATGGTTTTACGTGCTTTCCGAGGCACGAAGGAAACTCGGTATGCAATTATGGTCACCCATCCACGGACCAACCTCGGCAAGCACGCAGCACCTTAAAGATCGACCCGGGCGGCTGTTATTATTTAGCCACGAGCTCAAATTAAAACATATATTAGTACAACTACTAATATATGTTTTTAATTTAAAGTTATCGCAACTCCAGCCCCCAAGATAAAGGCGCAGCCTAGTTTGGGGACCACTGTTATCTAATTTTGTCAAAATAAAACTTGTTACCGATATCCTTACTGATGTCAGACTTAGAAAATGACTGTAACTATGGTTTAATAAATTTATTCTTATTCTTTATTGAAGTGAAACTTCTTAAGCGACTTCCAACAAGTTTAACGCTACCATGGAGGGTAATATTTTCTATAACTCACTAAGAGATGGCAGTATTACAAGATTTGTGACTACGTAGTTCTACTTGGTACGCAAGATGGCGTGAAAACAGTCATGCATTCGACTCTTCAGTGTGACCAGCCTTCGCTCAATTTCCATGAGTAGAATAAGCTCGATAAACTTTTGTGATAATTATGTAATAAAAATAATAAACAACAAAATATTATTTAGAAGCTCAATAACATAACGAGAGTGAATGCGTGGCACTCGAGCGCATGTGTGTAGTATTACGAAGTTTCACTTCTTCCGCGCGGAGGGACTACACGCACTATTTTAATTTTTATTTTTGGAGACTATCTAGTCAGTACGTTTGATAGCAATGGTATAAAGCAGTGATAGCCTAGTGGTGTGATCGTCGGCCTCTCATAGGTCTCAAGTTTGAACCCAAATCACGCGCACCTCTGATTTTTCGGATTAATGTGCGTATTGATTAACGCGTATTGCTTGCTTTGGTGAAAGAAAAAACATCGTTAGGAAACCAGCATGCTTGAGAAATATTTCTTGACAGCATGGAATGCCAAATCAAACCGTGGGCGATATAAAAACTAACTGCAACCCACGTCCGCTGGTAAAATCTTAAGGCATAATCGATAGCAACTTAAATTGTGTCTGCTGAAAATTTGGTGCCGAGTATTGCACCTTCAGTAGCGTCCATCAGCTATTGTGCAAACAACAGGACATGATATCTAGTGTACCCTCGTTTGCGGGGCAACACCACAATTACCCTTCAGGGCAGAATTACCTATGAATCCCCACCTGAACAGGTTCTCCTTGCCTATAATCTTTGTACTGCTGGGACGCGAACCTTCTATGTGAGAGAGAATTGTCAAATAGATTTCAATACATATTTAAATTAGCAGATGTGTGTGCAATTTCCTATCGACCGTATATCGCCTGACGCATTGAATAAAACTGTCGAATCGAAGAAACTGGCAAATTATGGAAACTGTTGACGCAACTGTGGAATTCACAAAACTGTCCAACCAGGGAAACTGACTAATCAACGAAACTGGCGAATTAGATAAAGTGACGTTTAGGGGAAACTGACCAGTCTTACGCGGACTCGTACATACAGGTACTATAAACATCTGATGACATTTACTCTTCAATGCGCCCAAAAAATCAAGGCAAACGCACCGAAACATGGTACCTATCTTAAATCTGATCTGACAGTCAGATACGAATGCGTTCAACCTGAAGCCTACATTCCTCATGCTTGACAGACGCCAATCATCGCCCCAAACTCCCTCTAAAATCAAAGTAAAACCGATTGGACGTAAACGAACGACCAGACACCGTTCCACTCAATCTACGGAACCGTTTTCTTGACCCATTTAGGGGTCAAACGTCAAATATAAAAGCAATTACCTGCGAAAAATCTCAGAAAACCTCGACGTTAATGATTGTCCATTGCACTTGTGCGAAAAGGAATCTTTTCAAGTATATTGCCTGAGTGTCTTTTGGCTGTTGAAAACTGAGTGGCGTTTTAGGTGCCCCCGACCGTGACAAGTGAAATATTAGACGGCTAAAATGCTGCTTTCATGATTTAGGAACTTATTCAATTAATTTTGACTACGAAGGTGAGCGCAACATGAGAGTGGCAGACATAAATATATTACTCGTTTTGCTAGTAGTTTAAATTCCATAAAAAATGACACAAGCTTTTAACCACGTCGAAGAAATTCATGGCACTTTGAGTTCCAATAATTAAAAACAATTGCGTAAAAGGCCAATCAAAATTCCGGTTGATAAAATTTTGCGATAAAAATCAGCGTATTGTTACGTTGAGTTACGATGCAATTGACTTAAATTAAAATTGAAGGCTCAGGATTATATTAACGGGTATTATGACACACTTAAAAGAGCATGCGAAAAGATACACCCCTTATCCCAATTTACTTAAAGTTGGCGCAGCATTATTCTTAAACATAATCGCTAAGCTGGAATCGCCGAAGGGTAAGGCAGAAGTGTACTTAATAGTACACCCACATTTCTCCAGTTATGTTTAAGTCCCATGCACCCGATCTGGGAATCTAACCCACGACCTTATGTTCAGCAGTCACGCTTGCTACCACTATACTATACAATTCTAATACTAGTCATCCCAAAGTCAAAAATAAAAAATAAAATGAGGGCAAAATATTCGCAAATAGTCAAATTATGCACGGGAAAAAAACGAAAAATATTTAATAAAAAGGTTCGTTTAAAGCATCTCGTTCACTTAACCACTTTGAACTAAAATGGCTGCCCGGAACTTACTCACAAAACTACAATCAAAGTTACTTTAAATTATTGCTTCAGAAAGCGTCATTTTAGGGCCAGATTTCAACTGCGCTCTCAAAACGTTTCTGGATTAATAGCTCTTGTTTAGCTTCGGAAATGTTTGTCATCGTCCAGGTGGGATATTTCTGATTTACTGGTCTAACCGACTGCGCTGTGGAATAGCTTGATCGATGGAACCTCTGCTTTAATGGAGGCTATGCCTTTAATGGCTGTGGAAATCCTAAACTGTGGCCGTTATAAAATTATTGATGGTAGACAAAAAATTGTGCTTTTTTAGAACATTTTGGTCGTCAAAGTCGTATTAGGAACAAGAACTTCGCCTAAACCTAAGCCTTGAACATCGCCGTAAAGTTGCTAGCCTATCGGTTTTTTGTCGATTATATTTCGGAGAGTGTGTTTTGGAAGCTCTTTTTTCTTCATCATTCATTCTATCTTCCGACGAGCAGAGATAAGGCGAAGCGTCACCGTGGTTGAAGTTCCACGGACCCGAACAAAGCGAATCTAGTCTGTTGAATTATTATCTGGAACTCATCAAAGTTCGTCAGTGGGTCACTACCTAGCGATGGCCTTGGTTTTTAGCCTTGAGCTAGCCTAGTGTAGGACTAGGACGAAGTTTTAATAAGATAAGGGGGCAGCTTAAACTGGTACACCAATGACACGAGGCCTGCCTTACAATATCCTAATTAAAACGAGCTGGTAGAACAACAGGCCAAAACTATAGTAGTTCACGATTGACTAGTTTACGACCATTCTGCCAAAAAGGTAATTACGGAAACCATCAAGTACTAGCAAAAAACAGATGCAATTACGCAGCGAGAAAACAAAAAAAAAGAAACATAAAACAAAATACGATCGCGACAACACCGCATAAGGAAAACTTAATTTATTACTTGACAATGTATCCAGTGAAGGGGTTAACGTGAGAGGGGGTAAGTACACGCACCCTGTATACGTGATCTGAATATACAGGGTGTTGAGAACTGTGTCACTGGTTTAGAGGGGAGGTGTGGGGGACATGTTATGACGCGGTGGACGGTGTGTAATGATAATGTTTTATTATTAGTTAAAGATGTGTTTATGTGTTTTATTGTGTGTTTATTATTCTTTTAATAGGGGTTAGTTGTATTGAACTGTGCGATAAGTCATAATATGAGTTGTAGAAGAGTTTCTTCCGAAATATCTATAAGTGATATATGATAACAATTTTTTTTACAATGCCTGAATTTGGTGAGGCTCGAATTTGAGGAAACTTCATCCATGACCTAATACTAAAAGACAAGACACGAAGTAACTGACATGGCTTATCGCTAACCTTTGGTCTATAATTATTTTAAGAATATGGATGTCTGATCGATTGAATAATAAAATAATTATTGATGTGAAAATTTCTTTACGGCTATGGCGTTGTGCACTTCGGTGATGTGTAAAAATGTTAAACTCGCGTCAGATCGTCAGATCGAAAATTCGTAAGACGGATTGACATTAGGTTACGAAGGACTTTGAACTTTATGACATCTTTCATTAAGTTTGGGTTTCCAAAACTGGATAATTAATTAAAAAAAAAATCCTTCGGTTTCTCCAAAAAAAACCTTCGGTTTCTCCAAACAGGTTAAATTCGTAAGACGGATTGTAATAGTTCTGAAGTGTTATTTTTTTTAATGTAATATAAATTGTCATGTTTGTGTACGTTAGCGCAATAAATGAATATTGTATTTTAACACATAAATGATAGTACTTTTATACTGATAACTAAAGCAATTCGTGCAAAATTATTCCCTAACCATTCCAAAATATCAAAAAATGCACAACGTTAATATTCATGTTTTCACTTCTGCCGGCACTCACGGAGTGCAACCCGTTTTTTTTTTCTTTCTTTATCGTGTGGTTAATGCCTAAACTGGTATCAGTGATTTATACCGCCCATAGGCCTCTGACTAGACTTGACATGCCGTCGAAAAATATCTCTCAGGAATATTGGTTTCCTAACGTTGTTTCCCTTCACTGAAGCAAGTGATAATCATACAATACGCACATGAATCCGAAAAATCAAAGGTCCGTTGCTTAGGGTCGAACTCAAGACCTACGGGTTAGTAGTCCGACGCTACGAGTCACACCGCTATGCTATCACTGTTTACAAAATCATTATCATTCGATTACCTTGTGAAACTGTCAACTATCATCTGCAAAATTTTCCAGCAATCCATCTTTTCCCGCCGAAGCTTACAACGATCTTTTTTTCCATACCTCCATTTACAAGGTTATATTCGATACCCTACCATATCGTAACACGCGTTTAGAAGACGCTGAAATGTAAAAATAATACGAAAAAAAGGCTAAAAGTGAAACGGCGCGAGTCATCTGCGACACAAACGATTTATGACCACTTAATATGGAGAGGGAGTTTTGATCGAAGCGAGCTGGCGAATGTTCAGGCGCTCTCTGTAATGTATGTAACAAATCCAAGATTCGATTTTGAGCATTTTACTTTACAACATATTAAACGCTCGCGGTGGACCAACTGGACGGCATAATTGGTTATGTAGCTGGGAACGCTATAGCAAGATCCTTCCCCACGGCACAAGACCAGTTGTGTAGTAAGATATTTTTATAGAAATTATGTTTTATGGAGTCCCTTCCGACCAACTAATCGATTAGGAGGTATTCCATCCAGAGCACACAAAAAGTGTGATCATAGCTGCGGAACTGATGGGCGATGGGGCCAAACTGTTCTGGAATGTCGACCGCGAACCGGAACACGATGCGTTGGAAGGCCTCCCACTAGGTGGACCGATGATCTGGTGAGGTTGCGGCGATCCGCTGGTTGCGAGTCACACGGGACCGGTCAATGTGGCGACACTTGGGGGAGGTCTATGTCCGCCAGAGGTCTATCTTTCGGCTGAAATGAAAATAAAAAAAAATTGAGATCCACCTCAAAATATTTTATCACATTTAGTTGTGCTGTCCCCTTTGTTTGGCGGGGAAGTAGTCAAGCGGTGAGAGAATTCGTCTAATTTAATTTTTTTTAGAAACAAGTGACTGTTGCAGTTTGTATCAGTGCAGTAAAATGCTCGGTTTTCCTCACTCATTGAAGGTATGCTCACAAAGTCGCAACTGAAATGTTACTTTACAGATGAATCTTCCGGTGAGGGAGCATCTGTCGGCGAACAATGCTGGTCATCGGAGCAGCATTCCTTTATTATATTCCGACTGCTGAGACACGGCGTGGGCATCCCCTCAGTGAAAAGAATGGCACGTCAACAGCTCGAGGAGGTGAAAGATAAACTAAGGAAGGATTTCACCGGAAACAAAAACCCAGTATTGTTTGTAATGTATCAGTGTCATAGTTTTAAATATGGAGCTTGTGCCTAGATAATAACATCCGCACGGGTCAATCTTCTAGGTTAAGCAGGGCTTACCAAGGTTGGTTCGTAGATTTGAGACCATCTATTACATACCGAGTTTCGCCCGTGCCTCGGAAGAAAAAGCTAACCCCGTTGGTGCCGGCTGTCATTTGTAAATCTTTGACAGTCGTTACAGTTAGTCAGTGGCCCGAAAATCTGAGAACCAGTCTTACAAAGGGATAGTACAGGGCTGTGGAGGTCAGATAGTCACTCCATGTAAAATACTGGCATTCAACATAGTTGGGAAGAGGCAGATGAAGGCAGTTTTAAATATGTAGCACGTGAAGGTGTTTGTCTCTGATGGTATTTACTCCCACTGCTTACAGGCGTCCCTTACCAGGTAACTACTAGAAGGATGGTAACATTCAGACGCACATGAAGCATTACTTTTCAACATAGGGTTTTATATTCAGCCTCATCATCATCCACAGACCGACTTTCCCCACTGCTGAGTATAGGACCTTCTTTGCGTATGCTAAGTTCCACACTGCTGTGCCAGCCTCATCCAGATTTTACACATCATCATCAGCCTATCATGTTCCCACTGCTGGGACACAGGCCACCACGCGGGCCCAGTGCGGGTTGGTAGATGTCACATGTCTTTGATTTTTTAGTTGTAGGACATGCCGGTTTCCTCACGATGTTTTCCTTCACCGTTTTTGAGGGCAGCGGTGATGAAATAAATTACACAAAGTAATGCGCTTTAGTTCGAACCCACGGCTTACTGCTGGTAACTCGGGGCTGCCACCACTGGGCCACCGCTGCTCTCCCAGTTTTTACACGCGATGGTATAAATGAGGTCTTCCCATCTCGCTGTCAGACAACCAATACTTCTCTTATCATTCCTTGGACCCCACCCGGTCACAGTCTTACTCCTCCTCCCATCACCGCACCTTGCTAGGTGTTCTACCCAGCTAGACTTGAGTTCTGATATGCGATTTCAAATATTGAAGACCTTCTTAGACACGGTGACACAACAAACTATACATTTTTGACATGGCCTCGGTTTGTATAGACCCATACAACGACAGACAGCACAAACTGGTTTTTGTTTATATCTTGACTAGCTGTCCCGCGCAACTTCTTCTGCGTCACATTTTCCCCGTTTTCGCATAATTTTTCATTGCTGCCCCGATCCTATTTGTATTCGGTCGTAGCGTGATGGTGGCCTTCCTCAATAAATGGGCTATCTAACACTGAAAGAATTTTTCAAATCGAACCAGTAGTTCCTGAGATTAGCGCGTTCAAGCAATCAAACAAACAAACTCTTCAGCTTTATATATAGTATAGATATAGATAAGTATAAATTGGTGACCGTGCGTACGTCTCCGGATTTCATCGTTTTGCCTTATATCTTGCCAAAAATACCCAATATTAAAATATGGACCCCTACAGTATGATAATACACTATCAATAGTAGGCAGATAAAAAATATTATGTTAGTAGTATTATTTTATGCCTTACCTGTTTCAGAGGAGAGGCAATAACTTGGTTTTAGAGCTTGCAAATTTCGAATGGAATAGAAATGCTTACTTTACCTTCTTTTTATTATTCTTGCCGTAAAATACGCCTAAAATATACAATTCCCTACACTTGTTCCCACAGTACATCATTTGCTATTACTCGTATATATTTTCTGAGTTAAAAAAAGGAGTACTGTTGAAGGTTGGGTAAATATAGGGAATCGTTTCTGTTTAAAAATTGGGTGAGGTAGTTTGGTAACATATCTAGTTCTCCATGATGTATCTGAGTTCAATTCCGTATTACTCAGATATTTTGGCTCAGGTAACCGACTTACAGTCCTAAGCTGGAAAAGTTAAGGTCCATGTTCCCCTCTCTCTCTTTCGTCTGGTTAGACCGCTCGTGAGTTTGATCCTGGTTTCCAACCAACCCGCACTGGGCCCGCGTGGTGATTACTGCCCACTCTCTCTCATAGAAAGGAGATCTGTGTCCCAGCAGTGGGAACATTATAGGCTGATGATGATGTTGATGCTGGTTTCCTCACGATGTATTCCTTCACTGAAGCAAGTGATAATTTAATCATTAAATGCACATGAATGTCTGAGTAAAATCCCCAGTATTACTCAGACGCATCAGACATTTGGGCTCTAGGTAACATACTTACAGCCCAAAGTTGGATCAATTGAGGTCCATGCTCCTCCAGGTCATAATTCCAAAAATCGTCCAAGTATGTCTGTTTGGACGAAGATTCAAAGTGAGGTTAGCGCACTAAATATAAATTAAAATTCGTAAAATGGTCTGTAAGAAGCAAAGCTTCTTCTTAATGAACTTTTCCTACCTAATTATTTCTCACAGCAGAATTGGTGTCTTCCGACTGAAACTTCTAGGGTTTAGGTGCTAGGACGATTTAATTAATGTAGTGATTTAGCTTTTTTTGGTACGGAATTGATTTGTACACGACCCCGTGGCCCGAAAAAATGGAGAATTCTACTCTATTTTCTGCCAATTTTTGACACTTGATATCCTATTGAACTGCGAATTGCGAACTTCGAAACGCTCGTCCCTATGTAAGTGTAAAACGTTTATTTGAACAAACGGCAAATGTATCCGATATTATAACGGATGGCGCGTCGAACCGAGGCCCGACTTAACGAATATTTAACATGGCCGCCCGATTTATGTGCCCTGCCAAATGTATTGTGTCTTATGCTATATGGGCGGACGCGGAAATGTGCCCTTTTATCTGTTTTCTTTATTTAATGGTGGTAGTACTGTTTATGTTGTTTTTAAAGCGACAATAGCGAAATGATCTGGAGTTTGAGTCTAATAAAATAAAGCCTGGAAGCACCGAAGTGTAAGGTAGAGGTATCTGTAGTAGGTGTTTAATAACTCGTTGGGTAGAAATAATAGTGGAGTGTTTAATAGGTATAGGCTGATGTATTGCCGATTAAATTTACAATATTGAATTGTCCCGGACAAACAAAGAATAATTTAGGAGTCGTTTGAGAGGATCGTCCGTCGCGGTGGTGTCCGAGGAAGCGAGTGTCCGCAGGCCGGTCGGCGCCGCCCGCAGCTCCCCTCGATGGCCGATGACGTTGGCGATGACGCGTAGGCCGGTCAAGTCGCTTGCGTGTGTCGCTGCTCGTGCCGACTGCGTGTTTGTTGGGTGCGATTCCCAACAGTAGGTATACCCATATGTAATCAAGAGCGATTCTGGTGCTATCAATAGTGCACAATCTTGACTCCAAGATGCTACTGAATTCAGGTGTAAACACCATACAGAACCGAACCGAACCGAACTCAAGTTATGTGCCGTCTTAATTTATTGATATACTAGCTGTCCCGCGCAACTTCGTCTGTCACACTTTCCCCGTTTTCGCAACATTTTTCATTGCTGCTCCGCTCCTATTGGTCGTAGCGTGATGATATATAGCCTATGTTACTTCTAATACCTCCAAAAATATGTGTACAAAGTTTCATGATGATCAGTAAAGTAGTTTTCGCGTGAAAGCGTAACAAACAAGCTTACTTTCGCATTTATAATATTAAGTTAGGATTTATTATTAGCCTTTAGTGTTTGGAATTAATTGTGAAATTTACTTACCTTTTATTTTTATTTTGTTAATTGACATTTCGATTACCTCCTACTATTTTGTATGCCTTCTAGCGGGACGGCATAGTATGGACCAACATTTATTTATAACATCTGTATATTTATTACCCTATGTTCACAAAATGATTAAATTAATTTGAATTTGAAGATCGCAAGCTCAGCAGTACCAAAAGAAGCACGTTTAGCGTTGTTCCAAAAAAAAGAGAATTAACATGTTAACATGGGTAGAAATATTAAGGTTTTAATCTAACAGAACACTATAATGAGATCGAAATAAGGTGAATCATCTTAGAAGTATAAACAATATGGAATAAATAACAGTATTTATTTACTGATATCCCAGTTCATACCACAAACACGTGACGATTCAATAATTAATACGCCCGAGCGTCGAACCTGCATACTTGACAGTAACAGTAACCACTAACTGTCAAGATTTACGATATTATAATATGGCAACCCCTCCCTGATCCCACACACGCCGGGATTAGTGTTGTTATTAAACGGGACACGGGCCCGGGATATGAAGTGTTCGAAGGGAATCCGGGATTTATAAATTTTAATAGGGGATTTACTCGTTCACCTGTTTTATCTATTGATTTCCATGGAACGTACTGGTCTATGGAGATATGTAGCTTACAATAGTTTGGGTTGTATTCAAATCAAATCAAAATCATTTATTTCAAGTAGGCCAGTTACAGGCACTTTTGAATAGTCGAAAAACAATAAAAATGAAGCTACTGTCCCGAAGTCACAAGACATAATAACTGTGAAAGTACTGTATTTGCCAATTCCAAAGCGTAGATCTCTATGGAGAAGAATGGGCAAGAAACTCCATGGACACTCTTTTAAATCAGAATCTTGTTACAAAACCTTGGTTACATCATTCATTTAGAGATGGTACATTATGTGGGAACGATGCAGCAAGACGTGCACGTTAAAAGTGTCCATAGTAAAAAC
The DNA here is from genome assembly GCA_963082945.1 of Cerastis leucographa. Lineage (NCBI taxonomy): Eukaryota > Metazoa > Arthropoda > Insecta > Lepidoptera > Noctuidae > Cerastis > Cerastis leucographa. The sequence continues at coordinate 2,914,066 of OY720366.1, forward strand.
GAAAAGAACAATTAAAATATGAAATCATTAGTTCGATTTATTCATTAAACGTTGCACAGAAATGATGAAATCTTTTCAAACTAAGTAATATGACAAAGGAAGGAGAAAGCGGAGGCCTTGGCCCATTTTTTTAGCTCAACCATTTTTATGTCATACCTGTTTCACAAGAAATGCATTTTTTTCTATATCTACAACATAATACGAAATTAGACATAAACTCTTATCGAAAAGGGCTAAAAGAACACAAATCTAGTTACTTGCGAACTCAATCTCAAAGCTTTTATTTCAATTGGACCATTACAGGGACTTTTGCAATTCAAAAAACAAAAAAACAACTCGTAGCTACAGTCCCAGTCACAAGGCATGATAACTTGTGAAAGTACTGTGTAGTTGCCCATTCCAAAGCGAAGATCTCCATGGAGAAGAATGGGCAAGAAACTTCATGGACACTCTTTTAAATCAAAACATGTTCCATCATTCATGTTAAGAATGACAAATAATATGTGAGAACAATGTAGAAATACGGGTAAGTTAAGAGCGTCCAGAGTAAAAGATTAAATCAGTCATTCAAAAATTCAAAATTACCGTTACCGAAGACTCATTTAAGTTTCAATCCGTCCCAACACAGAGGAACATTATTCAAAATACACAACAGAAATAGCCATACAAAATCCGGGATCAGTCGCAGAATGCAGAACATCGGGAAGCGATACCCGCATCCCGGGATTATCAAGACAGTGCACAACACTACGTACCGGTTAGAGACCACTATAAAAGGGCTTACTTTGGAATTACTGCGTTAAGTAAATTCCACAACGGTTAAGACTAGATAAAGAACGGGTTAGCTTATTCAATGTTTATATTACTTTACATTGGCTTGGAGTATGTGGGTACGTTGAACTGTATGTTATTTCTAGAAAAAGGAATGACTTGTCGTTAAAGGTTAGCATGAACGTTATAGTCAAAAATATTGGTTTTCACTTAATTTTGGACTTTACAATACATGGTGCAAGACCCGGCTTGAGGAGCTCGTGGCTAAATAATAACGGCCGCTCGGATCGATCTTCAAGGTTAAGCCGTGCTTGCCAAGGTCGGTCTGTGGATGTGTGACCATCATTACTTACCGAGTTTCCTCAGTGCCTCGGAAAGCACACTAAGCCGTTGGTTCCGGCTGTCATTTGTAGATCGTTGACGGTCGTTACAGGTAGTCAGTGGCCCGAAAGTCTGACAACCAGACTAACCAAGGGGTATCGTATTGCCCAGTACTAACTGGGTTGTGGAGGTCAGATAGGCAGTCGCTCCATGTTAAATACTGGTATTCAGCTGAATAGGGGATAATCCAATTTTTTTTTTCTTTGTCCGTCGGTCGGGTTGTTTATTGAAAAGTATTGGATGAAGTATTTTTTCTTTTTTCACGTGGTCATAAAATTACGGAGATATAATGAGTTGAAATGGCGCATGACGTCACATGTAGGTAAGTTTTATAACCACTTGTGACGTAGTAAGCCCCCACTCTCCTACTTTAATGAGTTCTAACTAAGTAATTTTTTGATATTTTGAGAAAACAAAAAATACGTGTCTAATATTTTTGTATTACCTGTCTGACGGACAAAATAGAATGTCGTTTTCTTTACCCAGTCCGATCCCCTATTCGGTAAGACTGGAAGCCGACCCCAATAAAGTTGGAAAAAGGGCAGATGATGGTGCAAGGGACACCGACGGCCAAACGCTTACCACATATTGAGATGGCCACTACGAAACCAAAAAAAAATCTGCTGTTTCCTACAAAAGTGCAATACCTACACGGTCAAAATATGTGGAACGGCAGCTGGTTTTTAGGTTTTCACTGGAATTTCTCAATAGCAACCACGGAGTCTGGATTTGTGCTCGGATGATGCCATTAGAATCGCCCCCTATTATATGGGACTGGTAAATTGTGGGTTTACTATTAGTTACACCTCTGCCCAACCCTTCACGGATTACAGGCGTGATTATGTTATTTTATAAATTGAGATGAGACATAAGTTTTTAAACTGACATGGTCACTAACACTATCATTAACACTGAAAACGAGGTATATCTGGAACACAAAACAAATAGTAAACATTTTATAACTATCGGGAACACAAAACAAATAGTAAACATTTATAAATATCGGGAAAACCAAACAAATAGTAAACATTTATAAATATCGGGAACACAAAATAAAATAGTAAACATTTTAAATATCGGGAACACAAAACAAATAAGAAACATTTTTAATATCGGGAACACAAAAGAAATAGCAAACATTTTAAATAATATCCTGTTTCCAGTGATTAAAGGGAGACAATTTGCTATACAGGTGCACGCAATCGGTCCGTCCAGTCAGCACAGTTTGACACAGGTGTATTTGTTCGATTCTCCTCTGCGTGTATAGAAGGCTTAACATCTGAATATTGGTGTCGCCCACAAATTGGATTGCAGGTCGCACGTCAGGAGGTATTCATCCAACGCATCAAATTCTCATATTAAGTCTATTCGGCTTGCAAACTGCTGGAATCGAATTCTGAAATATTTATAAAAGAGCAACACCCATACATAGGGGTTTGAAGGGTAGCCAGAAGTTGACCAGGCTGCTAGAAACTAAAGGTTATTATTATTTGCAGGGTTTAAAGTTCAAGTTCCGCTCGTTGGTTCAAAGAAAATGACTATTATAGTGGTAGGTACCAACTCGTACTCAGAGGCTCATTATTAGCCAAAAAAAATATTTAAATATGAGAGTGTATGTACTTACAAATTTTATATCATCAGGCAGGGGATGACTTTAAAAAAATCCTGAGCCTCTAGAGGGGGGGGGGGGGCAGCTGCCCATATTCCCCCCTGTGTGGCCCTGCCTCAAAGTCCATATTTGTTTAAGTTACACTCTCAGTATATTTTCAATCTAAGAATAGACTCAAATTACTTTACGTTACTTACTCATATGGTTTTAACCTAACATATAACATTGTAGCTTGAAACTCAATGCAGCATGAATTTCAGCTGACTAGCAAGCGTTCCACTCCACTGACTAAGCCGCAAAATTTCAGACATAAATAGCGTAGCCTGCACCATGGTCGGTCAAACCAACAAAATTATTCTATTATCATAATTTTGGTGGAAGCGCTATGGTTGCTAGTCGAAATTTCCTTACGATTTTTGCAATTTCAACGGTCAAATCGCGACCGTAACACGTGTGTTTTACAGAATGATAATCATTACAATCATCAATACAACCCTCTAAGTTCATTGAATCCTTTTGAATGACTTTTTCATGAAATTTTCATTCCGTAGATTATACAGAAAAATATCAAATTCACTAGACAACACTTCTTTCTAAGAGTAAAAACAATACAAAGCAGGGCCAGGTTACTTGTTAAATTTATTTTTCATTATGTTTCATTGATCATGCATCATCTTCCTAACCTACTGCCATGTTTATACTTGGGGTTGTCGGAACACGTTTTTTTACTTCCATTCTCCGCTGTCAACCGTCATGCTATCATTTACTTCTTTAATATAATTTCTCACACAACCCATCTATCCGTTTCCTTGGTCTTCCTCTCCCTCTCTATCTATCAACATTTATATTCATCACTCTTTTAGTCTCAAGCAATTCGCCCCTCCTCATCAGATGCCCATACCTGACAGTCGATTAAATTTTTGATTATGATTCTTTTTGCAAATAGAGCAATTCACCTCCCCTACTATAAACGAAAAGCCTCAATATTTACCTATTACCAAACAGTTTGCTACCACCTGTTTAAAAGGATATCATGAGCAACCGTCATAAAAATACCTTATCTGCAAATCTTTGCGTTCATGGGTAAAAAGGCGACAACTTTGGCCATAACTTGGCAGCTATAAAGCCGTGACGGGGCACCATAACGCCATGTTGTATGAAACGTAACCCTTGGCGTTTACACTTATCGCTCACCCCGTTGCTGCGTTGTTCTCTATGGGAGACTTTAAGAGTAGAGAACAGTGGATAAGAAAGTGTTATGGATTGGCACTGTTACATGAATAGATTGAAATTGTTTTGAAAAATCTGTGAGCTAGTTTCTGTCTACCTACATGTGATTACAGAATATCTAAATTGTTCTCTTTTGATAATACAATAATATTTTAAATCCAACTTTGTTAAACGACCGTAATTGTAATGATCGTCGTATTGTAAAAAAACGCTTACTACCAGAAATAATCGAATTATTTTTGTTTTTTTTCTTTGTTTTTTTTATGAGCCTTGTGTATCCTTCTGGAGGGCAAAGGCCTACAAACAGCCAAAGAGAGAAAAAAATGGAAAGCAAATATTTATTTTAGTAGGGGAAAATTCAAAAATAGTTATATATTTATAATCACTAACGCAAAGGTTTCGTAGACAGAAATAACTTGCGATACACTTTAGACAATATTTGATTCTTTATCAGTCTCGCCCATATCCAGATCTCTATGATCCAAGTAGCGAACTATAACACGCTATACGTACTGTCCTCCTATTGTTCGGGGCAACGAGGGTGTGCTGCGCAGATAACGCCTTTATTGTATCTTGACGGGATACGCCGGGATACCAACACAACTAATTTACATAGTGACGTCACCTAATTGAATTGTGTTCACTTCGTTATACGCGTCTTTGTATGTTTTCAGTGATTTCGTTACTGTTTGTAGGTTATCTGTTCGTAGGAGATTGGATATCGTTTTCGACAATAGGGAAGCTCTGTTGTGATTGATTGCCTCGGTAGTGTAGTAGTCATAAGTGCTACTTGTGAGCAAGAGGTCTTGTGTTCAAGTTAGGACCTTTTTAGATTTTGCATCACTATTTTTTCAGTAACAGATTAGCGTCTGAATTTATGCTTGATTGCTTGCTTAATTGTATTAATGGTATTTTTTACACTAGTAATTTCTCCTGTATCGTGTGTGCGTTACAATAATAGCCAGACCCAGAACAATTATCTGTAGACCATACTGATATTTGTCCCGTGCGGGAATCAATCCCGCGACAGGCAGCGCAGTCAAGCTCAGCCACTGCGTCAACCGTGCTGTCAAATAGTGCCACTATTTAAATTTAACTGACAAAAGGCTTAATAGATGTCCAACCGGCCCAAGTCTAGTTTCAAGTATACTACAGAGAAATCCCAATGGAAGAGAAAAGATAATATACTAACATAAATTAAAACTTAAGATTCCATTCCACATCTCTGCTCATAATCTCACAAAACCACCTTTCTCACAAAAAAATACACACACACAGACACAGCCCAAAACATTCAAATTAAAACGCGCGTCAAGAGATTGAATACTTAACCGACAACAAAGAGCGAGTGTAATGCCACTGTAACAAAGAGCTCGCAAAATAATTCAACAGGCATTTCATATGAGCATTGCTTCCTTATGGAATACGACATATGAGGAGGAGCGGCTTCTTAATAATACATACCTGATGGATATACCTGGAGGAAATACGCGGAAAAATCTACGTTCATTCAGTCAGCTGGTATATATATGGCTTTTAACGTGTATATTATAGGTAGGATCTTTCATTCTGGATCTTTCATACTGTGGTTCGTAACTGACTTTAAAAATGAGGAGGTGACAATTAGATTGGTATTGTTAGGGTTCCGTAGTCAACAGGGAACCCTTATAGTTTCGGTATGTCCGTCTGTCTGTACGCGGCTTAGCTCAAAAACTGTTGGTACTAGAAAGTTGTAATTTGGCATGAGTATACACGTTAATGACGCTGGAAAAGTGGTAAAATAAAATTTTGAAAAAAGCAATTATTTTGGGTACCTCCCTACATGTAAACTAAGGTTGATAATTTTTTTTTTCGTCCTTCCCATAGTGTGGGATATCGTTGAATAGGTCTTTGAAAAATATTAAAATATTAGGGGTAGACCGGGGGAAAGAGGGAAAAGACCGTTTTTTGATTAAGTGAACCGTTCGTGACTTATCAAGCTTTAAAGTACCAATTTTCGTTAGAGTCAAGTGTCCCACCGTCTACCAAATAAACGGTTATAGTTAGAAATTCAAATGTCACGGCAAAAGTACCTATACATAACGAAGTTTAAAGGAAAACTATCACACTTAAGTGGGCTTTACAAGTTTACGAGTAATAGTCGATCAATTGTATTTGACTCGAAAATTTCGAACAACTCCATAGAAATGTCGATAGATGGCATGCACGTGTTTCCGTGACTATTAAACATTTTTCTGTCTTTCTTCTCTGTGGTCACTTGGGAATGGTTGAATGAATGCATGAATAAGGAGCTCGTGGCTAAATAATAACAGCCGCACTGATCGATCTTTAAGGTTAAGCCGTGCTTGCCGAGGTTGGTCCGTGGATGGGTGACCATAATTACATACCGAGTTTCCTCCGTGCCTCGGAAAGCACGTTAAGCCGTTGGTCCCGGCTGTCATTTGTAGATCTTTGACAGTCGTTACGAGTTGTCAGAAGCCAAGAGTCTGACATCCAGTCTTACTAAAGGGATCGTGTTACCCAGTAACTGGGTTGTGGAGGTCAGATAGGCAGTCGCTTCATGAAAAAATACTGGTACACAGCTGCATCCAGTTAGACTGAAAGCCGACCTCAAGATAGTTTGGGAAAAGGCTAGGCAGATGATAGTCACTTGGGAATGGTTCGAAGCGAACGTTGTGGAGTAGCACCACAGTTACATAGCTATGTGTGGTGGATATTAGTTCTTCACATGAAGCTCAACCGGGTTCTACAAGGTGTAAATAAGCGGCTAGCTGTAATAAACGTTCAATAAAGGTGAACGCAAGCGGACTGGTCATCGCAATTTGTTGTTCAAATAGGTTTGCTGACTGAAAACCCACCTGTTAGACAATGGCTGTAGTCTATGATTGGTCACTTCCTTAGTATTTGTATGGATGTTTCCGAGTCCGGAATTGCGTCCACAATTAGTCTGTACCGTTTTGACCGAAATTTTATTTGATGTGAAAGCGCCAGGGTATGCTGCGAAATGAAAATTTTCTTACGTTTTTTGCAATTTGTAGGCCAGTGTCGAGTTGCATGATGATTAAAATAAGGCTTGCGACCTGTGAACTTAAAGGATTGTATTGATAATTTGAATGATTATAATTCTATAACTACAGAGGAACTCGTGGCTAAATAATAACAGCCGCATAGGTCCATCTTCAAGGTTAAGCCGTGCTTGCCGAGGTTGGTCCGTGGATGGGTGACCATCTTTACATACCGATTTTCCTCCGTGCCTCGGAAAGCACGTTAAGCTGTTTGTCACGGCTGTCATTTGTAGATCTATGGCAGTCGTTACAAGCAGTCAAAAGCCGAGTCTTACCAAGGGGTATCGTATTACTCAGTTACTGGGTTGTGAAGGTCAGATAGGCAGTCGCTTCATGTAAAATACTGGTACTCAGCTGCCTCCGGTTCGACTGGAGGCGACCCCAACAAAGTTTGAGTAAAGGCTAGGCAGATGATGATGAATTCTGTAACTACATGAAATAATATCAAATCATATTTTGTTTAAAATGTTGCCTGACACTGTCCTGCAAATAGCAAACAAACATAGAGGTATTTAGGTAGGTATTTTATTAGGCGCATCCGCCAAATAACATAGTTGGTTTCTACCACACAAATACATTTTTCTCTAATTACCCTAAATGTTCCAAAAAATATAAATTGGCTTACAAATGAGGCAACATGCAAACAGCTACGGAGTCACGTACAAAACAATAAAACACGGCGAGTAGACAGTTTTATAACCAGCTTCAAACAAATAGCTTAGACATAGCTGCCTTACGAAATTAAAAGTTGCCCCTTATTGTCCATAAATCACCACCGAAATCAGACGGTTTTTTAGTAGTGATGTCCGTTACAAAGGTGGTGCTTAATCGATATAAAGCCAAATCGAAATCATCGGGAGTTGATGAAACAAGTCATTCTTCTTGTTAGTGTGTCGGCAGCAATATATCGAATGAACCGGACCAGAATTTGGCTAGGACCTGGATGCCTCCAAGATCACCAAAATTATAGCATAGATTTTTTAATATTTTTTTGCTACGTCATTATAAAAAATGTATTACATATTGAGTTGATTATAAAAAGGTATTACATACAGAGCAGCGCTGACCCAGTGAGCAGCGATGGCCCAGTGTTGGCAGCCCCGACTTACGAGCAGTAAGCCGTGGGTTCGAACCTAGGCAGGCGCATTACTTTGTGTAATTTATTTCATCACCGCTGCTCTCATAACGGTGGAGGATAACATCGTGAGGAAACCGGCAAGTCCTAGAACACTAAAAATTCGAAGACATACGACATCTAACAATCCACAATAGGCCCACGTGGTGGGTTACAGCCCACTCCTTCTCATAGAGAGGAGGCCTGTGTCCCAGCAGTGGGAACATTATAGACTGATGAGGATGATTACATATTACACCTCTGCCTGACACTTCGGGGATTACAGCCGTTGTTATGAAAATAACAAAAAGTAAAAAGCAATTATTATTTACTATAATTACATAGGCACATGAACTTTGACATTTGAAAACCATTTCATGAATCCATAGTTACACAACTTTCAAGTTCAAGGGAAAGGATACCAATTACACTTGAATAAATAATATCGAGAACCATTTTAAACTACATCAGTAACAAGCCAGAAGCTTCCAACTCAAAATAATTATAACGTTTCAAAATAGGTGACTAATCGTAAATCGATAGTCTGAACTTTAACATAAAATATCATCACACCTTTGATGCCGGAAGGGTAAGGCAGAGGTGTACATAATAGTACACATACACTTCGTCATTTGTGTTTGATATCATCATCATCAGCCTATAATGTTCCCACTGCTGGGACATAAGCCTCCTCTCTATGTGAGGCAGTGGGCTGTAATCCACCACGCGGGCCCAGTGCGGGGTGATAGATGTTACATTTCAATAAAGGACATGTCTGGGACATGCAGGTTTCCTCACGATGTTTTCCTTCACCAATTTTGAGGGCAGCGGTGATGAAATAAATTAAACAAAGTAAAGCGCCTGCCTGGGTTGGAACCCACGGTTTACTGCTCGTAAGTCGGGGCTGCCACCACTGGATCACCGCTGCTCTGTCTGTGTTTGATATATAAACAGCCTCTCCACATGACCAAACCATATATAAGCATGCTCTTTTCAATTTTTGTCACTACATCTTCTTTTAAAACGTGCTCGTATAACCTCATTCCTCAATTTGTGATTCTGAGTTTTTGTTTTGTGTTATGAGTCCCTATTTCATCGGGGGCATTTTGAATGTAATGCTACTGAAAAATTCCTGATGAATAAAACCCAATAAGTTAATATCGATATCGATACTTTAACCTCACTATTTAATTTTCCGTAATCACGTACGTCTCTAAAATTTACCTATAAGCATAAAAATGGTAATTTTTATGTCCCTTCATTGTAATAAAGCTAAACCTTAAATTCTTTGGAGAATATTTTGTTAGTATTAAACAGCTGGTTTTAATATCGGGGACATTGTTTCACAAAATATTAATTTGGTCCGGAAACCATTATGGAGTGTTATATTAACATTTTTATATTGATTGGATAACCTTAACGACATTCTTTGATGGGTTTTAGCCGTTGTATTTTATTCTTCGGAATTAAAAGAATATTGTGGTCTTGGAGACCAAAAGTACCTAATGTGATTCAGTAATCCATTGTTTCTAACCTGAGGCCTATAAACTACGGGCCTGTGGACGGTGACTAGCTCACCGTCCGTCCGTCTTATGACGTCAGGCCGTGTCGACGGCGCGTTCGTGTTCCACGCGTGCTTCAAGTAGATGTCAGCAAATCGGAAGAGGTCCGAGAGGGCCGATGCCTGCCAGGGCTGTGGCACTGTTCGAAAGAGATACCGTGGCCCTGGAACACAAAGGGCTAAGAAGGAACATATATGGGTTTTAGTTAGTACAAGTCTGACACTCCCTTCCGCTCCGCCCAGAGCAGGCGGGGTCATGTGATGATTTCCCATCCGTAAAAAAAGGACTATATAAACTACCGACCTACCTAGTTTTTCGACATTGTTCCCATATATAATTATGTAGAATCTCAACATGAATGATGTAACTAAGATCTTGAACAAATGTTTTGATTAAAAAGAGTGTCCATGGAGTTTCTTGCCCATTCTTCTCCAAAGAGATTTTCGCTTTGGAATGGGCACCTTCACAAGGTATTAGATTGGGCAAGTTCTACAGTACTCTCACAAGTTATTATGCCTTGTGGCTGGGACTGTAGCTTCAGGCTTATGACTTGCAAAAGTGCCTGTAAAATTCTAATTAAAATACATGCTTTGGGTTTGACCTCTCAGATTAAAGGTGAACAGCTGCAGTTCCGTGTAGGGCATGTCATGTCATTGCAGCCATTCAACACTCTCTATCAATATTTCGCTGACGTTGGTATGAATTATGCATATTGTAACAAGCTAAGGTTCAAAAACATAGCTATGAATATACCTAGCATTGACTCGTTGGTGATGATGTCACAACTGCTATTGAGGATAAGGTTGTAAATTCAATTCCCAGTTCGGGCAAAGTGTATTCGTGCCCGGTTGAAGGCAATATGCTCACCCCTATTACATGAGACTTAAAGATAGCTGGCCAATGAGGGTAAACTGAGTAGAGGATGACTAAAGAATAATGCGCATAGCAAAGGAGTGGAACTCTCTGCCTGCGTCTGTGATTCTTTAATTCTGTGAGTCTGTGATTGAATTACAACCCTAATCTTTTCAAAGTTCGAGTGAACAGGCTTGTTCTGAGTAAGCTCTTACCATCGTCGACTTCGTCTCTGTCATCTCTGACCTAGACTAGAGTCAAGAGCAAACAAACCGCAAATAAAAATAAAAAAACGATGTATGGACGATATGGCAAGAAAGAAGTTGACAGAGTAATAGTGAAGTATGGAAGAACAAGACATGCTTCGCCGACCCCAAATAAACAGAAATAAGGGCAGGAGAATTATGATGTGGGTATACTCAAGGATGCCTTATCATTTGCAACTCTGCTTTATTTTCCGAAGATACCAAAGAAGAAGCTATTTTATTTTTGAAGTGAAACTTCTAATGCGACTTCCAACAAGTTTAACGCTACCATGGAGGGGAAATATTTTCTAAAACTCACTAAGAGATGGCAGTATTACAAGATTTGTGACCACGTAGTTCTACTTGGTACGCAATATGGCGTGCAAACAGTCATGCATTCAACTCTTCGGTGTGACCAGCCTTCGCTCTATTTCCATGAGTAGAATAACGGCGATAAACTTATGTAATAAAAATAATACAACAAGAAAACAACAAGATATTATTTAGAAGCTCAATAAAATAAAGAGAGTGATGCGTGGCACTCGAACGCATGCGTGTATCATCCGCACGGAGGGTCTCCACGCACTATTTTTTTAAAAACATTTACTCCCTACTCGGTCTTCACTTTAATCCAGGCATTTATTAAAAAAATCTGATTTTCATTAATAAAGCTTGACCGTACCGCAGCGAGCGAGGGCGTTTCCTAACTTTTTGCCTAATTAAAAAGTCAATTAAGGCAATGAATTAAAGTACAACTTTGTTGCTAAATCCACTGAAACACTTTGTAATAAATCAAAACACACGGTTAATGAAATTTTCTTTGCAAATGTTGACTTCTGAGTTGTACTCGTGTTGGCACGTTCTCAACAACGGGCGGTCATTTTGAGGGACTGTCTTTTGTAAGCCTTGACGTTCAAAAAGTGCTGATAATTATCAGCCTCATTTTTATGACTTTTTTTTTGTACTCTTAAAGTGAAACTTTTATTACATCGTCTCAAACTTTTTCGTCTGTGTGTTGCATGTCGCGTGACGTTCGGCCGCGGAGTACTCCACGTTTTATACCCTTAATGGAATATTATTCCAAAAATATTTAGTTTAATGTCTATAGTGTGAAAAAATGTTTCACTTTTACCGTGGTTTCATAAAACCACACAATCCTTTTTTTTTTTTTAGATATGGGAGAGAAAAGGGTGCAACAGCAATTCGGAGCATGGGGTCCTGAGTTCGATTAGCTGGTTGGGAAAAGTGTTATTGGGTTTTTCTATCAGCATTTCTCAGTACCAGGCACGGAATTTGGATGGCACTCGGTTGATTGCAATAAGCTTGTCCCTTATTACATGGGACTTCAAACATAACTGGCGAAATGTAAGTGTAGGTACTTTTAGGTACAACTCTGCCTTACCCTGTGAACATTGCATACGTGATGTTATTTTATGTCACAACGGTCAAATATATTAAGTACTAGCTGTCCCACGCAAATTCGTCCGCGTCACTTTTTCCCCGTATTCGCAACATTTTTCATTGCCGCTCCGCTCCTATTGGCTGTAGCGTGATAATATATAGCCCATGTCCATCCCCAGGTTGAAATCTATCCTATGTCCTTGCCAAATTTCATTAAGATCGGATCAGCCGTTTAGTCGTGAAAAGGTAACAAACATACAAACAAACAAACAGAGTGACTTTCGCATTTATAATATTAGTATGGAAGTATGGATAATGGCTAAAATTTTATACACAAGAGGAAGTCTGAAAGTGGCGCCGGTGACTGAAAAGATGTGTGGTAATCGGTTGTCGTGGTATGGGCATGTGATGCGGAGGAATGAAGAAAATGTCGTGAGGAAAGTTTTGAGTATGCATGTGGATGGTTATAGAAGTAGAGGAAGACCAAAGAAACGATGGATGGACTGAGTGAAGGATGATATGGCAAGAAAAGAGGTGTCTCATGAGATGACAAGCAATAGAGAAGTATGGAAGAAGAAGATATGCTGCGCCGACCCCAAATAAATTGGGATAAGCGCATGAGAATGAATGGCTAAAATTGTATAAAACTCGAGATCAAAGACAGAAAACGCCGCATAAAAATCGATTTTTCTTACATGGTTTTTAGACCCTTTTAAACTACCCATCAGCAATATACGTCCAATCATTATGCAGAAAGAAAACTCCTTTCAACTTTAAGTTGTCATTTTTTACCCGACTTGCAAAGAAGATTAATGTTCTGCTTGTACAGGTGGCAGGGAAGTGCGGCTTATTATCCTAGTGAAAATGGATGCTGCGTCACGACGAAGCCTTTCTTAGTTACATGTATTTAGGTATAAGGTTGTACCTATGTCTGGCTTTTGGAGCGGGTAAATGAGGTAGGAACAAAGAGTTGTAAGTCATTATCTGCCTAGCCTTTTCCCAAACTAGGAAAACATCGCAAGGAAACCAGCATGCCTGAGAGATATTTCTCGACGGCATGAAAAGCCAAGTCAGAGGCTCATGGGCGGTATAAGAACACTAGGTTAGGCGCTAACCACACGGTATAGAAGAAGATTACGTTACTATAGTTCCACTTTTGGCATAGTAAGGCGGTAATACTTACAACTCTTTGTTCGCAAGAGGTCGTGGCTAAATAATAACAGCCGCACGGGTCGATCTGTAAGGTTAAGCCATGCTTGCGGAAGTTGGTCCGTGTCTCGGAAAGCACGTTAAGCCGTTGGTCATTTGTAGGTTTGTTCGTCCGGCAGTCATTTGTAGATCTTTGACAGTCGTTACGTCAGAAGCCAAAAGTCTGGCATGCAGCCTTACCAAGGGGTATCGTATTACCCAGTTACTGGGTTGTGGAGGTCAGATAGGCAGTCGCTTCATGTGAAATACTGGTACTCAGCTGCATCCGGTTAGACTGGAAGCCGACCCCAAGATAGTTTGGGAAATGGCTAGGCAGATGATGAGTTATAATAAGATAATCAAAGCAGAGCAAAATTTAGATCCGTCTATCGTACTAGAGAAGGAAACTGAAATTTTCGCTTTTGTATACAATGCCGTATCTTCTTTGCTTCTACACTCTTAGCTCTCCTATGCTCCTAGTATTATATAGTGTAGATATTATATGTCGCTAAGTGCTGGATTGTGAGGCGGCCGTGAAGAAGCGTGTTTATTATATCAGTTCTCATTCGGAAGCTTTTGTTAACTTTTACATAGGTTTACTAGAATTAAGTAGGTGCCTTTATGTACTGCCTATCTGACCTCCACAACCCAGTAACTGGGTAATACAATACCCCAAGGTAAGACTGGATATCAAACTTTTGGCTTCTGAATACTCGTAACGACTGTCAAAGTTCTACGAGACACTCATATATCTTTATACAAAAACAGACGTCTTTCCAATCCAAAAACCTTCCTGAAAATAGTCAGGTTATAGCAGCCTCACCGCCTGGCATCGAATGCAGTGTCGAATATAATCGGCATACGTGACAGCGGCAGTATTACAGCCCCGAACACATGGGCGCCCGGCCGCACCATGAAAAATTCATAACTAAATACCATAGAGGAAAATGTAGAGACAATGTGTTGTGCAGTGGGTTTTTACCTAATGGGGAGGCGCGTCTGTGAGAAAAGTGAGGGTGATTTTTGTTGTGATTATTTTGTTTATGGAATACCATAATTGCTTATTGGGGATAGTAACTGTGGATCTACTGGCGCTAGCAGACCTAGTTCTAAGTATTGTATATGGGAGAAGAAGATATAAAGCTCATAATAAATTGTTAAAAAGTGTGATAACATTACATCTCGCTTGCAATGTTATGTTAAATTATGTGTATGGGTTAGGCAGATGTGCACCTAATAGTACACACTCATTTCGCCAGTTATGTTTAAGTCTCATGTAATAGAGGCGATCCTATTGCCATCAACCGGGCCCAAATACAGACCCCGGGGCTGCTACTAAGAACTGTCGGAAAAACCCAATGACTTGTGTGAATGAATATCGTAAGTCTTACTATCATAATTATTACCCAGTAGTAACGTGTAAGTAAGTAGTAGTAGTGGGTTGTGGAGGTCAGAAAGGCCGTCGCACGTAAAATTCAGCAGTGGTTAGAGTGGAAGCCGACCCCAACTTAGCTGAGAAAAGGCTAGGCAGATGATGACATCGTTAATACCTAAACGTCACGCCTTATTTACCCCGAAGACTTATTCAAAGATTTGTGCGCTCAAGTTTTCTCACATCAGAACTCACTCCCTCCAACCCTTCTGCCTACCCACACAATCTTTGCCGGCATGTCGTCGCACACTAATAATAATGTGCAACAGAGTTCAGTACGCGGTCGGCGCGCTATCCGTTGTGACAACAAATCTTATACGAGTCCACAAGGTACGGGCTGTTTGTTATTGAAAATTTGATCGAAATGTTTTGTCAATGTGCTGCGATGAACGGAATGTGAGGAGAAAGAGGACTGTTTCTTCACGCGTAGCATGACCACTGTAGAAACGGGTTATGTCGGCGGAAGAATCTACAAAATGACAGATTGTCATTGTCTATCTGTCATTATGTTGATTCTTCCAAAGACAAAACTCGTTTCTACAGTGGTCATGCTAGAAAGAAAGAAAGAAAGAAGAAAGAAAACATATTTATTTGACACATGCCACAAGTGCACACAATAAAAAAAAAAAAAAAAAAAACTTAAATCAAACAAAAAGGAAAATACTGTGTGTCTCACGGCTGCGCCAAATAGGCTCAGTTCAGCTAACTGCCGGGCAGCTAGTGCCCGACGCTGGTTTTCAACTAGACCTGACAGATAGTGACGAGACGGACGTAAAACAGTTTTGTACATTGTGTTAATATGTGAATGAAAAGGTACTTATATACATATAATAGTACATTATTAACAAATAAAACTACATTATAATAAATATTGTGAAAACGAGTAAAATAAAACAACAATAAACAGGAATAAGACGCACTTTCCCAGACTTCCAAACGCACAATGTTTCGTTAAACCGGCTACTTGTACTTAGTCGTTCAATACGCTGCAAGCAGCCTGCTACGCGTGTTGGTCTTCATATAGTGTAGAAAATCTTTGATTTTGATTGGTGTTTTTAGGCGGAGTCATTTAGAAAAGTTCGTTTCTGTAAACTTGCAAAAACATGCAAATTAGGTGTTTCATCGCGTTATTCTCATCTAACTTATGTCCTCGGCTTCGCCCACGTGTTTTTCGATAACTGTCCCACGGGATTGTACTATTGGGTTAAAAAAATCTTAAGTGCTATTCCAGACCATTATTTATCCCTGTGCAAAATTTCACTTACTTCCATTCAGTAGTTTTTACGTGAAAGATTATCAAACATCCAGACATGCACACATCCTCACAAACTTTCGCATTTATTTTTCAGGACTTACGGAACTGTATCACCAAATCAAATGACAATAGAAAACGGTTCTTGAAAGAAGTTATTGTTACCTTCGACATTGTATCTTTACACTTTAGAAGACCACTTTACTTGTATATTCACATTTTGTGTGGGAGCTCCTTAAATATTCAGTTTTATAGTAGCGGCAACAGAAATACATGATCTGTAGAAATTTCAACTGGCTAACTATCACGGTTCATGAGATACAGCCTGGTGAAAGACGGACGGACAGCGAAGTCTCAGTAATAGGGTCCCGTTTGACCCTTTGGGTATGGAACCCTAAAAAAGCATTTATATTTTAAAAACTTTTCCCAAGAAAGTACATGCAGTCACTTAAAGTGCGTGCCTCGTACAAACATGTAGACATAACCGTGCTAAGTCGTTGTGTACCGTCTTTTGTTAGCCTCACACCCATGCCTCTTTTGTTCTGACGGTGCAGGCAGGGAGCAAACAGGGCCGCTCTGTGGGTCCCTCCCATTAATTATAGGGTGATGATAACGCCGTACGAGGACGGGAGATACCAGAGAGAGAGACCAGTTGACGTGTCTGTCTGGTAGTTTGTAGTAGTACTAAAAATTAAAACGACAATTAATACACATATTAAAATATACAAAAAGACAAAGTAAAACAAATTTAGTAGAAACATTAATAAAAAAAAAAACATGACATTAATAAAAGAAGGTTAACAACACTTTCATAATTTCCTCACACAGTACTTCTGACATACCAATTAAATCTTCATCCATCCATCCGCAAACAGATTGCTAGTTGGATTAGACTCTTAGAGGTCATTAAGCGCGGCCAGAGTGCGAGGAATTGGCGCCTTAGCACGTTCAACAGTACGAAATGAAGGCACGGCAAACAGCCTGTGCTTTCTTCCCCGGCAGTAATAGTATGGGACAAAAAAGCGCGCCAGCACATCAAGCAGATCTGGTGGTAAGACGCTCCGTGGCGCTAAAGACTTTAGCGCCACGGAGCGTCTTACAGGCTATTGTGAGCTGATCTCGAGCTCACCTTACCTCTAGCGAGTTGTATCCGAGGCAACCCAGTAAGAATTTTGTCGGATAGAGGTAAGGATAGTAGCTTCTGCTTATATATGTACCTTATCTACGCTTTTTGAACCTTTAATAAAATGTGTAAGTACTTTCGTGTGGATTCCACACGCAAGAGTTGGTTTTCAGCTTGCTACGTACAGTCACGTACAATAATATATATACATTGTCACATTTTCTAAAATATGTTAACTTCACTATTTGCAAAAATAAGTGAACGAAAGTTTTTTCTAAATTACCTAACCATCAAACTGTGTCAAAACTGGGTATACATTAGTTTCACAGTAATATAAACGAAACAAAATCAGTAAAAAGGTTACACTTCCAAGGTATTTTTTTAAGTATCCATGACAATTTCAATAACATGTATACAAAATGT
Source organism: Cerastis leucographa (assembly GCA_963082945.1). Classification (NCBI taxonomy): domain Eukaryota; kingdom Metazoa; phylum Arthropoda; class Insecta; order Lepidoptera; family Noctuidae; genus Cerastis; species Cerastis leucographa. Next base: position 2,931,714 of record OY720366.1, read on the forward strand.
ATACATGTAATAGAAATTGTATACGTGTTATAGCAATTGTCATGGATACATTAAAATGACATTGAAAGTGTTTATCTCCTTTTTCCTATTTTTAAACCCCGACCAAAAAAGAGGAGTGTTTTAAGTTTGACGTGTGTATCTCTGTATCTGTGTTTTTGTGTGAATGTCTGTGGCATCGTAGATCTTAAAAGGATGAACCGATTTTGATAAAATTGGTTTCGTTTGAAAGGTGTTTTTTTTAATCGAGTGGCCTTAGCTATGTTTCGAAAAAAAACTGGTCAGCCGTTTGAAGATCAGCACCTCTTTTCTAGTTGATGAAGGGATATAAACAACTTCCACAGGTCACCATGTTATGTGTTACTTGTCACCATGGGCATCGCCAGGGGGTGGGGGGGGGGAGGTTGTACCCCCCCTTATAGCTCGGGTTTTTAACTATGAATTTTTTTAATTGAATTTATAACTTTTCTTGTTTTCCTTAATTAGCGAGAAGAGGCGCAACACCGTGAAAAGTGGAATGCTAATGAAAGGAGTGCCCAGGATGTAGGGCGGTAGTAGGCAGGTAGTCGGCAGGTAGCAGGCCGGTATTAGGCAGGCAGTGGATATGAAGTAGGTGGGTAGAAGGCAGGTAGAAGGCAGGTAGTAGGCAGGTAGTAGGCAGGTTGTAGGCAGGTAGTGGGCAAGTAGTAGGCAGGTAGTAGGCAAGTAGTAGGCAGGTAGTAGGCAGGTAGTAGGCAGGTAGTAGGCAGGTAGTAGGCAGGTAGTAGGCAGGTAGTAGGCAGGTAGTAGGCAGGTAGTAGGCAGGTAGTAGGCAGGTAGTAGGCAGGTAGTAGGCAGGTAGTAGGAAGGTAGTAGGCAGGTAGTAGGCAGGTAGTAGGCAGGTAGTAGGCAGGTAGTAGGCAGGTAGTAGGCATGTAGTAGGCAGTTAGTAGGCAGGTAGTAGGCAGGTAGTAGGCAAGTAGTAGGCAGGTAGTAGGCAGGTAGTAGGCAGGTAGTAGGCAGGTAGTAGGCAGGTAGTAGGCAGGTAGTAGGCAGGTAGTAGGCAAGTAGTAGGCAGGTAGTAGGCAGGTAGTAGGCAGGTAGTTGGCAGGTAGTGGGCAGGTAGTAGGCAGGTAGTAGGCATGTAGTAGGAGGGTAGTAGGCAGGCAGTAGGCACGTAGTAGGCAGGTAGTAGGTACACGGTACGATATGGGACATTTTTGTTATTCAAATTAAAACGATTTCAATAATACCTAATCACAATAACACAAGAAATATGTATATACTATATAGCTATACTGCACGGCAACAAAAAACTACAGTAATGCGCGCCCTTCTGTATGAGTTGCAATGTTGCCGTAGGAATCTAATAGCTCAATAGTTTTAGGACGGTAGACGGAAATAAAAACAGTCGACAGGCGAGTCGATGCTGCTCGCTGATGGCTACTAGCTACCTTACTATAACACAAATTATGGATAAAAATCTAAAAATAAATAATGTAATAAGATCCACTAATTATTTATACTGATATTGTGGATTAGATAAAATCACAATTTAGGTTCCTTTTGAACCCAAATTGCGACTTATTTCCGAGCTGCTACTTTGTAATTGTTTACATAGTTTCGAAACTACACTGTAAACATATTATTGAAGTTTGTTTGGGTACAAAATTATGTAACTAAAAGTTAATACATATTTTTGATACTTTATAGTTGACGATATTTTGATAAAAATGTGTAGTTAATTTTGACACATTTTAACGTTCACATAATTATTAGACTCAGTTAGCATACTTTTCTTTGCGATTTAATGTTGTTGACATGAATTTGAATTTTAAGGGCGTTTCTATGTTATTAGACGTGACTGTACGAGCGCATTAAATACTATTTTGACGGCGTGAGCAGTGCGAAAGTCGCGGCAATTACGCGGAACAAAACCTAGTCTCTGGTACGATGGTTTACTTACCATGGCCATAATATGGTCGTGAAAGGTGAGATTTCGGTCGCATGCAACTCCCAGGTCTTTTATGGCTGTTGACTTCGTGATGGTTTCATTATTTAAGTTATATTCAAAACTAGCTGTCCCGCGCAACTTCGTTTGCGTCAAATTTTCCCCGTTTTTGCAACATTTTTCATTGCTGCTCCGCTCCTATTGGTCGTAGCGTAATGATATATAGCCTATGTCCTTCCCCAGGTTGGAATCTGTCTTCTTGCCAAATTTCATTAAGATCCGATCAGCCGTTTAGTCGTGAAAAGGTAACAAACAAACAAAAAAACAAACAAACAAACAGAGTGACATTCGCATTTATAATATTAGTATGGATTAACTGGGTGCGACATTCGACCGGATTTCATATCGAAGCATTCGGACGAATTAAACTCCATCTTGTTGTCTACGCTCCACTTGTAAATCGCATCTATGTCTCGCTGCAGTGCCAAACTGTCACCCTCGGAGTTTATTTCCAGGTACAGTTTCAAGTCATCAGCATACAAGAGACATCTTGCATGAAGCAGAACTTGAGGTAGATCATTGACCATAATTAGAAATAATAAAGGCTCCATAATGATGATGATTTTAGTTTTTGTTTTGTAAATAATGATACAAAAGTAAGTATTTAACCTCTCAAGGAGGATAACACGTGTGTATGCATTACAATGTATTATGAGCATGGAAATAGAATCATGTAGGTACACATATCCGATTTTGCATAGGAGGCACCTCGGAGGTTTCACATTGTAGGCAGCGCTTGTTGCTCGGGTCTGTTTACTGAATTAGCCACTGAAACACAATCATGTTCTGCAATAATGCTATTAAAATACAAAAGGTTGTTTAAGTATGGATAATTTATGATTACAAATTGATGAATAACCGTGTGTCTGTTGGAAGTTTCCTTCGGGTTTTTTTTATCTTTACTCTTAGAGGAATTGAAAAAAAAAATGCTTGGCGAGAGTTCATATATAAAAAATTGTAGAAGTTTATTTTCAAAGCCATGCAGCCAGTATCTCTACAGTATTATAATATACATACTTTAGTGTTTACCTAGTGTAAGAGCCATTTCATTACTTACCCCAAACTTCACAATATTTAATCTCAACAGATAACGTTAAGAAGTCCCCGCCCGCAGTTACTGAGATACCGACCTGTTTTTTTATGAGACCCTCTTTTTTTTTAAATTTACGACCACGCTAAAAGTTTCATTTGTAAACGTAAATTACTTTAGCGTTTTGCGTTAAGCGTTGACCACGGGAATTAGCGGGAATTCGCTGGGCCGTTTGTTAAAGATGTTTCCTGGCTGCGGGTGGGGGAAAATGTATCGGTTGGTGGTTTTAACCGTCTTGTTGTGTACTAAATAATGTGGAAAATAGGTTAGGAATGCAGTTATAGTGATATGGTTCTTTCGGCGTTTGAAATTGGCAGGAGGGTTCTGTTGATAAACTTTTGTGGAATTGCATGTGGAAATAGTACTAAAAATACCGACTGCATCATGAAAAAATGCATCAATATGTCAAACTTAGTACATTTACTCTAGTTCTATGTTTTCCCGCCTGCACATGTAAGTCGGTTGAAGTGTACAGCGCTGTATTTGTCACACACTAACGAAAGCTTTGAAAAAAATAAAATAAAGCTAAATCATTCCTTTTATAAAAAAAAAATGAAAAAACCGTTCTATTTTAAACTAGTTTGTTTCCCGAACGCATCATTCAAATTGAAATCACATTATTCAAACATCGACCAACTTTCTTTTCGAACGCATTCACAATTCGAAAACATACAACATAAAAGCGCTTTATTTTTTATCAAATAACATTTTGCTGAGTTATGATGGCAATATGAAGCCGCTTGATGCAGCGCTGTAGCTTCTCAAGTGAGACGTTAATTTCGCTGACATATAGCGGCAGACCACAGGTTGGTTCTGTCGTGCAGCGGTTAGCTTGCGCTGCGCATTACTTTGGTAATTCTATGTGATACTGGACAGTAAATCTGTTAGGTAAATTGTGTTTATTCTCGGGAATATTACACGGTAACAGGCTGCTTCTGATCTCCCATGATATTTTAGCATTTAAACCTTTATCATTCATGACAGTCAACCAACTGAAAGTGCTTTTATTTAAAAGAGCAACACCGAAAAAGCATAACTCTAGCGAAAAAGGACCTTGTAAAACGAATACCCGTTTTCACTGAGACCTAAATGTCTAAACAAATTGTTGGATTTTTGATTCTTAGCGCCGCTGCCGCGTTGTAAAATCCCACAAGGCTACTTTACTTAATCTGTACCTTCATTTAGATATTAAATATGATAGGTAGGAAATTAGGACAGATATACCTAAAAACTTTCGTAATTGAATCTTCTTCTATTTCTAATCGCCTGCGTACCTAGTTGTTGTACAGTTGTATTATTTTCAACCGATTTAAAAAAAACCGGCCAAGTGCGAGTCGGGCTTGCGCACGAAGGTTTCCGTACCATTATTTATAAAAATTGAGCAAAAAAAAATCACTTTTTTGTATGGGATATTTATTTTATTCTGGTTTTAGTATTTGTTGTTCTAGCGGCAACATAAATACATAATCTGTAAAAAAATCAGCTGGCTAACTATCACGGTTCATTAGATACACCCTACAGACGGATAGCGATAGGGTTTCAGAAATAGGGTCCCGTTTGACCCTTTGGGTACGGAACCTTAAAAAGGAAGTGGTTATTAATATGCGTTCCACTAGCCTCTCTTTTTTCATCTATTTCTCGGAGATAACTAGTCCGCTTTAATTGTTTTTTTGTTTGGTAGAGGAAGCTAGTACAGTGATCCTATATAAATTGTATTAATTTTGTTTTGGTACTTCATGAGTTATCCTCTATGCGTTTTTTTTTCTTCATGGACGTGGATGAAGTGCTCATAACTTCTAGTAACAAAGTAAAATACGTACTTGATAGGGATTCGTGGAAACTATTATATATTTCAACTGAAAAAAAAAAAAACAAATATACGTATAGCATCCAAACATGCATTTAAAGGTCTTACTTAGCACATGCTATCTGATTGAAACCCCATATCTTCCGCAATTAGTCAAATGCGTCCGATTGCTTGGGGTTGCATTTACACGGTTATTAGTGGTTCGTTAATTAAGATCTAAAACGGGCTGGTAACCTGGTATACTCGTCAGTAATTACAAGTCATCTGATCTCTGAGACTGATATAATTGATATGTAGGTGTGTGTTTTGTTGTCGTTGCTGTGTAGATTTAGATCTTTGTTTTTGTATCTTGTCGACACGAACTATGTAAAGGAAGACAGAAAAAATATGTGTATTCAAGATATTTATTTGTATGAAATACTAGCTGTCCAGCGCAACTTCGTCTGCGTCACATTTTCCCCGTTTTAGCAACATTTTCATTGCTGCTCCGCTTCTATTGGTCGTAGCGTTATGATATATAGCCTATAGCCTTCCTCCATAAATGGGCTATCTAACACTGAAAGATATTTTCAAATCGGATCTGTAGTTCCTGAGATTAGCGCGTTCAAGCAAACCAACAAACAAACTCTTCAGCTTTATAATCTAAAAATTATAGACAACTAGCTGTACCCAGCATGCGTTGCAATGCACTTTTTACTACCCACCTACCCTATCCGACCTACCTACCCTATCCTACCTACCCTACCCTACGCTACCTACCTACCTACTCTACCCTACCCTACCTACCTACTCTACCCTACCCTACCCTACCCTTACTACCTACCCTACCCTACCTACCTACCTACCCTACCCTACCCTAACTACCTACCCTACCCTACCTACCTACCCTACCCTACCTACCTACCCTACCCTACCTACCTACCCTACCCTACCTACCTACCTACCTACCCTACCCTACCTACCTACCCTACCTACCTACCCTACCTACCTACCCTACCCTACCTACCTACCTACCCTACCCTACCTACCTACCCTACCCTACCCTACCTACCTACCCTACCTACCTACCCTACCGTACCTACCTACCCTACCCTACCTACCTACCTACCCTACCCTACCTACCTACCCTACCCTACCGTATCCTATGTCCTTCTCCTGGCTCTAAACTACCTCCCTGCCAATTTTCAGCTAAATCGGTTCAGCCGTTCTTGAGTTATAAGTGAAGTAACTAACACGACTTTCTTTTATATATATAGATATATTATGGTCCTATAAATAAAAAGGTTTCACGTATTTCAACGACTTGTTCTAGAATGTTAACTATTGTTTTAGCCCTAAAAGCCGCAAATTCATCATCACCATCTTCTGCCAAGCTTTCTTTTTTCAACGATGTTGGGGACGGCTTCCTATCTCAGCAGCTAAAATACTGGTTGGTATTCAGCTCAAATACCGCTGAATATCAGTATTTCATATGAAGTAACCTGTCTGACCTTCAGCACCCAGTAACTGGGTAAAACGATACCCATACGTAAGTCTGGTTGTCAGAAATTCAGTGTTCTGATTACCTGGTGGCCTACCATATCGTCTTAAACATTATTGTTTCATTCTTATTCCAGAGTGGGAAAGAGACGGAGCTATACAGGTCGTCTAGCTCCATCTCTTTCCCACTCTGGAATAAGATTTAAAACAATAATGTTTTAAGACGTTATAGTAACCTATAACGATTGACAAAAATCAATAATAGACCGCTGCAACCACCGGCTTAAGCCTCGAACTTATCACATTTAAAAAGGGGGTAGGGGTGGGAACGATATGGGCTCCGAACAATGTTGGGGTCGGCTTCCAGTCTGAGTTGCAGCTTATACCTGTATTTTACATGGATCGACTGCCTGACCTCCACAACCCACTTAATTCCGTGTAATACGATACCCCTTGGGAAGACTGATGTCAGACTTTCTTTTTCAGCCACTGACTACCTATAACGACTGTCAAAAATTTACAAATGACAGCCGGGAGCAACGACTTAACGTACTTTCCGAGACACGGAGGAAAGTCGGCATGTAATGGTGGTGGTCACCTATCTACGGACCAACCTACGCAAGCACGGTTTAACTTAACGACCGACTGGATGATTATTTAGCCACGTGCTCCTTTATAATGAAATTTGTAACCAGTTCACAAGAACGTGGAGATTCCGACGCCACTCTGCTGTTTATATTTAAATAGTGAGCAGAATTTCATTGCACTGCCGGTATCTTGTGATTATGAATTTTGGTTGCATCCGGTTGCTTTGAGATGGTCTCTTTGACTGGAGTTGGGGTTGGGTGCCAGTGACAGCGCGTAAGATGAAAGGGTGTTAGCACCAATATACTAGGCCAACCAATGTACTAGGTTAAATTAATGTATACAACTCCCTCGTTGGTCTTTTGGTCGCAAGAGCATCTGTTGAGCATGAGGTTCTGGGTTCGATTCCTCTCACAATCATTCACGCGAACCTCCCTCACACAAAGAGAGAACTGCTTGCACACCTTTTTAAATATTGTAATTTTTTTTGAATAAGATACATACATTCATACTTGGGATCATTGCAATATCTTAATAAAAACTCTTAATTTGTAACTCCGGGGATCGGCGTTGTGGGCTGAAATACTAGTTCGGCCCTAAATGTTATTACTTTTGTGTACTTTAAGTTTAGATTAGGCACTTTACTTGTATAGAGAAATTTACTTTTTGTGAATAAACATTATTAGTATTATTCCTATATTTATTTCTTCACACACTGATTACATTTTCAAATATTCCTTACAAAAATAAATAAAAAAACATTAAAAAAATATTAAAAAAATGTTGCCAACCGGTTTTGGAACAGGGTCCAAGCTACCGGCAGTCAGGGCTCTAGGGAAAGGAACCTCCTAACAATAAGAGCCGTGTCCAAGAGTACCGCTTTCTGAATCAAGCTCCTGATCCAGCTGCGTAACGACTAGTAACGAGGGCCTCATCTGATATTGGTCGAGACTTTTCGCAATTAAGCCATTGGCTATCGGCGCAATGATTGCAGAGTCCACATCCCACATGTCGGCAACCTGATTTGCTTATCTTTCTCGGCTTTCACGAGGTTCTCGTCATGCGGAACCGTTATGTCAACAATCATTGCGCGCAGCTCGGATCGATCCACCACCACTATATCAGGCTTATTGGCTACAAATATAATCCTGTCAGTAATGATGGATTGATCCCAGTACCGTGTGACAGTGTCATTTTCGAGAACTGGGTCGGGCACATACCTATAGTACGGCACTTCCGATTCCACAAGGCTGTATTTCAGAGCAAGTTGCTGATGGATAATCCTGGCTACAAGGTTGTGTCTATGCAAGTATTTTCCGTTAGCTAGACGAGAACACCCGGAGATAATGTGACGGATCGATTCGTCCGGACGGTGGCATGCCCGACTTAAATCAACCGTGCCATCCTTCACAATAAACCTCCGGTAGTTATTCGCCATCATAACTTCATCCATAATTGCGCAAACAACTCCCGGTTCGTAGCCAGGCTACGGACGCTGATTGGTCTACATCAGGTCCATGCAGGGCCCTAAAGAAGCATCCGTGAAGCTCCTTACTCTGCCATACTTCCCTGCGGTAATTAGTGTCAAGTACTGCAGGTTTGCGCCAGTTCTCTTTAGCCAAGGAGAGAGGGGTGAGGGCCTTGTCCATTGCGACCACATCTCGTATTCATAGGAATTCATTCCTTGATCCTCATGCAATTTGTCTAAAGAATCAAATCCTATAATACACCGCCGAGCAATGAAAAAGTTCCACCCACAAAATGCCGAAAAGCACCTTAATATCTTCTAAGACATACAACCCTTAGGAGATTTTAAGGTGTTTGTCGGCATTTTGTGAGTGGTATTTTTTATATATTTGCGTCACTGTTACTGAGGCCACACCTTCTACCCCGCAATGGGCGTTTAGACACACAATTTCGACGCAATGATTAAATACTTGAAATACACGGTGGTTACAGTTTAGTGTGCGCCATTGTGGTATTCGTTTGAATTAGCCTGGATCAGGCTGTTTGTTCGTATAGAACAATACAGTATGACAAGTAATCCTGTATACTTGTCTGTTGCAAGCGGACCCTTTACGAAGCCGTCAACTAAGCATTCTGCGGTGTGATTCTGTAAGACCTCACTTAGAACTTCGAATCTGAATCCACTGTGAGTTTCTTGATTGGCATTCTAAAAACCCGGTTGATAATTCGATTTTACACTAGCGCCACCACTACAAGCGTGTCAGCGAGTTGAACTAAATTAACAGGGAGATTTTGACAGATAAAGTATGAGATGACGTAAGAAGTGGCATTCTGTAAGGTAATTCCCCCGTCGCTCCGAGGCTCCCTTGGCTACAAAATCAAGTTAATTTTGAACCTTACGCGAAGTGACAGTGGATAGCGATGTGAGATGTGAGTTGTCGTCTGAATTTTACAGAATCGACGTACTGTACATCAAACTAAGTAATTTTACATAAAAAATATTTCTGGGAATAGACTTTATTTTGTGGTGAAAAATTACGGTTTGCGGCAGGACTCGATGTAACCCAACTTAAAACACAGATTTAAAATTATTCAGAAATAAATACAAATGAATAAATACAACATCAACACACAGATTAGTAACATGTATATGAAATTCATATTCGATCATATTTTGGTTTCGTGTAATCAAGGCAGTACGTTTGAATAAACCTACATCTGAATTTAAAATAAATATTTAAAATAATAATCTGCGTTGGTCATGTTGGTAATATGAGGAAGTCGGAAGTTGGTGTTTTATTATATTAAAATTATTTCCGTGGAAAGGGTGCAATGACTTTAATTTCATGTGGGCGCCAGACGGATGCAAACAATGTGGTAATATGAAAAATTAAGTTTTATTTACAGGAAAGTACGGCTAAACCTAGTAATTGACCCGAGCGGCTGTTATTATGTAGCCACGAGTTTCGCAAGACTTTTCACAAAATTCTAAGACTGCATTAATATTTGAACGTTAATTTAAAGCGCTTAGTGTTAGAGTAGCTAGAGGAGCTCATGGCTAAATAATAACAGCCGCACGGGTCGATCTTTAAGGTTAAGCCTTGCTTGCCGAGGTTGGTCCGTGGATAGGTGACAATAATTACATACCGAGTTTCCTCCATGCCTCGGAAAGCATGTTAAGCCGTTGGTCCCGGTAGTCATTTGTAGATCTTTGACAGTCGTTACGAGTAGTCAGAAGCCAAAAGTTTGACATCCAGTCTTACCAAGGGGTATCGTATTACCCAGTTACTGGGGTTTTGGAGGTCAGGTAGGCAGTCGCTCCAGGTAAAATTCTGGTACTCAGCTGCATCCAGTTAGACTGGAAGCCGACCCCCAGATAGTTTGGGAAAAGGCTAGGCAGATGATGAGTGTTGGAGTAGATACCTACGTACTCAATTTATCTGGTATTAGAATAACATTGGTTCTAAATATGTTTACAGAGAAGGACTATACATTCACGTATGTGCTGGTTTCAATTACAAGTAGGTAGCGATTATTTCTATATTTATTAGCAACCTGCCCCGGCTTCGCACGTTTGCTATTTACAATCAACAGCACCACCTATGGGGTACGAAACTATCATGTCTTTCAAGCTGGAACCAACCATACTCCTTCATAAAAAGTTGAAATCTGAATAATTCCGTAAAACATAGTTTTCATCTAACTTACGGTTTAAGCGGCGAACACCAGTAAAGCTCCCAGTTGGCATATTTCTTCTGACATTGTCAACAATTATCATAATTTTTTAGCCAATTTGCACAAAAACATAATGAATTATACACCTAAATCTTTCCCATGAATCAGGACGTCCATTGGTGAAAACGGTATTAAAATCCGTTTAGTAGTTTTTGAGTCTATCGTGTAACGCGTTCAGACAGACAGACAGATAGACGCGGCGGGGAGACTTTGCTTTATAATACATGGTGATAGCTTGTGAATTATGGTGTTGCCACACCAATTGATCGATATATACGTAAACCTTTTTCATGAATCACTACGTCCATTGGTGAAAACGGTACTAAAATCCGTTTAGGAGTTTTAGAGTTTATCGCGTAACACGTTCAAACAGACAGACAGATAGACGCGGGGGAGACTTAGCTTTATAATAAAGGGTGTAAAACACCTCTTAACGAAGCCGAAAGACACTGGTTCTCCCTGTCCTTGCGATCATTTTTTTGTTGTACACCATACCTGGGAACCTTCTAGTTACGGAGATATTAGGGGTCAAAGTTCCAACTTTTTGACAAGTATTTTTTTAAATACAAGTTTTTAATGTAAGATTTTTACTTTAAACACCTCCACGACCCCAGTACTATTCAATCCGTCCATCAGCGCAATGTTTTGAGTGCGTTACATTGAGTTCTACCACAAAACATGATTTTACACCCCCCAAAAAAAAGTCGTTTCCCAGCAATAATTTTTGCGTAAAGTTACTTAGTTTCGTGTAAAGAATGCTTGGTTGACGGCTTCGTGATGAGGTGATTTACACCGTGTATGTAGGTAGTGATAGCTAGTTATTTAGGGCGTTGCCACAGCAATCGATCGATCGTCGATCGATGGTAGAATGGATTAGTCGAAGTCGATCGATACTTTCTAATGTAAACCTATCGATCGATTGTCGACTAATACATTCTACCATTTATCGATCGATTGGTGTGGTTACACTCTTAAACAGCATGTTGTATGGTAGTGGAACATAGGTGGACTTGCCACAAGGTAAGTTTTTGCACATTTACTTTGATTTTTAGTCAACCTGCAGAAAAGTATGAACGTGGACGAAGTGAATGGAGTATGAAAAAGCTGGAGTTTATGTTTGTACACTGGATAGTCATACTTATTAACAGCTATACATTCATTCATCAAAATACTTTTTATTTCACATAGGCCTACATGGGCACTTTTAAAACGTCGACAACAAGGTGCTCGGTTCGGGTTGGTCGTTTCCTATGGAGAAAAACCGGCAAGAAATTCCATGGTTAGGTACTCTTTTAAAATCATTTGTTTTTTTTTTTACAATATTTCTATGTTACAGCGGTAGTATTTAAGTATGGGAGGACTGCGTAGGCCCGACAATAAGTCGTTGCTTACTGCAAAACGAAGTCACACTTATTGTTTGTGGCCCAAAATTCTGATCCATACAAGACAGCAGGCATACAACAATAAACACTTCTTAAATAAATCAACGACCCGCAAAAGGACATTAGGGCCTTCCGCTATTAACATGTAAAAAGTGGTGATGAGTATTGTTTGCCCCCCTCCCCCTCTCCCCCCTCAGAGCATATCCCGTGAAGTTTTTGCAGGCAAGAGAGACGGGGCTATGTTTACATGAAATATTGCTTCTTCCTTCCTTACCTTTACGCTCTGTTAAGTGTACGGGGGTGGGTAGAGATGTTGAGTTGTATGTGACACAGAGGTGGCGTCTGATTGGCTGGTGATGTTTGTTTGTATGACCGATTGCATTGAAGTAGGGATTGAACGAATATAGGGGCCAAGAAATACTCTTTGCCAGTTTGTTTTTTGTTTTATTTGCCATGGGTTTGCTCTCGACTCTAGTCAAGGTCAGAGATGACAGAGACAAAGTCGAGCAGTTGTATTGTCTAGAAGCTCGAACTACTAGTATTAGCAAGAAATACTTTAACCCAATAAAAGGGGCTATGAAGATTAAATAGGCAGTCGCTCCATGTGCTTAATACTGGTTTTCAGTTAGTAGCATGTATTTAGACTAGAAGTCATTTCAACCATAGTATAAAATATGAAATGAGACGAACTATTAAATGAACTATTTTCGTCAGGTGCGTACCATTTGACATAATAACAAAAGTTCTAACGATCACATGACCTAATTTCATTTAATATAATTTTTCTTTAGTATAACGATGAAATGATATAATGAATTATTAATATAATTTCAGTTTACCTAATTTTATATGGTTTAATAAACATTTTCTATAATGCACATTTGAACTAATATTCAGGTAGTATAATATTTAGTTAGTATATTATTCCTCATATATTCCTGCGTTAGAGCCGCTATATAGTTGGTGAATCATGTGGGTTAGGTTAGGTTAGAACCATGACCATTAGCGCACGAAGGCGAGCGAGCGTAGCGAGGTGCCGCGGCAGCGGCCGCCGAGTGTCAGATCCCCCCTATTGTGGGTGAACCATCTGGATTAGGTTAGGTCAGAACCATGACCATTAGCGCCAGATCCATTCTATTGTTGGTGAATCATTTGGGTTAGATGAGGTTATAACAGTATGATGTTTTCTAATATTTACTTTTTCACTACAGAATTTGGGCAGAAAATAAGTAAATATGAAAATTAGGTCAAATGAAAATTAGGTCAACTGAACGTTATACTAAGTGTTATTAGAGCAAAAGAAGTTTATATGAAATGAAATATTAGATCACATGAAATTAGTTTATTTGTTTTTATAGCATATGAAAATTATATCATGTGAACGTTATTTCAAGTGATAATATATTATCTGTTATTATGGCATATATTACACACCCATTTTCGTCATCTGCTTATTAATCTTATTCCTAAGTAGACTGAAGTAGATTGGTATCAGTAACTAGGTCAACAGCGATAACGACACTGGAAAAGTAAGAAAAATATGGATCTGTACTCAAAAAAGCTTATACATACGTCAATTCCATAGAAAGTCGTTGTAGGAACAAAACGCTTTTAAAACAATTGACGATTATCTAGATATTCCGATGCTATCATTCAGTCACAAGAAATATGTATGACAGCCACGTTGATCTAGGAGTCGCAAGCGCGAGTCTTGAGTTCGATTCCCGAGTCGGGCAAATTGGTATCGGATTTTTCCATCAAGAATATGTATGTAGCCGCCACGGAGTCTGAATTTGTGCCCGGTTGATGGCAATAGGCTCGCCCCTTATCACATGGAACTTAAAAACATAACTGGTGAAACTGGTACTATTAGGTACCCCCTCTGGGATTACAGGCGTGATATTATGCTATAACATATGGATAGAGCAAAATTCCAGCTGACCTCCACAGACTGGAATGTAGAACACAACCTAAATTATGTTTGATTACTCGTTCATTGATTGATTGTTCGAAGTTAAGTGTCCTTGAAATACTTGTCTAATTAAATGATGCCACGTTAATGATCATACGGGAACATGCTAGGATTATGGTGCTGGTTGCATTGTTATTTGTTCAGTCGTTAAGGTTTTATTCAAAAAGATGTAACTGTGAAGTCGGCAGATCTACAAAGCGAGGCCAAGTTATACTAGATATGTCGCAGTGTGTAATTATAATTTAAAAAAAATAGGCTACTATTCTTCATACATATGTCAGTGTCAATAATATTAGCAGAGCAGCGGTGGTCCCGTGGTGGCAGCCCAGACTTACGAGCAGTAAGCTACTACTTTGTGTAATTTCATCACTGCTGCCCTCAAAAACGATGAAGGAAAAAATCGTGAGGAAACTGGCATGTTCTAGAACTAAAAATTCAAAGACATGTGACATCTGCCAAGCCGCACTGGGCCCGCGTGGTTGATTACAAGCCACTCCCTCTCATAGAGAGCAGGCCTGTGTCCCAGCAGTGAGAACATTATAGGCTGATGATGATGAATAATATTAGCAATTACGGCACTAACAGCTTTTGAACATGATTTAGATGCGCTGATCGCGTTCATTTAAGTCATTGGTGCAATTCAATCTTAACACAGGGTTAATACTAAACCTAATTTGCAATAATTTTGACCCGATATCTTGGGATCCAAATTGGGTTGTTTTGGTGAAAACGACATATTTAAAGTTTTTTGAAAATTTTCCACCTCTGCACAATGGCTGACGCTAGTCAGGATGTAAAACTGATCATCATCTGCCTAGCCTTTTCCCAAACTATCTTGGGGTCGGCTTCCAGTCTAACCGGATGCAGCTGAGTACCAGTATTATACATGAAGCGACTGCCTATCTGACCTCCACAACCCAGTAACTGGGTTATACGATACCCCTTAGTAAGACTGGATGTCAGACTTTTAGCTTCTGACTACTCGTAACGACTGTCAAAGATCTACAAATGACAGCCGGGACCAACGGCTTAACGTGCTTTTCGAGGCACGGCACACAATTACCAATCACACTGTATAAATAATGGTATTTTGAATAGGTATGTATCTAAGTACATGTGTTGAGTATACAACTGTGTTTTAACTAAATTGGGTGATATAGCATTGGTGCAAAGCTAAAACTAACAAATCTAAATTACAGACCGCTGTGTAATTAGAGCAGATTGCAAAAGTTTGCGAATGAAATAAAATAAATAAACTCGTATTTATTTACCTAAGGTCACTCTGAACTCGTATATTTTCGGGACAATATTGATTTTCTCAAGATGTGTTTTATTTTTAGGGTTGAGCAACAAAAAAAAAAATTGGATCGGTTTCTGAATCATCTTAAAAAACCGGCCAAGTGCGAGTCGGACTCGCGCACCGAGGGTTCCGTACTTTTAAAACCGTAATTATTAAAAATATTTTTAATATATGATGTAGCTAAAAATTTAAGGTTTTCGAAATTTTTCCTTAATCTGTGCTATAAAACATTGCTTCGTACCAAATTTTAATATTCTGAGTTCACGGGAAGTACCCTGTAGGTTTAGATTCCCTTGCGAGTGACGAAAATTTGCAGAAATTTGCAGCATAAACGGCTGTATCTTTTGATTGCGTTAGCTTAGAAGTTTGATTTTTTCACAGCTCTAAGGGACAGTAGACCCAGCTTGATAACTCCACGCATTCCTGACAAAAATGGGCCCTGACAGACAGACAGACGGACGGACAACAAAGTGATCCTATAAGGGTTTCGTTTTTTCCTTACGAGGTACGGAACCCTAAAAATGTGGTGTTTGATATTTTTAGGCCCGACCATTCAACTCTAAAGACCTTGACATTGAAATTTTGCTTGACAACATAACATCACGCTTCTAATCCCCAAAGGCGATTGTACCAACAGTAACACCCACATTTCGCCAGTTATGTTTCAGTCCCAGGTAATTGGGGGCGTGCCTTATTGGCATCAAGCGGGTCTTAATGCAATCAATCCACGCCAACCTTATTGCAACGAATTCCAGATTGAAAAACTAAAAAAAAACACTTTGCTTTGGGAATCGTCCTTAAGACCTCTTGCTCAACAATCGCTCGAACACTAGACCATCAAGGTGGTCAATACAACTGAAACCCAATACAATTGAAAGCTGTCTAATTGAAACTAATAATATTAATACTTAACCTAACTAACCACTAAATTAATTATATCCACAGAATTGTGTTAATTTTGTGGATATAATTGATTAATTAATTAGGTGTGCGTGATGTACACCCAACAAACAAATATAAGCTGCAAATCCGAATCAACACGCCACAAATTCGTGCCTAAAAACGTTCATATTTATGTAACGACTCAAAAACAAACCGCGAACAATAATTTATCAGTGCACTGACAACCCTAACATATGCGACAGGCGATCAGATACGAAATAGGCAATTTCACATTTGTACAATGAGTGTAATTATTTGGATACATGTCTCTGTGATGTTTGGATTGGATTTGGTTTGGGTAATGTAATTTTCAACCCTATTGAGCCAGCTATTATATCTATTTTTGTGTTTGTTAAGTCTCCTAGTGTTAATTAAACTTATAGCTCGTGACAGACGAAAAAATATCGATGATATATCAGGGTTTCGTTGCCCAAAATAACCAAGTTCAGGTTTATGTAGACTGTGATTCTTTTGCACCCTTCAGGCGGATGAGAAAATCTTAATCGATTCGAGAAGAAGACCTTTTTTTACAAGTTAGCCCTCTTTTGTCCCAATTCCACAAAAAATCTTACAAGCTTCCGAGTCTGTTCGACTAGTGATTGTGTACCCCAGTCTTGAAAATAAGTATGAGAGACCCAATACTGCAGGAAGATTCTGCAAACCTTATTTTTTACCCTGAAAAATACACTCTGTTCTCAATAGAGGATACCCAAAATATTATATTTCAGGTAGCTGAAAAGTCATTGTTATCTCACACACAAAAGCAAACACATTAGTGCTATATAGTGCTTCGAAATGACCTAGTTTTCACTCATAAATACAGATGAACCGGTGCATTGGTCACTAATTGACGGAGCTCGCTTGTTATGTGGTCTGCCTATAAGTAATCAGTAAATGGAGTGCTCATTTGCGCACTCGTGTTTCTGTGGCACATAGGAGCAAACGAAATAGTGTGACTTAACTAAAGCGGATATCGCGCTTTTCAAAGTTTAAAAGTCATAATTCTGATAGAAAAGGTCAGTTTGATCAATTCAGCTTATAGCAGTTTTGCAGTTCACTGCTAAATATAATCAGGCCTCTTTCAGAGAACCGCGTTTCCTTGTGCGTTATTATTTGAACGTTTGATGCTCTTGGCTTGCCGCTGAAATTCAGTGTCAGGTGGTATCTTATGATGCCATGTGAACAAACTCATTTTTCTTCCTAATTTTCCCCTCGCTGCGCTTAAGTCCTCCGCATTCAGTCCTCCGTATTCAGTCACCTTCTTTAGGTTGTCGAATCACAAAACAGTACAGTCTCACTAATTTTTGTACTAGCACGAGCAAAAAGTTAAGACTCTCTTATTAAGCGATGCAAATAAGTCGTGGATATGACAGATTAGTTTTTTCAGAAACACATAGTCCCTCCATACATACACTACTCTGTGTTCTTCTATCTTATATACGCAGCTTACGTTAGATATTAATCGGGACTTAGTGCTGACTTGATGCGTTCCTAATCTGATTGAGTTGACAGCGCTGTTGGATCGGCAGATAGACAGGACTGTAGGTATTTGTTAACTGATATACGGTATACCTACTCAGGTACCTATGTATAATTATGTTTTATGTTGATTATACATATTAAAGATCATAATGTGGACCCGTCGATTAGGCCCAGGTGTACGGTCAGCAGCAAAAGTCGCTTTACATTACCAAAATTATAAGACGTCTTAGTTTTAGAACGATCCATATTATCAGACTGGAGTAAAATACATAACAATATTTTCATCAATGGTTACACAAATTTGCAAAACAACATAACATCAGATCACACTGACCAGCACAAAACTTGGAGTAATATTTATAAGTGTTAACCGACTTTTGATGCTGACTGTAGCTATTATTACAACCACATTTCGCTAGTAATATTTAAACCCCATGTAATAGGGAGCGAGCCTATTCCCATTTACAGGGCCAATCCAGACTCCGTGGCTACTATTGAGAAATTTCTGATGGAAAAACCCAATAACACCTTGTCTGACTGGGAACCGAACTCGGCACCTCATGCTCAGCAATCGCTATTGCGATTACTAGACCAACGAAACAGGTAGTATTGCCATTTTAGGAGTACGAGGAAACAGTTTAGGGGTATGAGGAACAGGGTGTAAAGTTCCTCAATACTCCATTGAAAAGGGAGGATCCTCCGACCAGACACGAGTTATGTCTGGTGGGCAACTGCCCGACAGTTGTTGTCGGGTTTCTCTATACAAGGTGTAACGGAAAGGGTATATACATACTTAAGGGTGTGCTACAGACCATCAAACTGAACATGTTTCTCCGTCGGACAAACATCGTAATAGCGAATGGATTTTGTATGGGGCAGCAGATAATCTTTCCGTTACACCCTGTGCTTACGCAAGTTTCTATAGTATATCCGAACATGGTATGCATCATACTATATGTTTCCTAACCCGCCTCTAATATAATATTTTTGTCAAGTTGTCGACCGCTATCCAGTTCTACCCCTCTCCCTCTCTCCTACTACACGCCCATGTGACAGAAAGAGAAGGAGCACCACCGCACGAGATCCAATGAAGCTCGCGTCCGTCGATGATTTGGCAGAAACGAAAATTAGTTAAACTGAGCACCACCGCACGAGATCCAATGAAGCTCGCGTCCGTCGATGATTTGGCAGAAACGAAAATTAGTTAAACTCCACTGTTCTTATAACCGTCAACTTAAAATCACCGCCCGCGCCCGCAACCCTTTTTCGGTTTTTAAACGTGTAATCCACCGCCCGCAACCTTTCTTTGGGTTTTTAAAAGTGTCGGCCGACAAGGGGATAATTAAGTGAATCAGGAAGAAGTCACCGGATCACGGGCTGGACATCAACTCGCGCACTCCAGTCAGCCATCGTTACAAACGATCACCTACCAGTTTCCAAGTAAGTCCTTTTTCCCTAAATAACCTGTGTGTCGACGACAACCTATCTCATATAGATCGTTTCCCCTCAAAATACACAACGCTTATTGGTCCTTCGACAGCCGCTCTCGCTTAAGCTTGTGCTCTTCACAAGCACTCTGTATAGTCTTAAGTCGATGTAAACTTTGCTTGCGAGATTTAGGAAATTGATGTTAGTTCGTCGCTACACCATTAATTAGATATCGAATCCTCACTCCAGCCTGTTACAGAGAAATGCTAAATTGAAAAAGCTTTTTTACATAAATAAGCGAAATATCTGTAAAACTTACTACACGAAATATTTTCTAGGTCACTCATCGGCCTCTGAGCGAGGCCTCTAAATAATTGATGTTCGTATTAATTAGGTTGCGATATAATTAGGGACTCGTTACTCAGGCGAAGCCGTGTGTGTGAGTATGTATGTTCGGCGTATATTGTATGTTTATGGTTTCTTACTATGTTAATTATATTATGTATTATTTCGTAATATTGCTCTGTTACCTTAGAAATTAATAGTGCTATAGTTTTTCGATGTATTCTCTTGTATTTACTTAGGTAATATTGTAAAATGTAGTTCATACTAGAGACTAAAATTTGCTTCGATCCACATCTCGTCAAAATGGTCGCAACTTGTTTTGTTTTGACACACATTATGTCGCATGTTGCCATGGAAACGCCCATTAAGGTGATAGGGCATGCATGATCTCGTCTTGGTCGCAACACACCTGCGCAATTACGAATCTATTTACTGCATCAGTGAGCGGAGTCCGCGAAGAAGGTGGAACTTCCATGTATGGTTTGCTGTAAGAAACCCCAATTCTAGGTTAAGCTCGCCTTTGTGCAGAAGCTATTTATTTCATTTTTGTGAATATCTTTTAATTTTGTGTGCAATGAAGAATAAGAATACCAGTACAATACAATGTGTGATTTTTTGCAGTATTGACACTGGTGAGGGCAAGTCTAAGATTTAAATCTCGTTGGTCTTTGATCGTTGATTTTATTGACTATATTTTGATGAGGATCTTCCTATTCAGGTTCTGTTTTGACATTTCGAAAAACATGGTAAATTTAATTAAAATTTAAGTAATTAAAATTTAAGTAAATTTAATTAATTATATAATTTAAATTTAAATAAATTTAATTAATTTTGTGGTAAATTTTAGACTTAAGTTAACTTCGTAATGTTTCAAATTCTGTTTATATAAACAACTGCCATAAGAACCTGAAGAAGAAGAACGAAGAGCAGCGATGGCCCAGTGGTGGCAGCTCCGACTTACGAAGAGAAAGCCGTGGGTTTAAACCCAGGCAGGCGCATTACTTTGTGTAATTTATTTCATCACCGCTGCTCTCCAAAACGGTGAAGGAAAACATCGTGAGGAAACCGGCATGTCCTAGAACTTAAAATTCGAAGACATGGGTCATCAACCAACCCGCAAAGGGCCCGCGTGGTGGATTATAGCCCACTCCCTCTCACACAGAGGAGGCCTGTGTCCCAGCAGTGGGAACATTTTAGCTGATGATGATAATGATGATGAAGAACCTGAAAAGTCAAATGCCGTGTAGTAGTAAGTATTCCTTTTTGGAAACAAACAGGGAATCTACCCCACTCTATCCGGCTGATTCCCTATTTCCCCGAGCCATCCTAATTTGATAGAAGCCTTTACGTGTAGATTCAATATGAAGACGGAATGAGATCAGCTAAGACAAAGCTTGTTTCCTGAAGTTTCATGCAGCGGGCACAAGGCGGGTCGTTTTGCATATAGCACATCATTTTCATGCATTCATTAACTGATTGCAGTGCCGTCGATGGGAAGCGTAGCTTTGCTGTACCATGTTTATCTGATTTAATATGACGAACGAGTCGAGGTTCAATTAATTTCCTGAACATATAGAGACTCAAAATTTGGTACCTAGCTTTTTAACGATAAACATTTCTTCACATCTTCATGTTATTGTTCGTGTATCCATTGTTTCTACTGTTTATTAAAATCACTCAATAAAAAAATCTTGTTAGAACTTACGTGTAATTTTCAACTTTAAACCAATTAATTTAAAAGAGTAACCATAATTTCCTATGGAGAAGAACCACTAATTTCTTGCCGGTTCTTCTACATAGAAAGCGACTAATCCGAACTTTGCACCTTTTTGTACGTTTTATAAGTGTCCATGTAGGCCTATGTGTAAACGAAATATATTTGTTTTTAGATTTTCCCGATGAATCGAACTCAGGAGTGAGGACCGTTTACGCAGTAGTAGCATTTACAACCACTTGCCCAAAGTTGTTCCAATGCCGTTAGGGATTTTTTTTTTCACTTCAGTAGCTCAAACATGTAGGTTTTGTGCCTGAAATGCAGTGAGCAAAATGCGATTTTGCTCACTGAGTGAGACAAAGTAACTTTTTAATTATTTTTTTCAGAAAGCCCCGAATTTCTTATTCAGCCTTGGGTTAATCATACAATTCGAAACATTCACACTCTATCTCTTTCCCGCCCATTAGAAAGAGAGAGAGACAAAGACCAGCCCTTTCGAAGTTCCGTTTTTGAATTCGAACACGTTCGGAATTTCGTACTAACTAGAGAGATTTTGAAAAAATGTCTTTTATTGTAATTTATTGTAATTTATTGAATTTTTAACTTATTGTTGTATTTAAACGAAAATAAGTATTTACTGCAAATAAAACTGATATTTAACCTATAAATATTTATTTCTAGTTTCAATAATGTTACGTAATATATTTTGAATAATAAAATATCATGGGTGCTATTTCCGAACACGCCTTAATTGAAATGAAAGAACGGGAAAAAAAAATCGTGGCTGGCGTAAAGAGTTGAATAAGTTAAAAATATTAAAATAATCGTAAAATATGAGTGAAACTAGCGACGAGAACAGTATTGTAACACCGGAAGAGTTAAAACAACAAGACAGTTATTAATGCAGAATTAAGTTTCCTACCTGAGAAGTCTCGCAAGAAATATCTGAAAGCATACCACGTCTTCAACGAGACTTACAAAGGGCGCAAGCAGTTTTTCGGAGACGGTGTTGCTATCTTATTTTTTAGATTTATCACAGACGAGGTGATCATCTATAATGTTAATTATTTTGATTCACAATAAATAGTTATATCAATCAATTCCTGTTTATTATTTTATCTCGTAAAGTGTTCTCGCTGCTGAAGTGAAAAGTTATGTGTGTTACACGAGAGCAAAGTTTTTTGCATCTCGTGCCTTTGAATCCCTCGCTACGCTCAGGATTCAGCTTTAGAATCACTCGCTACGCTCGTGATTCAATCGTTGAATCCTTCGCTTGCTCAGGATTCAAAATCAGCACTCGCAGCAAAAAACGACTTTGCTCTCTTGTTGCACAAATAACTATTAACTTTGCCCCATACTAAGTATTTCTCCTGTATCGTGGGTGCGTTTTACAAACATTTAAACTCACATACACAAACAGCCAGACCCGGAACAACTAACTGTAAGTCATACAAATATTTGTTCCGTGCGGGGATCGATCCCGCGACACGCAGCGCAGTAGTCGATTGCTCAACCAATGCGCCAACTGTGCCGTCAAAGCATACGTTATAAAATGCGCCTTATTGCCATTGAATTGACATGTTTGCTGCATGGCGATGGTACCGTTGGGACATAGGTTACAGGGATGTTGCTTTGAGTGATCCACACCAGCAGGTTGTAAACCTCGAAAGGAGGGGTGGAGGATAGATAATAACATAACATCACGCCTGTAATCCATGAAGCGTTAGGCAGAGTGTTTGACGACACGGTTGGCGCAGTGGCTGAGCGATCGACTGCTGCGCTGCGTGTCGCGGGTTCGATCCCCTCACGGAACAAATATTTGTATGGCCTACAGATAGTTGTTCCGGGTCTGGCTGTTTGTGTATGTGAGTTTAAATGTTTGTAAACGCACCCACGATACAGGAGAAATTCCTAGTGTGGGGCAACGTTTTTTTTTAAAGAAAAAAAAAAGAAAAAAAAAAAGAGATGTGCCTAATAGTACACACACATTTCACCAGTTATGCTTAAGTCCCATGTAATAGGGACGAGCCTATTGCCATCAACTGGGCACAAATCCAGACTCCGTGGCTGCGAATGAGGAAAGAAAAATAATCACAAATCGCAAATTATGCTTGGAGCATGCATTTGTCAACTGCAGAACAGATTAAGCTAATGAATTAGGCCCTCAGTCATTGCAGGTGTAATATTTTCAAGCACAAACGAAATTCATAACCCGCCTACCTACATATCTGCTGACCCCCCGTGGGCAAACAAACGTCAACGGCGCAGTATAACTCTCAATGTACCCACGTTTCGACGTAGCTAGGGCTACCCATAAATTTTGAGAAATCACCCTTTTTGTCAACTGGACATGTTTAGGTTTTCGGAGCAGTATGATTTATAATTTCGCCAGCCAGCCCTATTGCCCATGTGTTTTTTATTTCCTTTGCGCGATACATTTTCACTGGGCTTCGATGATTTTAGGAAATCTTTTTTTTTTCGGTCCGGTGTTCGAGAAATAAGTTGAGTTACGATTTCTCGATTTCTGTTGGAACAGTTGATTGGAGACGATTTTTCTTCTGTATTCTGGGTTAGACTGTGCGTCTTTGTGGTCTGCTCCTGAAATATATGTAGGTAATAAGGGATCTGTGTGTGAAATGAGATTTGATTTTGTATGAATCTATCTCCATTATTATAATCTACTATCTACACTCAGGTGATCCCCATTATTATAATATACTATCTACACGAGGTGCCCGTGGCATAATAATAGCAGCCGCCCGGGTCGATCTTTAAGGTTAAGCCGTGCTTGCCGAGGTTGTTCCGTGGATGGGTTGCCATAATTACATATCGAGATTCCTCCGTGCCTCGGAAAGCACGGTAAGCCGTTGGTCCCGGCTGTCATTTGTAAATCTTAGATAGTCGTTACGAGTAGTCAGAAGCCAAAAAGTCGGGCATCCAGTCTTACCAAGGGGTATCGTATTACCCAGTTACTGGGTTGTGGAGGTCAGACAGTCGCTTCATGTAAAATACTGGAACTCAGCTGCATCCGGAAGCCGACCTCAAGATAGTTTGGGAAAAGGCTAGGCAGATGACCACTTACACTCACTTTTTTCATAATACACACAGATACATACAAATCATATCGTGATGTTTGGGTTTTTTTACAAAGCATTAACCTCATGTCAAATTATCATCAAGCCGGTCTTACTCAGAGGGTAAAAAAGCGGTGCGAACAACACCCAATTTGAATGGCTCACATAGGTTAAACTCATCATCAAAAACAGATAAGTTCCATTCTACTTATTTTCAATACACCTAAGTATAGTTTTTAAGCAACATTAAAACACTAATTAAGAAGCTGGCTAGCAAAAGACGTTAATTCCTTTTCTGAAGCATATTAAAAATAATATTTCCCGGCAAAGCCTCAGTAAATCTGATACGACCAAACTTTTCCTAGGAGCGCGTCGGGACCGGCATGAAAAAGTACATTAGCTAACAGATTAAGGCTAGGCCCTAATTAACACAGGTAGAATTATATTTTTAATTAAGTCTAGATCATAAGGTCGAAAATCGCAATTCATTAGCAAAACATTAAGAAGCGTATCTTGGAAAGGCGTAACTAGTGTGTCCTATCTGTCTAACTGACTTAACAGACAGATGTGTTGCTGGGGAGTTTATTCCGCCATTTCTTTATCTCTCATCTTCTTTAATCACCAGATGAAATACTAGGAATTGCTGGAGGGCGGCGATTGGAGGACTATCTTACTATGTTATTTTGACGTTCAAAAAGTGCTGATTTCAGTGTGGTGTTTCAGCCTGGCAAGAAAGATGGGATTTTAAAGGGATCCCTTCTTTTCGCATAATGTTATTTTTACTAATATACTTTGGCATAACTGTTTTTGTATAATTTGTTTTCCAAAATAATACTTTGCCATTTTTTTTTTATGTTGGCATAATTATCTTGAAAGCTAATTTGTTTTGTCATAAATTTAATTCCCATAATGTTACTAAGCATAATGAATATTAGGATAATAGTATTTGGCCTTAAAATTAATTCGGACCGAGGCAAAGTGGACCGATGACCTGGTGAAGGTTGCCGGGATCCGCTGGTTGCGAGTCGCACGGGACCTGTCAGTATGGCGACACTTGGGGGAGGCATATATCCAGCAGAGGACGTCTTTCGGCTGAAATGATGATGATGAACTTAATAGAAATAGCGGAAACAAATATGGTTTATTTTTACTTATTTATATGGATTAAAAAAAAATGTCTTAAAAAAACAATATGTAGAAAGGAGTCTCTGCCTGCATCTGTTTCCGAACGCTTACAACCCTAATTTATTCAAAGTTAGAGTGTAGGCTTCTTCTGGGTAAGCTCGTACAGACAGCGTCAGTATGTGCTAAGCCCTCAAGTTTTAAAAAGTTACACTGCTACAACATTGAATTCGTTTCGAATAACCTAAATAATACTTTCAAAAAGTACTCATTGTTTCCACCAGGAATCGAACCATCGCTGCACCGAGCTGCGTCTTACTAATACCGGCACGATTTAACAAATTAGCCTGCGAGAATAACACATGTTGCATGCTGCATGCTTGCTCCATGCTAGCTTGCATGCTGTGTGCTTGCTGCATGCTGCATGTTTGCTGTATGCATGGTGTATGCTTGTTTGCATGGTGTATTAGTGGATAACGTTTTAGGAGTTAATTATTATGCTTTAAAATGTTATGCTTAATCATTATTACAAGTTGAAAATTTAAGATTAAAAAAAAATATGTGCAAGCGTTGCGTTGATAATTTTATGCGAAAATATAATTAGGAGAAACAAAAGTATGCCAAGTTATTGCAGGTCTTAAAATTTTATGCAAATGTAGAGGGGACCGATTTTAAAAGCCATATAACCGATAGTAATTTAATTGCATATTCATACAACAAAAACCCTTTTGACATTCGACTCGAACACATAAAACAAAAATTAACGCCACGAACAATAACATAACATTCATATTAAACCCACCGAATAATTACTAAAGCTTTTTGATATGACTTTTATGAAGTGCTTAAACACCTGGAAACCATAATAATTATACAAAAAAATGTCCAGTGGCCGCACGAACGAGTACCGTTAGCAAAAAAGCGTTCGTCCGCGCGGAATAATATGTAGAGGCATGCCAATAGCGGTAAAAGCATACTCTTTCAATAAAGCGCTTTTTTTCAGGTGGATTTTTTTGTGGTTCCGCAGTTATTTTTTGTTAGAAATTGGTGAATACTGGTCTTCACTTTAAATATTGGTGTAATATTAAAGTTGAGAGGCTGTAACATTGTCAATGTTGCTAATTTAGGGGTATGAAGGACAGGGTGTAAATTTTCTCATCCCCCATAGGATAGGGAGGATCCTCCGACCAGACGGGTCTTATTGGTGGTTTACTGCCCAACAGTTGTTGTCGGGTTTTTATACAGTATGTTAGGTTAATCGAGGGACATATTGAGGGAGGGTATTCAGTATTCGATTCTCGTCCCAAATATGTAAAAAACCTATAACGTATTTAGAAGAATTTTTAATGTTTTGTTTAGTGCCTAGATATTTTGGACTGTCCTAAGCCAGGTAAGTTTAAAGTATGAAGGGAAAATGGATTATACCTAAGAGTCATTGACCCGCTCACATGTTCTGCGATAGTATTAAGTCGCTAGCGCAAGGGTGTATACACGTTGCGTGACATTTGCGAAAATTTTGGTATGGTTCTGTCTGTTATTTATCAGTGTTTTTTTTTTGTTTATATTTTTATTAGTATCATGTTAGCATGTACTATTATGGGTTTGAATATGTCCCTCGTTTAAACTAACATACTGTATAATAATATAGCCTTAAGTTGCGGATAACTTTAAAGGCGCGATTTAGGAAGTGTTAGTTCTTCATTTTTGTCATAGATGGTGCTGTAGTACTTTTAGTACTATGATGCTGCTGTATTTTTTGTAGTGGGAAGATTCCCGTTCAACTTTTGTCAAAGGTGAGTTTTGTTGTTGACGTTGAAAACCTGAAAATGCTATACTAATATATTTCATCGTCTAATAAATTAGTTTGTTCTCAGCATAGGACTATGTTCGATCCGGCGCGTGAAGACTTGGCTTCCAGTCTTACCGGTTGCGGCTGAATACTAGTAATTTAGGAGCGACTTCTTGTCTGATCTCCACAACCCAGTTAGTACTGGATAATACGACACCCGTTGATGAGACTGGTCAGACTTTCAGGCCACTGACCACTGTCTAATGTACTGTAACGACTGTCAAAGATTTACAAATGACAGCCGAGACCAACGGCTTAACGTGCTTTCCGAGGAACGGAGGTTTAAGGGTATTAGGAACAGGGTGTAAAGCTCCTCATCTCTAGTAGTAAAGGGAGATTCCTCCAACCAAACAGGTGTCGGGTTTTTCCTATATGTCTTAAGTCGATGTAAACTTTGCTTGCGAGATGTAGGAAATTGATGTTAGTTCTTCCGTCGTGTCATAGATGGCGCTGTAGTTCTTTTTGTAGTAAGTTGCTTTTTGTACGTCGCTACAGAGGAAACTCGGTATGTTATGGGTGCTCATCTATCCACGGACCAACCTAGACAAGCGCAGTTTAACCTAAAGATCAACCAGCACTGGCAGCTCCGATTTACGAGCAGTAAGCCGAGGGTTCGAACCCTGGCAGCGCATTACTTTGCGTAATTTATTTCATCACCGCTGCCCTCAAAAACGGTGAAGTAAAACATCGTGAGGAAACCGACATGTCCTAGAACTAAAAAATCGAAGACGTGTGACATCTACCAACACGCACTGGGCCCGCGTGGTGGATTACAGCCCAGTTCCCTCTCATTGAGAGGAGGCCCGTGTCCCAGCCGTGAGAACATTATAGGCTTATGATGATGGGCGTCTGATTTGGCTTTCAATGCCGTCGAGAAATGTCTCTCAGGCATGCTGGTTTGGTTTCCTCATCAACGATGCAACTTAATAAATCCTATAAGCATTGTCAGGTTTTTACCAGTTTTCCCATTTCAACGGAACCCACAATGTTCAATACAACAACAATGGTGGCCATAAATACGAAAATACGTAAAAAAGGTAAAACTTTAACATTGAACGCGAAGATTTATTGTCGAAGCTTCGAGCGGTTAACTTATTTAAAATATATTCTGTCACATGAAAACATATTCATTCGCTTACACGATATTAATAAAGTAATGTAATTACTCTTTCAGTTTTTTTTTTGTATTGGGAACTGAATTATAAAAGGAAAGAGGAATTGCCTAGGGGTGTGAGGAAAATAGACTTTATTCTGCAGAGCGCTAAAGGTCATTTTAAATATTTCCCAACTGTTTTTTTATTGAAGAACTATACGAGGTGTACTGACCATTCACGAAGCCTTCAAGCAAGCATTTTGTACAACAAAATACGCCAAATCGCAGGGAAACTTTTTTTTTAAGTTTGCGTTAAACGTTTAACGCTACCATGGAATTGGTAAAATCAACCTTTTCCCATAAAAATAAAGTTTGTTTTGGAATGATTGTCGATCTTGTTTTGTTTTTGAAAGTTCCACGTTCAAATTCTCTTCTTTCTTTTACTTCACATTTCGTTATAGGTTTTTATTTTCATTTCCATATTACGAAGTTTCACTTTTTTCACGAGGAGGGACTCCACGCACTATTTTTGTTTTTGTTGTGATTAATCACGTTTTACGGTACTATCAGCCAGATTTGGACAACGATAAACTCAAACTCAAAGCATTTATTTCAATTAGACCATTACAGGCACTTTTGAAAATCAAAAAACAAAATAAAACGCGAAGCCACAGTCCCAGTCACAAGGCATAATAACTTGTGAAAGTACTGTAGTTGCCCATTCCGTAGTGTAGATCTCATGTAGAAGAATGGGCAAGAAACACCATGGACACTCTTAAATCAAAATATGTTAGAAAATCTTGGTTACATCATTCATGTTAAGAATTACAAATATGTGAGAAGGATGTAAAAATACGGGCAAGTAAAGGGCGTCCAGAGTAAAAGATTAAATCATCAGTAATAAAAAAAGTACTTAATTAAAATAAACCGTGGCAGTTAAGAGATGACCAGTCACAACTGACAGCGCCCGTTCACGAACATGACGCATGTATCAGCCATCATTTAACTCAACCATTTTGAAGGGAACTAAATGACCCGACACACCCGCCACCATCAGCGTGACCTTTAAGTGAGCATGACATTCACTCAACCACCAGGGTAATTTCGCGTCAATGAAAGATGTAGG
This sequence comes from Cerastis leucographa, assembly GCA_963082945.1. Taxonomy (NCBI): domain Eukaryota; kingdom Metazoa; phylum Arthropoda; class Insecta; order Lepidoptera; family Noctuidae; genus Cerastis; species Cerastis leucographa. Next base: position 2,961,193 of record OY720366.1, read on the forward strand.
TACTCATTAAATGGTGGCTTTACAGTACATAGTACTCACACATGTGCTAAGCAATTATATAATACTAAGAGATTGAATCTATACAATGCCAATATATTTTTACAATCTTCTGCAGCTCTCACAATAACTTCACTTGGTAATTCAGATGATCCAGATTGCCTCTATGGATATTGTGGAGCAGGACCAGCATTGAGCCAAGCATTTTTATCATCAATGTAATGCCCCAACTTATAATATGCTTGCCTACATAGTGTGCGTTTTATGCAAGATTTAAATTTCGTTTCATTCAGTTGTAGAATGGGGGGAGGTATTTTATTGTAACATTTTAAACAGTACCCCATGAAAGATGAGTCTACTTTAGCTAACCTGAAACCTGGCTGAACAAGTTGGTCTCTGTTTCTAGTATTATAGTGGTTCCGGTCATCTCTTTTACTAAATAAATGCAGATTTTTCCTAACGTACATGATGTTTTCATAGATGTATTGACAAGGTACCGTCATGATGTTAATTTCCTTAAACAGTTTTCTTAGAGAATCGCGCCTACGTAGATTATATATGGCTCTGATGGCTCTTTTCTGCAGAATAAATATAGACTCGATGTCTGCAGCCCGCCCCCATAGTAAAATACCGTATGACATAATGCTATGAAAATAACTAAAATACACTAGCTTCGCGGTATCTACATCAGTAAATTGACGGATTTTTCTGACAGCATATGCTGCTGAACTCAGCCGTCCTGCAAGAGGTGTTAAATTAAATGAATTAATCAATCAAATCAAATCAAATCAAAATCATTTATTTCAAGTAAGCCAATTACAGGCACTTTTGAATAGTCAAACAACAATAAAAATGAAGCTACAGTCCCAGTCACAAGACATAATAACTTGTGAAAGTACTGTAGTTGCCCATTCCAAAGCGTAGATCTCTATGGAGAAGAATGGGCAAGAAACTCCATGGACACTCTTTTAAATCAGAATCTTGTTACAAAACTTTGGTTACATCATTCATGTTGAGATGGTACATTATGTGAGAACGATGTAGCATGACGTGCACGATAAAAGTGTCCATAGTAAAATAAAAAAGACAATTAAAAAATAAAATAATTAGTTCGAAATAAGCCGTGGCAACTAAGAGATGACCAGGCACAACTGATAGCGCCCGTTCACGAACATGACGAATGGATCAGCCATCATTCAACTCAACCATTTTGAAGGGAACTAAATGACCCGACACACCCGCCACCATCAGCGTGACATTTAAGTGAGCATGACATACTCTCAACCGCCAGGGCACATTCAAGTCAATAAAAGACGCAGGTTTCCAGTAAATGATAGCTAGTACATAGTACTCACACAATATGGGCTATGCAGTTATATAATACTAAATTGAATTTATACAATGCAAGGATAGTTGTACAATCTTCAGCAGCTCCAACAATACTTTTTAATGCTATCATTTTATGCGTCCCTGTCCTTGTGGAGCAGGACCGGCATTGAGCCAAGCATTATTATCAGCGATATAATCGTCCAATTTGTAATAAGCTTGCTTACATAGTGTGCGTTTAATGCATGTTTTAAATTTCGTCTCACTCAGTTCAAGAATACTTTGTGGAATTTTATTATAGCATCTTAAACAGTACCCCATGAAAGATGAGTCTACTTTAGCGAGTCTGAAGCCTGGCTGAACTAACTGGTCCCTATTTCTAGTATTGTAATTGTGTCTGTCACCTCTTTTACTAAAAAGATGCAGATTTTTCCTTACGTACATAATGTTTTCATAAATGTATTGACAATGTACCGTCATGATTTTAATGTCCTTAAACAGTTCCCGTAGAGAATCGCGCCTACGGAGATTATAAATGGCTCTGATGGCTCTTTTTTGCAGAATAAAAATAGACTCGATGTCTGCAGCCCGTCCCCATAACAAAATGCCGTAAGACATTATACTATGAAAGTAACTAAAATAGACTAATCTTGCGGTATCTACATCGGTATATTGACGGATTTTTCTAACAGCATAAGCTGCCGAACTGAGCCGCCCCGCAAGAGATGTTAAATGAGAACCCCATTGCAGCCTTGAATCAAGCGTAATCCCCAGGAAAACCGTTTTATCGACAAATTCTAGTTTCTCTTTATTCAATATTATATCACAATCACTACATTAAATTCTAATTTAAATGAGGACCCCATTGTAGCCTTGAGTCGAGCGTGATTCCCAAGAAAACAGTTTCATCGACAAATTCAAGTTTCTCTTGATTCAATGCTATGTCACAATTACTACATTTGAGGTTTGGTAGAGAAAATCTTATGCGTTTAGTTTTTTCCCCATTTATTACTAAATTATTAGCGGTAAACTATTTATGGACCTGCATTGAAGGCAGACCTGGTCAAGGTTTGTGGCACGTCTGTTTATCATAAATATTAACGAAGTATCGTCCGCAAACAACACCATTTGTGGTCGGTTTTTAAATAATTGTTTATTGTTTTAAATAAATGACCTTCCCGATCATTAATTTATACTAAAAAGAGGAATGGACCCAATATCGAACCTTGTGGTACACCCATTTTTACTTTCAAAGCCATTGAATTTACACGATTTACTTGTACTTGCTGCTGTCTATCATTTAAATACGATGTTTCTAAACTGAGCGCAAGTTTACCTAAGCCGTAATGCTCAAGTTTCAAGAGCAAGGTTTGGTGATTTACGCAATCAAATGCCTTCGAGAGGTCACAGAAGATTCTTATGGCAAATTCAAATTCAAATTCATTTATTAATTTTGTGAACACAGGGTACAAATTGATGTTGTATAAAAAATGTTTGGTCCATCCTATGTTCCGCCGAAAGGCATACAAAATAGTGGCGTTACTGTGTGGCTAAAGTCAATATAATCAAATTTAAATTAATTATAATAGTAGAAAATTTTATAAAATACAATGTCAGCTAATGATATTGTCAAAACTAAAATGGAACAAAACAAAATCGCACAAAAAAGAAAATACAATGTCAATATTACAATTGTCAAACTAAAATTAATTTAAACAGTACAAAAAAAAAACAAAAAAAACATAAAAAAATACAATATCAACAAAATTTAAAATCATCAAAATTAAATGAATTATAACAATTATTAAAAATTAAAATAGTTATATCCGTATCAAATTTCTCAATAATTACGTCATATTCTCCAAATTAAATTTGTCAAAATTAAATTACATTGGACAAAATTTACCTAATCATTTTTTTCATTAAGGAACTCATTGACAGAGTAATATGCTTTTTCGTTCAATAATTTAAAAAGCTGACGTTTAAAATTATTTAGGTTGCTAGCTGATCTAATTAGATTTGGCAATTTATTATATATTTTGGGAGCCATTGCATATATGCTTCTATGGAGAAATTTGGTTTTTGTATATAGCAAGTGCAGCTTATTTGAGCGTCGTTGACTTTCGACAGGTCTATAAAGGTGCATATTGTGTTTTACAAAAACACAGGCTTCATAGATATAAAGTGAGGGCACGGTCAATATTTTCAAGTTCTGGAAATGTGGCTTGCATGAATCCGTCCGTTTTATTTTGCATATAGCTCGAATGCATTTTTTCTGTGCTATAAGTACTTGATCAACCTTAGCAGCATTGCCCCAAAATATCAGGCCATATCGCAGGGTAGACGCAACGTAACCATGATAAGCTGCTAAGAGTGCGGTCATGTTTGCAATTTTACCTAGCATCCAAAGAGCATATGAAAACTTACTGAGTTTCCCACACACACTGTTAATTTGGGTCCCCCAAGACATATCGTTATCAATGTATAGGCCAAGAAATTTTGTAGCATTAGACTCAAGTATTGGATCTCCTTTATAACTGATATGAACTTGTGATTCTATTTTCCGTCTAATTTTGAAGTTCATAATTTTAGTTTTATTAAGATTGATTTTAAGATTATTAGCTTTTAACCAGTCAATAATCGTAACCAGACTAGCGTCAATGTCATTTTCTATTTCTTTCATCTTGTGCCTCTTCCCACGCGGTATATATGTGTTTTAGTAATATAAGATAATAAATAAAGTGACACCGGCATCAGTTGTACAACGTCCTTATGATGTTTTCCAACGATAATGTTTGGTTTTAATAGTGACGCCTTCCACCAGAGTTGGCCAATGTAAACGTTTGAAAAAGTTGTAGCCGTGTCCACCAGCGGTGGCTACAATGAATTATTTTAATAACGATTCTTACTAGCAACCCCCCGGGGACAGTCGGAATTATTTTTAAAAGTTGTGACGCAGTCCACCCAGGTCGGTCAAGCACAGCGTGGACAACGCATGTGTCGTGGAGGTATACAAAGTAAAGACAAAATATATAAAAAAAAAATAGAACTTGTGAAGAGTTTTGACCTCCAATATCTCCGTAACTAGAAAGTTCCCAGGCATGGTATAGAACAAAAAAAAAACGCAACAATGGAGAGAACACGTGCGTTTCGGCTTCGTTAAGGGTATTTTCACACCCATGATGTGCCTACACCATACCATTCATCTAGCCCCCTATTCACAAACGCTCGGATTCGATTTCGATTCGGAAAGTCGTATGTCTATCTAGCTCGCTTTCGTAATGCTAAAACAAGATAGACATACGACTTATCGGATCGAAATCGAATCCGAGCGTTCGTGAATACGGGGGCAGAACTCCATTCTGAACGCGACAGCAGTGGAAAAACCGGTCAATCGCAATAACCGACCGCAGTCACACGTCTAGTTTCTATGTAACTATGATAACGTTTTAATAGACGGCATTATTGCTACCTGTTGCCGTTTTCGTCTACAGTACACGCTCGTACAGTCGTCACCAATAGGGATGATGACTGGGTAAAGAAAACGAAATTCTATTTTGTCCGTCAATCAGGTAATACAAAAATATTAGATACGTATTTTTTGTTTTATCAAGTTAACAAAAAATACTTAGTTAAAACGCATTAAAGTTGTAGAGTGGGGGCTCACTACATCACAACTAGGTATAAAATTTACTTAACCGTAACGTCATGCGCCATTTCAACTCAAAATATCTCCGTAATTTTACGATTACGTAAAAAAAGAAAAAATACGTGACAAATACTTTTTAATAATCTACCCGATAGACAAAGAAAAAAAAAATTAGTCGCCAACCCTATTAACTGCGTCATCTCTTTTTCCGTAAAAATTATGTGTTTGTAGGAGCTCGTGGCTAAACAATAACAGCCGCACGGGTCAATCTTTAAGGTTAAGCCGTGCTTGCCGAGGTTGGTCCGTGGATGGGAGACCATAATTACGTACCAAGTTTCCTCCGTGCCTCGGAAAGCACGTTAAGCCGTTGGTCCCAGCTGTCATTTGTAGATCTTTGACAGTTGTTACGAGTAGTCAGAAGCCAAAAGTCTCACATCCAGTCTTACTAAGAGGTATCGTATTACCCAGTTACTGGGTTGTGGAGGTCAGATAGGCAGTCGCTTCATGTAAAATACTGGTACTCAGGTTAGACTGGAAGACGACCCCAAGATAGTTTGGGAAAAGGCTAGGCAGATAAGGACCTATCTATTTCTTAGAGGTATTTGTATCATGAAACTTACGGTCTATGCCGCAATCAAGCGAGCACAAAAAGTTTACTGCTTGAAACCTACAGCAGTTCTCGGGGTTGCCATTTAGCTCCAGAAGCAATACTGCTCAGGGTCAAAGCGCAGTATGCGTTATCAGTTCATCTATTTATTGTTCCCTCGTCTAGTCCAGTTGAAATTTATCACCAAATAGTTATTCCAAGCAGAAAATCGACTATTTTCTACCCTATACCACACTGCAATATCACAATACATATTTCAAACTTTCTTCACGGCAAGCCCACCCTTCTCACACCACATTTTAAAACGTTAGGCGCACAATTTCCCATAACAACTTTCCAGTAAGCAGCAAACTGAGGCAAGTTTAGAGCAATATTTTAAAAATCAATTTCACACAGTATTCTCGGCCGTACATCGCTTGCGAAGTCAACTGAGTGAAAGTTATTGTTTCCCCTCCCTAATGTATTTGAGGAACGTTTTTAAAAATAATCCACCAGTGGTTTAAGTTGATCGTCCACTGCGGAAGAATCTGTATGGAGAGGTTGCCACGTTGGCTGCGTGGTTCATTTGCTTGTCAAACACGAATTCGTGGACATAAGTGTTGCATGGATTTTGAATGGTCATTGAATGACATTCATCAGGAGATTTATGATGGTAAACTTTAATTAAATTATTTGTGGAAATTGTATTCATGAAACAATATGGCGGCGTTAGTTGCGACTATGACCATGCTCCAAATGAAATCATGCCGGTAGCACACTATATTGTATTTTTACTGTTATTTTACCTCTCTGTCAAAATTACAGTGATCTTTATTCTCAGTACAAAAATGACAGTATTGGGTTTCTGCAAATGACAAGTTTGTCAAAATCACAGTGATTTTTTATCTCGTTTCCAATAAGGATGCGATGTCAGGGTTAAAATGCCTGTAAAGGATTGAAGTAATGCAGAGAGTGATATGGGACTATAGTGCTTAGGAACATCTTCATACAAAGCGAAGCTCGCACGTAGCTTAGCAGAAGCCAGCTATGGAAGAAGCCTTTATACGGCATTTCGCGCTGCGTCTGAAGCGTAATAAGTTCTACGTTTTGTTGCTTATCGTTTTATGTCGTTGATTACCGCCTGATTTGACGGTTAAGTCGTTTGTCGTTTATTTTTTACGATTTTGAGGCGGACTTCGGTGATGGATTGATGTTTTTAGCCGACTTTTTGCTAAAAGAGATTTCAGGGGTATATTTTGTTTATTTTTTTTTTATTTAAAAGATAGATAAGTCATAGAATAAGTTACTTCGCGGGAATCCATGTAATTAAATGTTAAACAAAATATTTAGTATAATTCCGCGAAAAAGATCAAGGCGAAGCAGTATGCAGCACTGCCCTACCGTCAAAGTCACGAAAAAGCAACAGTGTATACTTAGCCTTTTTTGTACGGTCAATCGAGTAACTATCACCGGTGTTGTATTTAATCTGTACCAGCTAGGACGTGGGCTGTCACTTTTCGAATTTCATAGTCTTCACCAGGAAGAACTTCCTGCAATGCTGTATGTTTTCCCTCTCGGCACATAATATCGGTTTTATTTTTATGTAAAACCGTTATATTGATGTGCCTCCGGAAAACATACAGCATTGTATTAGCTTACCACACACCCCAAACCTATACTTAAAAGATTGTTGATATAAAGAAGACATTTTGAAATTCAGTTGCGGAAAAGATAGAATGCAATACGATGAAACTCACCCCTTACCATGCGAAGCGCTATGGCGAAAGGGGTTACCTTAATCAATCAGAACTCTGCTGCGGGGCGAATTGATTGATTGAATACTCATAGGATTATCCTCTGTGGTAGGCGACCTAATCATCATCCGTACCTACATAGTTCCAAGTGGGTATAACGTATTAATTTATTTGTATTTATAATGCAGATATCAAATTATTTACTATTTAATCTAACTTATTTTCATTTAATTTTTAAATTTGGATGTGGATATTTTATTTGACATAAAAAATGCTTGTTTAAATTATTTTTTTATAACATTTTTCTTTTGATGTTTTTAGCCATAATGTGGCGTGTTTCTGTATCCTGATTATTTAATTACTAACATTATTTTATAGTGTAATAACTAACAAAATTATGGATCATTGAGTCTGAAATAAATTAATTGAAATTATTTCACGATTGTAATACATATTATACAATTACAGTTATAATCATATCACATCATCCTGGAATCAGGGTCCACTGCTGGGTGCTCCACTTTTTTCTGCCACATTTCCCGGTTCTGTGCGTCCCTTTTACCCAAGTGTTTCCCGCGACTTTGACCATATCGTCGACCCCACGAGCTTTAGGACGGCCCTGTTTTCTTTTGCTTAACCTTGGCCACCATTCAGTATACACCTTGCTCCATCGGCCATCTCCGCATCTAGCCAGGTGTCCTGCCCAGGTCTACTTGAGGCGCACTGGCGAAAAGACCGAGGTCTTTGATTCAGACTGCGGATTTACAGTTACGAGCTACGCTTAGCATTTTTCTCCTCAGAAAATTGCATTTGATGTTACAAACACAGTTTACTCGAAACTTTATGTAATACTTAGTTATAAAATACATCTTTTCTCAAAGTTGCAAATCAAATCAAAATCATTATCATCATTTCAAGAAGGCCAGTTACAGGCACTTTTGAATAATCGAACAACAATAAGAATGAAGCTACAGTCCCAGTCACAAGACATAATAACTGTGAAAGTACTGTAGTTGTCCATTCCAAAGCGTAGATCTCTATGGAGAAGAATGGGCTAGAAACTCCATGTACACTCTTTTAAATCAGGATCTTGGTACAAAAACCTTGGTTTGCAGGCGTTGATTCATGATAAAAACCCTAAAGGTATTTTATTTTGTTCGGTCTTGTATATTCACACAATTACATCGATCGACTAAAGTATTTTTGTCTTCAAGGAAAAACACCTTAGCATGAAAGCCCGAACATATTTCCTGTCAACTCGATTTTCCCATTCTTCAAGCTATGGCCCACATATTTTTGGGGCCGGCTGTAGTTCATACTTAGTTAATTAAATGTTGAAACAATCGTCTCTTTATGGCATTAAGAGTTTTATGAAGAACAGTTAATTACCGGGAAAGTAAGCTTGAAAGAAAATTATGTGTTTTCGAAGTATATTTTAGTATTATGTGCGTTATTATGCTTAGTTTTAGGTGGAAGAGAATCTTTGTTTTACTTAGTTAGATATTCTGTTATTTCGTGTTTACTTTATACCTATTTTTATCACATGTTTAATGTAGGCAGCCTTACCTAAATTAAATACATTCATTATTACAATAGATTTAAATATGAAACTTATTAATTATATTAATTAAACATTAACTAATATTATGAAAACATTATGCTATTGTTTCTCTGTTACAGTAAAACAACTTTGATAGCTCGTTAAAAGTATTCTGAAACTCGAAATAGAACGTTATGTACTTTTCATAACACAAAGATTTGATCTATATATTTTCAAAAACATACTTTTGATCACTGAGCCCTTTTAAAAGGTCAAGTCCCTATGTTTAAGATTCACACAAAACATAAGCAGCTAACCCTAGAAATATTCCAGGATCTACTTACACTTAGCCTATAACACAACAAAACGAGGGTAGTTACTTAGACCGCTCGTGTAACGTTATAGGTTGACGGAAAGAGCCGATTACTGCCGAAGATTACCGAAGTTTATTGAGTGCGGGCCGAACGCAAATACGGTGTTTGCACGTCAGGCTTTCTTGGGCAAGCTTGTTATGATAAGCTTTACTGGTTTCAAGATTTTTGAGAAAGGTATAAAAGAAAGTATAGTACTAAAAAATAAACAGGTTTTTGGCTAAGATAACGAATAATAAAACAGGTACGAGCACCTTTCATTTTACTCAAGAAGTATGGATCCCACTTTTTTTATCAGTTTGGGATACCTTATCTATAATTTGCGTATGCGTGGAAAGCTAATACCGCGTTCAAAAGATGAAACACAGAAGAGTTCACCTTACTCAACAATAGTCAACAAAAAAAATAGTGCGTGGAGTCCCTCCGCGTGGAAGAAGTGAAACTTCGTAATGTGGAAATGAAAATAAAAACCTACAACGAAATAAGAAGTAAAAGAAAGAAGAGAATTTTAACATGGAACTTTCAAAAACGAAACAAGATCAACAATCATTCCAAAACAAACTTTATTTTAATGGGAAAAGGTTGATTTCACCAATTCCATGGTAGCGTTAAACGTTTAACGCAAACTTGTTGGAAGTCGCATTAGAAGTTTCACTTCAAAAATTGTTATTCAATTTTTACTAACATCGCCCTCCGGTCACTGCTATCGCTTGGGTTGATTCGATAATCTTCAAAAAATCAGCAACTGGATGAGAGTTGCCGAGAATGGAGTTAACTGGCGTGCGATTGAAGAATCCGATGTCCAGCAGTGGACTGTTGTAGAATGATCACGATGAAGTACGTTTGAACTATGTATTGCTCGCAACACTACCCTGATCCAAAAAGGTACTTTCTAATTAACACTGTGTACTCCAATACCAAATAGATTTTTATTCGCCACGCGAAAGTGTTTGGGCGTGTACCTCTCACAGTAATGTTCGCTTAAGGCGACAATAAGTGCCCGCGACCTTGAGCGAGTAAAAGTGCATGCGTAACGCTTCAACGCGCACCAAGATTATTCGGAAAAACCACCCACCTTGATTAATCAAACACAATACAAATAAAAGCCGTATACTAAAATATGGGTTGTTAAATTGTCTTTCAGATGGTCAAAGTTTCATGCAAATACGTCCGATAGTTTTTGCGTTATTATCGTTTTTATGTCCGCGTTAGACATGAATTTACAAATTAATTACACTATGTTATAAAAATATAATTTCACATTTTCACATATCAATTTATAAAGAAAATTGTCTAGTATAACATATATTTTTTTCAAAGAAATAAAACAAGAAGTTTAGACGTGATGTTCAATTTAAAATCATTAAAAGTCGTATATCTGCGCCTTAATGTGGCCCACACAGAATAATTACATTAGGTTCCTACAGCTCGCGTTCTTTTCATAGTCGGCGCCATATTGGAATCGATGTAAATGACGTAGCTGGTTTTTCGATTCCTAATAATAAAAAAACAATATTTTGTTGGGTCTTGTTCATCAAAGTGGCCTAGCCTTTTTCCAACTAAGTTTGGGTCGGCTTCAAAACTAATCAAATGCAACATAATAACATTTACTGGGAAAGATTCAGAAGTAATCCAGATTGGTCTTGTTGAGTTAGCACTCAGAAATCTACCAACAACAAATGGGAACAACCTCTTAACTTTCTTTTCGAGTCGAGTTCGAGAGAGAGACACCCATCTATAAAACGACCTCAGCACGTTTGCAGAATCGAACGCTTGATATTGTTAAGCCACGACCCTATACTCTGTCATCATCATCATCTTCCTACCCTTGTTCCTTGTTATTTGGGGTCGGCGCAACACGTTTGATTCTTCCATCCTCTTTTCTTTTATGAACCGCGCACCCCGTCGCATTAAAATGGAACTGGTTTATGCCCGGAGCTCCGCCAGAGTGTAGTTCGGTAAAGCGCATTACACACAGGGAGCGGGCGTCAGTACGGAATCTGTATTTCATGAACTTATAGGACGACATTACTGGAACCTTTAATATGGCTGTTGGTTTGCACCAAGGGTCGGCTGTAAGGGGTGCTGAGTCAGAAAACCTCCCCGTGCGCCTAGTGGCTGCTGGTCCCTCTCGATACGTCTGGAGGGAAAAGTAGCTGCTAGGACGGTGCACCCCGGGCGCCGGCTGTGTCCTTCCCCGAGGAGTGGGAAGAGATTCCCATTCTCCGGGGAATGTCACTGCCGGTGGCGAATATTCTGACGTGGAGGGGTCCAACCCGGACCAACGCGGCGTTTCTCCGCGTGACTCTCTGAAAAGCAGAGGGCACAGCGGAGGAGCAAGGGCGGGCTCGGTGTGCACTCACCCTGCCTCCGAGCAGACAGTGAGGGACGTAGTCCTCCGCTGTCCCCGTCGTCGTTCTCGTAATCCCATCATCGGAGTGTCGTGGATCACGTCTCGCGGCTTCGATCGGGACCGAGGGTCTTGGCTTAACCACCCGGACCGCGAGGTAGAAAACCTCTATAAAAAGTTACCCCGAATCTCAAGCGGCGGCGCACCGTGAGGGGATGTATGGCTGACGGGTGTTCCCATGGAACAATCAGTCTCTAGTGCGACCCCCGCCAGGGTACCAGCCGACCCCCTGGCGGGTTATAAATGTCAAAGGCTTATCCGGGTACAGGGGGCACTGCCCGGATGGACCTCGTATTTCCCCCACACTCGTGGGACCAATATGGTAAAAGATTTAAAAAATAAAAATCATGCCGGTGACGGCAAAGAGAGGGAGAGGAGGGATGCGGGGTCGGAGTCCGACGCCGCGTCCAGAGAGGTGAGTGCGGGAAGCTCGGAGAGCTCCCGCTGCGCGAGGATCGGGGCTGCTGCGGAGGACCGCAAGCGGTCTAGACCGAAAGGCGACTACGAGTCGTCTTCCGAAGAGGAGTTGGCCTCGGCTCCTAAGATTTCAACCAGCAGGCGTGGTGGAATCAGGGGCAAGGGGAGGGGGCTCTCGGCTTCCGAGAGATCGGGAGCGGCCGGTCGCGGGCAGGCCCTTCCGGACTCCGGTGCAAAGGAGGTGGATGAAACTGGCACCTCCGATGCGGAGCGTAAGGCCAGGTTTGTTAAGGAAGTGGAAGCTGCCATAAGGGTAGTGGCCTTAAAAAAGTTAACGTCAAAAAAATCTCGGGGCCATACCTGCGGCTTCCGCCAACATCATGGCGGCAGTGGAGGCTATGTATCCTCCACCAGGGGAAGTGGCCAAACTGCGGGCGGAGGTCGCCCGCCTGACGGCCGCCACGGAGCTTCTCCATGAGTAGAATCTTAAGCTCCGGGCAGACCTGACCGGTCTGCGTGAGTCCGGCTCCCAAGAGGTGCCCCAACAGCGGCAGAACCAGTCCATGCCTGTGGAGGACCAGGTTCAGCAACTGGTTCGGCAGGAGCTGGCTGCCTTCCAGGCGCGGTTCTCCGTCCTGGAGGGCATTGTCTTGCGCCCTCCGCTGGCGGCAAACAAGGCGGCCGCTGGCCCGGGGGCGGGCTCGGGCCCGAATGCGACCCCGGGCCCGAGGGTGGTCCCGGGCCCGAATGCGAATGCGACCCCGGGCCCGAGGGTGGTCCCGGGCCCGAAGGCGGCCTCATATGCGGCTGCTACGGCTGCCACTTCCGGACCAGGGCAGTCTGGCCAGTCCTCCGGCAGGACTAGGCCGGCCCCTGGAAAGGCAGCCCCGGCAAAACCGAAAGCGGCCCAGCAGAGGAAGGGCAAAGCGGCTCCTCAGGCGCTGAATGTGCCAGCGCCAGCAGCAAGGCAGCTGCAGCCACCGCCGCCCCCCCCGTCCGCTAATCCTCCCGTGGCCGAAGCCGAGTGGCAGGTGGTCGGGGAAAGGAGGAAGGGGAGAAAGGCGGCCAAAAAAGCCCGCAATGAGGAGCGAAGGCGTCAGCGCCAGGCGCGAGGCGTCGCGGCTCGACTCCGCGCCCCGAAGACCGCAGCTGTAGTGATCACGCTACAGCCGGAAGCGGAAAAGAGGGGCGTGTCCTACCGCGACGTCCTCGCGAAGGCGAAGGCGACGGTGGATCTCGCAGAGCTCGGGATCACTGGAGGACTCCGGCTTAAAGTCACCGCGACAGGGGCTAGAGCGCTGGAGATCCCCGGTGTAAATAGTGGCCCGTCCGCTGACGCTCTGGCTGAAAAGCTCAGAGCGTCCCTAGATGCGGATGAGGCCCGAGTGTCCAGGCCCGTCAGATGCGCAGACTTGCGCATCCTGGGCCTGGACGACTCTGCGACCCAGGAGGAGGTGGTCGCCGCCGTCACCAGGTCTGGTGGGTGCCCTGCTGAGCAGGTCAGGGCAGGCACCCTACGTCCAGACCACTCGGGCATGCGAACCGTTATGGTAAGCTGCCCTGTGACGGCGGCGCGAACAATCGTGGAGGCTGGAAGGCTCCTGGTGGGCTGGGTGTCGGCGCAGGTGAAGCTGCTGGAGCCCCGACCTCTGAGGTGTTACCGGTGCTTTGTGGGGCACCACGTAAGTTGTCGATGCACCTCGGAGGTGGACCGCAGCGGAGACTGCTTCCGATGCGGTCAGCCCGGTCATATGGCCGCGGCTTGCTCCGCCACCCCGCACTGCACTGCATGTGCGTCAGCGGGCAAACCGGCCGATCACCGGGCAGGGGGCAGGGCCTGCGCACCACCCACCAAGTCTAGGGGCAAGGGAAGGCCTTCAGCCACCGCCTCCACCGTCGCTACCGCCGCAGCCGCCGCCACTGCTGCGCCCACCGCTGCCGTCAGCACCGCCGCCGCAACAACTGCTGCAGGGCCCTCACAGGGGGCCCGGGAGGGAGCTGAAATGGAGTGCCAATAATGGCCCCATTACGCCTCCTCCAGGCGAACATCAACCACTGTCGCTGTGCTCAGGATTTGTTGCTCCAGAGCATGGCGGAGTGGTTGATTAACGTCGCCGTGGTCGCTGAGCCGTACTTTGTCCCGCCCAGGGAAGACTGGGTGGAGGACCTGAGTGGCTCAGTGGCCATAATTTCGTCGGCCGCCGCCGGTACCCCGACCCTTGAGAGTGTCAGGAAGGGTCCGGGTTGCGTAGCAGCACGGTTCGGGGAGATCGTCGTAGCGGGAGTCTACTTCTCCCCGAGCCGAACTCTCGCCGAGTTCCACAACTCCCTCATGGAGTTGAGTGTCGTCATCCGAAACTATTCCCTCCCCGTGCTTGTGCTCGGGGACTTCAATGCCAAAAACTTGGCTTGGGGTTCTCGTTGCACAGATGTGCGGGGTAGGATGGTGGAGGACTGGGCTCTGGAGGTGGGCCTGGTCGTCCTAAATCGGGGTTCTGTCCCCACGTGTGTGCGGATGCGGGGCGAGTCGGTGGTGGACATCTCGTTCGCTAGCCCCGCTCTGTCACAGCGTGTCGTTGACTGGCGCGTTATGGAGGGGGTGGAGACCTATTCCGACCACCGGTACATCCGGTTCGATGTCTCCGCCCAGGACTCAAGCGCGCCGGTCTCACAGGCCCCGAGTGGTCCGCGTTGGGCGCTGAAGCAGCTGGACCGGGAGCTCCTCCTGGAAGCCTCGATAGTGCAGGCCTGGGTGACATCACCGAACAGGCCTGCCGACATCAACAACGAGGCAGGGTGGTTCCAGGAGGCCATGTCCGACATATGCGACGTGGCAATGCCCCGAGTTCGGCCAGGACGCGCCCGGCGTCAGGTGTACTGGTGGTCGCGAGAGCTGAAGTCTCTGCGCGAGGCGTGCGTCGCCGCGCGGCACCTGTACGCCAGGCATCGCAGGCTCCGCATCCGCCCTACGGATGCGGCAGCCATTGAGGCGGAGCTGTACGAGGGATACAGAGCAGCGAAGACCGCCCTCCAAGAGGCTGTCCAGCGGGCCAGGGACCTGGGCCGCGAGGAGATGCTGGAGACTCTCGACAGAGATCCGTGGGGGCGCCCGTACAAGATGGTGCGGGACAAACTCCGCACCTGGGCCCCCCCGCTGACGCAGAGTCTCCGCCCTCAGCTCGTGGAGGACGTGGTAAGCGCTCTGTTCCCTCTGCGAGGGGAACATCCTCCCCCGCCTATGGCTCCGCCGCTTGCGGTGCCAGAAGTGGACCACAACGAGGACGATGACGACATTCCCGAAGTGACCGGGGTAGACCTGAGAGTGGCGGTAGGCAGGCTTAAAGCCAAAAATACCGCCCCGGGACCCGATGGCTTGCCTGGCAAAGCCTGGGTCCTGGCCTCGGAGGCTCTCGGGCCCCGACTGGAAGGGCTCTTAAGCGCATGCCTGGAGAGAGGCCAGTTCCCGCTTCGTTGGAAGACGGGGAAGCTGGTCCTCATCCGGAAGCCGGGGCGCCCTGCGGACTCTCCGTCCGCATACCGGCCCATTGTGTTGCTCGACGAGGTGGGCAAGCTCTTTGAAAGAGTCATTGCGAACCGCCTCGCCGGGCACCTTGTGGGGATGGGGCTGGACCTAGCGGAACACCAATTTGGTTTCCGCAGGGGGCGCTCGACGGTGGACGCCATCATGCGCGTGAGGGCTCTCACGACGGGGGATGCAGTGTCTCGGGGTGGGGTCGTCTTGGCGGTGTCTCTTGACATCGCCAACGCCTTCAACACCATGCCCTGGAGCTGCATAAAGGAGGCACTCCGGTATCACCGGGTGCCGACCTACCTTCGTCGTGTGGTCGGGGACTACCTGACGGACAGGGCCGTCATCTACCCTGGTCGCAATGGAGAGTGGAACCGGCGAGAGATGTCGTGCGGTGTTCCACAGGGATCGGTTCTGGGGCCGCCCTTGTGGAACATCGGCTACGACTGGGTGCTGCGCGCCGACCTCCCTAGCGGTGTCAGCGTTGTTTGCTACGCTGACGAAACGCTGGTGCTGGCACAGGGGAGGTCGCACGAGGCGGCGGCCGAACTTATGACACGCGGGGTTGCGATAGTCGTGGAGAGAATCCGGCAACTGGGTCTCGAGGTGGCATTGCACAAGTCCGAGGCCATGTGCTTTCATGGGCCTCGGAATGCGCCACCGTCGGGATCCACACTGACGGTAGGAGGGGTTCCCATCGGCGTCGAGTTGACACTAAAGTACCTAGGGCTTGTCCTCGACAGCCGGTGGAACTTCGTTGAGCACTTCCGACGTTTGGCCCCAAAACTGGAACGGGCAGGGGCTGCATTCAAGCGGCTCTTGCCCAACCTGGGGGGTCCAAACGCCTCCTGCCGGAGGCTCTACGCGGGAGTCGTGCGGTCCATGGCCCTTTATGGGGCCCCGGTGTGGGCGCGTTCTTTGAGGCGGCGAGCCGCCCATTACTTAAACGCGCCCCAGAAGGTTGTAGCCGTAAGGCTGATCCGGGGGTACCGCACGATCTCCGGCGATGCGGCGAGCCTCTTGGCCGGATTGCCGCCATGGGATCTGGAGGCGATGGTCCTCGCGCGCCTGCATGAATGGCGCGCGGAGGCACTACGCCGGGGGGAAACTCCGCTGCCGCGGCAAATTGTCGCTCAGCGGACAGACCTCCGGCACGATCTCATGGCGACATGGAGACAGCGACTGTCGCAACCACGTGCAGGGCACGCCACAATAGTGGCGATAAGTCTCCTCTTTGAGGAGTGGCTAGAGAGGCGGCACGGCGCCCTCACCTTCCGCCTGACGCAGGTCCTCACCGGACACGGTTGTTTCGGGAGGTTCCTGCACCGAATCGGGCGGGAGGAAACGCCCGGGTGTTACCATTGCGAGGATCGGCCGGAGGACACGGTGGAGCACACCGTGGAGCTCTGCCCCGCTTGGGCTGAGTACCGCCGTGTCCTCGTAGCGGCGATTGGCGGCGGCGACCTCTCGCGTCCGGCCCTGGTTCAATCCATGGTCCGGAGCGAGAGGGAATGGGATGCCGTCGCCTCCTTCTGCGAAGCAGTCATGCTAGCGAAGGAGGTGGCGGAACGTGAGAGGGAGAGAACCTCACGTCCCAGCCGCCGCGGGAGACGCCCCGGGCGTCGGGGGGCAACCAGTGGCCCCCGGCCACCGTAGGCGCGAGCCTGTGGACGGTGAGTAATGGGCTAGCTCACCGTCCGTCCGTCTCATGACGACAGGCCGTGTCGACGGCGCGTACGTGTTCCACGCGCGCCTCAAGGAGATGTCAGCAAACCAGAAGGGGTCCGAAAGGGCCGATGCCTGCCAGGGCTGCGGGTTGTTCGAAAGAGATACCGCGGCCCCGGAACACAAAGGGCGAAGAAGGAACATGGGTGGGTTTTAGTCAGTACAAGTCTGACACTCCCTCCCGCTCCGCCCAGAGCGGGAGAAGTCATATGATGATTTCCCATCCGAAAAAAAGGGTCGGCTGTAAGACCTTATCTCTTCCTGGTGATAATGGATGCACTTACGTCGGACGTCCAGGAAGAGGCTCCCTGGTGAATGCTGTTTGCCGACGACATTGTGTTGGTTGTGTTGGTTGCCGACAGTGGCCTAGAGCTCTAGAGCAGATTGGAGGTGTGGTGGCAAACACTGGAGAATGTTGGCCGGAAATTAAGTAGGACCAAAACAGAATACTTATTCTGTGATTTCGGCGGCCTCTCCAGTCCTGTGCCCATGACCTTTGCCCGAACGCCTATCTGAATTGTCTCGATTTCCGGTACCTCGGGTCGCTTGTCCAAGGGGATGGCGATGTGGACCGAGACGTAACGCACCGGATAAACTCAGGATGAATGAAATGGCGACAGGTCACTGAAATAGGGAATCGTCTGTCTTGGTTTGGGCATGTGATGAGGAGAGACAAATTGCATGTGACAAAAAAAGTGATGAATATAAATGTTGATGGATGGAGACGGAGAGGAAGACCTAGGAAACGATGGATGCACTGTGTGAGAAATGATATGAAAGTAAAAGGAGTATGTGATAGCATGACGGATGACAGAGGAGAATGGAAGAAAAAAACATGTTGCGCCGACCCCAAGTAACATGGGACAAGGGCAGGAAGATGATCATATGGACGACATCACACAGAGAGCTTGCGCGGGTCCGCCCGGGCGCACCCTTTCCGCACCCGTTTTTTGTGAGTGATGGGCTTAATCAAAAGTATTCGATGTGTTAATGCAGGTTATAAACTATGTCTATGCCAAATTTCGTCCAAATCCGTTAGTAATTTTTGCTTGAAAGGGTTACAAATATCCATCCTCACAAGCTTTCGCATTTACAATATTTTAGTATAAAATATTTTTATTAAAATATGCGAGGTTAAAATAAATTGGTGCCATATTGTAATACGCAATCAAATTAAACCACTATCTTTTAAATGGTTATTTTATGTTGTGCAGCACGTAATAAAAGTAATGATATGCTAAGGTAAACAAATAAATTCATGCGATATTGCACTCTCTTACTCTCTTTTATTGTGTCTACGTTTACTTCGGCCGTGGCGTAAAAAAAAGCAACAATAGAACGTTTTTTCAGATCTACTAAGACGTTGTGCGTCGTCGTAAGGCAGGTGCTGCATACAATGAATTGATCTACTGAGGACTCAGCCTAAACACGATTCTGTTTCACTACCAACACGATTCTGTCGCAAGTTCGCATCGCTTCTGGATGTATATGCGACTGGCATTGCTACGAAAAGTTTGCTGTGATCCAAACCTCGTAACCTTTATTAAAAACAGAAAATATTCGACCTTCAAAATTCACGAAGCATTTTACCAAAATATTCATCATTCACTATTTTATTTGGAAGAAGTGACTGGGCGTGTAGCTCTTACAATAACGAGCAATTACATCGGAATCCCACCGTTTAGTCTCCACTTGCTTTCAACCGTGGCTTCGCTTGCGCCGGAATAAAAATATCCTTTGTCTAACCATGTTGGTAGACTGGTAGATACAATTTTGAAGATCGCAAATAAGAACTGGCTGAGACCGGGAAAGAATAAAGGGAGGTCTTATATTCAGCAGTAACTTGAGTACCAATGAAGATAATGATGATATCTACCTTTTTTATTTTTTGTGGGGGGTGGAACGTCTTCATTGATGTCCTCCCCTCTGGGGGTCTACTCTCTATGCACGAAGTTTCGAGCGTTTCCTACTCCGCAGCACCTACGGATATAACATTAGTTCGAGGCCCGAACTAAGAATGCATGACGCCTCGATTTGACAGTTGTCCCTACTCTCTAGTGTTTTTGTCCGTTCGTAAAGTTGAATTTGACACTTGTTACGACGGATCGTTATGTCATTTGATACGACATGAAAGTAGTTATCGTGCTGTCGACGAAAGTTATGTTTTATGAGAAAATCTATACAATGGCTGCTTTTTAATGCTCGAAGAAGCTCTACAGAAAGATGGGAAGCCATTTCGTTGATTGTAATTGCGCCAAAACTTTCAGTTGGCGAGTATTCCCGATGTTGAGTTGGGGATCATGGGAACTAGTGCGCCTTTCACGATCCCCGGCTAATGATCCTCGATGGCTGTCCTTCGCCCTGGGGAGAGCGGAGGGTTCTGTGAAACTCGTACTGACTAAAACCACACCGGTGTTCCCTCGCACACTTGCGTCGGGGGGCAGCGGGATCTAATGCGACTGCCACTGTCCCGGATCATGACGGTTTCGCAGAAGGACACCACATCGTCCCAGGACTCTGTGCTGCCGACCATCTTGCGAACAACGGTCGGCAGAGACAAGACTACTTCTATCTAATGATGTCTACCCTACCCTAAGTTAAGATCTATCCGTGATCCTTTATTCCGCCTCTGAACTGCCGTAAGTGAACGTAACTGACAGATTTACTTTCGCATTTACATATGTGTTGATATGTGTGTGAGCGTTATATCGTGGTAAGTGAATTGCCTCGTTTGATTCTGACCTTTCGACGGCAGTCAGTTTTGGTGAGAAAATTAAATACGAAAGTTAATAGGTCAACTGAACTTTCTAGCCGAATAATTATTTAAGAGTCGCGTAAAATAATAATCTCTACGGAGTGGGTATTGTTTTAACGAAATCTCTTTTTGAAAGAGATCTATTCGATTTTGTGTTGTTAAATGTCACGTCAATACTGTAATATTGTTTTAGTAATTTAATAATACCCGATGGACTAACGTAACTGGCGAAATGGGGGTGTAGTCACGTATAAAAATAAATAAAATAAAATAAAATAAGCCTTTATTGCTGTTACATTTTAACTTTACATTTACGAAAATAAAGGTAAGAATCTATATTAACTTAAACTAAAACATATTCTCGGCATTCGATTTATCTCTCATCTTAACAGCTTGTCTTTCGACAAAGGCCTCCTCTAAGGATTTCCACTTGTTTCTGTCCTTTGCTGTACGTAACCATTCTGGACCAGCTACTTTCTTCAAATCGTCTTCCCATCGCTTTGGCTGTCTTCCTCTACTTCTTCTGCTTTCTCTAGGGTACCATTCCGTTATCAATCTGGTCCATTTCTCTTTCTTTTCTCTCAACATATGTCCTGTCCACCGCCATTTCAATTTTCTGCATACTGATTGAACTTTGCCAAACTTAGTCTTTCCTTTGATATTTTTTAATTGTATTTTATCCCTTCTCCTTACTCCCAATACGCTCCTCTCAATTCCATTTTGACATATATTTAATTTATTTTGTTGTTCTTCGGTTAAGGCCCATGTTTGGCATCCGTATGTAAGACACGGTAATATGCAAGCATTGAAAACTTTTCGTTTCTCCGACATTGGCATTTCTTTATTTTTCATTATTTCGCTCAACGACCAGAATCTTTTCCACGTGTTTGCTATTCTTCTTTCAATTTCTTTCTGCATACTCTCTGCCGGTGATACTAATTGTCCTAAATAAACGTACTCTTCTACATATTCTAACTGCTGATTATTTATCGTAATAGCTGTTTTTTGTAAAGAGTTGCTCATTACTTTTGTCTTTGTTATATTCATTGTGAGACCTGCATTTGCACTTTCATCTGATAATTGCTGTAGCATTATTTCCAAGTTCTTCGGGCATTCGTTATAAGAGAAATTTATCCAATTATTCTTGACATACAGTCACGTATAATAATAAGTAAATATTACGGCCAACGTGATTAACTGGGCATTATTAATAAGGACCGGCCATTATTAATAATGCCCAAGAGTGATGGGCAAAGTGATTAATTTATCACTTTGACCGGCCATTATTAATAATGCCCGACGGCCCGCGGTCCATGTAATAAGTCAGTGTTTGAGATAGCTTGAATTTATCACATTATAGCCGGGCAATTGGGTTAGGTTAGGTTAGGTTATTTTTTGTTAAATTTTCATGAAAATATTGTTAAATTTCATTTAATAAACAAAAACACAGTTCACCTATTTTATTACTTTGCCCAAGATAGGTTGGGCATTATTCATAATGGCCGGGAAAAGTGATTAATCATGCCGTTTTAATCACATCGCCCAATTGAGTCGGGCATTATGAATACAGGCTGGCCAATAAAAAAAAAAAAATAAGGATATCCCCTCCCAACACGGAACTGAAACTAAAAAAAAAACATCAAACCTATACGTGCGGGGTGTCTATAGATAGGTCTTTAAAAATTACATTGAGGTTCCTAAAACCATTTTTTTTTCAAAGCCAATCATTTGAAAGACGCTTCCAAAGTGGTAAAACGTGTGTCCCCCCCTCTCTAATTTCTAAAGTAAGAGAAGTAAAATTCTGAAAAAATATTGGGATGTAGAAGGTAAAAAAAAATCTTTTAATTAAAATTGGTTTGAATATGATAAGATTTTTAGTTTTTGAGTTATGGGACTTTTTCACCAAACTACAGCAGTAACTTTGTTCTTCATTAACTTACTATGAAAAACTAATTTAGTTTTGCGGTTGAGTGGAACTTTACTAATGCGGTCATTCCGTTCAAAATATTGTTATTATATTGTTTGGGGCTATGGAACCCTGTGTGCGAGCAAGACTCGCACTTGGCTCGTTTTTTTCTTTCTCTTTCGCATCATTTAAATAATACGTTCATAAGTCACACATTCAGAAAACGCCTATAACCCTCCTAATGTGCCACCAAGGACCTAATACAGCCACTTAACCCCCACAAAACAGTACCCCATACATATTCACCCCCCATTATCAAATCTTAGAAATCCAAATCTTAGGCACACAAGACGAACAGCAGCCTTCACTTACCGCTAATCGTGGCGCAACATCGATGGTCCTTCAGCTGAGCAGAGGCCGAGGACCTTGGAGGACTGTGGAGGACCATGGAGCACTCTGGAGGCCTCTTCAGTATCGAGCCATTTCACTCGCCTTGTATATTATAAACTTTGGGTTCCAATGCGTTTTGTACGAATCTATTTTTGATGGAACCTCGTGTATTGTTTTTTGGGAGTGAAGTTTAAGTATTTTGATCAATGTTTTGTTGAGTAAATGTCGACAAGTAAGATTCAAGGTTGCAGGTTTTTCCAGTGTGGGAAAAAGATGGCGCTAGACATCCTGTGTAGCTCCGTCTCTTTCCCACACTGGAATAAGAGTAAAACAATACTGCTTTAAGACGTCGTGGCAGGCCAGCAGGAATGTAATAGGATTCTTCACGAAGTCGTAATCCAAGCAATCTATGCATCAAACTAAGTATAACTGCGCAAAAAGTATTGCTGAGAAACGACTTTTTTTTTTGTTGTGAAAAGTCAAGTTTTACGGCAACACATTGAATAGGGGATAATCCTATTTTGTTTTTCTTTGTCCGTCGGGTAGTTTATTGAAAAGTATTGGACACGTATTTTTTTTTTCACGTAGTTATAAAATTACGGAGATGTAGGTAGCATGTAGGTAAGTTTTATACCTATTTGTGACGTAGTAAGCCCCCACTCTCCAACTTTAATGAGTTCTATCTAAGTAATTTTTTGATATTTTGATAAAACAAAAATACGTGTCTAATATTTTTGTATGTACCTGTCTGACGGACAAAATAGAATGTCGTTTTCTTCACCCAGTCCGATCCCCTATTGTGTTTAAAGTAAAGTAATATTTAAAACTTGTATTTTATAAAATGCCTGAAAAAGTTGGTACTTTGACCCTCTCATTCTCCGTAACTAGAAGGTTCCCATGTACAAAAAAAAACATCGCAATGACGGTGTTTCTCCACCCATTATGAACGATTATTACTGTCATGTTGAGTCTCTGAGCTAATGCACTGAAATGATTTCTCTTTGCCATTATTGCAAGGAATTACCGTACTTTTAATTTATTTCGTCATCAACCTAAAATATCTATCTGACTATGTTCTTGACATACGAAAAACTTAGATAACTGAACTGATTGTGTAAGGCAACTGCCTTTGAGGATTAAAGCCTCCAATAAAAAGTAATTATAAAAACAAAAAAAAACTTGCATATACTTTGTTTTCAAGGAAATCACGCATGGATATCATCTTGTTACTAATTTAATTTTATAAAAAAAAAAATAGTGTTACGTCATTCTAACCATCATTAACTTAACTTTTAAAATGCTTGAACGAACCAAAGCAAAATAACAACAGCGAAACATCACGCCTGCATTTCCCTGAAGGGTTACGCAGAGGTTTACATAAAGCACTCGTACACATACATTTTGCCAGTCATGTTCTAACGTCATAAGATAATACATGTCACAATAAACTGTGCTGTTCCAATATTCTTTTCCACTGTGCTATCAACACGCGATGGCAATCTAAATTTAGTGTTTCAAATAACTTCACAATATAACCTCTTAAAATATGACGTCACAATTCTGAAGCATCCTCCGTGCTACACAAACAGTAGCTATCGCAAGATCGCTCGCTCAGCTCGCTCAGTTCCCTTTGATTAGCAGGCAAATTGGCCCAACGTTTTTATTTTTAATAGAAGGGGCCGAGCTTACTTCGGCATTTTTTCGACGGGCCAAACATTGTTCTCTAAAGGCCTTTCGGACATTAAATAGAGACGTGTAGAAGGTATGATCTAAAAGACAGACGCACGCACTTTAAGCGCCTATTTCAAATGAAGGCCGGTTCCAAGTAAAATAAACTTGTGAGAGTTTGTTTGTTGTTCCTAACATGGCAAAAAAGTTAAAACTGTAGCGACCTATAAAAGGAACTTACAACAAAAAAGTGCTACAGCGCCATCTGTGACACGACGGAAGAACTAACATAAATTTCTTACTAGTTGAAAGCAAGTTTACATTGACTTAAGACATTTAGATTAACCCGACTTCCTTGGTAAGACTGGTTGTCAGACATTCGGACCACTGACTACCGTAACATAACAATAGCCCAACCATGTACTCAACCAGTATTTTACATGAAGCGACTGCCCCCAGTCTGTCCTGTGTATTTGCCCTATACTACTGGGTATTGCCAGACTTTCAGACCACAGACTACCTGTGACAACTGACTGCCACAAAAAAAAACCATTCATCTCATCTGCTTAGCCTTTTCCCAAACTATCTTGAGGTCGGCTTCCAGTCTAACCGGATGCAGATGAGTACCAGTATTTCACATGAAGCGACTGCCTATCTGACCTCCACAACCCAGTAGCTGGGTAATACGATACCCCTTGGTACGACTAAATGTCAGACTTTTGGCTTCTGACTACTCGTAACGACTGTCAGAGATCTACAAGTGACAGCCGGGACCAACGGCTTAACGTGCATTCCGAGGAACGGAGGAAACTCGATATGTAATTATGGTCACCCATCCACGGACCAACCTCGGCAAGCATGGCTTAACCTTTTAGACCGACCCGTGCGGCTGTTACTATTTAGCCACGAGCTCCTCGACAAAAAAAAAACAATTATGGGATGAACGTGAACATCACTGATCATAATGCTGTGACTCCTGTCCGAAACTGCAGTAACTTGTTTAAAACTTCTGTACCTTATTTACTTAGTGATTCCGAAGGTGGGCGGGAAATCTGTGAAAGGGCCCGATAACAAGCTCGTTGAGATTTTGTTTGGGTCATGGGAATATGCATGGGACGTTATTAAAAATCTGAAGAATTGTACTTCATGTACCTACCTATTGTTATGTCAGCCTTATTGTTATTGGGACTCATAGAGTTGTGATCATTTTTCGTGAGGAACGTTAAAAATAGAGTAGTTTATTTACATCAATTTGTTTTGAATTTCTTATGGGCCATTTGAAAGAAAAAAAAAAAACCTATATGTATTTTACCACTTTATGGGAAGACTTATAAATGCATGCTACTAGACCATTTTTAGATCTTTGACTGTCTTTACAGGCAGTCAGAAGCCCGAAAATTTGATAAATAGTTTTACCAAAGGGGTATCGTACCCAGTACTAACTGGGTTTTGCAGGTCAGATGGGCTGTCACTCTATGTAAAATACTGATATTCAGCTGCATCCGGTTAGACTGGAAGCCGACCCCAACAAAGTTGGGTAAAGGCTAGGCTTGATGATGATGCATCTAGAACTTGCGGCTTGGGCTGTGCTTCATCTGTCCGTGTATTAAAGGTAGAATTAATATTAAATATTATTCTAAAAAAAATACAATACTAAAACTTCATCATAAATACGATATTTTTTCTTATCTACATGATTCGAATTAAAATAAACAAAAGCGTCCATAAAAGTCATTATTTACAACAATACTTTATTATTTTATCGTGCAAACTTATCAGATTTTTCCCTAGACGTGAATAACAAGAAAAAAAAAGAAAATTGGCCAACCCTAAACCGCGATGGGTGGTACAAAAAAAGGTGGGACATATAAATAGTGGTTTCAGACTGGAATAAATTAAGCCGACTGACCGAATAATTGTTAACTGCTGGATAAATAGTACAAATTATACGTCTAACCACATTTATCTCCGGCGAACACTCGAAGCGGGGATCCGGAGCTAGTGTGTCTTAGGACTTGGCGGAATTTTGTTATGTTTTTTTTGAAGTGAAAACATCTTATGCGTTGTCGTGCACTTTTGAGATGGGTAAATAATGTTAAACTCGCGTCAGGTCACGTGTCCTGATCAAAAATTCGTAAGACGTATTGACATTAGGTTACGAAGGAATCTGAAGTTTATGACATCTGTCTTTGACTTTGGGTTTCCAAAACTGAAAAACACGTAAGACGGATTGACATTAGGTTACGAAGGAATTTGAACTTTATGACATCCAAAACAAAACACAAATTTTTCTTCATCTATAAATGATGACACATTTAGAGATTTCCGAGTCCATGCAAACATTCTTGTAGGTATAGTCCGCATCAAAAGTCGGTTAACACTTATAAATATTACTCCAAGTTTTGTGCTGGTCAGTGTGATCTGAAGTTATATTGTTTTGCGAATTTGTGTAACCATTGATGAAAATATTGTTATGTCTTTTACTCCAGTCTGTTAATATGGATCGTTCTAAAACTATGACGTCTTATAATTTTGGTTATGTAAAGCGACTTTTGCTGCTGACCGTACTATGAATTTAAAGATTTAAATTATAAAAAAAGAAGCATCTTATCTACCAGGACGTTGGCAAATTGTGCGTAAAAACAAACAAACGATTACAATCAAACGACACCGAAGTCCACAGTTTTCGCGTCGGATCACCGTTCTCTGTTTTTCCATTACCCGGTCAGATCCAAGGAAAATGGCTCTTTTATTTGCTGAATAGTGAATGTTGAGCACTTATCCTTACGGGTTCACTTAAAGAGTAATGTGGACACTTTGCAGCGGCTTAGCCTTGGCACAGAGTTGTCAACGCCGTGGTGAATATTGTACCTAATTTTGTTTTGATTCTTGGAGAAAGTTTTAGGTTTTGAGAGCTGTTTTGTTTATTTTTTTGTGGCGAGTAAAGCATAACTTTGGGACCAGTGGATAGAATGGCGGGACGCCTTTGCTTATGAAAGGAAATCTTATAGGTATATACTAATAACTATATACTAATAATTAAGCTAAAGAGTTTGTTTGTTTGCTTGAACGCGCTAATCTCTGGAACTACTGGTCCGATTTGAAAAATTATTTCAGTGTTAGATAGCCCATTTATAGAGGAAGCCTATGTATCATCACGCCACGACCAATAAGAGCGGAGCAGCCATGATAAATCTTGCAAAAACGTGGAAAATGTGACGCAGACGAAGTTGCGCGGGACAGCTAGTAAAAGGTTAAAAAAATCATGATTAAAAAAAAAAACACCACACATAAGTACCACTGTGACTTGAAATAGTAATAAAATACCTACCCGTTTTCAATAACGCGTGTCGGGTGTTATAGGATTTTTAAAGAAAAGAAAGAAAGAAAGAAAATACGTTTATTTAGCACATGCCACAAGAACACACAGCTTTAAAAAAATAAAATAAAACTTAAACCTAAACACAGTAAACCCAATAAATATATTTTATGTGTGTCTCACGACTGTGCCAAATAGGCCCAGTTCAGCAAAATGCCGGGCAACTAGTGTCCGACGCATGTGGTAAAGCTAAAAACGTACTTACTTATGTGATGAAACTTTTTGTTTTGTCCCCTAAGTTACATCGTCAAGTTGATTGTGAAAACGTGCATTAGAATTAAATGAATAATTGTCTCTTTCATGTTAGCCAAATTGTGATCAAAAATGTATTCGTTTGTATCAATGTTTTATTTGAAGTTTTAAATTATTCAGGTCCGCTATTTTAAGTACCCTTTAATTGTAAATTATGCTTTTCAGTATTTTAGTGTTCAATTATTCGAAAAGGTTCTCAATTAGGGTTCTCTGTATTTATAAATCTTTGTAGCAAATAAAATGCTTGTTGACTAATTTAAAAAGCTTTTACAGAATATGGCTTTTTAAAATATAATAGCTGTAAGTCCTCGATGTACTAAAAATAAAATACACGTTTTTTCATATTAATACTAGACTAGTAAAAACAGATGTACTACATCATTGCTACTGATAAATTGCGCAAAATTTTCAATGGAAACTCATCATCATCATCAGCCTATAATGTTCCCACTGCTGGGACACAAGCCTCTCTATGAGAGGGAGTGGGCTATAATCCACCACGCGGACCCAGTGCGGGTTGGTAGATGTCACATATATTTTAAAAATATAGTTAATGGAAAATCATTGCATGAAAATCATTTATTTGTGTGTCAACTTGGTTGCAAAATGGACTTATTACAACAGCCAGACCCGTAACAACTACCTGTATGTAGGCCATACATGTAAATATTTTGTTCCTTGCGGGAATCGATCCCGCAACACCCAGCGCAGCAGTCAATTGCTCAAGCACTGCGTCAACCGTGTCGATAAATTCTTTAATTTCTTTTATTTATTCTCTTTGACATATAATTTAACATTTTCATATAAATTCATAACAAAACAACATTAAAAAAAAAATTTTTGTTAATGGTTATGGGTGTCATTTTTACCTGAACTACACATTTCATTTAATTTTTAGTCTAGTCACATCTACGTCTATTTATTCTTAATCTATGTCCTATCTCCGTCACTATCAGAATGCTGCACCGTCTTCAACCGAAATTAATTAATTCAGACAAACTTCGCGATACCCAATGTTTTTCGGTGACGCCGCCATGCTTCGGCGGACTCAGCAAAACGACTTTCGCCGTAAAATTATTTTCTTGGCGTCATATCTGAGTTACTGCGGCACTCTGAGACGTCGTTTAAGAATATAGTAAATTGTGAACTTTAATATACCAGTCTAATATTACGCTGCCGGTAAAAACCATGTCTGATAGCTTTTTCATGTGGATTCGCCCTCGTGGCGGTCGTAAATTATCCTACAGGAACATGAGCATTTAAACGTTGTCATGTGCTATTGTAATAATGCTGTTAATCATCTCCTTATTCTATGTAACAACAAGGCTTAGGTTCCAGTCTATCAGGATGCAGCTGAATACTACTGCTTTAATAATAATAATAATAAATTTTATTTTGCCCATAGATATATACCTTATAAACTAACATATATAAAATAGTTACAAAACTCACACTCGCTTTACATGGAGGGAGTGACTGCTTAAGACAAAGTCTGTATTTGTGCCCTAACCTAACATGGCACTCAAACAAAATGTGGATGTACTAACCACCCCTCTTTTTCAAAATAAAAAAGCCATGTATTCAAACTAGGCTGAAGATCCGCCATTTTTTAACGTCAATTCCTCACAACAGCCCCCCAAAACGCCCACCCTTCACCTTTGCCTAACCCTTTGAAGGTTAGAGGCGTGATGTTTATGATATTATAAAGTGTCGTCTCAAAGTGCGGCAGTCAGGGTTAACAGTTTCTTAAGAAAGAAGATTTATTTCGGGATTAGGTTTAGTCAAGATTATGTTCGTTCTGCTTTTACGCTGATGTCGGTTTGAAGGCTTGCAATGGTTGCTGACGTCTGGTTCTTGTTATCTTGTAGGTTTTAAGCTAGAGAGATGAATAATTGTTGTTTTTGTAAGACAGAGTCTGTCTTCTTCTTTTCGTATTGATGTTAATTCCATATTATGAGGAACTCGAGGCTAAACAAAAGCAGCCACTCGAGTCAATTGTGATGTTAAGCCACGCGTGCCTAGGTTAGTCAGTGGATAGGTGGTCGCCCATTACATACCGAGTTTGCTCCGTGCCTCGGAAAGCACGTTAAGCCGTTGGTCCCGGCTGTTATTTGTAGATACACAGACAGTCGTTACGGGCAGTGAGTGGTCCGAAAGTCTGACAACTAGTTTTAACAAGCAGTATCGTATTACTAACTGGGTCTGATAGGCAGTCGCTCCATGTAAAATACTGGTATCCAGCTACATCTGGTTAGACTGGAAGCCGACCCCTAACATAGTTGGGAAAAGGCTAGGCTTATGTTGTTACTTCTATTTCTTTTATTGCAGCGTCTGAGGGTTTCATAGAGGAGAGGTGAGGTGGGGTGAGGAGAGAGGTGTCCCATATAACACCCACATTTCGTACGTAAAAACCGAATAACACTTTGCCTGACCTGGGAATCGAACCCAGGACCTCATGTTCAGCAGTCGCAACGAACGAAAATTAAACGTAGTTACGTTTGAGACCCTACTCTATATAATTTGCGGATGCATACAAGAAGAACGAATTGATTTTTACGCCAAAAAAAAGTCATTTCCCAGCAATAATTTTGCGTCCTGTTACTTAGTTTGATGTTCAGAATGCTTGTTTAATGGCTGATTACACCTTGTATTAAATAACCTGAAATATTAGCCACTTATTGAATTTCAGGAAATAAATGTCCAGAATATTATTTATTATTATTAAGTACTTATCTTCAAGTCGTTATTTTCCGAAATGACTGAACTGATTTTAATGAAACTTCGTACACATAAGCAGGATACACAAATCTAAAAAGTTAATAAAAAACATTTTCGAAAAATAGTGTTACAGTTAAATTAGACCGATTATAAATTTTCTATAGAAACAAAAATTCCAATTATCTCTTTTTTTTAAACACATATTTTTTAGTAACTTTATCCTGCGTATGCGTATAAAGTTTCAAAGTTTTTTCTTTAATAAAGGTTTACACTATGATATAAGCCCAATAAGTACCTACTTATATACTTATAGTGTTAACCAGTAAAATAACTTAGTTAAAAAGCAGGTTGCCTTTTTGAAACAACAAAATAACCCAGAAACTTAACCTCATCATCATCATCAGCCTATAATGTTCCCACTGCTGGGACACAGACCTCCTCTCGATGAGAGGGAGTGGGCTGTGATCCGCCACACCGGCCCAGTGCGGGTTGGTAGATGTCATCTTCGATTTTTTTGTTCTAGGACATGCCAGTTTCCTCACGATGTTTTCCTTCTATTCACCGTTTTGAGAGCAGCGGTGATGAAATAAATTACACAAAGAAATGCACCTGCCTGGGTTTGAACCTACGACATACTGCTCGTAAGTCGGAGCTGCCACCACTGGGCCATCACTGTTCTCTAAACTTAACCTAACATTTCATAATTATAATCTCTCACCAAACTGTAGAAAGTATTTTCCCAATACATGTCGGTAAACCCTACCCTACGCATATTAAATTATAAGAATCTAATTAAATCTAATCTTGAAATTAATCAACTTGTGTTGTAAAACAAGAGACGGTTTGCTGAAGAAATTAAACTTTAATCGAAACATTGTTCGACAATTTCAGGCAGAATCAATTTGTTTGTACCTACAGAGTTTCAATTATATTGTTTTTCCAATATTAGTTTATTAAAATACTATGTTGCTATGGAAGAAACCTTGAGACTTTCTTGGAAATTCCAGATCGTGTCTGGAGAAGTACTAGTCAGGGTCGATATGAAAACCATTTTGTTTGGTACTTGCTATGCCCACGGCTTCGTGGGCATAGCAAGTATGCAGTTTTTTTTTGTGCGTTTTGTTCGGTGACTGGCATGATAAAAAATATCATAAGTACTATTACAGACGACTATCTTTCCCTGTTTCAAATTTCAGCCAAATCAATTCGGTAGTTTTTGCGTGAAAGAGTAACATTCCCGGGAAAGGGAAGGGAAGTTTGTTTCCAGCAGTACTGCACTCGTTTCATCGTCTGAGACTGTAATTGCTGTCTTCCTTTTTAGGGAGCCCAGTAGATTGAGGTCACACTTTGCCAGGATTTTGTATTTATCCTATGTCCTCAGTGATTCTGGTATTTTTGCTCGGTTAATAAGTGTCCTTAGTCCTTTCCGTAGCCGTTCGAGCTCTTGCCCCCACCAAGAGTTTTTTTCCAGACGTTGCTCGCGGAGTTACAAGAGGAAACGCCAGTTCATAATTTTTCAAAAGTGCTGCGGTTAGGAATTGTATGTTTAATTCTACTATATTCAGTCAGATGTGTGTCACCTAGTGCCTTGTTTATTAAGTTTATATACCTTGTTGTATCTGTTTTGCGGGGGTCATGATATGGAACAGGGTCTGTTGGCTTATATTGTATTTGGAAGCACACGCGGTGGTGATCAGCAAAGGAGAGCTCGCTTGATACGTGCCATTCCCCGATGAAGTTGGCCGCCGCGTGCGTTGCCAGGGTAATATCAATTGTGGTTTGGTACCTGGAGCTCACAAAGGTTCCTTTATGGTTATTCAGCTATATGTTTTTGAAAAATTATTAGGTACAAACAAAATAAATACAATATACAAGAGAAATCGTGCGTCTGAAAGTTTAATAAGTAGGTACGTCTTTATAATAGAATTACATAAGTCCCGGACCGCAGGCATGTTTTATTTTTAACAAAGGTTGCTTGCGTTCGGTACTACATACATTATATATGACTTATACAGAGCTACGAAATTCTTCGATCTACTACTATCTTCTTAACCTTTTTTCTTTTTTTTTTTAAAGAAAAACGTTAAGATTTTGCCCCCCAACCCTAGGAATTTCTCCTGTATCGTGGGCGCGGTTACAAATATTTAAACTCACATATACAAACAGCCAGACCCGGAACAACTATCTATAGGCCATGCAAATATTTGTTCCGTGCGGGGATCGAACCCGCTTCACGCAGCGCAGCAGTCGTTCGCTCAACCACTGCGCCAACCCTGCCGTGCCATCGTTAATGTTTGACAAACTCTTGGTCAGAAGCGTAGCTAAGTTAATTTTAATTTGTTTAAAGTTTTACTTAAAATACTTTAACTAATAAATTGTTGTAATGAGACTTCATCACTAAGACAAGAAAACTGTTACCTACATCGAAATCCCAGTATTTATCAACAGAGAAGACAAACAACAAAGTGTTATTGCTTTATCATTTACTGTGGACAACATATTATTTTATTTTCTTTCTCTTCTTTCTGTTCTTTCTCTTCTTTCTGTTCTTTCTCTTCTTTCTCTTCTTTCTTTTCTTTCTTTTCATTATTTTCTTTCTTTTCTTTCTCTTCTTTCTTTTCTTTCTTTTCTTTCTCTTCTTTCTCTTCTTTTTTTCTTTCTTTTCTTTCTTTTCTTTCTTTTCTTACTTTCTTTTCTTTCTTTCTTTTCTTATTCTTTACAACTCATCCATTTACCAATATTTTTGTCTTTATCGAAACCTGCTCTACCGCTTCCTACCTCTAGAAACCAGGCCGGTCTAGGCTCATGCAGAACAAATGCGGCTACTATTAGCCTCCGAGGTGACGTTCACAAACATTGCTTCTGTGAGAAATCCCTGCAAGAAAACGATTCAATTAGATATACAGAGCGGGCTGGATTATCTAGTTTCTTTAGTGGTAGAATTATGTATAGAAGATGATTGAATTGAATTATTGTATTAAATGACTGAATTTAATGATTGAATTGGTTGGTGTGATGTGGAGGTTGAGTATGAATGTAATATTTTTTTTTACAGATAGACACCTACCACTGTTTGTCTCTGCATCAGTCAAAGGTTGACTGGTAGAAAATGCTTAT
The DNA here is from genome assembly GCA_963082945.1 of Cerastis leucographa. NCBI lineage: Eukaryota > Metazoa > Arthropoda > Insecta > Lepidoptera > Noctuidae > Cerastis > Cerastis leucographa. The sequence goes on from OY720366.1 coordinate 2,994,682, forward strand.
GGCATTAAGTCCGCCTCTGTACATTGTACTTGAAGTGTTAAATAAATAAATGAGGATAGGTATAGGAGCAGAGGAAGACCAAGGAAACGATGGATGGACTGCGTCAAGAACGAGATGGCAAAAATGAGGTTTCTGATGAGCTGACAAGTAATAGAGAAGTATAGAGAGAGAAACTTGTTCTTTTTAAACTTTGCCCCACACACTTGATATTTCTCCAGTATCGTGGGTGCGTTTACAAACATTTAAACTAACATACACAAACAGCCAGACCCGGAACAACTATCTGTAGGCCATAAAAATATTTGTTCCGTGCGGGGATCGAACCCGCGACACGCAGCTTGGCAGTCGATCGCTCAACCACTGCGCCAACAGTGCCATCAATATATATGTTACCGGCCAAACCCGATTTCCGGATAAACTAGTTTGTCCTAGGCCTAACTAAGACTCATTATAACAGGATCAGGACAGGAGGATGGTGAGTCTTGTCCTCGGCAAATTCAAGGAGGTAACTATGCTAATGATTCTCGTCCCTAATCAATAATATAATGGGTAGGTAATTTTTCTTTTCTTTTTTACGGAAATCGGTAAGTGTGAACCACTCGTGTTTTAAACGCGGCCCGTCTGGTTCTTGCTCTATAACCTCGCTTACACACATACAAACAATCTCAAACGTTTATTCGATAATTTCTTAGTACCTAAACCACGTTAAGGGGGTTATTCTGAAATACTGACAAACTTAAACAAACAAAAAACACAGCGTTTGTTAATAATTAACTAGGTACTGTAATTTTAATTGATTATTTATGTCTTTCGTGACCACCTCTTGAAATTTGACGAGGTTGCAAAACAACACCTTGTATATATTAAGAGAGTGATATTGAGATTCCAATTATACGTTCTGGGTTTTCAGTACATTGTAAAATTTTCTATGCTTTCAAGGTACGGTGTACTTGTCATGACAATGCGTTACTATTTCGTGTAGCTGATTTATTATTTATTATTGACTGCTATCGTACGTGTAAGTGGTTCTGTGCGTGTTGTTTTCAGGGTGTTATTATCTCACGATACTCAAATCTACGGTTTATTATATGTATGTTCGGCTGCAATCATCATCAGCCTATAATGTTTCCACTGCTGGGACACAGGCGTCCTCTCTATGACAGGGAGTGGGCTGTAATCCACCACGCGGGCCCAGTGCGGATTGGTAGATGTCACATGTCTTCGAATTTTCAGTTCTAGGACATGCCGGTTTCCTCACGATGTTTTCCTTCACCGTTTTTTAATGCAGCGGTGATGAAATAAATTTCACAAAGTAATGCTCCTGCCTGGGTTCGAACCCACGGGTTACTGCTCATAAGTCGGGGCTGCCACCACAGGGCCACCGCTGCTCTTCACGGCTGTAATGGCAACAAGTTATTGGACAGCGAGATTTCTGTCATACATATACATTTATTTTTCAGCCTCTTCCCAACAATGTTGGTGTCGCCTTCCAGTCTTAATTCAGCTAAATCACAATATGGATAGACAATACGATACCCATTGGTAAGACTGGTTCTCAGACTCTCGGGCCACTGACTACCTGTAACGACACGGAGGAAACACTGTATGCAGGTGGTCATGCCATGGACTAACCTATACAAGCGTGGCAAACCTTAAATTCGACCCGGCTTTTTTTATTTAGCCACGACCTCATCCGAAACAAATACATCCGATAAATTATGGTGAATGCTGTGTCAAAGTTTTCAATGCAGAATATCTCAGCGATGACACTGACACACACAAAAAACGAATTTACAATTTACATTTATGTTTTTTTTTATTAAACGTGTATTGTAAAAAGTAAACACAGCAACTTTTTATGATATAAATAAATCGGTAACTTCATATAGTCCATTCTCATTGGAGAACGGACTATTCGTGTAAAAAAAGTTACCGATAGACAGTCTGCTTATCACAAAATAAACAAACAATTCTGCCTACCCCAGACCTCTGGGCCTCAAAACATTCCTCCACTACCATCGAACTTAATATACGAGGTGTTGTTTTGCATCCTCGTCAAATTCAAGGAGGTGACAATGCTAATGATTCTCGTCCCGAATCAATAGTAAAATAGGTAGGTATTTATTTTTCTTATTTATGGAAATCGGAATGTGTGAACCACCCGTGATTAAAACGCGGCCCGTCTGATCCTCGCCCTATAACCGCGTTTTCACTCATACAAATAATCTCAAACTTTTATTTGATCATTTCTTATTCCCTAAACCACGTCAAGAGGGTTATTCTGAAAATACTGACAACCTTAAAGAACCAAAAAAATCAGCGTTTATTTATAATTAACTAGGTACCGTAATTTTAATTGATTATTTATGTCTTTTGTGTCATTCTCCTGAATGTTGACGATGCTGCAAAACAACACTTTGTATGTTTAAAAATTACCAAACTGAATGATTCCAACATTAAATTACAATACTCAGGCTTTAATAGTAATGTCGTGAGGCCTAAATTAACAGGCTGAAATCAAACGTAATTATCATTTTCAAACAGTATCTCGGCATGTTTTCACCAGGGCTCATCGAAAATTGATGGTGGCACTATCGCCGCTCAAGAAATAATAGTCACAATGAATTGTCGTACACAGATGTATGGTAATGACTAGATGTGTTAGTGTACTCGAATGAGGCAAAGGACGGAGTTGTCCTGTGGGGTTACTATGATATCTTAAAACTATTGCCATTTTAATGTGAGAAAGAGACGGGGATATAGAGGACGTCCAGTGCCATCTCTTTCCCACCCTGGAATAATATTATAACAATACTGCTTTAAGACATCTTGGTAGACCAGGTCGCTAGGTACTGGTCGGACAAAATATGAGTCATCGATTTGAGATGAAGATTGTGTTCGTTCTTAGGATTCTTTTCTGAAGTGTTAAGAAGTCCTTTGGGAGCATTTGGAAGTGGTGGTTTCGATCCAGAACAGAGTTTTGTGGTGGATACTTTTGCTGATAAAAATCAACTCTTGTAATTTTGCTGGTTCATTTACCTACTTAGTTCACTGGCGCTTCTTCATACAAGGGTGTAGTTTAAAAAAAAAAGAAAAATGTTTCACCCAAAATTCAGCAGCGTGTCATTGCAAGCATCATTTAGCACTATTATCGCTGCAACGATATTTTGCTGTGGATTGTGGAAGTGGCTTGCAAAACCATTAATCACCTCAGTACTCAGTGGAGGTTTATAAATTTTGATTGAACGTCGCAAGTGGTGTCACTTTTTAAGCAAATAAAACTCTTACTAGCATGCATTTTAGTATGAAGTTTTAGTTTAAATTACACAATATTAGAAATATATTCCTTCTGTGTGCAGTGAGCTGGAGGCGCTTCAATAATTTGCTCCCAATTTCACTATACTCCTCCAGACCGTTTTCGGTTACGGCGGCCAATCTTAGAGGAAATTAGCCGTCGGCGAGAGAGATATTATAGTGCACAAGTGTGTGCGCTGGCACAGGTGCACTCTCTGTTCCTTTACTCTTATAGTCCGATGGGACGGCAATCCGATACGACCGGAGAGAGGTCAGGTGCAGGACCAACGGCATGTCGTGCTTTCCGAGGCACGGGGGTATCATACCGCCAACTTCCAAACTCCGGCTTCTACTGAGAAATTACTAATGGAATAACCCAATAGCACTTTTTGCCCGAACCGGGAGTCGAACCGAAGACCGCACGCTTAGCAGTCGCGCTTGCGACCACGAGACCATCATGGTAGTGTGCTCTGTCTGCACTGCATACTTACAATGTCATAATCTGTATATATACAGGTTTTACCTTAAACAGACACCAGTCTCTATGTAATGATAATTTGACTCTGTACCTACTGTTTATGATGAAGAGACAAATAAATTAAATTTATTATTAAAAAAAAAAGTATTCAAAGCCACTTCCAGTACGCTTAGAGCCAGTCCAAACGATCAAATTACCACGACATTGCGCACATGTGCACAAGACCTACACAAAGGAATAACTTCCCTTTGTTTTCGGACCTCAGTTTATGCGCGATTTTATTATCATTATAGAGATAATACTAATTTATGGCGGACGTTAATTTGATCGCTTTAGACTTAGGTGTGTTTATGGCTTTATTAGTCATGTGGTAGTAGGTTGGTAGGTAAATCGAGTCCTGGTACATTGTAATAGACCGTTAGCAGCATGGTGTTGGACTAAATAGATTATCAAGTGTGCAGATGAAGTACAATAATGAAGATAGGCCAATCTCTGTGGGGACACGCTGCATACGTACTTGAGATCTGAGCCGTGCATGCAAGGGGGAAGGGGGTACTCCCTTTCTTCTCCTATGAATCCTCTAATGAAATTTATTACGCATAAGCAGGATACATAGGTCTAAAAAGTTACTAAAAACATTTTCAAAATGTGTTTCAAAAAAAGAGATAATTGGAACTTTCTGTTTCTAAAGATAATTTATAATCGGTCTAATTTAGTTGTAACACTATTTTTCGAAAATATTTTAAGTAACTTTCCTGCTTATGCGTAGGAATTTTCATTAAAATCGGTTCAATCATTTCGGAAATAGGCACTTGAAAGTTTGTATGAAATGTCGTAAGGCGTAAACGCTCTTAAATTTAAAAAAATCATCAAACATTAGTGACTGTCTCTTATAGTATCTGCTTACTACAGATACCTTATACTCACACTTAATCATCCATATTCATATTTTTATTTCATTTTTATAAATATTTTCTAATCCTTTGTTGTGACATGTTTACTTCAAATTTGTCAGATGTCATTTACTTTTATTTGTGATTGTTACCAGCCAAACTCTCTATGAAGGTTTCACTTAGATTATATAAATTACTAAAAATTATTATCATCAATTCGTGAGTTCAATTGTTGTATTTTATAGTTAATTGCGAATATTTGCTGTGTAAAGATATTCTGAGTTATATTTCTAAAAATATTATGTGCAGGGTTTTTGACCATTGTTACTGGCTGTTTTTAATACTGGCAGGTTGCGTCTTAATAGAGCGCAGCAGTTTTGAATCTAAAAAGTGATTGGAAGAAAAGAAACGGAAGATCAGGATATAAAAGGGATTTCTGACGGATGCCCTGGTTCTAGTCTGGAGTTAAGAGTCGGTTCTAGTCTGGAGTCAAGAGTTCAGTTCTAGTCTGGAGTTAAGAGTCGGTTCAGTCTGGACACGAGAAATCAGTATAGTCTAAAATCAAGAAAACAGCTAAGTCTAGTTTGGAGTCAAGATCTGTCATATCTTGAGTTTTGAGCACAGCCTGGTGGAGTCAAAGAGCGGCCTTCGTTTAGTGCTGCCGTGGCTGTTGCTAACTGTCTGCTGGAAGCTGCTTTGCGAACTGACGAGCCTGGCACTGGGGCTCATTACCTGTCTGCTGGAAGCTGCTCTTCGAGCTGACGAGCCTGGCATTGGGCGGTACGTGTCTGCTGGTGGGTCCTACCAAATCGCCCTGCATCAAGTTCGTCGTGGTCAAGCTCATCTTAATCAAGCCAGCTTTCTACGACTGCAAGTTTGTCTTCAGTTACTATCACGCTCAGAGATTTGCGGAGATATTTAAAACGTTCTCGGTTAACCTGCCCTTCACTTTTGTACTAATTTATTGTATTTTTCATTTCATCATTTATTAAATTCATTTTCCCCTAATTACTTTTTTAATGTATAAATCTGTTTACTCCTTTCATCAAGGAATAAGCAAGTTTGTTACATTTTGGCGCCTAACGCAAAATCAAGTCTTGATCTTAAACATATTCTCTAAATTCTAAAACAACTTCCACAAGAGATTATATTTGGTAACTATTTTCATCATATTTTCATCATATTACATCACTAAATCTCTACTTATACTCTTAAACACTTAATTCATATATTTATCTATATCTTCTATGAATCTCATCAAAAAAGGTTTAGTGTCGTGGGCTCGAACTATTATTGGCGCTGTTTGCGTCCTTCTTAATAATAACTCAGACTCTCTTGACTCTCTCTCTCCCTTTTAATTTTATCTACTTTATTTTTAACTTTTTTATCTTATACTTACTCATGACTCATCTTCTTCTTCCCTTCTTCTAACTGTAGAGTTTTATTCGGTCTATTTAAACTCTTAAGTTTTTATTTTCTTTGTTCATTCATTGGTTCTTAAACCATTAAAAGATTATTTTTAATCTTCTTCTATATCTGTTCTTATCAGATAACTCTTTGAAGTGCTTTTAGGTACAAGTTATCTAACCTTCTATTATACTAACTGTACTATAAGTTGGTATAACTATTTTCTTATCAACTCTAAAAGTTGACTCTGAAGCGGGTTGCGACTTCCTTAAAATAAGCCTTCGCTAATCTTCAACTCTAAAAGTTGATTGAAGCGGGTTGCGACTTCCTTAAAATAAGCCTTCGCTAATCTTCAACTCTAAAAGTTGATTGGGGTGGATCCCTTATTATTATTTTTCATCTTATTATGGGTTTTAGACGCGAGCGGATTACAACTCCAAAAATAAGCCTACTGTTATTGATTTATCAGGTGGAGTAGTGATCATTGAATGTGAATCCTACCTGGCCTAACTTCGTAAGATGTCGGTATGTTTGAATGAGTTATGAAAGTTTTGTGAATGCTGTAATACTTTAACCTTACCAAAATTTTTGTTCTAGGCCAAAAATTTTCTCGGGGTCGTTGGGGAAATATAGTATCTGCTTACTACAGATACCTTATACTCACACTTAATCATCCATATTCATATTTTTATTTCATTTTTATAAATATTTTCTAATCCTTTGTTGTGACATGTTTACTTCAAATTTGTCAGATGTCATTTACTTTTATTTGTGATTGTTACCAGCCAAACTCTCTATGAAGGTTTCACTTAGATTATATAAATTACTAAAAATTATTATCATCAATTCGTGAGTTCAATTGTTGTATTTTATAGTTAATTGCGAATATTTGCTGTGTAAAGATATTCTGAGTTATATTTCTAAAAATATTATGTGCAGGGTTTTTGACCATTGTTACTGGCTGTTTTTAATACTGGCAGGTTGCGTCTTAATAGAGCGCAGCAGTTTTGAATCTAAAAAGTGATTGGAAGAAAAGAAACGGAAGATCAGGATATAAAAGGGATTTCTGACGGATGCCCTGGTTCTAGTCTGGAGTTAAGAGTCGGTTCTAGTCTGGAGTCAAGAGTTCAGTTCTAGTCTGGAGTTAAGAGTCGGTTCAGTCTGGACACGAGAAATCAGTATAGTCTAAAATCAAGAAAACAGCTAAGTCTAGTTTGGAGTCAAGATCTGTCATATCTTGAGTTTTGAGCACAGCCTGGTGGAGTCAAAGAGCGGCCTTCGTTTAGTGCTGCCGTGGCTGTTGCTAACTGTCTGCTGGAAGCTGCTTTGCGAACTGACGAGCCTGGCACTGGGGCTCATTACCTGTCTGCTGGAAGCTGCTCTTCGAGCTGACGAGCCTGGCATTGGGCGGTACGTGTCTGCTGGTGGGTCCTACCAAATCGCCCTGCATCAAGTTCGTCGTGGTCAAGCTCATCTTAATCAAGCCAGCTTTCTACGACTGCAAGTTTGTCTTCAGTTACTATCACGCTCAGAGATTTGCGGAGATATTTAAAACGTTCTCGGTTAACCTGCCCTTCACTTTTGTACTAATTTATTGTATTTTTCATTTCATCATTTATTAAATTCATTTTCCCCTAATTACTTTTTTAATGTATAAATCTGTTTACTCCTTTCATCAAGGAATAAGCAAGTTTGTTACACTCTTTGGTCTAGTGGTCGCAACTGCGACTGCTAAGGATGCGGACCTGGGTTCGATTCCCGTGTCGGGCAAAATTATATTGGGTTTTTCCCTCGGAATTTCTTAGTAGCAGCCAGGGAGTTTGGATTTATGCCCAGTTGATGCCAATAAGATTGCCCCTTTTACACCTCTGCTCTACCCTAAGGGGATTACAGGCGTGATCTTATAAATTCATTAAAACAGGGACATTGACCCTACCTCCTTCCAATTCCAAATCTAAATCACAAAAACATTGCTCAAAACCAAAACACGGTAGCAGACAAAAAAAAAACATAGCTCCCAAAAACAATTTAATTGTATAACACCGGTTGGAGGGCATTAGCGAAAATAAAATAAACACCGCCGTCGCCCTCTGGCGGCAGGAAATGAAAAAGCACTCGACGTTTTGAGAGGCGCGGTGGAAGGCAAAAGTACTGCACTAACAAACTGCTTTGTTCGCGCCTGTACATTCTGGGTGATTCGTGTGGATAAGAATATGGTAGGTGACTTTTTTTGTGTTTTGTTAATTGTTTTGTGATATCATGTTTTTGTTCACGCTTGGTATAACCATACCTAAAATACTTAACGCATATAACTCGTCAAAAAATAACTCGGAACGGTTGGCCCCGTGGTTGAGCGATCGACTACTGCGCTGCGTGTCGCGGGTTCGATCGCCGCTCGGAACAAATATTTGTATGGCTACCTACGGATAGTTATTCCGGGTCTGGCTATTTGTGTATGTGAGTTTAAATGTTTGTAAAACGCACCCACGTACAGGAGAAATTCCTAGCGTGGCGCAACGTTAAAAAATGACTCGGCGAATTAAAAAATCTATACAAATAAATAAAGTTGAAGTGTCTGTTTGGAATATAAAAATCAGCTTTTTACTGAATGCTTGTGAAATGCGTTACTTATAACAAAGACACACTTTTTTAATAAATTTTTGTCTGTCAGTCTGTTTGTTCCGGCTAATCTCGGACTTTTATTGATAGATAGAATTGTTATGAGAACTAAACTAAGGCTCTTTTAGAAAAATTATTAGGGTTCCGTGCAAAACATTTAAACCCCGTGATAATGTTAACAAAATTCGATTAAAAAAGGGAAGTAATATTGGTTTATAATAATTTCACGCCAACAGGTTGTTGGAAAAAGCTAGTAACAAAAAACCCTAAAAACTCTATGTAATGTTCATATAAATTACTTACATCAAACTCCACCCCTGAAAATTAACGATACTAATGTCGAATCTCATGTTTGGCATACCCATCAAAATGTCAAGTATTTGCTCCCGAAGTGAACGAACAATTTAAACACTCAATTAAATATTTCTGCTTACCACAAAAGGGAAGGTAAGCATGTAGATATTTACATTATTAATATACGGAGATGAAAGGAATGGATAAGCCGGCGAAAGACGCGGGTTTAAAGCATGTATGTTTTGACAATCTAGTTTTACGTTATACCGGTCTTGTGATTGGCGTAATAAAGTATTAGAATACATTACTTGTATTAGGATAACAAAATGCATTTTGTGAAGGTTTGATATGTAAATAAACACTTATTGGTTTAAAATTGGGGTGAGATCATTATTGAAGTGAAACTTCTTATGCGACTTCCAACAAGTTTAACGCTACCATGCAGGGGGAATATTTTCTAAAACTCACTAAGAGATGGCAGTATTACAAGATTTGTGACTACGTAGTTCTACTAGGTACGCAATATGGCATGCAAACAGTCATGCATTTGACTATTCGGTGTGACCAGCCCGTTCAATTTCCATGAGTACAATAACCTCGATAAACTTATGTAGGTAAATGTAATAAAAATAATACAACAAGAAAACAACAAAATATTATTTAGAAGCTCTGGCTTTCGAACTGCGTGTTGTATTACGAAGTTTCACTTCTTCTGCGCGGAGGGACTCCACGCACAGTTTTTGTTTTTTTTTGTGTTATCATCATATTCCTGCCTTTGTCATATGTTACTTGGGGTACGCGCAACACGTTATTAGCGTTCCGTACCCAAAGAGTCAAACGGGACCTTATTACTGAGACTTCGCTGGCCGTCCGTCCGTCCGAGATTTGTGACTCTGTCATCTCTTAGTGAGTTTTAGAAAATATTCCACCTCCATGGTAGCGTTAAACTTGTTGGAAGTCGCATAAGAAGTTTCACCTCAAAAACTACGGGCCTGACTTTTCGTAAATGCCAAATACCCAGTTCCCTTCTCAAGCAAACCTAACATGAGGCAAAAATTACTAGCCGATCGGCGTGAACTACCGACTACCGGCGTCGCCACCCCACTGTCGTGTGCCTAAGACATTTCCAATAAATATGTTTTACGAAGATAAAAAGGCTTGGGATTAAACTGCTCCAATGAAATTTGCTCTGTGAATGTCGAAATTCCGGACTTCGCTTGTTTATTGTTAATTCCTTATTTTATACACTGTGACATTTTTATTTTATTTTTACCTTATTTTTTTTACATTTTTTTATTTTTTTTATTATTATTTTAGGTGACATTTACCGATGTGACATGAATACTTATTTCAGTATTTTATTATTATTTTTTTTTACTTTATTTTTTTATTATTTTTATGTGACATTTACTGATTTGACATTGATATTTACTTTTTTTTTAATTATTATTGTGACATTTATTGAAATTCTTGTTTTTTTTTTTTTTAATTCATTTCGTATATTATTATTAATTACTTACATTTAATTATTGTGAATGTGAGGACCATGTAGGTCACTTTTTTTTTTTCTTTTTTTCTCCCACCGCTGTCTGGCAGTTTGAGTACTTTAAGCGACCTACCCAAATGTCCTTTCTTTGGTATTGTTCGTCGTTGCGTTGAGCTCCTTGAGTTATAAGTCGAGCTACACGATAACTGACAAATGCTTGCACTGACTGGACAGGTCCACTCAAATCTGTGTGGTTCTTTCTTTAAAAGACCATCTCGAGAGATCCGAAGAGGCGGCATGACCTTGAGACTGACTGTGGTGAAGATTTATGGGCTATGACTACAATTTATGGCCGGAACGTATCTGTTTGTGTTGTCTACATAAAGCCCACTGCAACTGATGACGACTACATGACTTGGTTTTACAAAGTTGAGAGCATTATCTCCAATCTGAATGGAACTGTAATGATACTAGGTGATCTAAACTTAAAAAGTGCTTCTGTAAATATTAAAAATTATTACTGTTACTTCTTAAGCTTTTGTAGTCTGACTGAGATGAATGAAGTGTGGAATATGCGTGGGAGTAAGTTAGACGTAGTGTTGGCTCGGGAGGGCGTCGAAGTAATCTGTGAGCATGTCGAAGGTACGGAGATTGTTCCAATTGACTTGTATCACCCTCCTTTGGATATTGCGTGTACCATAAAAACGCTCCAGGAAACAGAAAAACTAGACCCAAGCAACATTAATCGAAGTAGGGATTGGAACTTTGCTAAAGGGGACTACGCACTTCTAACCAATTTAATTCTTTCTGCCCCATGGCAAGACATTCTTCGCTGTGACGATGCACCCTCTGCTGCTGGTAAGTTTTATTCGATCATATATGATCTTTTTGATTCTTCAATCCCAAAGAAGAAGAGAATGATATCTGGTAATAGGCGGTATCCAGTCTGGTTTACTCGAGATATTGTGAACGATACACGACGAAAAACTAAACTCCATAATAAATGGAAACATTCGCGTTGTGATCTCGCATACTCAGAGTTTCGGGAACTGCGGTCAGACCTAAAAGTTAGAACCCAGGATGCCTATAGTTTGCACTGCAGTGGCGTGGAAAAAAGCATACGCCAAAATCCGCGTCATTTCTGGCAGCATTTTTCTAGCTTGCGATCCAAGGGCGGTTTCGAGCCAAATGTTATATTTAATGGTGAGACTTGTTCGGGTGTCAAAGCAGCCGAGGCATTTGCTCAATTTTTTGCCAGCGTATTTCTGCCCGATACTCCGAAATTGGACCCAAGAAACGCAAATCCGTGTGGTGAGGGAAATAATATCCCCCTCCCCTTATTAACCCCACCAGACGTGGTAAAGGGAATTGCGAAGCTTAAACCCTGTAGCTCCGTTGGCCCAGACAACATTCCTGCCTTTATACTCAAGGGATGTCATGACATCTTGGCAGCCCCTCTGTGTCATGTCTTCAACTTAGCCCTTCAGTCCGGTGTATACCCTGAACAATGGAAAACTTCGCGAGTCACTCCCATCCCTAAAACCTCCGACAAAACATCGGTAGAGGAATACAGACCCATTGCTATCCTCCCAACCATTGCCAAGGTTTTGGAGCATATTCTGCACACCTACATTTATAAACACATAAATAGGCTTTTGTCCGATGCTCAACACGGATTTCGTCCGGGCCGCTCCGTAAATTCGAACCTGCTAATTCACGTAGACTTCATATCCAGTAGCTTAGACAACGGCATGCAGGTCGACGCTTTATATTTTGATTTCCAAAAAGCATTTGACAGAGTTGACAACGATGTGCTCTTGAGAAAGCTGGGAACTATAGGTTTCTCGTCCGGATTTCTCAGCTTCTTTACTGACTACCTGAGGGACCGCAAGCAGTTTGTCAGACACGGCTGCTTTGAGTCTAAGCCGTACGACACTCGCTCGGGAGTGAGCCAGGGATCTGTGTTAGGACCGCCTCTGTTCCTGATCATGATAAATGATTTGATAACAAGGGTTAAGTTTGCCAAATGCCTGTTATACGCTGACGATCTAAAACTGGTCGCCGAAATCAGATCGAATGACGATTGTGAACTACTCCAAAAGGATATTGATGCCATCTATGAGTGGAGCATTGTAAACAAGCTGTTTTTCAATGCAAGCAAGTGCCACGTCATGACTTACGGTAGAGGGTTGCGGCCGATCCATTACAACTACAGATTGGGTGGTGAAGTTATCTCTCGAGTCACCAACGTCAAGGATCTAGGAGTGACGTTTGACCGCTGTCTGACTTTTAAAGAACACATTTCCATCCTAGCGAAGGAATCTTTCAGGCGACTGGGCTTTGTTATGCGAAACGCTCGGGACTTCCGAAATCCAAATGTTATCAGGTTACTGTACACCACTTTAGTCCGAAGCAAACTAGAGTCCAGTGCCTGTGTCTGGCACCCCTACTCCGCGAACCTGACTCTGATGCTCGAAAAGGTGCAGAAAACCTTCCTGAGAAGGTTTTTCCGAAGGTTGTACTACTTCTTTCCCTACATGTACCCTACCAACTATCTGTTAGGAATGTTGGGCTTTAACTCTTTGGAGGTGAGAAGGGGCTTGGATCAGCTCACAGTAGCCTGCAATATCTTCCGGGGACGTATCGACTGCTCAGAACTCCATAGTCTTCTCTGCCGGCTATTTGTGCCCGACAAATACATCGGACACCGTCAGAGCCGCCGGCACAATCTGTTTGCCAAACCTTTCTCCAAAACTGTCGCCAGAGCGAATTCGCCGGTGTGTCGTATTCTCGAGATGCTCAACGCCCTTCTGACTACCAACCCTGAATGTGATGTGTTTGCGGATGAATGGAATAAAGTTATGCTTATATGTCTGGTGTTCTGTGAGAAAAAGTATGCAAGAGTGTCCACTGTTACATGTTAGTTTTAGTTTAACTTATTGAATGTCGTCAACTTTATGTACTACCTTTTTTATGTTTCCATGTTAATTACTGTAATTGGTGTTATTCCGTTTTAATTAACTATAAATAAATAAATAAATAAATAAATAAATAAATCTCAGACACTAATCTGCATAGTCCTCATGTAAATTGAGCAATGTCTGGACTTTAAAAGAGCAACAAGTTAACAGAGAACCTCTGAGTTTGTTTCGGCTGTTTCTTCTCAGAGTAGTCAGGTACGAAACACCGGCCCCATCTAGTTTTAAAAAAAAATGACGTGTAAAAGTGTTTGTAAAAACCTATTTGCAAAATAAACATCATTTATCATTTATCATTATCATTTACGCTAGATTTCCATTTAACAAACACTATGCATTTTAGATACGGAAATTTTATGAAACTGAAATTGTAGATGGGATTTTTTTGATGAAGATCTTTAAATTAAAGGTACAAAATATGTCGCAGTCCGTAGTCTATTGAGTCGTTCTTAGGCACTAATAGGGACGCTGTGATTATTTATTTAATTATTTGACTGACCTGATCAAGAAAGCTCTTAGTCCACCATGGTCCAGTGTACTCGCAACGTCTCCAACCGACAGAAATGGAAGCACATCGCTAAAAGAGCTATCTTCGGGGAAGTCAACGACCCACAGAACATCTCTCCATGTACCTCGTCTGCGCAACCACGACCACTCTGACAAGAGTGTTTCGACTAAGCAGAAGATTATTTATTTAGCCACGACCTCCTCGAAATTACCTCTTACAATTTTTCATCTATATAAAAAATGCAAAAGATTAAGCGCCATAAAGGAAGTTCTGAAAGCTTGAAACTTCCCTTGTTTTTTCCAGCCAGTTGCACGAGAAGTGTCACACATTTAATTTTGAGAAAACCAGCTAATGAGACCAGCCCCCCTAGCATGACCGTTCTATCTCTATTCTACCAAGAAACGACAAGATCTTTTCTATAAAACTTGACATTTCTTCTGCCCGAGCATGGCGCGCCCCGTCGACTCGCGTTTCTACGAAGAAATTCTTTCCATAGCAACGGGGACGTATCACGTGATGTTTATATTCCCTGAATATTATTACGTTTAGTTAGCAAAATAAGTTGCCAATTGCACGAGTTTTTCATTTTTCGTGGGCGGGATGGTGTTGCTGCATCCTGGACCCAGGCCTGGATCTTTTTCGCGAAATTAAACCTAAATATTTTACATAAAATTTCAACCTTTTGAACGTAACTCAACGCAACCACGAAACGTATTTCTCGTATTTAGTTTATAATAAGACTAGTTTGACATTTGTCAGAAGTAATGTTTCTACCCCCAAATGTCAAAAGAAGAGAAAATATGGTCGTCATGCTCGACGTTGTAGACTTGTGTCGACTGAAGAAAAGAAACATTTCTTTTCTACATTCTTAATATCGCCATGCTTGGGACGATAGAAATATTTGTCAAATTGTCGATTCTTCCGTAGACATAGCCCGTTTCTACGGCGGTCATGCTAGGCCGGCTGAAAGTTGTTTCAGTAATTTTACTGGAACAACTTTCTGGTCTCATTAGCTTTCTAAAATGGTGCCACCGTGCCCACTTATAGCAAGTGAATGACTAGAAAACAACGGTTGTACCTGATAAGGCAGTAAATTTAAAAAACCAGGGTTTGTGGTACAATTTTTTCGAAGCACGTCTTCCTTGTCGCAAATTTTCTTGTTACCACTCTGTGATGTTTAGCTGTTTGAGTAAATGCGCAAGGGCCCTATCGGTGCTTTACGGCTTTTTTTTCTAAAGGCAGATGTTGTTTTATGACAAATTGGTTTTCAAAGGATTCATTCGTTCATAAGCTATCAGAAAAGTATAAGTTTAACATCCTGAAGGTCGTAGATCAGCAGATTATGGTGGAGAGGTGAACGTTTCCAAAAAACTTTAAAAGTTCGATTTCTCTAAAACAAACCAGTCTGGACCCCAAATTATCGGGTCAATGTTGTTTTAAATTAGGGCTAGTATCACCCATTTCAAAGAACGCATCCAATTACCAAACACCTTGTATACTGGGTTGGCAAAAAATCGTGGATCAAACGGCGATAGTTGATTGATATTATTTTGTACCCTATCACAATGTTGTCCTTTTTAATCCATAGAGGTAGAGGAAGTCTTGTGGCATTAAGTCCGCCTATGTACCATTATTGTACATGAAATTTTAATAAATAAATTACTGAGTTTATTTGGAGAGCTGATGTCAAATAATAAATAATCGGCGTGGGATACTGTGTAACTGAACCTATCGATGTAAGCATCGCATTTATTGAAATGTTTTAATTAAGAATGAATTGTTTATGATTTTCTGGAAACCAAGCAATATCGCAGAGATATTGCTGTAAAAACGGCCGCACGTAGCCAAGGCTTCGACTACTGGTGGCCTACCATGACGTCTTAAAACATTATTGTTTTACTCCAGTTCAAGTTTGGGAAAGAGATGGCGCTAGACATCCTGTATAGCTCTGTCTCTTTCCCACACTGGAGTAAGAGTAAAGCTATACTGCTTTAAGACGAGGCCAGCTGTTTAGTGAAATAAAGGACTCATGAAATAAAACACAACAGTTAGATAACTGCTTTTTCGCTATCGTCTGATTTACTTTAATATAGACATTGCTAAGGAAAAATTAAAAAAAAAAATTGCTACATACAGCAATGTGTTCCTCCTTTTAATCGTCGTTAAATCGGTAAGTTTTTTTTTTTTTTTTTAATACAGGTTTAGTTTTTGGTAGTACATTTTTACGTTAAGGTTCTAAAGTTACAATCATTTTTAGTGAGACTAAAAAGATTTTAAAAGATATTGCAAAAAGTGCCAATACTAATAATTCACTCTCATAAAAGCACTTCTGTAGTAATGATACATTTCCTAGATACAACTTAACACCATTAATTTGTTTTAAAATAGTTATCCATTACTAAAACTAGTAGTTCTTAAAAAAAACAAAACACTCATTTTGTCATAACTTTTAAGCATATCAAGTTAGGGCTATGCCACAAAGATATTTTTACTGCAAATAACCTCACCTATCGCCCTGTTTCGTTTGATCTACGATTTTTTACCCAACCTGTATACAAGGTACACGATAGTAGCTACAATCTCAGGGAATTAAGGGCGTGCCGGGTATTTGGCAGTAAGTGCATCGGTTTTAGTGCTACACTCAAAGGCAATACGTGATTATGCCGGAGTTCTTGCTAGTCCCGTAGTCCGCTGGTACTCAAAGGAATAGTGCAAGCCTTTGAGGTGGTCACCGAGCATTTCCAGACAAATAGGGGAAAACCAAGTTATTGTAATCTTAAAAGGAGATGCTTTATAAATGGTGAGGAAATTAACAAAACAAACTACCCAAATACTTAAGAGCGTTTATACCTTATCGCTTTTCATACAAACTTTCAAGTCGTTATTTTCCGAAATGACTGAACTGATTTAAATGAAACTTTATACGCATTATCAAGATACATAGATCTAAAAAGTTACTAAAAATATTATAAACGGTGAGGAAATTATCATACATGCAAACTACCCAAATACTTAAGAGCGTTTATACCTTATCGCTTTTCATACAAACTTTCAAGTCGTTATTTTCCGAAATGACTGAACCGATTTAAATGAAACTTTATACGCATAAGCAAGATACATAGATCTAAAAAGTTACTAAAAAATATTTTCAAAACGTATTTTAAAAAAGAGATAATTGGAATTTTCTGTTTCTATAGAAAATTTATAATCGGTCTAATTTAACTGTAACACTATTTTTCGAAAATGATTTTAGTAACTTTTTAGATCTGTGTTTTATTAAAAATTTCATTAAAATCAGTTCAGTCATTTCGGAAAATAACGACTTGAAAGTTTGTATGAAATGTCGTAAAGTGTAAACGCGTGTCATCTATCAACATACACTGGGCCGTCTAGTCAATTAGGGTGTGGCCACAATTAACGTCTCGAAAACGGCTTGAGCCAGTGAGAAAAAGTATTATATAATTATAAAGACGTCATTATGCCTTACTCACTCTTAAAGAGAGGAGGTCTGTGTCCAACTGTGGGAACGTTAACTAAATATTCTAATTATGTTGATATTGAGATTTGTAATATAAAGACTGCAGTTATTATTGTTTGTCATCTATGGAAGACTTGCAGCTAGCAAAACAGATTAAATATAGTACGTGAGACTGACAGCTGACAAGTCTTCACTTACAAAAAACAGAATGTTAAAATACGAGTTTGAAAAACACAGCGCAGCCCACAATAAAGAAAACATAGGGCAAAATCTAGGTGTACTACCAATACAGACAATTGCTTATACTTATACTTAAACACATGCAATACCTACACATCTATAATCCTAATTACTTACAAATTTAAGCCAAGGCTCAGGCACCTTTTGGCTGACACTTGCGGTGAATGATCTGGAATTCTATTCTTTAGTCGCCAAAATAGTGTGTTGTGGGTATTTCTAGTGAATTTAGAGGAATTGAGTAAGTATTGAGAGCAGCGGTGGTCCAGTGGTGGCAACATCAACTTACGAGCAGTAAGCCGTGGCTTCGAACTCAAGTAGGCGCATTACTTTGTGTAATTTACTTCATCACCGTTGCCCTCAAAAACGGTGAAAGAAAACATCGTGAGGAAACCAGCATGTCCTAGAACTAAAAATTCGAAGACATGTGACATCTACCAAACCGCACTGGGCCCGCGAGGTGGATTACAGCCCACTCCCTCTCATAGACAGGGGGCTTGTGTCCCAGCAGTGGGAACATTATAGGCTGATGATTAAGTAAGTATTACATTTTCATTCCTTGATTCCATGGGGTAGAACCTGTTTTTTGACAAATACTACTGACATTTTTTTTTCTCGTACCACCAAACAAGCCATGCGTTTCGATTTATTAATTTTACGCAATGGCTGAACTCTCATATTAAACTACCCGTCAGAAATGTATTAGAGCGTTATCCTCACCCTGCTAATTTATAGGTTGACAGACAGCCTGCCCAGGGGAGGCGGGCTATCCTGTTAGTCTGACGTCACACATTGTCAGCCAGGGGAGAAGTAATGGGGTTGTGATGGTGCGCTAAGGGACAGGGGACTACTGTATATCTATGGGGCAGGTAATGGATAGCTGGAATGTGCGGGGTGAAAAAAGATGTGGCTTTTTATGAAGGTATTTGGGGCGAAATTGATGGGAAGATTCCTTGAAAGAAAATTCCTTGAAAATCAAATCGAGACATTTATTCGCATAAGATAGGATTTACACATTAATTTTTGGTATGCGAAACCTGCATAATAATATTTTGGTAATACATAAAGTAATTGTTACCTATATTTAGGAACTGGTCTTGCTAAAATCGTTCAAATATATTCGACCATATAAAAGTAATTCGTCATCTGCCTAGCCTATTCCCAAACTATCTTGGGGTCAGCTTCCATTTTAACCGGATGCAGCTGAGTACCAGTATTTTACATGACTATCTGACCTCCACAACGCAGTAACTGGGTAATACAATAACCCTTGCTAAGACTGGATGTCAGACTTTTGGCTTCTAACTACTCGTAACGACTGTCAAAGATCTACAAATGACAGCTGGGACCAACGGTTTAACGTGCTTTCCGAGGCACGGAGGAAACTCGGTATGTAATTATGGTCACCCATCCACAGACCAACCTCGGCAAACACGGCTTAACCTTAAAGATCGAACCGTGCGGCATAACAGCACGGATCAACCGTGCTGTTATTATTTAGCCACGAGCTCCTCCATATGAGAGTAATTGGGAATAAAAAAAATCCTGACACACATGTAGTTATATAAAATTAAAAACCACCTCTTAAATTTTATTTCCATTAGTTTTCGACCAACCTTACTCCATCCACCAACTAACCCAACATCAAAATAAACTACAAAATATCAAAACCGAACGTTTTTCATCGCTCACAGTCGATAAACGATAGCTATCAAATTAAAAGCTATCAATCAAAGCCGACCGTTAGATCCGGTTCGTTCCGGTCGAAACCGGTCTTGACAGGCCCGGGCCGGTTCGATCCGGTAGATAAGCCTGATCTGAACTGTGACAACTCATACTTTGACGTTTTTATCTGGCTTGGGACTGTTGGAGAAATGTTTAATGTGTTAGTAAGAAATTGTTGTAATAGAAATCTTAAAAAAAAAACATGTTGTTATTTATTTTTTTTGTTTATGACTGGTGTTTAACATTAAGAAAAGAAAAAAAAAGAAAGAAAACATATTTAATTGGCACAAGCCACAAGCGCACAAAACAAAAAAAAATAGTTAAAACTTAAAAATAAACAGAAAAAAATAATAATATTGTGTGTCTCACGGCGGCACCCAAAAGGCCCAGCCATAAGACCATATAATTACTTTCTTTAATAACCTCAATATAGTAAATTACATTTTATTTGGTTTGATAATAATAATAAGATATTGATTTTTACCAGAAACGGGGGCAATCATCACCAGCCCCCAAGAAGTATCTCATGCAGTACTCCATCCGTTGCCTAACTGAAAATCTTCATACTTCTGGATCAAATGGTTCCAAAGATTGCATGCTTGCTTGGCGTTCCAGTTTCAATCAGCCTTAGAGTCAGGGTCGCTGCCCCAGTTCCTGACGACAGGCATTACCCACCTGCTCCATAAATCAGGTAGTATTGTGAAGCCCAAAAATTATAGACCAATCACTTGTTTCCCAACGGTCTACAAAGTAAACAACATCCATTTTGAGAGTTAAAATTAACCAACACATTCAGAGCAATTCCATCATGTCTCCCTCTCAGAATGGATGTAGGAACGGGTCCCGTGGTACTAAGGAGCTGCTCCTCATTGATATAGCCATTACCCAACAGGTTTGCCTCTCCCGAAAAGATCTGTCTACATGTTGGATAGACTATAAGAAGGCCTATGATTCGGTGCCTCATACATGGCTCATGAGGGTGCTGGAGTTGTATAAAGTAGATGCAACTCTGCGTACCTTCCTGATGTCATGTACGGGGCACTAGAGAACAGTCCTTCGCTATCCGATAAGGATCGAGCGTGGTATATTCCAAAAACATACAACGCATTGAAGACATTATTAGTGCTACTGTTTCCCTACTACTGATTAAAACCAACGTTATTATGGAGCGGCGACGTCATTTAAGCAGGGAAGAAATGCTCAGAGCCGTGGGAATGATAGAAGCTGGTTCCCGGCAACGTACTGTGGCTTTAGCTCTGAATACAAGTCAGAGTGTTATCAGTCGACTTTGGACACGTTACCGAAGCACTCGTACCGTGGCTGAGCGCCATGAAGGACGGTATCGCTGCACCACACGGAGACAAGACCGATACATTCAAATCTTAACTCGAAGAGCTCCAACAATAACCGCCATGATGTTAGCCGTGAGGCTTCATCACTCTTCAGGGAACTTAATTAGCGACCAAACAGTCAGAAACCGCTTGCATGAAGTGAACCTTCATTCCCGAAGACCGCTACGGGTACCACCTATAGCAATGCACAATCGTAGGATTCGATATCAATGGGCTCTTGAACACAGAAATTGGGCAGAAGAACAATGGCGTTTCGTGTGCTTTTCTGATGAGTCTCGTTTTGGTATGAGACCGGATACAAGACGTATACGACACTGGAGAACCCCTGGACGCCAACAGCGATTAAAATCCTGCCAGGAAGTCCATCCTTATAGTGGTGGAACCATCATGGTATGGGCGGGTATTTGGATCGGCGGAAGAACTGAGTTGATTTGGATCAGAGGCAACCTCAATGCTCAAATTTATGCTGAGACGATTGTATCAGACGTCATCGTTCCTCTACAAGTGCAAATCGGTCCCTTATTTCAGTTAATGCATGATAATGCACGACCGCACACCGCAAGAGTTGTAAGACAGACTCTCGCCGCAGCTAACATCAATGTCCTGCCCTGGCCTGCTCAGTCGCCAGACTTGAACCCGATTGAGCATGCATGGGATATGCTACAGAGAAGAGCTCTGCCGAATATGGAGGGTATCCAGTCGCAAGAAGACCTTTTTTTGTTGTTGCAACGAACATGGGCGGCCATTCCACAGCGTGATTTGGATGAACTCATTTTGAGTATGCCAAACCGATGTTCTTGTGTTGTTAGTGTTCGCGGTAGAAACACGGATTATTAATTGTTTAAGTTACCCAATAAAATTTTAAAGAAAACTGTTATTTCAGTCTTTTTTTCGAACTTTAATGTTAGTGGTTCAAATGTCAAAAATCCCTTTATTAGAAAATGGCAAATTTCTTTATTAATGCAAAGGTGACTTGGTTTATCGTTACTGTGACAAACGAAAACACTTTATTTGATGAATCCTTAAAGAAAATTTTAATTAATATCAATCAGGAGAAAAGTTATTGCAAAAATATATGTTGATCCCTAGACACTTTTGATGTGTGTATATTACTAGCGTATAGTTCTATACGCCGAACCAAAGGTTTGCTTCATTTTGGTAAGAGTTAGAACTAAAGTTCGCTGCAGCGCTAAAACAGTAGTTATGTCATCTAACCAAACTATTAAAACATGCAGCGTTAGATCGCATGGAGGGAATAGTTTTCTCGCAACCAAAACGCCATAAGCGTCAGGAATTTCATGGCGCTTACGCGTTTCGTTTAACGTAGTGTAACTGCAAGTCGTATGTTGTATTGCAAAATGGCGGCGCCCGGCAACCCGATTCTCGTGAGCATTGTAAATCGCGAAAAACTTTAAATCAGAGTTTTAAACGTTTAAATGTCTACTAACCGATGAAATTTTAAACCATCACTTTTTTTATGTTCTGGAGTGTTAACGGCAGTCTTTAAGTATACAACCAAGCATTTTGATGTTGTTATTTATGCGAGCCAAACACGACATGTCTCTGCGGGCGTTGGATACTCACTGGATAGTTGCAGTACAGCTCACCGCAAAGCGTGGCGCAAAATCATGCAACGCGTTGTCTACTCTATACGTAGTAGTAATACCTCAGTGGTTTTGTCTGGCCTTGAAGCCTCTCATCACACTGCTAGAGGGAACAAAAGGGTTCTTTGCCATGGTTTGCCCCGATGTTATGTTTCTATTCGACAATACAGGAAACTCGTCATGGTTAATACCTGGTGGCCTACCATGACGTCTTAAAACAGTATTATTTTACTCCTTTTCTAGTGTGCGAAAGAGATGGTGCTAGATATCCTGTATAGCTCCGTCTCTTTCCCTCACTAGAATAAGAGTTAAATAATACTGCTTTATGACGTGATGGAAGGCCAGCTGATCTTCATTCCTTCACTATTAAAAGTCAATATTGTTTACATATACACGAATCATAAAGTCATCCCCTGTGATATTCATAGCCTTGTTCCCAACACCATATTTTATGGACGTATCCATAGTCTGGATGTTTTCGATGTGCTGCTATCAATCTGCCTCGTCCACCAGTGGTGGTCATCCATCATGATTAGCTGGATCGTCCATGCGTCCGTTATACCCAGATTTTTTCGCGTTGCCAGCTTTTAAAATCAATTTTGTTCGCTTATGGTGTAGTTGGTGGGTGTCAGTGTTTGAAATGTAGGTCAGTCGGTGTTGTGGCTGGTTATTGAGATTGCGGTTTCAATGAAAACTATTTATGGCACGCTTAGCATGACCACTGTAGAAACCAGTTTTGTCTACGGAAGAATCGACATATTGACGACACGGTTGGCGCAGTGGCTGAGCGATCGACTGCTGCGCTGTGTGTCGCGGGTTCGATCCCCGCACGGAACAAATATTTGTATGGCCTACAGATAGTTATTTCGGGTCTGGCTATTTGTGTATGTGAGTTTAAATGTTTGTAAACGCAGCCACGATACAGGAGAAATTCCTAGTGTGGGGCAACGTTTTTTTAAAGAAAGATAATGACAGATAGACAATGACATAGCCCGTTTCTACGTCAGTTATGCTACGCGTGCTGAAAAGCTTTTTCGAAAGGTTGTTAAAAGAGTTTTTCAGTTAGTCCCTATTTATTATGACTAGTTGGTGTAGTGGTCACAAGCGCGACTGCTGAGCACACGGTGCTGGGTTATATGTATTCCCTGGTTGGGCAAAGTGTTATTGGCTTTTGAAATCAGAGATTTTTCAGTAGCAGTCACGGAGTCAGGATTTGTGCCGGTTGACGACAATGTTCTTCCATAACCCGAAGAACCGATAACTGTTGGGGTAGACGAGTTCTTGAGTCGAGACCACGGATCGGTAAACGTAGCGTAGGACGTCCTCAGACTCGGTGGAGCGATGATCTTCGCAAGGCGGCTGGCAAGAGCTGGATGAGAGTGGCCGAGGATCGTGCTCAGTGGCGTGTCATGGGAGAGGCCTATGTTCAGCAGTCGACGAATACAGACTGATGATGATGATGATGATGACAATGAGGTCGCCTTCTATTACATAGGACTTAAACATAACTGGCGAAATGTGGGTGTACTATTAGGCCGCTTTCACATTAGGACGTTAGCAGCGCGACAGTAGCGCGGCAGAAGCACATGCCTTTACATTATAAGAACAGCCGCGCGTCAGCAGCGCGGCTGTTCTTATAATGTCGCTGCCGCGCCGCAGTTTACATCAGTGTGGCGCACTTCATTTCAAAACTTACGGGAATCATTTTGTATCTCCCGAAGGAAAAGTACCGTGGCAGAATAACATGATATAATTAGTTACCTAAATAAAATTATAAGAGATACCTGCTGCATTTTTTTCGGACCTACTTTTATTTTCGATATCAGGAATGAACAATGCACATAATTCTTGCCAGTTTTTCTACTTTAGGGTCCCGGGCTTCTTGAGTCCCACAAAACAGGACGCATTTGAATTTCAATAATAAATCGTTCGGTATCAAACTCGCTCATTGTGCAGTCTATAATCATGTGCGCTTGCAACACTGGCTCATCGCCGACAGAGAACACGCGGCGGCAGCGCGACACCCGCGCTTCTGTTTAAAATATGAAATTCTGACAGCGCGCCAGTCACGCATTTGTCGCGCGACGGACGCGCTGCTAAAGTCGCCTAAATGTGAAAGCGGTCTTAGGCACACCTCTGAAAACCCTTTCTGGGAATACAGGCGTGTTGTGATGGTATAAATAATTAAGAGAACACTTTTCCTTAGCGTGTCTGGATGTTTTCGATGTGATGAAGAAAACACTGTTTCGCAAAGATTAATAAAAACCCATAAGTAGTTTTTTTGCGAAAGTGCTGTTTTCTTATTCCTTTTTTAGGGTTCCGATATCAACAAGGAACCCTTATAGTTTCGCCATGTCCGTCTGTCTGTCTGTCCGCGGTTTAGCTCAAAAACTGTTGATACTAGAAAGTTGTAATTTGGCATGAGTATACACTTTAATGACGCAGGAAAAGTGTTAAAATAAAATTTTGAAAAAAACCACGTTCGTGACTTATCAAGCTTCAAAGTACCAATTTTCGTTAGAGTCAAGTGTCCCCCCCCTCTACCAACTAAACGGTTGTATTTAGAAATTCAAATGTCACGGCAGTAGTGCCTATACAGGGTGTAACGGAAAGGGTATATACATTTTTTTTTTTTTTTTTTTTTTTTTTTTTATTATTCAAAGAAACAGTTTTATACTTATTGACTAATCGTAAACATACCACACAAACCATCGTGGGTTTAACAGTGGTATGCCAGACCCGGCAACTCGGTGCCACAACATATTTATTCAATACATACTTAGGTATAGGAAATATATATAGGTACTAAATAGACACTTTCTATATTGATCCGCAATCCAGAAAGTATCTTTTTAGCACCTTCGAGCAATTTTTCACATTTATTGTATTACAGATTTCTGGCGGTAATTCATTCATAATAGAAGGTAGCATGCATTCCCACGTCCTTGCTCCATAGACATTATTCGATTTAGGTATCTTAAAAGTGGGTAGGTATGACAGACGACGCAACGACTTTAACCGTTCATATTTTTGAATTGTGCCTAGATTGTGGCAGTTCTCCTTTAAAAAGAGTATACGCACCTTTTTGAAGACATTTACAATTTCACAGTACTTAAATAGACCCGCGTCATTATCTTTGAAATCGTGTTTTATTCTTCTGGGTACAATAGTTTTTAAAATACGTAACTGTAACTTGTAAATGTCGTCGATGTAAGTCTTATATGTGCACCCGTAGGTACTTAGGCCGTAGTCAATAACGGAATCAGCCAGTGCCAAGTACAATGTTCTGAGCGTTTTATATGGAAGTTTATATTTAAGTATCGATAATTTTGATAGTACAGATCTAAGTTTATTACATACGTGATCAATGTGCGGCCGCCAGTGGAAATTACTATCTATTATCAGGCCAAGGTACATGTGGTGAGTCACCAACTCCAATGTCTGGCAACCACACGTTTTGAGCGAACGGTGTAAACACAGATGCTCATGGGCAACGACAAAAGGCACACAGGACGTTGTCAGGCAAGGTGAGCGTATATGCAGAAGTTTGGTTTTTTTTGCATTAATAACAAGACCAGCGTCATGGGCCCACTTACATAGGAGGTCGAAGTTACCTTGCATCACTCTCTGTGCCTCACACATGTTCCTATGTGCAGTAACCAAACATGTATCGTCAGCAAATTGGTACACGGAGCCTTCTGTGAAGATGTTACACATATCATTCACGTACAGTAGGTATTCGGTCGGCCCGATAATCGAACCTTGTGCTGTGCCTTTATCGGTCGGAATCATGCTACTTAACGAGCCTGCGACACTCACCGACGTGAAGCGGTTTTTGTGGTAGTTTTTGAACCATTCTAGAAATGGACCCCGTATACCACTTTGCTGTAATTTATTAAATAGCGTCTTATAATCTAAACAATCAAAAGCTTTGCTGAAGTCAATGAGGACAACAAGTACATGTTTACGATCGTTAAGGCACTTGTTGACCTCATTACTAAACTTAGACAATAATTGCGAGGTATTTTTGTTTTTTTGAAAGCCGTATTGATTCTCATTAATCACCTTATTATTTGTCAAGAATTTGTTAATTTCTATTCTGAGATACCTCTCAATTATCTTATCAATACATGATAAGATAGTAATTGGCCTGTAGTTATTAACATCTGTGTACGAACCCTTCTTATGGATAGGTCTCACTATTCCAACCTTCAGTTGATCGGGGTACAAGGACGTTGCAATGCATGTGTTAATTAGATGAGTTATAACCAGGGACCGTACAACCCCGTTTAAGAGTTAAGCCTTTCGAAGGGGTAAGCAGTTTATGAGGTAACCCCTTGAATGGGTTCTATGCTTTAAAGCCAGTGAAAGCGTTACACATCAATATGGATAACCCATTGAATGGGTTCTATGCTTGAAACCCAGTGAAAGCGTTACACATCAATATGGATAACCCATTGAATGGGTTCTATGCTTGAAACCCAGTAAAAGGATTACACCATCATTATGATAACCCATTGAATGGATTTTAAACTTGAAACCCAGTGAATGGGTTACCCACTGATTATGATAACCTTTATAATATAAGGGTTTTGTTCGGGTTACTATATGGTTATTCAACAACTTGTGCGAAGTAAGTGGTGGAGCATCTTGCCTTCACTAGATATCGTAGGCTTGTAGACGAAACACGTGCTACCTATTAATATTTAGATGCCTATATAGTAGGGTGTGTGTCCTGAGTTTCTGACAATATTGTTGTTTTGTGAGTTATCATAGGCAATGGGTAAGTAAGAATTTTGACAATATTTATGTGAATAAAAGACTTCGAACTTTTTTATATGGAGCTTGGCATACCTAAAATTGCAAGTACCTAAAATGACGTGTTTTGACGTGCACAATGCAATGCTCTAAGGTGTACACATACGCCAATCGACAGAGAAAACAACAAATACTCTTTGACAAAATGTCGTAAATGATATTCTTATTGAAATATTTTACTTTGAATAGAGATCAGACGGGATAATGTTGCGTCTGGAAAGGGTTCAGAAACGTTTTGTGTGGCATCTAGCCTTCAGTGAAGGGAAATCCAAGCGTCTGCCCTCTTATAAAGTCCGTCTATGCCATTTTAAGATGCAGTCGTTGTCTATGCGTAGAGAAATAAACGATGTTTTGTTTCTTTACAAACTGTTGCGCAATAAGATCGACAGCCCTGGCTTACTGAAGCTTATTAGATTCCGTGCGCCTTCTAGATATCCTAGGAATAAGATAACACCCCTGTGTCCGCCACTTCGAAAGTCTGTGCTTGGTGCGAATTCTCCGATACCTAGATTGTGTAAGATCCTTAATGATCAAAGTGACTTAGTAGATGTACATCATGATAGCATAAATAAATTCCTACGAGTTTTTGTATATAATTCAATGGCAATTTAATTTAATTTTAATTTAATTTTAAATTTAATTTTAATTTAATTTTATTTTTTTTCACCCGTTTTCGATTTCTTAGTTTATTCTTTGGGTTTTTAAAATCTTTTAATTGTAGTTTATTATCAATTTAAGGTCGTTATATTTATTCATAATCCAATCAATCAATCACAATTGAATCAATTATAATTTTATTCAGTAATTTTACATCCCAATGTCTTTTTCTTTATTATGTTGTATACAGTACCTATTGAATGAATGACTTGATAGTTTTTCTTTATTATTGTTTTAATTTATTTTTTGTATGTATAAGTTCTAATGGCAATAATATATAAATATGTTATGTTAAACCGTTTTTGTGCATGTGGTGTTAACCTGTAATTAATTGTTGCACTTGTAAATGTTACTCTAGTCATTAAGTCTGAAATGTACATCGTGTAAACAATTGTTGGTTAACCTTAATAAATAAATAATATAATGCCTTGGAAGGTGGGTAGGCCTTTGGTGTGGGATGCAACATGTGTCGACACCCTTGCGCCATCCCATCTTCTTAGCACGGCGGGCTGTGCTGGGGCGGCTGCTGCTGGTGCAGAACACCTCAAACGGCGCAAATACAACAACCTTATTGGAAACTATATACCTATTTGAGCCGTTTGGGGTTGAAACATTAGGATCATGGGGTCCGAGTGCTCATTGAGTTTTTCGAGATGTAAGCAAACGGTTGGTTGACTCTTCACGTGACCAGAGGACTGGGCTTTACTTCGGCCAGAGAATCAGCATTGCCATCCAACGTGGCAATGCTGCCAGCGTTCTGGACACTTTTCACGTTGACAGTGATGTGGACGAATTTTTAGACGCCCAATGACTACTGCCTCTTTTCATGTACGCGTTCGTAGTTTTTTATTTTATTATTATTTAAGTGTATATATAGGTAGTTATGTTAATTAAGTATGTTAGACTTTGAATATTTGTAAAATAAAATCATATACATACCGTGTTCATTTAAGTTGCAATCAGGTAGAAAATGATTATAAACAGTAAATAGTACTTGTCGTTAATGGTAATATAACCTTTTTTTTTTTACGGGGGGAAACCTTCATAAGGTGCCTGGACTTTTGGAGAAAAGACCAGGGAGTGTGGGATATTTACCTCACTAAAACCACCCCGGTTATAAATTGTATAAGACCTAGCTACTTTCCGAGACATTTCGTATTGAAAGACTTTTAAAAATGTTATTTTTGGCATTTTTTAATAAATGAAATCTAAATGGGTACTACTTTTTATATTAAAAAACGGTTTAAACATTGATGTGTTCAAAATAAATGGAGTCTCAACCACGCAAGGCGTAAGTATGTCTTTTTCTTTGCAAGTGTTCAGCAGTTTGACTCTTCGACATTTGAACAGGCCGCGTGTCCTAGCCATATGTGTGTGTGTGTATGTCGCATGTACCTAGCCAAAATAAATGTTTAGGAGTACTATTAAATATTTATACTGTGATTCTTCACATTAGGCCGGCGTAAAATTTTTACAATCTTTCTAGCTAGTTCCAGGCAAATTTGTACTTCTATATTGCGTGCAATAGCATCTTTGACAACAAGTTGTAATGTATGTGCCGCACAGAGCATAGCACGCGGCTTGAATGATTCACTAGCCATCGTATTAAGAAGGCTGTCGACGTCCAGATCTAAGTGTATATGACTACCGGAGACCTGCTCATTGTCTCCCTCATCACCTTCGTTTTCGTCATCAGAGTCATTAGAGGTATCAACATTTATTTCGTCTGTTGATGTGGAACAATATTCAGTCAGCAACTTCGTCATTTTTTTAAAATTACTGCCGTTGTCTGTTGTAATCGAATAAATTTGAGCCGTTGAGATCTTAAAATCATCTAAAACTTTGTCCTTTATGTAATCTCCTGTTTGTCTCTCTAAGACTTCCAAGACAGCTAAATTTCTGACTCTTATTCTACCTTCTTTTATGTATTGCAAATTAATACCTAAAAAATTTCTACCTAAATATGTTGCTGAATCCAGTTTTAAACTTATTAAAATATTTCTCACTTCTGATGCAATCGTTAATCTTATCTGGTGGGCTTTTTCTGGTATCATTCGCCTTATTGAGTTTATATTTATCTGTTTGGTCTGAGCATTAGATGGAACAGCTATATTAATTATGTCTTGGAACGCTTTGTCTTCTATCAATGTAAATGGTCTTCCATGTATTGTTACTAGTTTGACACAATTCTGTTTTACTTTATCTGTCGTTAAAATATCTCGAGACGTGCTTGGTTGAGGCTGAATGTTTTCTTTATTAATATTAGTAATGACTAGGTATTCTTCAGAATGCTTTATTGATATATGATTCTTTAAATTGGTCGTATGCTTTCCCTGGAAAAAAGGTAGAAATTTCAATAGATATTACAATCCAATCGGCACTATGGTCTTCATGTATATGAAAGGGGTTGGCCAGCATAAGAGATCCATAGCCGTGCATTTGGAAGTCGCCAGAAAGGGACCATCAGGATGGCGAATGCATGTTCCGCCGAATAGACATCATCAAGGTCATTAGATGTTATCCTCCTGTACCAGCTACCCCTACCAAAATAGGTAAAAAAATTGTCCGCTTCTTAAGCCTCGTTTCTGGAGACGCGGCGGGGCGTCGGGCGGTGTCCACGATGTTGCACGCGGCGGATCCAGTGGGCTTAGTGTGAGGAGGTGAAGGTAGGGTAGGGTCGGTAGGGTAGGGTAGGGTTGGGTAGGTAGTGTAGGGTAGGTATGGTAGGGTAGGGTAGGGCTGGTAGGGAAGTGTAGGTAGGATAGGGTAGGGCAGGTAGAGTAGGGTAGGTAGTGTATGGTAGGTAGGGTAGGGTAGAGTAGGGCTTGCAGCTTTTCAATAAGCATAACCTAAATTTCTTAACCTTTCAACTGTATATATTTTATTTATTACACCTAGTAAACTTCACGAATGCCACTCTTTTCTTAAACAATCTCTTCCCGCCGCCGCGCGCCGTCCGCTCCCGATTCTGGGGGTCTACTCCCTAAGCACGAAATCCGAAGTTTCGGCCTTTGTTACGGGCGTTTCCCACACCGTATCACCTACGGACGCATGCTTCGTTAGAGGTTCGTACATAGAAATATAAAGTACAGGAGAAGTGGCAAAGGGGCGTGTCTGTGTCCGCTCGACATGATCACAGCAAGCATGTCATAGGCAAATGGCCGTCTCCGCGAACTAGTGCGTTTTCGATCGTGATCGTGATAAGTTACAAGAATGCCGTGTTGTTTAGTGGTTTCTTGTAAAAACCGAAGCATAAACCAAAACTTTGTGTATCATGGAATAACTTACCATATACAAGTAGAAGTATTTTACTATATTTGTTTTTAAAATCATGAAAAACAACAAATCGTAAAATATTTCTTGATTCTACCATGTTAATTTTATTTCCAAATAACATAGCGATTGTACCATTTTTGCAATAAATACATTGCTCTGTAACCACTATCTAAGTTTGTCACTAAGTGACTGGACCAAGCAATGTAAAAATCACAAAACCATACTTTATTAAGCAGATGCGTCGCGTAGTACGGCCGCTGCTTCTTGAGACGAGTTAGTGACGTGCTTATGCAAAGCCACTAACGTAGGCTATCGACAACAATGTCGATTGACGGATGAAATATTGCTATTATAGTTTATAACTAGGTATGTTTATAACTGGTGTTTACTCACTAACCTGGGGGTCTACTCCCTAAGCACGAAGTCCGTAGTTTCGGCCTTCGTTACGGGCTTTTCCTACTCCGTATCACATACGGACGCATGATTAGTTCGGACCCGAACTACTAATGAATGAAAACATAATTTGACAGTTGTAACTAATCCCGATGTGTTTTCAACCGTCCAAAAAATTGAATCATTACGGAGTAGGGTTCACTCCGAAGTTCCGGAGTACTTTCGGACGGGCCCGTAACTTCGCTGACGGAGTTAGGGAGTAGACCCCCTGCAGTGAGTAAACACCATAGCAGGGTTCAACATTATCTACTGTTCAATACGCTATGACAGCCTAAACCAACGTAATTGGATTTTTGATTGTTTTTTTTTTATGATTTACTTAATAATATTAATTTTTTAGCTTCATATTGTTTATTTTTATTATAAAGTTTTTTATTTTCAAGAGACCAATTTTTTTTTTGTACGTTATAAATGGAAGAATCGATAACTTTTCGATTTAGTCAATAACTAGCGTATTATGTAAAATAAATTGCTTTTGCACAGCATAACGATAGCGACCGATGTTTTTGTGTGAGTAAGTTGTGCGGTGCATGGAAAATACACGCTGTGTTTAATGGGATAAAGTTTATAATTGATTGTGTAGTACGTTCTGATTTAAGAGATGCGGGTGTGTGCGTGACTGCGTATCTATTGCTTTTACTGAACTGCATGTGTAGTAGTTGCCGTGTGGTAGGGGCAAACTGGAGACACAGGTTTCCGATACATTTTCGTTTACCGGGCATATCTCCTTGTTTATTATATCTATGGGTTCGAACTAAGAATTAAAAATGAATGACAACACCATTTGATAGTTGTCTCCTGTCCCTCTCGAGGTATTTTTAACCGTCCGAAAAATTGAACTTGATACTTGTTTTTAAATGGATCTACGAAGTCGGATAATTTTCGGACGGGCCCGTTTCTTCGTTGTCGGAGTTAGAGAGTGGAAGTAGGCCCCCTGATTCCCGCCACCGTGTTTGACGTCGCGTTCAACGCTACATGCTAGAGGTTCAGCCGCGGGACACCACCACTCTTGCTTGACGCCCCGCGCCTTCATAAACAACATCGCATAATGCCATATTATGTTTGTGTTTGCGCGTGTGATAACGGCCGCTGCACGCGCCGCTTCTCCGTGAACTCAAAATGTCTAACATGCCTCGAGACGCCAAGCTGCATGTTCCGCGCGACGCTCTACGTCTCTAGAAACGAGGCTTTATAAACTTTGCCTCTGTCTCTGTACTGCTAACCATAACTCGGTTGTACCTATCAGATGCACTGAGACGTACCATCATACCTACTTGCCAATTTTCTAACCTGCTTCATTATTCGAATGTTCTTTTCCGACTTCATTAAATTACCTACCTACGGCCTATCTTAATGGTAAATCTACCATACAATTGATATTTCGAATTTAGATTGATAAATTATTTAACATACTTAGTTACCTATTGTAAGGTTTTAAAGTGAAGGCAAATTATAACAAATAATTGTAGATATCACCTTACCTTTAAGAAATGTCCACATAAATTACATTTACTTTTATTATTTTATGCATCATAAGAATAATAACGATGTACAGCATCTCGTTTCGGTTTAGGCATTTTTAAAATACAAATTGTTCAAAATTCACAAATTCAAAGGCACTGAGCACTGAGAACAACGCGAAAGACGACCGGATAAAAAAATCAAACGGCACAAATGACAACAAATTATAAACAAGTAAGTACCTACAGACATGAAAAAATCATAATAGTAATTTCGATATCTGGTTTGCAAAGCTAATATGAACATGCAGTAATGATCATAGATCCCTGTTTACAAGTCGTTAGGTAACTAGCCACAAAGGCCACTTGACGCCTGCTATGCCATTTTGCAACCTATGCCCATCGTCGAGAGATCATATTACATTGCTCCAGTCGGAATAATACGCTGTTATTATTTTATACTGTCTTCATACCTACCATACATGAAAAAGAAAGAAATATCGTTGAAAGTGTAACCCTTATAAACGGCTTTAATTAAGCCCTTTCGAAAGGGTTACCAATATCGTATGGGTTTTTGATTAAGACTTTCGAAAGGGTTACCCATATCGTATGGGTTTTTGATTAAGACTTTCAAAAGGGTTACCCATATCGTATGGGTTTTTGATTAAGCCTTTCAAAAGGGTTACCCATATCGTATGAGTTTTTGATTAAGCCTTTCGAAAGAGTTACCCATATCGTATGAGTTTTTGATTAACTGCTTATAAAAACCCAATCGAAAACCCTTTCAATGGGTAACCAGAATGGTCCCTGGTTATAACGGGAGTAATTTCTTTATATATGTATTTTAAGTCTTTGACTCGTATGCCATTAAAACCTGGGCATTTTTTTTCGTTTAAGTGTTTTATTATAGAGGATACAACGTCCTCTTTGGCCTTCTGCAATCTCATTGAAGAGCTACAATTATAAATGTATGAATTAACCTCCAGAATTGGTGTGTTACACTGAAATTTGCAAGTATTGTTTACATTATCTCTGAATTCGGTGGCAAACTTATTAGATACAATGTTTGGCAAAAGTTTAAAGTGTCTTATAATTATATCATCTATAGAATTATTTATTTTTCCACATAAGTTATTAATAATTTCCCAAACTTTTTTAGAATTTTGAAAATTGGATTTTACCTCCTTCAGAAAATAGTTATTTTTAACATTATTAATATGTTTATTTGTTTTATTTCTATATTTATTGTACAATAGCCTATTACAAGGGTGTGCTACAGACCATCAAACTGAACATGTTTCTCATCATAAAACATGTTTTTCAGCAAAAAAAATATCTGCTGCCCCATAGAAAATTACAATACCTATTCGACCCAAATGTATAGGAAGCTGTAATTTTTTTTGGCTGTAAAAAAAATGTTATGTTGAGAAACATGTTCAGTTTGATGGTCTGTAGCACACCCTTAAGGATGTATATACCCTTTCCGTTACACCCTGTATATAACGAAGTTTAAAGGAAAACTATCACACTTAAGTGGGCTTTCCGAGTTTACGAGCAATAGTCGATCAATTGTATTTGACTCGAAAATTTCGGACAACTCCATAGAAATGTCGATAGATGGCGCTAAGTGTCAGTTGTACTCAAAACGAGTCTCATTTGCAGATCATATATGGCGGTTTTTATAAATATTGACACGGAACCCTTTGTGTGCGAGTCCGACTCGCACTTGGCCGATTTTCTTATTTAGTTATTTTTTAATTTTCTTACTTAATTATTTAGTTTGACTACTGCTGTAAGTGAAAGCTTCTAAAACTTTGCTAGCCATCTTTAGATAGTATTTTATTTATTTAACACATTGAATCGTTTTAATGTGTACACTCTTATTTCATTAACTAATTCTGTAGTACACCGTGTTGCAGTCCCACAGCCCGTGTCGCTGTACGTGACGTCACGATTACGTAACACAAGCTCCCCCGGGCCGGCTGTCTGTCGCCCCACCAATTAGTCGCCGTGAGGATATATCGTGGAGGAAGTACTGCTTAATTTCTTTAACATCTCTTGATAATTAATTCAAATATAATACAGGATGTTGTTTTATGTAGGCCTATATAAATAAAATATTTTGATTTTGAATCATTAAAATCATCAAAACAACCCTCGTAATTCACTTAACTTACTCTTTAAAGCCCGTCTGGCTTTAAAGAGTTTTAGCTTTAAAGACCTAAAAATTGCATTAAAAAAAACGTAAGACAATCTGGTGCTTTCAATTGGAAAAGAGTTAGACTGAGGTGGCTACTATGGACGGTGGGTAATAGGCTAGCTCACCATCCGTATGTCTCATGGCGACAGGCCGTGTCGACGGCGCGTTCGTGTTCCACGCGCGCCTCAAGGAGATGTCAGCAAATCGGAAGGGGTCCGAGAGGGCCGATGCCTGCCGGGGCTGCGGGTTGTTCGAAAGAGATACCGTGGCCCTGGAACACAAAGGGCTAAGAAGGAACATGG
Source organism: Cerastis leucographa (assembly GCA_963082945.1). Classification (NCBI taxonomy): domain Eukaryota; kingdom Metazoa; phylum Arthropoda; class Insecta; order Lepidoptera; family Noctuidae; genus Cerastis; species Cerastis leucographa. The sequence continues at coordinate 3,030,201 of OY720366.1, forward strand.
ACCCATCCATGTTTTAGTCAATACAAATCTCACACTCCTTTCCGTACCACCCAGAGCCAGGGAATCATTTGATGAATTCCTTTAAAAAAAACCTTACGATAAGTTTTTAGTTAGTACTACCAAGTCCCATGAAGTGGGAGCCGAGCCTAGTCAAAGTCAAAGTCAAAGCATTTATTTCAATTAGACCATTACAGGCACTTTTGAAAGTCAAAAAAAAAAACAAAATAAAACGCGAAGCTACAGTCCCAGTCACACGGCATAATAACTTATGAAAGTACTGTAGTTGCCCATTCCGTAGCGTAGATCTCTATGGAGAAGAACGGGCAAGAAACTCCATGGACACTCTTTTAAATCAAAATATGTTACAAAATCTTGGTTACATCATTTATGTTAAGAATTACAAATATGTGAGAACGATGTAGAAATACGGGCAAGTTAAGAGCGTCCAGAGTAAAAGATTAAATTAGTAATTAAAAATAAAGTAATTAAAATAAACCGTGGCATCTAAGAGATGACCAGTCACAACTGACAGCGCCCGTTCACGAACATGACGCATGTATCAGCCATCATTCAACTCAACCATTTTGAAGGGAACTAAAACTAAACTAGTCTCCGGATATTCCCGGGAACAGACAAAATTTTGAAAAAAATACACTTCGCTTCACACAAGGATCATAAGTCATTGTTAGCCGTCACGTTTACTGACAGTAGAAACTTAATGCAAATACAATGTAAGTTAAACGACATACAACCAAGATCGGAATGCATGCCGCTAGTCTGTGCCCTGATCATAATCTGGATCGGTTTCTTGTAGGCTAGCGTGCTCCACCACAGGCCACATCATCACTTCACTTCAGGCTGCCAAACGCAAGCCTCATCATCTGCCTAGCCTTTTTCCAACTACGTTGGCGTCGGCTTCCAGTCTAACCGGATGCAGCTGAATACCAGTATTTTACAAGTAGTGACTTCCTATCTTACCTCTACAACTCAGTCAGTACTTGGTAATACGATACGCCTTGGTAAGACTGCTTATCAGACTTACGTGTTACTGACTACCTGTAACGACTGTCAAAGCCAAACGCAAGCCCATTTAGTATAAAAAAATACCGGAAAAGTGCGAGTCGGACTCGCCCACCGAGGGTTCTGTACAAATTCATTTTTGTAGGGCGCGTTAATTAAATCATAAAAAAGTAAGGACTATATTTTTTTTTATGATTTAATTACAAATATAATATTTTCCGATATTTTCCTGTACTTGTAGTATAGGAAGATATTAATTGCCAAAATTCATAGTTCTAGGTCAACGGGAAGTACCTTGAAAAGAAGTATTTTGATTCCCTGTACTGTGAAAAGAAGTATTTTGATACCCTGTAGGAACTGTAGATTTGAGGTTTTAATTTCAACTCGATACCTCCACGCATTCCCGAGATAAAGGGCCTTCACAGACAGACCGACAAGAAAGTGATCGTATATGGTTCCGTTTTTTCCTTTTGAGGTACGGAACCCTAAAAAGAAAACACACTGAGTTTCTCCCTGCATAGCCTACATCAATTTTCAAAAACTAACATTTGCAATAGATAGATTACTATCTGACCTACAAAACCTTCAGGGAATAACAGTTTTGTTGTACTCTGTATGCGATTGAAATTCCACAAAAAAAAAAAAAAACCGTAGTACGGTGGTACGCTGAACGACCAATCAAGCAATTGAAACCAAAATAAACTCATCTTTAATTTTACAAGAAGCTACTACAAAAAGAGTTCTAGTTATACTGGAATTCGACCGTTTGATGTGTGGCCTGTGTACATAGGTTCGGTTGGAATAGATCTAGTCTCAAGGGTAGGTTGTCTGTCGCTATAGCAATTAGCTTGGGTTTAGAGCGTGAGCATAGTCCTCTGCTAGCTGTGTTAGAATGCTGTTTTGTTAGTGATTTTAAAGACTGTTTAACCATTATTAAAGGGAAACTTGAAATGCGACTTCAAACAAGGTAAAATCAACCTTTTCCCATTAAAATAAAGTTGGTTTTGGAATGATTGTTGATCTTGTTTTGTTTTTGAAAGTTCCACGTTCAAATTCTCTTCTTTCTTTTACTTTATATTTTGTCATAGGTTTTTATTATTCTATCCATACTAATATACTAATATACTTATATACTAATATTATAAATGCGAAAGTCACTCTGTTTGTTTATTTGTATGTTTGTTTGTTACCTTTTCACGACTAAACGGCTGATCGGATCTTAATGAAATTCGGCAAGAAGATAGATTTCAACCTGGAGAAGGACATAGGCTATATATCATCACGCTACGACCAATAGGAGCGGAGCAGCAATGAAAAATGTTGCTCAAACGGGGAAAATGTGACGCAGACGAAGTTGCGCGGGACAGCTAGTTTTCTATATGTACTAAAAAAATGATGTATCACTTCTGCCAGCCTTCCTACGACGGTAATTTTTTTTTTGTTATTTAAACTGGTTAAATTATTAGAAAATCTAAACAGACCCTTTACGAAGTTAACCAAGCATTCTGTACATTAAACTAAGTATGTAACTCTACGCTAAAATGATTGCTGGGAAAAGGCTTTATTTTGGTGTTTTGTTTTTTTGTAAGGTAGGAAACAATGTAACGCACTCAAAACATTATGCTGATGGATGCACTAAATAGTAGGTACAGGGGTCATGGAGGTATATGTATAAAGTAAAGTTTAAACCTTAAAAATTAAAAGTATTATAAAAAAACTTGTGAAATATAAAAAAAACTTGCAACAGCTTTTCTTTTTCTTACGTATGGTAAATCCTCAATAAATTGACTTGCACTGACTAAAACCCAGGGCCACGGTATCTCTTTCGAACAGTCCCGCAGCCCTGGCATCGGCCCTCTCGGTCCGGTCCGGTCCTCCTTCCAATTTGCTGACATCTCCTTGAGGCTCGCGTGGAACACGAACGCGCCGTCGACACAGCCTATCGTCGTAAGACGGACGGACGGTAAGCTAGCCCATTACTCACCGCCCACAGGCCCGCGAGTTGCTAGAGCCTGGACTTAGGTTTAGAAGCATGGAACTTTGCTCAAGAATTATTTTTATAAGGCAGATGAGCAGGAAGAAAAAATCTAGCATCGCATTAAAAGATGAAATAGAAAGAAAAAAGGTTCGTCATTTTTACCGACGGAAAATCCCAAAGGCACCATGGCTTGTTATTGTAACTGTCAGGACACAATTATTAAACAGACATAATCACTCCAAATTTACCAAATCTATTTAAAACCATGACACACGCCCGTCTCTCCTGGGTCACGTGGACAGTATTATGTCAAATGGAATCAGTGGAACAAGGTAGACACCGTCCCTTGGGAGACATGCCTGTCAAACTAAGAATTAAACCATCCTTCCGTGTATTGAGATACAAGCAGTTGGGTCCTTCTTTGATTTTGTGTCCTGAAGAAATATTCATATATATATTACAGGGTGTAACGGAAAGGGAGTACAGGTGCATACTTAAGGGTGTACTACAGACCATCAAACTGATGATCGATGATCGGACAAACATCGTAATAGCGAAAAAAATATCAGCTGCCCCATACATTTGGGTCGAATAGATATAGAAATTTTGTATGGGGCAGCAGATAATTTTTTCGCTATTATGATGTTTGTCCGATGGAAAAACATGTTCAGTTTGATGGCCCTTAAGTATGATACCCTTTCCGTGACATCCAGTATAGAGTAAATAATATTAATTTGTAGATGAATAGCCTATGCCCCCCGCTTAGCCTCGCGTCCCACGGATACGTAAGCACTATCGGGATAAAAAATATTACATGTCCTAACACAGGCCAAGTGAATCCACCAGTGTGGATTTTAAACCCTGTTTGTAAGTTAAGAAGATTCTAATTAAAGATGCTCCTTCTAGAATATTAACTGACTGTATTTACTCTCTTTCATCTTATCATCATGTCGGAATGAAATTGTCTATCTGATAAAACTATCTGTGACCCAGATTCAAATAACACGTCATTTTCATAAATAAACTTCCAGTTTATGTTTTTTTCATAAACAAATATAAACAATTGTTTTATCCATAAAAATCCAAGCAAATGTTGCGCTCAAATAAAAAGAGCTATAAATACTTCAGAAGCGTCAGTTAGCTGTAATTTATCACGCTGATAGATCGACGGGGACAGCAGGATTGTACTGATTGAATGTTACGATAGCATGCACTGGATTTAGACACAAATATGATAAGGGTGAGTGACGGATACGTCCAGAAAGGGGTTGTACGCAAAAAAATTAGTAAACTAGCTGATGCCCGCGGCTTTACCCGCGTAGAGTTCGATTACTGTCTCACGGGATCGTACTATCAGCATAAAAAGAATTCTATGTGTTAAGCTACAGATACAGAGATATTATAAAATATCTCTGTATCAAATTTCATCGAAATAAGTTCGGTAGTTTTTGCGTGAAAGACTAACAAACATCCAGACATCACAAAAACTTTCGCATTTATAATATTAGTAGGATGACTTTTGAATGATGTTCCTTCACCGTTTTTAGAGCAGTGCTGACAATATCTTATACATTAAATTCTCGTGTCACAATGTTAGTTACCATACTCCTGCGAAACGACTGAACCGATTTGTTTGAAATTTTGTGTGCATATCGGGTAGGCCTGACAATCGGCCAACATCTATTTTTCTTACCCAAAAATCCCCGCGAACGAAATCGCGGGCAGCAGCAGTTAGTAATATATAATATCTCCATCTATCTCTTACTATTCACTTAGACTTATTCTTTCACTACACCCTCCCTCCTTGCGTCGTATTCCTCAATGCTGAGGGTCGTGACCTCCCTTCAGAATCACCTTCTCGCGGATGATCTTTCTCCAGCTGTTTCTGTCTCTGGCTATGTGAAGGGCGCTGTAGACTGTGGAGTCAAGGCCGGTGCGGATCTGGTCAGACCATCGAATTGGGCTGCGTCCACGAGGTCTTTTCCCATCCACCTTGCCGGTCACCATTAGTTTTTCCAGGTTACCGTCGTCCTTCCTTGCAATGTGACCGAAGTATTCCAGGACTCTGCGCAGGCATTCGGATGACAGCCCTGAGGAGATTTTGAGCTCTCGCAGTATGGAGACGTTTGTCCGATATGCTGTCCAGGGGATACGCAGCATCTTTCTCCAGCACCACATCTCAAACGCGTCAACGCGTTTTCGGTCAGCAGCTTTCAGCGTCACTACACCCACTTATACCTAGATAAAGAAACTAGCCAGAAATCTCACTGCCAAACAAATAATGCATGCACACAATGTTGCTAAACTTAGCATCCAAATAGAAATCAAAACATTTCACAGACAAACGGCGCTCACAAAAGGAAAAAGGCACTAGCAGTGAGGGCCGACCAATCTATATCCTCCCGGGCTGTCCTCTGAATTTTTAACGAACACTCCCTCAACGCAAATTGAAAAAGAAACTACCAAGCATAAATTCCGGCGAGATTTTTTTGTTTTGCCCTTTTTTTTGGGAAAAAAATGTTGTTTGTTCTCCCGTTAATTGTGCCTTTTGAAGTTTGTCAAAGAAATTAAGTTAAATTTTGATAAATTGCGGCGTGTTGTTTTTTTTTCCGTTGCAGGTTAATAAGTTCGTTTATGTGTTTTTCGGGTAATAATTTGTTAATAATTATTTTGTGCAAAGATTACAGCTTTTTTTATGTTTTCTTTTTTCTTGTCTGTGTTGATTCTTGCTTATTGTTTACTGTCTGGAGATAAAAAGATGTACTGCTTTGTAGAAAAATAATTTCGCATGAATGTAAATGCCCTCTCTTCTTTTTTTGTAAACCTAGTCTATTCTTGCTAGTTGAAGATTGCTCCAAGAATTGCACTTGAGCCCTTTATGTGACAACAAGTTCGATTTTTACTACAATCATCATCAGCCTATAATGTTCCCACTGCTGAGACACAGGCCTCCTCTCTATGAGAGGGAGTGGGCTGTAATCCACCACGCGGGCCCAGTGCGGGTTGGTAGGTGACACACGTCTTCAAGTTTTAGTTTTAGGACGTGCCGGTTTCCGCACGATGTTTTTCTTCACCGGTTTTGAGGGCAGCGGTGATGAAATAAATTACACAAAGTAATGCGCCTGCCTGGATTCGAACCCACGGCTTACTGTTTGTAAGTTGGGGCTGCTACCACTGGGCCACCGTTGCTCTCCAACACTTACTACATATTATATTAAAAATTGATGATGATGATATTAAAAATAACTAACAAAATGTATGTAGGCAGAGTTGATCAGTTATTAGTAGAAAACATAACATAACATCTCGCGAAATCAAAGTAGGGCTAGGCAGAGGTGTACCTAATAGAACAGCCACATTTCCACAGTTATGTTTAAGTACCATGTAATAGGGTACGAGCCTATTACCATCAATCAAATGGATCCAGACTCCTCTGCTACTATTGAGAAATTCTTGATGAAAAAACCCAATATCACTTTGCCCGACCCGGTAATCGATCCCAAGACCTCACACTCAGCAGTTGCTTGCGATCACTCGACCAGTAGTAGAAGATCTATATACTTAAGAGGGGAGTTTAGCCCCGAGGAATTTTAAGAACAGGTATTCGAAGAAACTATTGCCGTCGCGCTACGCCCGTCCAAGCCTCCGTAAAGTGCGAAAGGGACAACTGCAGCTCAGGCTGATTTTATCAAAAAAAATCTTGACCAAAAGACGTTTTGTATTCCGCTGTTTTCTTCTTCAAAACTAAACTTATCTAAATAATTCTTATATCAAAATTTAGAGGAATAAAATATCTATGCTTCTATTATTTTCTTTTTTGTTAAAAAAATATCTAATTTTTACTCAATACTCAATACTTTATTGCATTCCACATGTTGTTCTTAGATGGTAAACTATAATTCGATCATATGGACCCTGTCGGGCACAGCAAATAAGTGGAGTTGGAGAGAGGAAGCATTTTCATAAAATAAATAACATTAAACTACTAGGTAAATAATAAAAAAAAAACAAACTCTATACTAAAATAATGGTGTAGGTGCTTTCTGATGATAACTAATAGCTCAAAAGTAAAATAATATGTCTGATATGAGTATGTATAATTTGTCTAATAGTCGTCTGAACATGGCGGTTAAAACGGGTTTTTTTTTGGGTTTTTGGATTGTCATAATTCTTTTAGTGATTATGTTTTAAAAAAAAAAGGAAATGATAGGGGCATGTATTAAAAAGACCTAGATTTTTTGGAAAAAAATCATTACTCTAGACGCATTATCCACGAAGAAAACAGCGGAAAACGTTTGTATGGAGAAAGGCCCACTAGAATCCCCTCTTAAAGGCCCTGCCTACCATTTCAGTGTATACAAGACGTGACCTTACATCAGTATTGAATGAGTTTTTTTTTTTTTTTTGTATTTTTTTGAGATTTTAATGATTCTGATGATTACAATGTTTTTGATGATTTTAATGTTTTTTTTTTATATGATTTTTAAATGATTTCTTTACTGTTTCTACTATTTTAATTGTTGCATATGGGTATTTTGCCTGAAATAAAACACAATTTATTTATTTTTTATTATTAAAACGGTCCACATAGTCTAGTAACCAAATTTCACCAACCACTCCATTTTTTTTCACTAACATATGTAAACCTACATCCACTTCAAACAGCCATTGTGTTGGATAATCAGCGATAAGATGGCGTTTGAAAGGGAAACACTTCCTGTATCGGTAAACGACGACCGAACGATAGGGTTCGAACGACCACATCCCACATTTAAGCACATATGTTAAGGACAATTCTTATATGAAGTAGGCTATCCCTTTCAATAGTTTTCAAAAGCTTGTCTGGAGGTCGTTTTACGTCATTGGGTGGCAACCTGATAGTAAATGAATGAAAATTTATAAATATCCAGAAGTGTAAGAAGAGGTGACCAGAATCTGCAGGCAGAATAGGTGTGCGTAGTACCCATAGTAGTCACCACCATATACAGTATGTTAGTTTAAACGAGGGACATATTCAAACCCATAATAGTACATGCTAACGTGATACTAATAAAAATATAAACAAAAAAAAACACTGATAAATAACAGACAGAACCATACCAAATTTTCGCAAATGTCACGCAACGTGTATACTATCGCAGAACATGTGAGCGGGTCAATGACTCTTAGGTATAATCCATTTTCCCTTCATACTTTAAACTTACCTGGCTTAGGACAGTCCAAAATATCTAGGCACTAAACAAAACATTAAAAATTCTTCTATATACGTTATAGGTATTTTACATATTTGGGACGAGAATCGAATACTGACTACCCTCCCTCAATATGTCCCTCGTTTAATCTAACATACTGTATAGGGTTACTGGTCATTAGTGACCATTACTTAAACACGTGATTGTACTCATGAACCAAACAACTTTCCCAAAGATTTTTTATTTTATTATACTCATTCACTTTTATCACAATAACACAACTGCCATATGAAATTCGGGGTTGTGAGCTGTTCGGGTGCTCTGCCTACCCACTGTGGCACGGTACGATAGCAATGAGATAAAAGTGAATGAGATTTAAAAAAAAACTTTGGGAAAGTCGTTTGTTATCAGGAGTACAATCATATGTTTAAGTATCGGTCACTAATTACAAGTCACCCTATATAACCCAACTACCACCACCATAGTCTCAAATTAATAGACCTCAAAGACTTAACATACAATACTTTTCAAAACACCTGCAGAATGGAAGGAAGTTCATGCACATCGACGAAAATGAAATATCACACCTCACACACACACACACACACACACACACACACACACACACACAGACACACACAGACACACACACACGCTACGTTGACTTTGCTAAAGGGCCCGATAACGTAGTTTAAACTAGACAAACAACTAAGAAACAGTCACTTGTGTAGTGGCTAATGGTCATTGCCGTCTAAAGACATCAGTGAAGGTAGATGTATCACAGGTGCTACAGCATCTCAAAGACAATAATCGCAAGGACGATTTAAGCCACTGCCTACCTTAAAATAAAAAAAATGTTCCTGCGGCACGGCATAGCCTAGTGCTGGAAGTCGTTGCAATGAAAAGAACAACTGTTCAGAGGTAAAACAAATGGCAACTATTCCGCATCAAACTAAAGAAAAATCACGCAAATCGCATCATAAATCTCAGCGTAATAAGTCTACATACCTAAAAGAATACCAATCGAATTGGTAACCTCCTCCTTTTAGAAGTAGGTTAAAAAGGTACTGCGTTTATCAAGCCGACACTAGTAACTTACCTCTTCCTCTTGCTTCATCCTCGCTCATACATCTGGAACCGCATAACTAATTTATATAACTCTTATTAAAACACAAAAGATTTTCCCAATAGCAAAAGTTAGTTCCAATCGATTCAAAGTCAAAACCAACCGATTGAAAAACTTTCAGATTGGAATAATTCGAAAACAAACTGACAGTTGTTCCTACACAACGGATTTACATGGTGCTTCACAAGCTTAATGTGTTAGTAGGCGAGATCGAAATTACTTTACTTGTATTGCTGCTTTATTTTTAACCCGCGACCAAAAAAGAGGGGTATCTGTGTGTCTGTGTATCTGTGTATCTGTGTATCTGTATCTGTGTATCTGTGTATCTGTGTGTCTGTCTGTGGCTTCGTAGCTCCTAAACGGATGAACCGCTCTTGATTAAATTGGTTTCGTTTGAAAGGTATTTTAATCGAGAGTGTTCTTAGCTTTGTTTCAAAAAAATCTGCTCAGCTGTTTAAAGGTCATCACCTCTTTTCTAGTTGAAGGGAAATAAACAACTACCACAGATCTTATCGATTCGAAATTTGAAATCTGGTTACTCGTCACTATGGGCATCGCCGGGAAGGGGGCACTACACCCCCCTCCCCCCCTAAAATACCAGGTTTTTAAAATTTTATAACTCCTTGTTTTCGTTAATTAACGAGAAGAAGCGCAACACCAAGAAAAGTGGAAGAAATGGGGGAGGCCTATGCCCAGGATTGGGACAGTCAAGGCTAAGATACAATAATATAGGTTTAAAAAGCATGAATTATATAAAATAAAATTAAAAAAATTAAAAAACCCCCGACACAAATTACCTCTAAAAAACTATAAATAAAATAATCCAAGCGTCTTAGCGTCGGGGTAGAGGTAATTTGTGTCGGGGGTTTTTTATTCAATTAAATGGAAAAGGCAATTATTTCTTAGACATTACCTGTTGCCTTTTTTTATTATCTTACTATAAGGTGTACCGAATAATACTCCCACATTTCACCGGTTATGATTTTAGTTCCCTTCAAAATGGTTGAATTGAATGATGGCTGATCCATGCGTCATGTTCGTGAACGGGCGCTTTCAGTTGTGCCAATCTCTTAGCTGCCACGGCTCATTTCGAATTAATGATTTTTTCTTATGATTGTCTTTTGTGTTTTTACTATGGACACTTTTAACGTGCACGTCTTGCTACATCGTTGTCACATAATGTACCATCTCAACATGAATGATGTAACCAAGTTTTTTGTTACAAGATTCTGATTTAAAAGAGTGTCCATGGAGTTTCTTGCCCATTCTTCTCCATAGAGATCTACGCTTTGGAATGGGCAACTACAGTACTTTCACAGTTATTAGGTCTTGTGACTAGGGACTGTTCAAAAGTGCCTGTAAGTGGCTTACTTGAAATAAATGAATTTGATTTGATTTGAAATGACCCATGTAATGGGGGCCAGTACAAATCCAGACACCGTAGCTGATAGTGAGAAATCCCTTATGTAAAAACCCAACAACACTTTGCCCGACTTGGGAATCGAACCCAGGACCCCATGGTCAGAAGTCCCGCTTGCAACCACAAGACCAACGAGACAGTCAATTTGTTTTTGTGTATGGCATCTCGCGTTCAACCTATGAGGTTGTCGTCTGCTTAACCGGACTGTCCTGTGGGTGCCTTAAGAGTAAGGCCTCCAGCCAGGGCATAATGACTTACAAACTAAGCGACTGCACGCTAAGGGCACCCCCTGTGGGGTACGAACCTCGGCTTAGGGCGTCGCTGGGGGAGGACTGCATGGGGACAGGCTGGATCTGAATGGTATCATTATTTAGGGGCCGATTTAAAACTACTGGCACAGCATCGCGGACTGGCTCGAGCGAGGGTCGGGGAGGGCATGGACCGGGACGTCGCGACGGACCTCGACGGCGAGGTCGGAAAGACGGTGGTTTGAGTCGGAACTTTTTAAGAGTGCTAGTCTCTTTGCTACTCTCCTGGAGGAGGGTGATGGCATCATCTGGAGTGACGAGGGTATGCCTAGGACGGCGTACTGTACTAATGCGCGAGGGTTCGTGACGGGCGGCCGCTGCGATCAGGGACGAGACAGTCAAATAGCAGTCTCACAAGAAATACTAAACGCTTTATAAGTCATTGCCACTGGCGTAGGCCTCCGAATTTACCTTATTATGCAAGATCAATGAGTGGATTGAATCGTGGAAGAGGCATTATTCAAAAAAAGTGATATCATAAAAACACCTCAACTTGATTAAAATCAACCATCCCTCAGCTTAATCACGAACGTATAATCACAGCGGCAATGAACTCCATACATAAAGAATATGAACTTTGTTTGTAATTAACTATTATAAAAAATGTTGAATACGCAAGTCAGGGGTTTTATCCGGGGCGTAGGCAGTGCGCCTGCGTTACGCAGCACCGGGGGGCTGTGGTCCAAGCCTTGAGAGAGGAGATAAAATACTGTTTTATTTCGTGTAGAATGTCCAGCGGTCGCAAAATGTCACATTTCGCAAAATATTCAAGTTCGCAGAATGCAGAATGTTTTTTGCTTGATAGTTAAACTTAAGAGGGAGATTTATAAAACAATAGTAAGACCTGCTGTCTTGTATGGATCAGAATTTAAGGCCACAAAAGGGATGAACGAGAGGCATTTGCTGAGATGAGAATGTTAAGGAGGATGTGCTATGTTACGCGAGTGGATAAAATAAGAAATGGGTACATACTCGTAAGTAGAAGTCTAAAAGTGGTGCCGGTGACTAAGAAGTTGTGTAGTAATCTGTTGGCTTGGTTTGCGAATGTGATGTGGAGGAATGAGGAAAATGTCGTGAGAAAAAAGAAGGTTATAAACAGAGAAACTGGAAAGACTCAACAACATGATAAGAGTGAATTGTCTTTAAAAATAGATAACAAAACTATTTCTGATAAGTTAGAAGTCGCTGAGACACTAGACAATTTCTTTACTAACATTCCGTTAGAGGTTATGAAATCTCTCCCCTCTTCAGTTGAATTAGCTGAAGGCCTTCTTAAGGAGAGCTTCACAAAGGATATACCAAACTTTAAATTTAAACCAGTTTGTATTGCCACAATCAAAAACGCATTCAAAAGTCTCAATATAAAAAACACTGAAGACTTATGGGGGATTTCCGTCAAGGTTCTTGGAAACATTATTGACTCTATCGCTCCTGTCCTAACAGGCATATTCAATCAATGTTTGGACAGCGGCAAGTTTCCTGATTTGATGAAACATAGTAAAGTGGTACCAATTTTTAAATCAGGTTGTAAGAGTGATCCTTCTAATTATAGACCAATATCTGTGCTTCCAGCGTTGAGTAAAATTTATGAAAAAATTATGTTGGACCAGATGGTCTCACACTTCAACTCTAATAGGATACTGCATGATCAGCAGTTTGGTTTCACGAAGGGTAGGTCAACAACGGACGCGGGAGTTAAACTCATCAGTCACATTCTAGAATCCTGGGAGAAGTCCCAGGACGCTATTGGCATTTTTTGTGATCTCTCAAAAGCGTTCGATTGCGTCGACCACAACACACTGATCTGTAAATTACATCACTACGGAATTCGTGGTCGAGCTGCTGATCTTGTTCTTTCCTATTTATCAAACCGGCAGCAAAAAGTAAATGTAAATGGGGCGACGTCCTCTGGGTCTATAGTAAAGATGGGTGTGCCTCAAGGTTCAATTCTCGGGCCTTTTCTATTTCTTGTCTATATCAATGATCTCCCTTATATGATGGCCAAATTATCGGATATAATTCTATTTGCTGATGACACTTCGCTAATTTTTAAAATTCATAGAAAAGATACGGATCTCATACATGTCAACGAAAGTCTAACTGTTCTCTCGAAATGGTTCGCAGCTAACAATCTTTTACTGAATGCAAACAAAACAAAATGTCTCAAGTTCTCTTTACCAAATGTAACACAACGTGACCTAAATTTAAATCTTGATGGTAAAAAACTTGATGTTATCGCGGAAACTGTATTCTTAGGGATTACTATCGACTCAAAACTGCAGTGGGGCGCGCACATTGGAAGTCTTTCGGGGAGGTTAAGCTCAGCTGCCTATGCAGTTAGGAAAATAAGGCAGTTAACTGATGTAGCCACAGCTTAGCAGGTTAGTATACTACGCTTATTTCCACAGTATTATGTCTTATGGCATTCTGCTGTGGGGATCGGCAGCAGACGTTGATTCAATTTTCATTTTGCAAAAGAGAGCAGTCCGCGCGATCTATAAAATGGGTCCTCGCGAGTCCCTCAGAGAAAAATTTAAAGAGATCGATATACTGACACTGCCTTCACTTTATATCCTAGAATGTATTTTATATGTCCGCAAAAACCGAGGGCTTTTCAAAATTAGAAGCGACTTCCATAATATTAACACGCGCAGTAAACACGAAATTGTAATACCCAAATTTAGATTAACAAAAACTAGCAAGTCATTTCTTATAAACAGTATACGCTTTTATAATAAGCTGCCCAAGTCAGTTACAGGGTACTCCCTTTCTTCTCCTAAAATTGTTTGTCCGAAAATCATTATCCATAACACGTTTGCAATAAACTTCAGTAACCATAATGTTCAAAATCCCGAAATTTTGTTTAACATAATTATCTTTAGTTCTAAAAGTATTCTGTCATAATATCGAGTACTATAATTATTGAATCTCCTAATTTTACAAGACCTAAAGTCATATGTCCTAAGTATTGTGTTAAATAATGTGTATTATTCCGAATGTTCATTTATAATATTTTTTTTAGTCCTAAAACATATGCTAAAAATTAGGTTTTAGTGACAGTAACGAATCGCTGTAAATCCGACTCCACGCAGTCTTGTCTGCCCTACCCCTAGAGTGTAATTTAAAATCGCGTAGGCGTGGAGTTAAACCCATCTGTGACGATAAACTCGCGAGGGACCGCCGGAGCGCCGCAGCGCCGGAGCCGTGACAGAAACCATGCCTGCTGCATGTTGCATGCTTGCATGATTGCTTGAATGCTGCATGCTGCGTGCTTGCTTGTATGCTGCATGCTGCGTGCTTGCTTGCATGCTGCATGCTTTACAAAAACCACATGTTCACAATCAACTGCTTTATTGAGTACATGTATAATATATTTATTTATGTATAATAAAAAATAAAAATAAATTGTTCTAAGATTATTATTATTATAAATAAACATTATGTAATTTTAATTTAGGACTTATAACTTTTATAGAAAACATTTTTATGTCTTTTGTATATTATTGATTGTAATATTTATGACAAACGGATTTAAGACATATTATATTTAGGGATTTCAATTTTATGGCATGTGATATTATGTGATGTTAAGTTCGGGTGAATTATCATTCGGACAAATGATGATTAGGACAAAAAAAGTTATGGCTCTTTAAATTATGGATAAAAAAGTTAGGTGACACAATAGAGAACCCAGTTACAGAACTGACCGATGGAAAGTTTAAAAATTGCATCAAACGTGTCCTTATTAAAAAAGCATATTACAAAATTAAGGACTACGTTGAAGATAAAGAAGTTTGGCTGTAGTTCCTTCTGCTCATGCGGCTTCCCTGGTAGCTCATAAACGACACAAATGTGTGGATGTCTCTAACTATTCCCAAAATTATTTTTTCCATTATTTTTATTATTTTTTTTTACAATAGTTTTTCAATAATTGCATTTTTCGTTCATTGTTCAGAATAGTTACAGCACTGATGATAACCTGTGTCTATTGTTTAAGTTAGTGTTCTTTTATTGTTTTATTTTTACTTTTGTTATAGATTCTTTTTATTTACCTATTTTTTGTGAATGTGTGGACATTGTAGGCTTTGTATTTTTTTTGCTCCATTACTACCGTCTGTAGTAAGCAATCGACTTATTGTCGGGCCTACGCTGTCCTCCCATACTTAAGTACTAACGCTGTAACTTCAAATATTGTAAAACCAAATGATTTTAAAAGAGTAACCATGGAGTTTCTTGCCGGTTCTTCTCCATAGGAAACAACCAACCCGAACCGTGCACCTTTTGTTGACGTTTTATAAGTGCCCATGTAGGCCTATGTAAAATAAAATATTTTGATTTTGATTTTGATTTTAGAAAAGTTTTGAGTATGAATTTGGATGGGTATAAAAGAGTGGAGAAAGACCAAAAAAATGATGGATTGTATGAAGGTTGATTTGACAGGAAAGGTGGTGTCTGATGAGATGACAAGTAATAGAGAAGTATGAAGAAAGAAGACATGCTGCGCCGACCCCAAATAAATTGGGACAAGGGCAGGTGAACGATGATGATGATGATGTTTTGTATTATGTTCATCTTATTTTGTAGGACCAACAGGAAGCTAATACTAAATGAAATTGTGTAGGAGTAGACCATCATTGACACCGTATTTCCGATTTTCTTCCCTTTTGGTAATTGAAACGATTCATTATTATTTTCTGCTAGTGTGACGCTGATACTCCATTGGAAGAATTGTACATAATAACAAGTTCACATGTTCATCATCATCAGCCTATAATGTTCCCACTGCTGGTACACAGGCCTCCTCTCTATGAGAAGGAGTGGGCTATAATCCTCCAGGCGGGCCCAGTGCGGGTTGGTAGATGTCGAATGTCTTCGATTTTTAAAGTGAAACTTTTATTACATCGTCTCAAACTTTTTCGTCTGTGTGTTGCATGTCGCGTGACGGTGGGCCGCGGAGTAGGTTTCATAAAACCACACAATCCTTTTTTTTTAGTTCTAGGACATGCCGGTTTTCTCACGATGTTTTCCAATCACCGTTTTTGAGAGCAGCGGTGATGAAATAAATTACATAAAGTATGGCGCCTGCCTGGGTTCGAACCCACGGCTTACTGCTCGTAAGTCGGGGCTGCCACCACTGGGCGACCGCTGCTCTCACACATAATAAATCGACACTATAGCATGACGATTACTTTATGTTATACCTCTCCTTGATCCCACGTCCAAAGCGATCGGCAGTATGAATTCACATCCGTAACGTTCAGTTCGGCGTATCCAAACGCATGTTAGCGCCAACAAGGGACAAAATCAGTGTCAAAATACGCAACGTTCAAGTGCTCACGGGATGACTAGGGCCGATAATAACATCTAATCTATACTAATATTATAAAGCTGAAGAGTTTATTTGTTTGCTTGAATTCGCTAATCTCAGGAACTACTGGCCCGATTTGAAAAATTCTTTCAGTGTTAGATTTATCGAGGAAGGCTGTAATAATAATTATAATATTTGAAAATGTAAATTATATGTTATCAAAATGAATAAAGGAATTATAATATTAATTTATTTTCAGATATACATCCATAAAATATCATCACGCACATCAGATAGGCACGACACACGCACCTCATAATAATATAGGCTATATATCATCACGCTACGACCAATAGGAGCGCAGCAGCAATGAAAAATGTTGCGAAAACGAGGAAAATGTGACGCAGACGAAGATGCGTGGGGCAGCTAGTTTTAGAATAAAGTACAATGCTTTAGTAAGAAATGATTTAAACGTAAACAATCTGTATTATGAAGAACTCGATATCACAATAATTACGAACGCCAAACACTTTTACCTTGCACCACGCGTCATGGGTGGTAGGACCGTGTGAATTTTGAGCGGGAGCGAGACGGCAATACTTGCAGTTATTGCTCAACATTATAACAGCTATAACATCGACACATATTAATATACAAACCACATAATGTAGTGTGTCCATGTCATAGAGATAGTTGATATGAATGGCACAAGTATCTCGTGGCTTTCTGAAGTTTCTGAAAGATAGATCTTTTAGCAACCACGCCAATGTTAACGACCACATGTAGTGTAGGTACTTACTTACATAAGAATATTATTTTAAAAAAATATCGGTTTTTTCATATCTAAAATAATATGGTTAAAAAAAACTGCTGTTTAGAATTCAAATAATTATAATCAATACCCCAAAAATAGAATAATCCCAAACTAACTTTTGCTCGCTTTATCATAATAGGATATCAAAAGTCTGTGTAGCTAATAGGGGATAGTCCCTTTTTTTTTTCTTTGTCGTCGGGTAGTTTATTGAAAAATATTGGACACGTATTTTTTCTTTTTTCACGTGGTCATAAAATTACGGAGATATATTGAGTTGAAATGGCGCATGACGTTTTTTTTTTTTTTTTTTTGAATGGCATCTCGCAGTTCAACCTATGAGGTTGTCGTCTGCTTAACCGGACTATCCTGTGGGTGCCTTTAGAGTAAGGCCTCCAGCCAGGGCATAAAAACTTACAAACTAAGCGATTGCACGCTAAGGGCACCCCCTGTGGGGTACGAACCTCGGCTTAGGGCGTCGCTGGGGGAGGACTGCATGGGGACAGGCTGGATCTGAATGGTATCATTATTTAGGGGCTGATTTAACACTACTGGCACAGCATCGCGGGCTGGCTCGAGCGAGGGTCGGGGAGGGCATGGACCGGGACGTCGCGACGGACCTCGACGGCGAGGTCGGAAAGACGGCGGTTTGAGTCGGAACTTTTTAAGAGTGCTAGTCTCTTTGCTACTCTCCTGGAGGAGGGTGATAGCATCATCTGGAGTGACAAGGGTATGCCTAGGACGGCGTACTGTACTAATGCGCGAGGGTTCGTAACGGGCGGCCGCTGCGATCAGGGGATTACGGTGTTTAATGGCGTTATCGAAGAAACGCTTCGAAAGACGTTTCATAAACTGAAGGACGGTGGGCATTCTAAGGTCTACGTGTAGACGGTCATTACGGACATAAAAAGGGGCTCCCGTGACTCTACGTAAGAACCGGTTCTGTAAAACTTGCATCCTATGGATGTACTTAGGCTTGGTGTGAGCGTACACGACGCAAGCGTACGTCATAATGGGGAGGATCACCGCGGTATAAAGGCGCAACTTGCACTTGAGTGACAACTTGCTTTTTGCCGAAATCATGAAATGAAGCCTACCCATAGCAAACGCAGCTCGGTCGCGAGCTGCTTTGATGTGCGCCGCGAAAGACAAGTGGTTGTCAAGTATGACTCCTAAGTACTTGGCTTGCTTCTCCCAAGGGATAGGCTTACCGTACATAGTGATCGGGCTGAGCGCGGGTGGCTTAATTTTACGCTGTTTAGAGTAAAGAACTGCCTGGCTCTTGTCGGGGTTCACCTCGATTCTCCATTTCCGGAACCAAGCGCCTAAGACGTTGGCTGAGGTTTGGAGGGTGCTATAGATAGCGTCGTTACTGCGGCCAGTGTAATAAATGGCCGTGTCGTCCGCGAACAGGGCTAACTGAGCCTTCTTGCTCTTGGGGATGTCACTGGTGAACAGAGTAAAGATAAGGGGAGAGACGACGGAGCCCTGAGGAACTCCGGCTCTAATGGGGTGGGGGGAAGACAGTGCCTTCCCGATGCGATAGCGGAAGGTGCGATCCGACAGAAAGTCTCGTAAGATGAGCACGAGACGGTCCGGCACTCCCAGTTTGTACAGCTTATATAATAAGCCGTTGTGCCAGACTTTGTCGAAAGCCTTTGCTATGTCGAAGTACAACACACCCGTCATCGCTCCACGCTGGAAGCCAGCGCTCAAGTGTTCTACGATGCGATGGGCCTGTTGAATGCAGGAGTGTCCGGTCCTGAAGCCGAACTGCTCGTTGGGGATGAGACTCTTAGCCTCGGCGAAGTCTTTGAGTCGCTTATAAATAAGTCTCTCGTAGATTTTGCCGAGTGCGTTCAGGAGACTGATAGGTCTGTAGCTTGAGGGCTCAGACTTGGGTTTGCCTGGCTTGGCGAAACCGATGACAGTGGCCTCTTTCCATATTTGGGGAAAGGCGTTGTTGCTCAGGGCGCCATTGAAGATGGCCGCCATTAACACGACGAGCTGAGCGGGGAGGAGTTTTAACACCCTATTGGTGATTCCGTCGGAGCCGGGTGCTTTCCGCGGTTGAAGCTTATTAATGATGTCTTGCACTTCGTCAGCTGTGACCGAAGGCAGAGGATCATCAGGGTCTTCTACGGGAGGGAGGGCGGCTTTACGTTCGACGAATGCGTTCACCTCATCGAGATGTCGCTTGTCTACTGGTTGAGAGCTGGGGGAGCACTGGGACTCCAGGCTGTCGGCTAGGCATTCGGCCTTCTCAGAGTCGTCGAATGCGACGCTCTTATCGGGTCGGGTGAGGGGAGGCATCGAAGCCTCTTCGGTGGAGCGCAACTTGCGTTGGAGCTGCCAGAAGGCTAGGTGGGTAGGCTCGAGCTCGCTAAGCGTCTTGTCCCATTGATCTGAACGATGCTCACTAGTGCGCTTCTTTACAGCACGCTGTAAATAACGCATGTGAGCTTTGTTCGCGTCGCAGGGAAAGTTACTGTAGGCACGGATGGCCGCGTTCTTCTCGGTTATCAGTTCACGTACGTCAGCGGGTAGAATCCAGCGTTGATCGCTCATTGCTGGAACTTCCCGTGAGCAATCCTTTAGTACGGATTGCACGTGTTCTGTAAACGAGTTGATGGCGGCCGTCGTGTCTGCGACTGAGACAATGTGGTCGGGGATGGCCTCCAGGTGAGGCGACGTGGTGGATTTCAGCTTTTCGCTGACTTTCCTCCAGTCGGTTATCATTTGGGTCGGCGGGGGCTGGCTGGGGTCAGAAGGACCTGAGCGGGGAACTAAGTGCATGAGCACTGGTCGATGGTCTGAGTTAAGCTCATGTAAAGTCTCGATGGAATGCAACTTAAGGTTGACATTCTTGAGTAGCGCTATGTCGAGAACGTCCGGACGTTGGTCGGGGTCGTGGGGATAGTGAGTGTGCTCCATAGGAGCGATGGGATCGAAGTTGAGGGACTCACCCAGGTTATACACGTGACGTCCTCTGGCAGAGGTCGTCGTGCTGTTCCAGGCGGGGTGTTTGGCGTTGAGGTCGCCCGCTATGATAACGGAGTCACTCAAGCCGAAGAGGACGGCAAGGTCTTTGGTGAACAGAGTGTGCTCCTCGGACGTGCCGCCGGGAGGGATGTACGCGGAGGCGATAGTGATCGATTGATGACCGGTCATGCCTAGTCGACAAACTGAAGTCTCGAGCAGAGACTCCATGGGAGGGGGATCTAAGGGGATGCAGTGCAGTTCCTTTCTATAATAGATTAGAGTACCGCCCTTGTGGCAACGTGACCGATCGTTGCGAACTATGCGATAGTTGGCAATTCTCGGATCGTGGTGACTGGGCTTGAGGAAGGTCTCCTGTATGAGGAGGATATCAATTTGATGGTCACGGAGGAAGGTGGCGATTTCATCACGCTGGCCTCTAATGCCATTGGCATTAAAGTACCCTAATTTAAGGGATCGGGGTTTGGTACACGTTAATCTCGTATTATCCATTGAAATTAAAGATTAATGCCGCTGAAGGCTTCGCCTAACTTGATTAGGGACTTGAGGATAATTTTAAGCTTATCACCGTCAGTGTTAGCCTCCCTGAGATCTGCCGCCATGCGGTCTGCTTCGGGGGTGACTAACTTTGCTAACGTTTCTAAGGTTACGTTAGGAGAGGAGACCGCGGCCGCGGGGCCGGGAGGCGCGGGACGAGCGGGCGCCGGTGCGCTCGCTTGGGCCACGGGAGTGGGGACAGGGGCATCTAATAGCCCGGGAATGGGGCTGGACTTTGCTTTGCCGAGTGCCGGGAAGGCTCTCTGGTGGTTCAGCGAGGTCCAGGGAGAGGGCCTCTGGGGGCTGAGTCTCTCCGGCATCTGTGCAGTTGGTAGCCTCACCGATGGGCTTTCTCTCTGCTGGCGGGCGTTTGCACGCTTCGCCAGTTTAGAGGAGGAGCCTTTGGGGGCTTTCGGGCAGCCGCGGTAGTTAGCCGGGTGGCCCGACTGGCCGCAAAGCACACAGCTCGGTGGCTCCGTGCATAGCGATTTGTCTTTGGGACGGGGGCAGTCTGCCGTACCATGGTCGCCTAGACACTTTACGCATCTGTGCGGCGCATGGCAGTTGGCTTGGCTGTGTCCGTACAGCTGGCAGCGGTGGCACTGCCCTACTACGGTTGAGCGGTAAGGCTTCTCTATTGAGATGCCTGTTAGGGAGCATACCGACTTCACTTTGAAGATCGGGTGGTGTCCTTCTACTGGGTCACAGATGACCAGTACCATATCGTACTGGTCTCCACCTCTCGCCTTATGAAGGCGGTGGACGGCTGCGACCGGGATGTCCTGGCCTTGGAGGTCGTTTAGGATGTCCTCCGTGGGGATTTCCTTCGGGATCCGCCTGATCACCACGCGGGTGGGCTTCTCCTCTGGAAGGGAGTATGTATGGAAGGCTATGTGCCTTCCGATCAGCTGACGGGTTAGTTCCCTGAAGTCGGTGGTCGTAGGGACTACCACTTTGATACCCTGCTGGGTGCTTTTTGCGCTAGTGTATTGAATGCGGCGCTCAACACACATTTTGGACACGTCTGTCCATTTCCCTTTGTCCTGAATGAACAACGGGGGAGGGGGCTTCAGCTTCTTTGAAGAAGCGGCTGAAGAGTTAGCCTTAGGGCTGGATGGTCTGCTAGTATGAGCAGCGGCGGACTTTGGTGCGGGGACCGGGGAGGTGGGGCGGGAGGCCTCGGGAGAGGGGATGAGAGGGAGCGCGACTAATTTTTTGGCCATGGTGGCCTGAGAGTTTTTGCCCTTTTTCCTCTTGCCCTTTCCGACGACTTGATAGTCGTCTTCAGAGGACGAGGAAGCAGAGCAGGAATCTATAACCGATTCCGAGTCGGAGACTGGCACAGTTGTGTCCATTTTCTCCGAAATGGGAACAATGGACGCAGGTGCGGACTGATCCATTGTTTGCTTAACAATGGGTCCGGGGTTAGCCGGAATCGCGGCTGCGACGGCAGGCGGTGAGCCTTTGTCCATGTTCTCAGAAACGGGAACAATGGACGCAGGTGCGGACTGGACCTTTGTTTGCGAAACAATGGGTTTCACTACAATGGGTCTTGGAGTTGCCTTAATCGCGGCGGCGACGGCTGGCGGTAAGCCTCTGTCGGCAGGTGGCGGTGACAGGGGGCTCTCGAGCGCGTCACTGAAGTCAGTGACGGTATCGGTGGTTTGCTGAATGGCAGCAATTTCTGACCCATATTTTTGTAAATATGGGTCGGTCGTGAAGACGCGCAAGAAAAAGCGCAAAAGCGCTTTTTCTGTGTCGTCGAGGGACGACATTTTATCGGCTAAAAGTTAGCGGACATTTGAGTGAAGCTCAGCGCGCCTAACAACCTAATTTCTTGACCAATTATTTAGGGAATTTACTGAATCAGTGACTCACCCGCTTCAACCTTCCCGTAGGCACAGTCCGAGGGTCCTGGCTTGGTAGCAACTCCAACTCCAGTCCAGGGAACTTTGCTTTCAGGAACTTGTTCAAACGGGAAACACTAGCACAGTATATCGGCGGCGCATGCGAACGCGGCGGAGCCCAATTTTTCACCTAGACCCTGAAGGGGTTAGGCGGGCGGGTTGGGTCACCACCCTCTCTCGGTTTCGTTGGCACCGTTAGGTTTCCCACCAAGAACCTCGAAATTGAGGATTTTTCCCTGATGGGGCAAAGGAAGTTAAATCGGAATAATATCCGAAGCAAATGAGCAAGTGCTGTCTTAATAAAAAGACAGCAATTGTTCGGGGGTGTAGTCGAAAGACAACTGATGACGTCACGACACTGGGAAGCGACGAACCGATGACACACACTGATAGCGAGCGGGAATGCGAGCAGGTAGCGGCACGTCCGTACGCGACGGCGGTCAGGCGGCGAGTCGTGGCGCATGACGTCACATGTAGGTAAGTTTTATACCTACTTGTGACATAGTAAGACTAGTAAGCCCCCACTCTCCAACTTTAATGAGTTTTAACTAAGTAATTTTTTGATATTTTGATAAAACAAAAAATACATGTCTAATATTTTTGTATTACCTGTCTGACGGACAAAATAGAATGTCGTTTCCTTTACCCAGTCCGATCCCCTATTGAATTTCACCTTTTATTATTTTATTCTTTGCTTCGAGTTCATATTGTATCAGTTATTATCTGACCTTAAATTTGTCATTGCAAAATTATTTTAGTGTTTTCATAGATTTATGATTTCAAACACAATGTGAATTGTTGCTGAATAAATTAAATTGAATTGATATCCTCTTTTATTTTCCTTTATCCTCTGAACCTGCAAAATGAGTATTTAATAGTTCCTAGATGCGGATAATGAAGCGTCCTGGAGCAATAATTTGCTCGATAATATAATTAGTACTACATCAAGTAGCTCAATATTACCCGTTGTAGCGTCAGGTACAAAATTTGACACTGATTTTTTCTCGGAATAACGATTGCTAGTATGAGTTATCACCTATTTCTTAATAGTAGATGTTCCAAAATACTATGTTACTTAAAATATGAAAATTATATATTGTCATCATCTGCCCAGACTTTTCCTAACTATGTTCGCGTCGGCTTCCAGTCTAACCTGATGCAGCTGAATACCAGTATTTTACATGGAGCGACTGCTTATCTGTATTCCAGAACCCTACTGGATAATACGATACCCCTTGGTAAGACTGGTTGTCAGACTTACGGGCCACTGACTGTAGCCTAACCTGTAACTCGGTATGTAATTGGCGGTCACCCATCCACGGACCAACCTGGCAGGCGCGGCTTAGCTTGAAGAAAGACCCGAGCGGCTGTTATTATACAGCCAAAAGCGAAATTATAAATAGTGCTTTCATATAAACAATTAGTGCAGTAGGAATCAATTACTTTTAACAGTTGTTAAGTAGTTATATACACATATTGATAGAACTACTTCAAAATTAATTGCGTAGTTTAGTTTCATGGAATAACGCGAGTAAAATGTTTTAATATACTAGCTGGCAGTACCTATACCAAATAGCTTGTTTGAATTTATACATAGTAGTTATAATTCCGATGTTTAAACCTAACACGTTGCATTATCCGAGTCGTTAGCACGCTATCGCTGCACGCTCACGTTCCGAAACGTTTCGTTTTGGATACGAAGTTTATTGATTGGAAAATATCTATAGTTATATTACTTATACAGCATGTATCAGATATTTGTGTCGTGATGTTTAAGGATGCTGTAGAGAACCGCTTTCTCAATGAGATCAACATTGTAATCATCATCTAGCCTTTGCCTAGTCTCGCTTCTGCATCACATCAGTGATGTTCCCAGAAATGCGAGTAGATTGCTTTTATGCTATCATCATCATCATCAGCCTATAATGTTTCCACTGCTGGGACACAGGCCTCCTCTCTATGTGAGGGAGTGGGCTGTAATGCACCACGCGGGCCCAGTGCGGGTTGGTAGATGTCACATGTCTTCGAATTTTTAGTTCTACGACATGCTGGTTTCCTCACGATGTTTTCCTTCACCGTTTTTGAGAGCGTTTAATGCTATAATGCGGAAAAAATGTGCATCCTT
Organism: Cerastis leucographa; assembly: GCA_963082945.1. Classification (NCBI taxonomy): domain Eukaryota; kingdom Metazoa; phylum Arthropoda; class Insecta; order Lepidoptera; family Noctuidae; genus Cerastis; species Cerastis leucographa. The sequence goes on from OY720366.1 coordinate 3,054,933, forward strand.
GGCATATTTGCTGATAGGTTAGACTACTGCATTGTGTATTGTTGCTCCAGAATTTCGGGTGGAGTTCTGCAGCAATGATTCATTACGTGTTTTTTTTAATTGATGTGATAGAATATTAACATAGTCTTAAGTAAATATTGTTACTACCCGTATGTACCTATATGAGTCATAGTTACTCGAAATAAATAATTTACTATAATTTTTACAGTCCCAACTAAATTGGGGTCGTCTTCCAGTCTAACCGGACGCAGCAAGTATCTTGAAATACTGGACCTCTTAAGAAATTAATTAAATCTAACACGAGGAAGAGCGAAACTGTATAATTCTATAGCAAGATGGTGCTCCAGCCCATAAAAGCACAATCCTATTTTGATAACCATTTCAATACCTGAACGGCACAATCTGATAGCCTGCGAGATCACCCGAACTCACCTCTTCAGATTTTTTTTATGGGAGACGTAAAAAATCAAATTTACCAAAAAATCCAAAGCAACTGTAAACGAGTTCAGATCTTAAGTTCACACTACTGAAGTTTAGTTGACGTCACAATCGTAAGCGTTCATTAATACATTATAAATAATTAGAAACCACATCAAATTCAATCGTAAAGTGCAATCCGGATACACAGACAAGCCAATTTATTAATATCATACTTTTTGGAAAAAAAGAGAAGAGTCTACACTGCGGGTGAGCATTTGTGCATAATGAACATTTGAGCAGTGAGCACGTTTTTCCGAGCATTACAAGCATACGAGCTCCGTTTTTTGGTTGAGAACGTTCCAATGAGCACCGCCCATTCGAATCATTATAATTTAGTTCGCGAAACAATAGACGCTCATTTGCTACAAGTCTTTTCACACTAACACCCGTATCTACATACAAGTCAAAGTGATTACTTAACTAAAAAAGTCATTATTTAAGATGCAATTTTTTTTTTTTTTTTTAAATTTATTATTTAGTTATTGCTTGAAGATAGAACTGTCAAAAGCTAGAGTTCTAAGATTTGCTTTACTTTACGATTCTTACTGTATACAAATCCTAGTCTGTTGCTTAAAAGTGGCTTAACTTGACTAAGATACTTTAGAAGATACCATAGTTTACCTCTGAGTGCTCTCAGAGGTTCTTAAAAACATAATAAAGAACACTTTGATTTTGACTTATTTTCCAGTGGTAGAAACTCAATAGTAACCTTATTTTTATTCAAATAAAGATTACTGTAATTTTGACAGACTTGTCTTCTCTTTGATACAATAAAAACTGGCGAAAAGTGTCACAAACCATCTTCGAACAGAATGATATTCTATAATTTCTAAACACTCGTAAAATATCAACGTTCCTATAGTTTTGATACTTATACTAAATATAATTGCACACAAACTGAGGGCTTGAAGGGCAGACAACCCGTTCAAACTTCAATCTTCTATTCTACAAGACAAAGTTCAATGTTGATCGTAGGTGGTGTTTGTGTAAAATGTCTGATCGGAAAACAAGGAGACATTGAGTTTATGTTGGTAGTACATGGCTGTGTTTGTTTCTAATATAATACTTTATAGCTGTTATGGGAAAGTGTTTCAAGTTTACTGTTTACAGCGCGCGGGTGATGTTGTGTTCGAAACGAGTGATGGAAAGTATGGAAGATAAATTGGTGGAGTACTTTGAGCGTTGAAGTATGTGTTGTTTTATTATCGACTGGCTTATGTCTGGATCGATATTTGTTGCTCGGGATCCGATTACCGGGATATAATGATTGTATCGTATATGTTAACCCACTTTATAAAGTTATTTTTTTATGAATTGCGTCTCGCAGTTCAACCTAGGAGGTTTTCGTCTGCTTATTCGGACTATCCTGTGGGGGGTGCCTTGAGTGTAAGGCCTCCAGCCAGGACATAAATAAACTTACAAACTAAGCGACTACACGCTAAGGGCACCCACTGTAGGGCATCGCTGGGGGACGGCAGCATGTGGACAGGCTGGATCTGAATGATTTCATGATTTAGGGGCTGATTTTAACTTCTAGCACAGCATCACATGCTAGCTCGAGTTAGGGTCGGGGAGGGCAAGTACCGGGACGTCGAGACAGACGTCGATGGCGAGTTCGGAAAGACGGCGGTTTGCGTCTGAATTTTTTAAGAGTGCATGTCTCTTTGCTACTCTCCTGGAGGAGGGTGATAACATCATCGGGAGTGACGAGGGTATGCCTCGGACGGCGTACTGAACTAATGCGCAAGGGTTCGTAACGGCGGCCGCTGTGATCAGGGGATTACGGTGCTTATTGGCATTATCGAAGAAACGCTTCAAAAGACGTTTCTTAAACTGAAGGACGGTGGGCATTCGAAGGTCTAAGTGTAGATGATAGATGTCATTACGGACGTAAAAAGGGGCTCCCGTAACTCTACGTTCTTACCGGTTCTGTAATGTTTGCATCCTATGGATGTACTTAGGCTTAGTATGTGCGTACACGACGCAAGCGTAGGTCATAATGGGGCGGATCACCGCGGTATAGAGGCGCAACTTGCACTTGAGTGACAACTTGCTTTTTGCCGAAGTCATGAAATGAAGCCTACCCATAGCAAAGGCAGCTCGGTCGGGAGCTGCTTTGATGTGCGCCGCGAAGGACAGCTGGTTGTCGAGAAAGACTCCTAAGCACTTGGCTTGCTTCTCTCAAGCGATAGGCTTACCGTACATAGTGATCGGGCTGAGCGCGGGTGGCTTATTTCTACGCGGTTTACTGAAAAGAACTGCATGGCTCTTGTCGGGGTTAACCTCGATTCTCCATTTCCGGAACCAAGCGCCTAAGAAATTGGCTGAGGTTTGGAAGGTGCGGTAGATAGCGTGTTTATAAACCATCCTTTCTTCAAATTTTATCGAAATCCTTTCAGGAGTTTTAAAACACAAACACACATCGAAACATCCATCCATCCTCACAAACTTCCTTTGTGATGTAGCTTTTAGGCCTCGTACAGGACCAATTGAGTTTAACATGGCAATTTTTTTTTTCACTCTTTATATCCTTTTGGTTTTTTTGTTAAGTTAATTATTATGTTTTGTCCTGTGCGAGATAAATTAATAATTTTCTTTTCTTTGCATTGGTAAACCCTATGGTAACGGCCCGACTTACATGTTAGATATACAGACGGAATATAAAGAAAATAATATCACAGTTTAACAAAATGATATAGAAATCAATTGAGTAAACATAATGCGTACAATTAATTTCGATATTTTCAGGATTTAGTCTGTTGATGATGCCATCTAGCCGATTTCGGCCACAACGACTGCATTTGATGGCTTTTTAGGGTGTTCGCTGAGAGCTTTGGTGTGCTGCTCTTTCATTTAGTAAGTTATATAACTTATAACAATGGCCTGTCTTATCGCCAAAGGCCAGAAGACTAATTGGCTTGAGCAAGATTTAAAAAACCGATGAGTGAATTGGTAAATAGATATTAATTCTAGAGAGGAGCTCGTGTCTAAACAATAACACCCGCACGGGTCGATCTTTAAGGTTAAACCGTGCTCGCCGAGGTTCGTCCATAGAGGGGTGACCATAATTACATACCGAGCTTCCTCCGTGCTTCGGAAAGCACGTTAAGCCGTTGGTCACGGCTCTCATTTGTAGATCGACATCTGACAGTCGTTACGAATAGTAAGGGGAATCGTATTACCCAGCTACCAGTTACCAGTTACTTGTGGAAGTCAGATAAGCAGTCGCTTCATGTAAAATACTGGTACTTAGCTGCATCCGGTTAGACTGGAAACCGACCCCAAGATAGTTTGGGAAAAGGCTAGGCAGATGATGATATTAATTCTAGATTTCAAAGTAAAGCCTGTCTGGGACCGAACCTACGACGGGGGCCCTACTTAGTCACCACTTATTCTACAGTGCTCAATGTGCCAACCAATTAACAATTTGTATTGTGCATAGTTGCCCAGTAACAAGCAGTATTTATGTCATTTTTCCAGTATTTTGAACCTTCTATTCATTTGTTTCTACCGTTTATGTTTTATGACGAAGGTTGGCTCAACATGTTGACAGGTGTCAGATACAATCGATGTGTCACTGTCATGGTAAGGTTAATTATTATGCTCCAATTTTTATTACGAGACTGTTGTGGTGACATGCGTTCTTACTGAGCACAGCTTTCGGTATAATTCAGTAGCGTAAAGTGTTTTTGGGTTTTTCAACCTGGAATTTCTCTGTGATCAGCCGCAGAGTCTAGATTTGTGCCCAGTTGATGGCAATAGGCTCGCCCCCTATTACTGGTGAACTGTGGGTGTACTCTACACCTCTGTCGAACTCTTTAGGGATTGTAGGCGCGAGTTTATGTCATGTTTATTATTAAGCTAGCGATTACCTACTTAGTAGCATGATTATCAGTCCTCGTTCAAGAGGACTTTTTTCTGTAGTGGGTCTTTTGAGTCAAAATTATTTTTAAATAAAAAATCATGAATAGGAAAACTGGACTATAACAGTTAAATAGTAACTTTCAGGCACGACCCCCGACTAGTAGTATGGTCCCCCCTTTTCTATGGGGAACTTTACATCCTACTCTTCATCCTCCTAAAAGATCTTTGAACATCCAAATTTACGCAATAATGTTAACCAAAACATCCACTGCCTGGACGTTTTAGCTTGCAAGGAATGGCCGAACAAATTCTGCAGCAATACTTCATCTGTCAGTTAAGTAAAAAAAAAAAAAGACCAGTGCAGCTGTTTTAATATGGTCCATTTCTGAATCGTTGATTCAGTAGGTTAAATATCAGTGACATATAGTCATAATGACTGCTGAAAAGTACGGATTAGTCCATCTAGTTAGACTATTAGTTATACAATATAAAAGAATTGACAAAAAATGTCTTATTTGTTATACTGCACCATCTAGTTAGACTATTAGTTATACAATATAAAAGAATTGACAAAAAATGTCTTATTTGTTATACTGCACCATCTAGTTATACTATTAGTTGTACAATATAACAGAATGGACAAAAAATGTCTTATTTGTTATACTGCACCATCTAGTTATACTATTAGTTGTACAATATAACAGAATGGACAAAACATGTCCTATGTTATACTGGATTCGAAAAAAATAATAGAGGTTTGTCCATACGCAGTTATACCTACATTTTGACTTTTATAAATAAAACAAAAAGCTCGTACTATCGTCTACTTTGTAAGTATGTGTCTCTGACCTAGACTGGAGTCAAGAGCAAAAATATCGCAGAAAAAAAAAATGAATAGTTTAACTTACGAAAAAAAAAATGTGGATTGATGACTGGATGGTGACTACTACTGTTGTAGTAGTCACCAAAAAAATCTCATCCCACTTAAAGACTTGCGAAAAAATCTCATCACCACGTTTGAACCTGAAAGTAGATACTCCCGGGACATCATCATGTTCAGAGAACATGTTTACGATGCAACAAAAGACATCGCAGAGTTCTTATCACGTGCTTGGATCTCGTGGTGAAGAGTCTCCAAGGACAAACTGGGAGATGAGCACGCTGTGGAAGCTGTGATTGGATGCGTTAATGACGAACGGTTGCGCATCGAAGTGATGAATGCCAGGGAAAGCACTGTCCCTGAGCTCATCTCAGTTGCAACATCCATTCGGAAGAAGCGAAGTCATCCAAGTTCCAGTCCCACAACATAAAACAAACTTTCACGTTTTTCGGATAATGCACCAACAACAAGCTGCCGTATATGTAAGAAAACAAACCACTCCAGTTACGACTGCAGATTCAAACCTTCGGAGTCTAAACCTGAAGCTAGCAATAAGGATTAAAAAACAACAGCCGCAAACACAACGAACGAAAAACGAAACGTATCAACTGCCTGTACCTATTGCAAGAGAGTCAAAGTCAAAGTCAAAGTCAAAGTTTTTATTGCGAACTAAGTGTACAATGTTGGTGTTATTTTATGTTGTTACTTAAGACTTAGCAGCCTTTTACAAGCATTGCAATTTTCATCCTAAATAAGCATGCAATAAATATTATTATTAATTAATTATTTCCTTTAGATCAGTACAATTAAATTGAGACATTTTCTTTTAAGTCAAAATTAAATGTCAATGTTTATGAATTCAATATAATTATTCAACAATATTTATGTCATCCATTTCAGGTAGTACAAATTATAACTATGATTTTAAATTAATGTAAATAGGATAGACTAATCTTGTTTTGTTTTATAGGACAGATCGCCACTTTAGTACATGAGGGATAATCGTTATTTTAAGCTAGACTCTAAATATTCTTTTACTGAGTAGAAACATTTTTGGATTAGGAATAGCTTTAGCCTTTTTTGGAATATTGTTACTGATTTTTCAGTTTTAAACGTGTTGGGCAACTTATTATATATTTTTATTGCCATATAGTATGGGCTGTCACTTAACATTTTAATTCTTGAGGATGGTGCGCATAACCTCTTTTTATGTCGAGTGTTGACGTTGTGCGTATCTTCTACTTTAACGAATTTGTTGATATTTTTGAAAGTAAATAAGCAAATGTCCAGTATATATATTGACGGCAGAGTTAGAATCTGATATTTAATAAAGAATGGTTTGCAGCTCTCCGTATTATCTATTTGGGCTAGAATTCGTATACACTTCTTTTGTAATAAGAATAGTTCATCTACATGTACACTATTACCCCATAGCATGACGCCATATCGCAGCCATGAGTATGCGTATGCGTAGTAAGCAGCCATGGCTGTTTGTGTGTTAGTGCTTAATTTAATTTGAAAAAGAGCGTAAGTGAATCTCGAGAGTTTTGTTTTTATATGTTCTATGTGTGACTTCCAATTAATGTGTGTGTCAATATTAATGCCAAGTAGGCTAAATGTACTAACTTCTTCTATTTGCACGTTTCTAAATGTTGTTTTTAAATTGAGAGGTGGTTTTTTATAAGATCTAAATTGTATTATTTTAGTTTTATTACTATTAATTTCTAAGTTGTGAATCTGGAGCCAAGTATTTACAGTTTGGAGGGTATCTTGTATTTGTAGACTAGGGTTATTTAAATTTTTACACTTGATTAGTATTGAAATATCGTCTGCAAATAGTACTGGTAAAGCGTTTTCTTTATCTAATATTTTGGGAAGGTCATTAATATAGATTAAAAATAGAGGGCATCCTAACACACTTCCTTGTGGGATTGAGCAAGTAATTTGTTTTTCTTGTGATCTAATAGTTTTGATCTCATTTTTATCATGGTCGTAACTTTCAATTTGTACTATTTGTGTCCTATTATGTAAATATGATTTGAACCACGAATAAGCTGGTCCTCGTACGCCGCAACCATATAGTTTAGTGAGTAAAATGTCATAGAGGACCTTGTCGTATGCTTTTGTCATGTCTAGTAGTAGCCCAATTACGTATTGTTTGTCGTTTATATGTTGTAGCGCTTGTTGAACATATTTATAAACTGCTAATGTTGTTGATCTACATTTTCTAAATCCATTTTGTGCGTCGTCAAGAATATTAAACTTTTCCAGGAATATATATAGCTGATTGCACATAGCTTTTTCAAATATTTTGGAAAAGGTTGGTAGCAGTGCTATGGGTCTATAATTGCTTGGGATATGCTTGTCACCTTTTTTATGTACTGGTTTAACCAAAGCTACTTTTAGTGCGTCTGGAAATTGGCCGTCTTGGAAGCTTTGATTAATTAAAAACATTAGGGGAATGGAAAGTTCTATTGCGCATTGCTTTAATAAAATTGGTGGAATGTCATCGATACCGCAGCTATGTTTATTTTTAGTTGACCTTATTATATTAATTATTTCTTTCTGGTCTACCGGGTGTACATACATTGAACAAGTAGGGGGGTTGACCACGAGTTTTCCAATGTTCGAGTTTGTTGTTTGATTTTGCCCTACCGTCGCAAAGAATTCGTTAAATCTGTTAGATATATTTAACGGACATTTTACTTCTTCATTGTCTATGTTCAATGATATATTTTCACGTCTATTTATTTTTGTGTTCCCTGTTTTTGTGTTAATTATATTCCACATTGTCTTTACCTTATTGTCAGATTTTTGCATTTGTTCAATATATGTTAGTTTTTTTGATTTTCTAATAGTCAATTTTAGTATTTTATTATATAGCTTATAGTGTTTTTTTATGACACCACTTTTGCTTTCATTCAAAATTGTTCTTAAGACTCTTTTATGTTCGCATGACTTTCTGAGACCCTTAGTAAGCCATCCTTTTTTTGGTTTGCATTTTATTCTTATTTTTTGCAATGGTATATGTTTATTTAGATTGTGTTTTATTATTGTAATGAAAGATTCGTAATTTGTGTGTACACTATTATTTTTATTTAGTATTTTTTCCCAATTAACAGATTTTAGTGAAGTTCTGAAACATTCGACGTTATTTTTTGTAAATAATCTTTTTTTGGTATACCAAGTTTTACTATTGTTATACGATAAATAATCTACATTTAACTGAACATTTATTGCCTTATGGTCTGATAGTCCATAATTTTTGACAGTTGCTTTGTTTATGAGTGGTGGGTAATTTGTAAAAAGTAGGTCAATGCAAGTGGATGATGTCTTTGTTTCTCGTGTTGGTTCGCGGATTATTTGTTGCAGGTTATATGTCTTCATAAAATTTAAGAACTCCAGAGTCTGTTTATTTTTATTATACACGTTTATGTTAAAGTCTCCTCCTATTATTAAGTGTCTATGTGATTTTTTTGTATTTAATTTATGTAAAACTTTTCCCAATTGTTGAAGAAATATATCAATATGACGATCTGCTCTATAAAGTCCTATAAAAGTGCAGTTTAGTTTGGGTACATCAATAGCACTAAATTCTATAATATACTCCTTTGAGTGATTTACAATGTCTAGTCGTTCAATAAAATCCAATGAGTCTTTAACAATGATACAAACTCCGAGACCAGGCCACACTTACGAAACTTGCTTCAAACGCGAACGTTCGTTGACTTCCAATGTGAACTGCGTAGCAAGCCATAAGCTGGCTCCTATTAATATCAAAATAGGTGAAAGGACTTTGCAAGCCGTCTTTGACAGCGGGTCGGAGTGCTCAATTCTCAGAGAATCGGTTCCCAGAATCAGTTTTTCAGATGTTTTTTTGTTTTTTTTTTCATTTTTTTTTATATCCAGTATAACAAATAGGACATGTTTTGTCCATTCTGTTTTATTGTACAACTAATAGTATAACTAGATGGTGCAGTATAACAAATAAGACTTTTTTTGTCCATTCTGTTATATTGTTAACTAATAGTATAACTAGATGGACTAACCCAAAAATACATGGTTAGCTAGAAACGACCTGAGATGGTGACGGCTAACATCTGTTCTAAGTCTGACACAAGAGTTCCTTAGGTACGACTTAAGCCCGTGTTTAGCAAGATAAGGCGACATCTTAGTATTATGTAAAAAAGGCGCATTATTGAATTTTATTGAGTTTTAGCACGATATTCTTTTTCTGGTATTATTAGAAATATACTTCCATTAATTGATTCCTTAGTTCTCATTCATCGTTCACATTGTCGTGAGAGAACAGAAAAGCGAGTTTATGACTTATAAACGATCGGTCAATAGCCTGTCGCGAAACAATACAGCATTAATGACCTGAAACTCTTGGGTGAAACGGCTGGGCAAGTGTGAATAATACAAGTATATATGAATAGTGTAGGAGGTATAATTAGCCCCAAGAAATCCTAACCTTGACAACGTCGCAATCTGTAAAATTGAAGCGTTTTATCCTTTTCATTTCAAATCCCAGCCCGCGGACAAAATATATTGACTCCCAGATACACGCTTGTTTATCTAACAAAATTCTATTTTAGAACAATTTAAAATACAAAATCACATTCAGAGAAACAAATAAATGGATCCGAATTTTTATCAGCAAAACAATTCGAAACAAAAAAAATAATATCAAAATAATCCCCAGCGATTCGTAGCGCCTACGGGACGTGGTGCGGTGCGGGGTGGGGTCTACGCCAGTCGTAGCCGACGCGTAGCTCGTAGCACACGCTACGGTGGTCCTTCGCCGCACGAATTACAATTCTGTTGAATAAAAATTACGCATTATTACATGTAATAAGTGTGGGTATTATTGTAATACTGTTTTGTGTATGTGTGTATAAATATAAACGCACAAATAGTGATGTGATTGTGAACTAGTGTTGTGTGAGTGCGGATGAAATCTTTTGAGGTAAATAACAGATATTTACTATGACGATATAAGGAAAATTCTTTCTATATAGTAGGTATTGGAGACGAGATTTTATGACGAGACGTATAAATTTGTTATTAAAAGTGTGATCTATTGTGTCTTTGTGGTGTTGGCGGTATTACTTGCAGTCCGCCTTTTTGTGTGGGAGCCGTGATTTTTTGGCAATTTCTTAATGAGATTTATTATTAAAATGATTCAGACCTCCCGCGTTTATTATAAACAATTAATTCGCGTTGCTCAAATTAATGAATTTTCAATTAAATTCTCCAATCATACAAAATCTCCAATCAATATATTTCGGAACACAATTTCCCCGCGCCCTAATATTTCTCGAGCCAGATTTCTGTATACATTTTCTGGCTCAATAAGGAAGCGTATACACACCTATAGTAAAAGAAAACCTCCACAGATTTATGATATTGCAGATACTTTTTTCCTTGTGATAATACAACGAAATAAAGGAGAAACATTCAAGTATATTAGGCTCTTTATATATCGTCGTTATGTTAGGATTTTCTTTCGTTTATATTGTGATAAGATATGTCAATTGAACTTAGGCATTTTTTCAGCTCTCCGTATATAAAGAGTTTGCTAGTTCCGATTAGTGATAATAGTATTCTCTTCTATTAATCCACTCTGATGGATATTTTGTGAAACCAAACAAGAAATTATTTCTGTGGGTAAGAAAAAAACTCTGTACGTCGAATTCGCAGTTTTCGAGAGAAAAGCATACTTAAAGACAGGCAGAAAATACATTATATTTTGCAATTGCTGTTAGCTAAAAACGGTTGGTTTCTTTTCATTTTGTCCTTTCAAAATAAACCAAGCATTCTGTACATGAAACTAAGTAACTTTACGCAAAAATTATTGCTGGGAAATCACTTTTTTTTGGGGGGTGTAAATTCATGTTTTGTGGTAGAACTCAATGTAACGCACTCAAAACATTGTGCCGATGGACGGATTGAATAGTACGGCGGTCGTGTAGGTGTTAAAAGTAAAAATCTTACATTAAAAACTTCTATTTAAAAAAATACTTGTCAAAAAGTTGGAACTTTGACCCCTAATATCTCCGTAACTAGAAGGTTCCCAGGTATGGTGTAGAACAAAAAAATGATCGCAATGACAGGGAGAACCAGTGCCTTTCGGCTTCGTTAAGAGGTGTTTTACACCCTTTATAGTCAAAGTTAAATTGACATATCATACTTAACGCCTATAATGTCCCAAGGGGTAGGCAGTGGTATGTTACACCCACATTTCTCCATTTAAATCCCATGGATTTAAGAACGGGGGAAACCCAAAGACAAAATGTCTTCAATTTATTTAATTACTTAAGAAAATGCTTTAATATATTTCTATGATATATTTTTACGTAACAAACTCACAATATAGAAGAATTTAATTTTGTTAGAAAGGGCGTTTTAGAAGAATGATTTTCTTGATTATTTTTTTTTTTTGTTTTAAGATGGTAGTGGGTAAATAACAAAAGATGGAGTGCGTGGGAGGATAATTTTGTTACATCCCATGTAATTTTTCTTTACTGAAAGTTGAAGCTTCAGGTAACATGAGGAGTATCTCTTTATAAAACTAACCAGTTTACAGTTTAGTTATGCCCGACTCGTCTCTATTCCGATTGGACACCAACATTTGACGTCTCTCGAGAAATCCCGATTACTTCAAACGAAATTCTATCTTTCATTCACATGGCAAGAAAGGAGGTATCTCATGAGATGACAATTAATAGAGAAGTATGGAAGAAGAAAACAAGCTGCGCCGACCCCGAATAAATTGGGATAAGGGCAATAGAATGATGATGAATGATGATCCCTACCTTGTTGCTATTCCACCAATTCACACTAAGCGTTTTCAAAAGTCTTTCATAATGCGCACAGCAAAGGAGTGGAACTCTCTGCCTGCGTCTGTGTTTCTGAACGCTTACAACCCTAACCTCTTAAAAGTTAGAGTGAACAGGCTTCTTCTGGGTAAGCTCGTACCATCGACTTAAATTACCGATTCATCACTCAATAAAAATCACAAAGATCCTTCAATTAATCTTAGGTTTATTTTTTATTACCATATTCCTCCGAAACGGCTGAACCGATTTGTATGAAATTTTGTGTGCATATCGGGTAGGTCTGAAAATCAGCCAACATCTATTTTTCATACCGAAAAAAAAAACACCGCGCACGAAGTCGCGGGCAGCAGCTAGTTTTCAAAGTTCACTATTTTCGGTGACGGAATTAAAAGTATTAATTAGTCTATAGAAATTATTGAATAAGGTGGACCAAATCCCAAACTCAAAGCATTATTTTTTAGATATACTTCTATAACTAATTTCTAGAATATTTGCACAAAATACGTGCCTTTACTTCAAGATCTGTGCACATTTGCAAGCGTCTGTGGTCCTTAGTTATATTGCACGACTATTTGCTAAGTGCATGGGCATTGCATGAAATAATCCTATTACCATTAAGAGCGAGCCATTCCAGCCCATCCTTGCTTGGCTTTGGACAAAGCATTTTCATTCATAAATTCTAGTGAATGGAATTTGATGCTTAGGACAGTTAGATATTAAAATTGAAATCCAACGACAAGATATAGAAGACTGGTTTAAATAAATCTGTTCGTGTCGTTTTGATGCTTTTCATTTAAAAAACTTTTATTACCTACATGGGCACTTATAAAACGTCGAGAAAAGATGCTCGGTTCGGGTTGGTCGTCAGAAAAGAAACTACATAGTTACTCCAATAAAAAAAAAACGGTCGTTTTATGCGTAGGTGTAACAAATTCATATTTAACTTACTTTATGAAAAACTATTATGTTATGTCAAATGGTAAAAGCCTTGCAAAGGTCGCTAGTAATTTTATAATTCTGTAAAACCCACACACGACATACGGAAACATCGTAACGTGGGTTGATATGATACATTTATAACGGTAGAGACATGAATAGTATATCAGACACGAGGAAGATCTAAGTTACTATATTTAGAATCAACGGTAACGATTTTTTTTTCGTTCTTTTTTAAAACGTTGCCCCACACTAGGAATTTCTCCTGTATTGTGGGTGCGTTTATAAGCATTTAAGCTCACATACATAAACAGCCAGACCCGGAACAACTACCTGCAGGCCATACAAATATTTGTCCCGTGCGGGGATCGAACCCGCAACACGCAGCGCAGTTGCCAATCGCTCAGCGCAAACCGTGTCGACCAAAGTTTATTAAGATCATCATTATCATTCTCTTCCCATTTTTTTTTGGGGTCGGCGGAGCATGTATTTTTCTTCTTCTCTGTCTTCCATACTTCTCTATTGCTTGTCATCCTTTCATGCCATATCATCCTTCACAAAGTCCATCCATCCATCCACAAAGTTTACCAAGATTTTGTAACAATATTTTGATTTAAAAGAGTATTCACGGAGTTTCTTGCCGATTCTTCTTCATAGAGATCTACGCTTTGGAATGGGTAACTACAGTACTTTTAAAAGTTATTATGCCTTGTGTCTGGGACTGTAGTTTCGATTTTTTTGACATTCAAAGGGGTCTGTAAAGGTCTATTTTAAATAAATGCTTTGAGTTTGAGTTGGGATGACAGCTTAGTCTATGTTCTAGATTCGTAAATGTATCTAATAATAGTCTTATAATGTGATATGGTGTGAGGAGCTCGTGACTAAATAATAACAGCCGCACGGGTCGATCTTTAAGGTTAAGCCGTGCTTGCCGATGTTGGTCCGTGGATGGGTGACCATAATTACATACCGAGTTTCCTCCGTGCCTCGGAAAGCGCCTTAAGTCGTTGGTCCCGGCTGTCATTTGTAGATCTTTGACAGTCGTTGCAAGTAATCAGCAGCCAAAAGTCTGACATCCAGTCTTACCAAGGGGTATCGTATTACCCAGTTACTGGGTTGTGGAGGTCAGATAGGCAGTCGCTTCATATAAAATACTGGTACTCAGCTGCATCCGGTTAAACTGGAAGTCGACCCCAAGATAGTCTGGGAAAAGGCTAGGCAGATGATGATGAATGTGATATGGTCGCTATCATAGAAGTGATCTCCTTGGCTTTCATCAAGGCATTTAACCAACAGTGAGTTGATGTATATAAAGCACCTGGCCAGTAACATCTGATTTGATTAGCAAGACTTAATATGAGGTGTGAACGGATCCTACACGAAACCGTCAACCAAGCATTCTGTACATCAAGTTAAGTAACCCTACGCAAAAATTATCGATAGGAAGACTTTTTTTTGGTGAATAATCGCTTTTTTTACGGAACGATATGTAACGCACTTTGAAGTTTCTGAGCAAAAACAAATGAACACGTATTAGTAAAGTTTAAAATAAATGCTTTGAGTCTGAGTTTTCCTTATAACCCATAACTACTCATTATTCAATGAAACAGATAATTTCTACAAACATTTATCTATATCTATCAATCTCTTTGTATCAACACTATTGCGAAACTCTTTGTTGATTTACTTACGTAGAAATAAACCTTATATACCAAAGCCTATTAAAGCGATTAAAGCCGTTATTTCCATACACATTAAAGCTCATATTTCCCAAGTATCTTTATGCCTTAGAGAATTTACCGCGTTGATAGCTTATGATTAAGTTTACATTTAAAGTTGTGTCTCTGGTGGTTGAAGGTAATTGAACTGATACCTGGTCTATTGTCTATGGTACTGGGGTATAAGTAGGTCGCTTATCGTTGATAAGTTTTATCAGAATAAGTTTCTGTGTCATTATTGTTAGTTTACAGGTTTTGGTTTACAGGTGTGGGTAGGGACTAGGTTTTGTTTAGTTCTTTGTCCTCTAAGTTACACTCGGCACAAATAATATTTTAAATCCTATTGCGTGAATTTCGACCATAAATGACTAAGTATAGAGTGTTAAACAGCTCGATCTTGTTGAATGTGTCTAGTTTAAAAGTGTCTCGTTGTGTCTGATGTGTCTGTGTCTAGAATAGTTTTTCAAGATTGAATCTAGATTTATGTTTATATGTGAGATTAGTTCGAATCCTGACAGTTTCATTTCGTTGACCAGTCGAGTCTTACGTTAGTTCGCTAGCTTTTTTTTGTCCAGTTCTTTCAGAAGGTTTTAGATTATTAGTATGTACACCGAAGTTGTAGGTTACTAATTTTTACATATTTTGCCAATTATTATTTCAATGAAATAAAGTGTAAATGTGTAGTAAGGCATCGTTGTCAACTCAAACCGATACCAATCAATTTTACTTAGTCTACTTCACACCTTTGTGAAAGGTAATAAAGTTTATTTTTGGAACGAAGTTCCTTATCGCGCGTTGTGAAAGGGGGCTAGACGGAAAAAAATCTTACGAAAAGTTGTCACGACACTTTTTGCTATAGTAAGCTATTGTAAGCTTTATTTCTTTAAAATAAAGTTGAAATTTCCTTAAATTACGTACAATTGGGGTGTGTATGTGAGTAAGGATAGATATGATTATTAGTTTGAGTGACCGAACTACAAAGTACAAATTCGGTTGTGCAGTTAAGTAAGACGTATTGCTTCGAATTAAGGATTAATTTTCCTTAAATTAAATATTTTATTTTTCGCACACTAACTTAAATCTAAAATGTATTGATATTATGTACGTGAAAGGAACTTCGTTCCATCCGGATGTCCCTTGACACCTCTCAAGTTTTTTTTTTATACTCTGTGTGGGACACAGTGTAGGCGATAAAAAAAAACTTTGCGGGACAAAGGACTTTTCCTGCCAAACCTCTCTGTTTTGTGCTACCACCACCTTCATTTATCACCATTGCTTTCAAAATGGTGATAAACACCAGACGGATTGTACAAAAAAAGATACTTCACAAATTTAATTGAAAAAACACACTTTCCACTTTTTTACTGACAACGAACTTAAAACCTCCTCTACTCCATTTCTGCCCTCTTTCCCAAAACAGAAATAAACTCCACACAATATCTAAACTGCAAATTAGCTCTATATCTTTCAGTATTCATGACCATCAGAACTAAATTCACAGTTCATAGTTTTTCACAATCTGCTATTAGAAGCTATACATAACATAAAGCCTGTGTGTAAAGGGTTGAGCAGAGGTATACTTACATTACAGCCACATTACGCCACTTATGTTTTAGTCTCATTTAATTGGAGGCCAGCCTATTGCCAGCAACCGGGCATAAATATAACCTGCAGGATGACATTGAAAAATCCTGATCGAAAAACCCAATGAAAATTTGACAGACCTGGGAATCTAAAATAAAACCTCACGGACAAACTCAAACTATAATAATAATAATAATAAGTGTATGCATGGGCAAACCGTATCCGTAGGTATAAGCGGAGGGTGGAACGATACACTCTGAATCGCACATTCCAAAGTGATGAAAGGTGGGTTTATAGCAGTTGGGAGCGACCGGACCAAGGTGTGGCCGACACGCGCCTGCCGGATGATGACGTCATGTGCGCGTTTTGGCGCAGCATCTGGTCGGTGCCTGTCGGCCATACCGAGGGTGAATGGACTCGAGAAGTCGAGCGTGTGTGTGATCCAGTACCAGAAATGGGGGCAATCTCTATCAGCCCCCAAGACGTAGCTCGTGCAGTCCGTCCGTTGCCTAACTGGAAATCTCCAGGGCCGGACGGGCTGCACAACTTCTGGATTAAATGGTTTACGAGGTCGCATGCTCGCTTGGCGGCCCTATTCCAGTCAGCCTTAGAGTCAGGGTCGCTGCCCAAGTTCCTGACTACTGGAATAACCAACCTGCTCCATAAATCAGGTAGTACTGCGGAGCCCAAAAATTATAGACCTATTACATGTCTTCCGACAGTGTATAAAGTTCTTACATCCATTTTGAGAGCTAAAATTTGCAAACACATTGATGACAATTCGATCATGTCCGCTTCTCAGAATGGATGTAGGAACGGGTCCCGCGGTACTAAGGAGCTGCTCCTCATTGATATGGCCATTAACCAACAGGTTCGGCGTTCCCGAAGGGATCTGTCGACATGTTGGATAGATTATAAGAAGGCCTATGACTCGGTGCCACATACATGGCTCATGAGGGTGCTAGAATTGTATAAAGTTGATGCAACTCTTCGCACCTTCCTGATGTCGTGTATGGGGCAATGGAGGACAGTCCTTCGCTATCCAGGATGTCGACAGATACAAGGGAACAGCGAACCAATAAGGATCGAGCGTGGCATTTTTCAGGGCGATAGTTTGAGTCCGCTTTGGTTCTGCTTAGCCTTGAATCCTCTAAGCACACTGCTGGAGGAGTCAGGTTTGGGCTTTCGATTGAAGAGAGGTGGTCAGGTTATATCTCACCTTCTTTACATGGATGACCTGAAACTCTTTGCCCCCAACAACTTGCAATTGATGGAACTACTGAGGGTAACAGAAACTTTCAGTAGCGCCATCAAGATGGAATTTGGTGTGGACAAATGTGCGGTCATGCATGTAAAGCGAGGGGGGATTGTGGAATCTGCGGGAACCCAGCTCTCAGATTCTATAAATCTTAGATCCCTCTCAGCAACCGAAACCTACAAGTATTTGGGTATGTCGGAAGCGCTGGGCATCAATTCTGTTGACATGAAGCAATCGTTGAAGGAGCGCTTCTTTGGCCGCCTGAGAAAAGTATTTAATAGTCTTTTGTCAGGTGGAAATAAGGTGCGTGCCTTCAATGGTTGGGTCATGCCGGTTTTGATGTACTCTTTCGGCGTACTCAAATGGACTCAAACAGAACTAGACGCCCTGGATAGGAAGGTCCGTACATTGTTGACGGCATATCGAATGCATCACCCACGTTCTTCGGTTATGAGACTGTATATCCCGCGGAGTTGTGGAGGTCGAGGCTTTTTAAACGTCAAGACTCTCCACAATCGCGAGATATGCAGTCTTAGGGAATATTTCCTAGAAGCCGACGTGGGGATGCATCGAGACGTGGTCGCGATGGACAAGGGCCTCACCCCGCTCTCCTTGGCTAAAGAGAACTGGCGCAAACCTGCAGTGCTTGACACTAATGACCGCAGGGAAGTATGGCAGAGTAAGGAGCTTCACGGACGCTACTTCAGTGCCCTGCATGGAACTGATGTAGATCATGCAGCGTCCGTAGCCTGGCTACGTTCCGGGGAACTCTTTGGAGAAACCGAAGGTTTTGTTTGTGCAATTATGGATGAAGTTATGATGACGAATAACTACCGGAAATTTATTGTGAAGGATGGCACGGTTGACATTTGTCGGGCATGCCACCGTCCAGGCGAATCGATCCGTCACATTATCTCCGGGTGTTCTCGTCTAGCTAACGGAGAATACTTGCATAGACACAACCTTGTAGCCAGGATTATTCATCAGCAACTTGCTCTGAAATACAGCCTTGTGGGATCGGAAGTGCCGTACTATAGGTATGTGCCCGACCCAGTTCTCGAAAATGGCAATATCACACTGTATTGGGATCAATCCATCATCACTGACAGGACTATTGTAGCCAATAAGCCTGATATAGTGGTGGTGGATCGATCAGAGAGGCGCGCAATTATTGTTGACATAACGGTTCCACATGACGAGAACCTCGTGAAAGCTGAGAAAGATAAGCAAATCAAGTATCTTGACTTGGCTCGCGAGGTTGTCGACATGTGGGATGTTGACTCAGCGATCATTGTGCCGATAGTCGTTTCAGCCAATGGCCTAATTGCCAAGAGCCTCGACCAACATCTGATGAGGCTCTCGTTAGGCAGCTGGATCAAGGGCTTGATTCAGAAAGCGGTACTCCTGGACACGGCTCGTATTGTTAGGAGGTTCCTTTCTCTGTTTCCCGGTAGCTTGGACCCTGTTCCAGATACCGGTGGGCTACAATTTTTTATATTTTTAAATGTTTTTTTTAATTTTTTATTATTTATAAGAAATATTTAAAAATTTATTAAATTTGTATATATTAATGAATAAAGGGAATAATAATAAATTCCTTTATTTAAACTCAAAGCATTTATTTTAATTAGAACACAACAGGCACTTTTGAAAGTCAAAAATACAAAAAAAAAACGCGAAGCTACAGTCCCAGTCACAAGGCATAATAACTTGTGAAAGTACTGTAGTTGCCCATTCCGTAGCGTAGATCTCTATGGAAAAGAATGGGCAAGAAACTCCATGGACACTCTTTTAAATCAAAATAAATGTTCCAAAGCTTAGTAACATCATTCATGTTGAGAATTACAAATATGTGAGAACGATGTGATGACGAGTAAGAGATTAAATCAGTAATTCAAAAATGAAGTAATTAAAATGGCAGCTAAGAGATGACCAGTCACAACAGCGCCCGTTCACGAACATGACGCATGTACAGCTGTAGTGCTCGACCAATGATCCAGTCACAAACACTTTTAACCTTTTTTTTTATTCAATCGAAAATGATACAGAGTTTTATTCTTACATAACACCTGCCAAACTGCAAAACAATTTGTGGCAGTAGGGTCTTGTGGATTTTGCACGAGTCTTTGCTAATAATAAACACTAAAACCTGAAACCTCCTTCATTTCCTCCGTTTCTAAAAACAGAAATAAACTCCACACTATATCTGAACTACAAACTGGCACTATATCTTTCAGTATTCATGACCATCGGAACTAAATTCACAGCACACAGTTTCGCACAATCCGCTCATAATAGATATGATTTATAATGGCTAGGGACGTTTTTACGACACCCCTGTGAACGCGAACAGGTATGTTTCAGTAACTTTGTGTATACTATTATATTTCTAGTCTCTAGTGTCATTTTTAGATGGCTTTTTAGCGTTCAGGTGGCTTACCATGACGTCTTAAAACATTATTGTTCCATTCTCATTCCAGAGTGAAAAAGAGACGGAGCTATACAGGTCGTCTAGTTCCATCTCTTTCCCACTCTGGAATAGGAATGGAACAATAATGTTTTAAGCGTCATAGTACGGGGGCAGGTGTTATGTTTTGGGTGGTCAGTGGTCTAGGTAAAACATATCTCATGAAAGTGGTTTACAGATTGTTCAAGTGGAGGAAATAAGCAGTTCCTAAGATATTATTGATAGTTAGTTGTTAGTTTTAGGTCATCATCTGCCTAGCCTTTTCCCAAACTATCTTGGGGTCGGCTTCCAGTGTAACCGGGTGCAGCTGAGTAACAGTATTTTACATGAAGCGACTGCCTATCTGACCTCCACAACCCAGTAACTGGGTAATACGATACCCCTTGAGAAGTCTGGATGTCAGACTCTTGGCTTCTGACTTCTCGTAACGATTGTCAAAGATCTAAAAATGACAGCCGGGCCAACGGATTAATGTGCTTTCCAAGGCACGGAAGAAACTCGGTAATTAATTATGGTCAGCCATCCACAGACCAACCTCGGCAAGCACGGCTCAACCTTAAAGATCGACCCGCGCGGCTGTTATTATTTAGCCACGAGCTCCTCTGTTGTTGTTAGTTTTAGGTAAATGTGTATAAATTAAGCGTCTGTACTAATAAATTTACTTTAATACCGTTTGTTCCGTTCCCACACATAAACCGTGTAAACGGCTTTGTGGGGCATAGATCTTAAGTAAAGATTTTTATAAACTTTGTTTTGATTAAGTCATTTATATCCAACCTGTCCCCTTGCTGTCCTCCCTTGCCGTGGCTCGTACTCCACAGGGGGTGCCCTTAGCGTGTAGTCGCTTAGTTTGTAAGTAGTTTTATGCCCTGACTGGAGGCCTTACACTCAAGGCACCCACAAGAATAGTCTGGTTAAGCAGACGACAACTTCTTAGGTTGAACTGCGAGATTCATAAAAAAAGATGTTTTGATTAATAAATAAATTTAAAAACAAAAGGATTTGTGATCTAGGCTGCTGAGAATGAGGATCTGAATTCATTGTTCTTAGTCTTAGTCGTTCCTAGGTCGGAAAAGTAGTTAGTGGGTTTTTCTATTAAGATTTGTCAGTAGCAGCTCGGAGTTTGAGTTTGTGCTCGGTTGGTGTAAATAAGCTCGCCCCTTATTACATGAGACTTAAACATAACTAGTGAAATGGGTGTACTGTTAGGTACACCTCTACTGAAATCTTCCTTGGTGGGCCGGGACGCGTAGCTTTCAGTAACGTTGTGGATAGTATTTTATTTTATTTATAGTAATTTATTTTTATTTTTTATAGTAATTAGTTTTTTTTTTTTTTAGTTTTCTATTTGCCTGATTATTAACGGTGTTATCGTGTTTTGGGTGGTCATTGGTCAAGATTTTGAATTTCTGACTAAGGATTGATTTATAGAAAGCCTGTATCGTTAGTGTAGTCGGCGCAAGCGCTATAGCTCAACATGATTTTTTGTGTTCGATTTACAAATCCGGAGATGTGATATCAGAATTTTCAGTCAAGCAGCTAGATTCTGAATTTGTGAACCGAAAAAAATTAGGTATACCTCCGCTGCTTTCTGTCTAGTGCGGTACAGGCAGGGTGTTGACTTTATCGTTCTGTCATCAACTCTAAATCTTATTTCTTGGAAACTACTTCGTCACAGTAACGACGGATAAACACACTACACAGATTTATTACGCCCCGGTCAGAATTCTCAGTATTTTTGTCGACCATGTCCCCAAATATAGTCACTTGTTTGTTTAATCATGTCCACTGCTGAAAGAACTTAATCGGATTCACTGATAAGTAGACTCACAGTGGTTTATTATCTAAATACAATAAAATATAATGCTTTTTTACAAAGACTTACTATTACAAATCAGGTGTTAAACTGCCTTAGAGAGAATTTGTACATTGCTCGTTTAACTTCTAGTTTTCGACACACATACACATACATGTGTATGTGTGTCGAGAACTAGAAGTTATTGTAAATATTTTTTGTACCCTATCACTATGTCGTCGTATATTACCCAAAGGTTGACTGGTACCGAATGCCTTGTGGCATTAAGTCTGCCTATGTGCCACTATTGTACATGAAGTTTTAATAAATTCTCCCTTTAAGGTATGCCAAATTATGATAAACATAAAACAAAAATGAACTAAATCTTGGTAATCTACTTACTGAAAGAAATATCAATTATCATCAAACGTTCAAATATGTACTCAACATTGTTGACTGTTGAGCAAACGTCCAGGACTCCCCTCCCCCTCTCCCACTTGCAAAAACATTTACATTCGCATTCTACATCCAATCATAATGGTTTTTAATCCATTTAAAACCAAATGTCAAAAAGTAATGTCTATCTCATACCATATTTATCAAACGTTAGACCATGTACTCAACTCCGCCTTGGCTACTGTTGACCAAACAACCAAAGACTTTGCTTCACGCTTCACGAACTGTCTGCTCAATTTATCTCGAGGGCGTCACGTAAGTGCCCATTTACGCAGGCGCGGCGCGTGGAGCGGGGCGGTGCGCGGCGCGTTCCGCTTTAAATTCAAACATAAGGCGATGTATGAGAGCGTTTACGGAGAAGCGGTCTGACGCCCGTTTGCTTGAGATATAGGCGGCCGACGCGGCGTTATGTCAAACAGACAATACAAGCAAACGGCAGTGCCCGGGTTCGATTCCCATACGGAACGAATTTACAACGTCGTAGTTTTATCCGAAAATAATCATTTTGTTTTTATTTTAAATTTTGTAGTGATTTTTTTTTGTAAATAGTTCAGTTTTTACTAGCTTTTATTTAACTTGCAACGTATGTATGTATGTTTGTTTGGGTAGAATCTTGGAAGCTAAATTAGAACCACTTTCCGATGTCCGATTGAGCTGAAATTTTGCACACACATTTGGTTGTAAGAACAGAATATTAATATGACAGACATAACTTAATCCTGCAGCCTGGATCGTCTCTTCACGAGAGAACTCCTCAACGGTTAATAGCACAGACATGAAACTTTGCATACAAGTTTATATTTGATGGATAATCACGATTTGTATAATGAACTCATCCTGCGGCCAGGATCGTTTTCTCACGAGGGCACTCCTCAACGGTTAATAGCACAAACATGAAACTTTGTATAGATACGTGTTCCATTTTGTTGGATAAACATAATTCCTGTCGTTTCCACGACCAGGATTTTTTCTCAAAAGTCCTCAACGGTTAATAGCACGGATATGAAAAAAGTGTTGCGATAATGATGTGACAGAAACGATTACAGCAAATATCAAAAAAGTTTAAAACAAACTTTTATAATGATGCACAGAAAAGAAGATATCTAATCTTGGAGTAAATGGAAACGATAAAAGATAGTTTTTATAGCATTTACCATTCACGCGACCAGCTTATGTGAAAACTATTCTTTATCGTTTATGTAATGTTTAATTTAAGTAATGTTACAACAAAAAAAAACACAAAAAATATATTCTTAATGCCTGTGATTTCTGATTTTCAGTCCAATCGCAGTGCCACCAGGCCATTTACTACGTTCTATTCTAATACATGATAATTATGACGATTGTCAGTTTTCAAACAGTTGATGAATATGGTCCCACGTTGGGCTACAAGCGTTCGACGCCGCGTCCGCCGCGGCGTTATGTCAAACGCTCAAATACAAGGAAGTGGTCCCACGTTGGGCTGCAAGCGGTTGACGCGGCGTTATGTCACTCGACAATACAAGCATACGGCAGTGCCCGGGTTCGATTCCCATATAAAACAAATTTACAATGTCGTAGTTTTATCCAAAAATAATCATTTTGTTTTTATCTTAATTTTATTTGTTTTTTTTTCGTAAATTTTGTTCGATTTTTATTTGTTATTCATGATTATCTAACTGTTTTTTGAATGGTTCAAAAACTAAAAGTATATATTTTTAAACTAGATATTTTATAATGATTTGAAAACCCTACATAATGCATTAAAATAAAACAGTGTCCTAGTTTTAAAAAGTAATATTTAACATGATAAAAAAAAAAACACAAAAAGAAAATCCTTACTTGTTAGGATTTGATCCTGCACCTTCTGATTCACAGTCCGGTCACAGTACCGTTAGACTATATACTTCATTGACACTTGAGCCGAAATAGACATTCTATTCTAATGCATGATATGAAAATTGACAGTTTTCAAACAGTTGAAGAATTTGGTCCCACGTTGGGCTACAAGCGTGCGACGCGGCGTCCGCCGCGGCGTTATGTCAAACGCTCAAATACAAGAAAATGGTTCCACGTTGGGCTGCAAGCGGTCCACGCGGCGGTAGGTCACACGGACAAGTTTCCAGCATACGGCAGTGCCCGGGTTCGATTCCCATCCGGAACAAATTTATAATGTCTTACTTTTATACAATAATAATCATTTCATTTTTATTAAAAAAAAAAAAAAAAGTTTTTTTTTTTTTTGAGCGTTTGTATATCTGACCTCCACAACCCAGTTGGTACTGGGTAATACGATACCCCTTGGTAGGACTGGTTGTCAGACTTTCGGGCCACTGAAATTATTAACTAGTGATTGCTGATGATAAAAACGTAAAGTACGAACGAAACTTTTTTTCGAGAATTTAGCTAATATGGCAACATTCATCGTCAATCAAAACAAAAAATACCATATTTGTCATAAATATTGTCACTTCTCTGTCTTGATCAATTAAAATCGTAATGTTTGGTTTTGTTGTGAATAGTTTTGCATATTATTTATTTACCCGTCTTATTTGTTTCGTGGTGAAGTAGACAACACGAGAATGTTAAGGTGTGCAGAGATGATGGCGACTAAAACAATGCCAAAGATTACAGTTGTGGCTAGCATGTGTGGGGAACATCGTAATACGATGTTCCCATACTATGGGGAATATGGTAATGCCGATGCTGATAGAATGCCCGCGACGCCGGGCTCTCTCTTATTTGAAGAAGTTCTAATAAGTTCACAATGATATGCTGCTTAAAATAAATGTTTATTCAACTTCGTAATTCATGTTTTATTTTTGCCTAGTCCATGGCGCAATTATACTTGGTCGTTGCCCGAATTCGATTGCCTTTGGAATTCATCAAACGACCAAGTGTAAATGAACGCGGCCGAGTACGCGAACACACTCGTCCAACTACATTTTTTTTTCCACTATTGTAAGCTTCTATGTATTCCATTGCGATGACTAGTGTAATTACGCCATAGAAGAATCACCGCTATATGGCGGTGATTCTTCTAGGCTAGGCAGACGCCTAGCCTTTTCCCAGCTATGTTGGTGTAGTGACCCACACGGTCGATTTTCAGTCTATGCAGATGCAGCTGAATACCAGTATTTTACATGGAGCGACTGCCTAACTGATCATTAAAGAGTAAGCGACCCAAAATCATTAAATATCGTGATGAGTTGTGCAAATGCTCCGCAGCATGGATAACAAGACAGGCCTGAAATTTTACGTAATTAGGTTACATTGGATTGTAAATTAAGATGAAATTATCATTCATCTTCTATTAACAATTATAAATTGTCCAATTTACGATAAAAAATAAACACCATTTTTTTTTTTTTTTAATAAAAATAAAATATTATTATTGGATAAAACTACGACATTATAAATTTGTTCCGTATGGGAATCGAACCCGGGCACTGCCTTTTGCTTGTATTGTCCGTGTGACATAACGCCGCGTCAACCGCTTGCAGCCCAACGTGGGACCACTTCTTTCAAGTATTTGAGCGTTTGACATAACGCCGCGGCGGACGCGGCGTCGCACGCTTGTAGCCCAACGTGGGACCGTTTTCTTCAATTGTTTGAAAACTGACAACCGTCAATTATCATGTATTAGAATAGAACGTCTATTTTACACAAGTGTCAGTGAAGTAATTGGCCTTGTGGTATTGCGGCCGGACTGTGAATAAGATGATGCAGGATCAAATCACAGATGTTTAATTAATTGTTTTGGTATTTTTTCTTTTTGTTCTTTTTTTTTTATGCTGTAAAATATTACTTTTTGTAACTAGGTGTACTGTTTTATTTATATGCATCTGTATGATTTTCAAATCATTATAAAATATGTAGTTTAATAATATATACTTTTAGTTTGTGAACCATTCAAAGAACAGTTAGGTAATCGTGAATAACAAATAAAAAAAGAACCAAATTTACGGAAAAAAAAACACTAAGAAAATTAAAATAAATACAAAATGAGTATTTTGGATAAAAGTACGACATTGTCATTTTGTTTCGTATGGGAATCGAACCTGGGCACTGCTTTAGGCTTGTATTGTCAGTGTGACATAACAAATCAAATGGTCCCACGTTGGGCTTCAAGCGTTCGACGCGTCTCCGTAAACGGCAAAAACGCCAGACGCGCCGCGCGACGCCTATTGCAACGCCCCGCGCCACGCGCCGCGCCTGCGTAAATGAGCCCTAAGGCTCACACCGATGTCTAGGCTGCCCACTGGTTTTAAACTGAACGAATTGTGACAGAAGGTTAACGTAACCGTGGCCCTGGATCACAAAGGGCGAAGAAGGAACATGGATGGGTTTTAGTCAGTACAAGTCTGACACTCCCTCCCGCTTCGCCCAGAGCGGGAGAAGTCATTTGATGATTTCCCATCCGTAAAAAAAAAGGTTACCGTTACATAAAAAGTGTGAACTGACCGTTTACTAATCCAATAATCGTCAACCAAGCGTTCTGTACGTCAAACACATCATTCATCATTTGCCTAGCCTTTTCCCTACGTTGGGGTCGGCTTCCAGTCTAACCGGATGCAGCTGAATACCAGTATTTTACATGGAGCGACTGCCTATCTGACCTCCACAAGTATCTGGGTAATACGACACCCCTTGGAAAGACTGGTTGTCAGACTTTTGGCTGCTGACTACTAGTAACGACTGTCAAAGATCTTCAAATGACATCAAACTAAATAACTCAATATAACGCATTCAAAACATTGTGCGGATGCATTGAAAAAAAAGTCGGAAAGTTTAAGATAAAACTATAAAATTTAAACTTACAATTTAAAAAAAAACTTGTGGAAAAACTGGATCCATGACCCCAATATCTCCGTAATTAAAAGATTCCAAATAAGACCAAGAACAAAAAAATATGCAACGATGGGGAGCCAAGTGCCTTTCGGCATCGTTCAGGGTATTTTTGTGAGATTTAAACATAACTCGCGAAATGTACTGTGTATGTACTATCAAATACACCTCTGTTTAACCCTTGAGGAATAATAGGTGTGATGTTTTAGTATGTTATTTCTATGCGTCATTGGAATGTCTATTACAAAGTGAGCCTTCTACTTTTCCCTGCATCACCTGCGGTTATCGGCCGTACAACAAACATGAGACTACAAGATGGTCCAAAGGCTGTTGCTCTGTTAGTGGTCACATCTCTGTGTTACCTGGTCCACAGTAATTGTTATTAGTTCGTGTCCTATAGGACACTCTGTATAGAGTAGAGAGTACGTGGGAGATTTGTGGTGCAACGTGTGTTTGGATTAAGATTACGTTGCTTTGTGTTGTCTTAGATGATGTTAATAGTCATCTTCTTCTTCGTGTCGATGGACTCAAATTATACCCGACCAGTATATAGCACCAACCTGAACAGGTCTTAGGTCAGAAAAACCTGAAAGTGAATATGTATTTTGTTTTTTTTTTTTTGCATTTAAAACGAAGCAAATAAATAACATAATTTCAAGAAACACCTGTTTCAATATATATTTTTTCTCTCTGCCATAATAAAAACTTATGAAATAGAACAACCACATAAAGTGGTTTAGAATGATTAGATATTATCCAATATTAACATAAAGGGTGTAAAACACCTCTTAACGAAGCCGAAAGGCACTGGTTCTCCCTGTCATAGCGATCATTTTTTTGTCCTACACCATACCTGGGAACCTTCTAGTTACGGCGATATAAGGGGTCAAAGTTCCAACTTTTTAACAAGTATTTTTTTTAAATACAAGTTTTTAATGTAAGATTTTTACTTTAAACACCTCCACGACCCCCGTACTATTCAATCCGTCCATCAGCACAATTTTTTGAGTGCATTTCATTGAGTTCTACCACAAAATATAATTTTACACCCCCCAAAAAAAAGTCCGTTTCCCAGCAATAATTTTTGCGTAAAGTTACTTAGTTTCATGTACAGAATGCTTGGTTGACGGCTTCGTGATGAGGTGATTTACACCGTGTATAGGATTTATTATAAGATAGTGGTTCCAAGTTTGCGAAGCTTAAAAACTATGTCAAAACACAC
The DNA here is from genome assembly GCA_963082945.1 of Cerastis leucographa. Taxonomy (NCBI): domain Eukaryota; kingdom Metazoa; phylum Arthropoda; class Insecta; order Lepidoptera; family Noctuidae; genus Cerastis; species Cerastis leucographa. The sequence goes on from OY720366.1 coordinate 3,083,262, forward strand.
GGCCAAGAAAACAAAAGTCAATAACTATAACTAAACTTTATCCGAACAAAACCAGCTTCTGTTTTCTTTTCATCAAATACCAAATAATACATTGTACCAAAATAGTAAATTCTTTCCTGATTTACTGAGAGACATAAGAAAGCACTTAACTTAATAGTTAGCCTTTAGTCGTGAGGTATTTACCACGACATAAATAGAACAGAAGGTCGGGTCCATGAGAGAAATGAATAGAGTGTTTATACACGGTGTAAATCACCTCATCACGAAGCCGTCAACCAAGCATTCTGTACATGAAACTAAGTAACTTTACGCAAAAAATATTGCTGGGAAACGACTTTTTTTTGGGGGGTGTAAAATCATGTTTTGTGGTAGAACTCAATGTAACAAACTCAAAACATTGTGCTGATGGACGGATTGAATAGTACGGAGGTCGTGGAGGTGTTTAAAGTAAAACTCATACATTAAAAACTTGTATTTATAAAAATATTTGTCAAAAAGTTGGAACTTTGACCCCTAATATCTCCGTAACTAGAAGGTTCCCAGGTATGGTGTAGAACAAAAAAATTATCGCAATGACAGGGAGAACCAGTGCCTTTCGGCTTCGTTAAGAGGTGTTTTACACCCTTTATAATAGGTTTTGGTTAAATAAATTGTTTATTATGTTTTGTAGCATTCACATTGTATACACAATTATGGAAAAATGGTTGTAGACAGTGAAATGGTTACCTTGTCCGTGTTTACATATTTTTGGGGCTGACTGTATGTGTGATTGTGCCTCTTAGATAGATAGATTCATTTATTTACCTGAAATATTATATTGATTAATTTATTTACAAGGGAGCAGCGGTAGCGGTGTGTGGTAGTGGTAGCAGCCCTGACTTACGAGTAGTAAGCCGTGGGTTCGAACCCAGGCAGGCGCATTATTTTGTGTAATTTATTTCATCACCGCTGCTCTCAAAAACGGTGAAGGAAAACATCGTGAGGAAACCGGCATGTCCTAGAACTAAAATTTCGAAGACATGTGACTTCTACCAACCCGCACTGAGCCCGCGTGGTGTATTACAGCCCACTTCCTCTTATAGAGAGAAGGCCTGTGTCCCAGCAGTGGGAACATTGTAGGCTGATGACGATTAACCTGAAATATTGTATTTTACAGATTTTAGAATACATAAACAATAGTTCTTCAGGAGCTCGTGGCTAAATAATAACAGCCGCCCGGGTCGATCTTTAAGGTTAAGCCGTGCTTGCCGAGGTTGGTCCGTGGATGGGTGACCATCATTACATACCGAGTTTCCTCCGTGTCTCGGAAAGCACGTTAAGCCGTTGGTCCCGGCTGTCATTTGTAGATCTTTGACAGTCGTTACGAGTAGTCAGAAGCCAAAAAAGTCTGACATCCAGTCTTACCAAGGGGTATCGTATTACCCAGTTACTGGGTTGTGGAGGTCAGATAGGCAGTCGCTTCATGTAAAATACTGGTACTCAGCTGCATCCGGTTAGACTGGAAGCCGACCCCAAGAGAGTTTGGGAAAAGGCTAGGCAGATGATGATGAAACAATAGTTCTTCATATCCCGCCTACTTAGTTCCGCATGCAAATTTTGTGACAAAAATAATTTTCTAATCATTCAAACAAAATAATTTTATTAAATTCTTTACGCTCGTTTTTCTTTTCTTAATTTACTAGGAATTTCTCCTGTATTGTGGGTGCGTTTACAAACATTTAAACTAACACACACAAACAGCCAGACGTGGAACAACGTAGCGGGCCTTCTGTTATTATCTATTTGTGGTATTTGATACCAGTCAAGCAGTCGTGGGCGGTGTTACGTCACCTTTGTCTCGTAATTAAGAGTTTTATTGTTTTTAGATGGACGTTTCTAACAGAATCTTTTCTTAGTCCTAGATGTAAGGGAAGTTGATGAGCTTTGTGGAAGCGGTGGCGGTTGGGTCAATGAACTATTATGTTTGAGATATAAGTCTCCTAATAGTATTAGAGATAAGCAGGACTTTGAGACTTATTTCATGGAGTTATGTCGAATATTGCTCGATGTCACGATTTTTTTTAAAACACGAATATTTTGCCACTATCGTTGTTCATTGTAGACCCTATACGAATGTGGCGCGGAAAGGTTATTGTAACAGTGAAATGTAAGTTAGAAAGAAGAGCAGTAAAGTTCTTCATCTTCTACATCCCCGACCAGACAGATGTTGTGCCTGGTAGGCTACTCCCCGGCCTATGTTAGCGGTTTTTTCTATACAAGGTGTTGTTTTGCATCTTCGTCAAAATTCAGGAGGTCGTCACAAAAGACATAAATAATCAATTTAAATGTATATACGGTACATATACCAAAATAACATTTTTAAAATTTTGGTTTCTCTGTCTGACTGTTTGTTCCGGCTAATCTCTAGAACGGGAAGACCGATTTTGACGGGACTTTCACTGGCAGATGATGTAATAAAACCGTAAGTGTAATATAACTTATGCTACTATTAAATTTTAGAACAATAATTAATAATAAAAATAAAAATGCAAAAACGAAAAAAAAAAACTAAATAAATTAAATATCTTTTTTGTTAAATTCCACGCGGACGAAGTCGCGGGCACAGCTAGTCTATAATAAAAATATAGAATCTCCCAGAGTATCCCCAATGTTTACTAAAAGACAAATTGTGTCATGATAACGTACCGTATCGTATAAAGGTTCTCCTGATTGTCCCAGCTTCCTATTTGTCTAGACCAATCTAAAAACCTAGACTTGGCCCCGGCTGCGTCTAATTGAATCTTTTCAATGTTCCTGTTCTACAATTGTTTGAATGTACATTTAAAGTTACTTTAGCTACATGGTCGAGTCGTTGGTTTTATTTTAGCCTGGTTTGGTACAACTGTTAAGATTCCTTTAGTTATTTACTGAGTGTAAGGATGTTCTTCTGGAAGACAAATCTGTGTAACGTGTATGTTCATGACAAATATTAAAGTTATAATAATACCAGTGAATGTGTACTGATTTGAGTTGAAAAAGTCACTTGGGTACTAGCCTCGATTTGTACCCACAATCTAGTGTCTGAGACCCGACCCCAACAAAGGTATGAAAAAACTAATTAGATAATGCATATAGTGAATGAGACACAAGACCTTAACACTGAACCATCACTTGAAGCAGTAGATAAAAGCTTTTAAAACTGTAATATTTTTGGCGACGAAGAATGACATCATCATCTTCCTATAATGTTCCCACTGCTGGGACACAGGCCTCCTCTCAATGAAAGGGAGTGAGCTTTAATTCGTTTTTATTCGTTAGTGCGGGTTGGTAGATGTCACATGTCTTCGAATTTTGACTTCTAGGATATGCCGGTTTCCAAACGAATGTTTTCGTTCACCGTTTTGAGAGCAGCGGTGATGAAATAAATTACACAAAGTAATCCGCCTACCTGGGTTCGAACCTACGACTTACTGCTCGTCAGTTGGGGCTGCCACCACTGGGCCATCGCTGCTGCATGAATGTAGTTTACAATAATTATAATAACCAGCAAATTAGCTTTAACATTTTGTTACTGTAATTTTTGCAACGAAATAAGCAGCCGTTGATCACGTAATACTCGTATTATATGTTTGTGCAATGTGGACGTATCGTATCACACGACAGCGTTTGTTTTTTTTTTATTGTTTACTCATTTTATTCTAAACAAGGTAATCCAATTTACCTCCTTACCAGAATATTTCGTTATTTACCAAAATGTCTAATTAGCACATGCGCAACTCCGGCCCCCAAGATATAGGCGCAGCCTAACTAGTTTGGAGACCACTGTTATCTAAGTCTGTCAAAATAAAACTTGTTACCGATATCCTTAATGTTGTAAGGTTATGAAAATGGCCGGTAATATGGTTTCGTAAATTTATTCATATTCTTATTCTTATTTAAGAACCTTGAGGTAGTAAAAACTTTACACTTATCTGATGGTGAAATATTATGTAACGAATTCATATTGAATGAACATGAATAAATATATAATTCAAGGATATTTTTAAACAGCAGGGATTCTTATTTAATTTTCCCTCAGGTTGTAAGAACATATTATTATGGTAACGACTAGCGTAAAAAGTACTATCTTCCTGTGTCCTTGACACCATTTTGCGTATTATTGTTTTGATAAATAGGTACTTTATGTACAAATGGCCAGATAGTAACAGGAACAAAAAACACTATATTTAAACCTGGTACTTTTTGAAGACTAAGCATTAGTTACAGATGTTATTTTAGTCAGTGGTTCGATGCTGACTATGAGTCTTCCCAAGGGGTTTCGTTTTTCCCAGTACTAACTGGGTTGTGGTAGTCAGATAAGCAGTCGCTTCATGTAAAATACTAGTACGGATTACCCGAAAAGCTTAGATAGATGATGACCTTCTAAAGTCTAATAAAAAAATTCACTTTAAACCTAGCATCTTAGGGTGTTTTCCTCCCGAAGGTCCAAAAACACTTCACTGCACAGGTAGTTAGAAATAAATCAAAGCTGCTGCTTACAAAACGATCCCTCTTCTGATAAGTTCACAGTCTTCCATTCGAGCATTGAGATCGGTTCTGGAGATTTCTCCAATTTCTAAAAGCATCTATTCTCAACAAGTCACCCATAATCTTTGTTCAAACTCAATAGGTAAAACGGCTGAACATTATTCAATATCAGTCCCTAAAGATGTAACAGAATACGAAATCAAGGGCTAACTCATTCATAATTCAGTTAATTCTAAGTGCGTCGGTTCGTTTTTCTTCTATAACTCGTAAACAACTTCGTTTTCCTCTCTTAGGAATGCTGGGATTATGAATGCAGCGTTTTATGACGTTTCTTAGAGCTGCTCAGGGAGGTTTCTAAGTTGGACGGGTGTGTTTGAGTTTTTTGGCGGCCATGATTTTGTTTTGACGGATTTCAGGGAGTTCAGAGTTTTTTGATCCGTAGGCACGTGTATGGTTTCCGCGAAGGACGTTTTCCTAAATTGTTTTGTTAAATTATTTCCTGTTGATAATATTGATTTTAGGCTTTATATAATCCTTTGTGAGTTCGGTGTCAATATTATAAATTAACGATGAATGATTATGTGTGCTAATTAAAATGTTGGCTTGTTTGATTGAAATTTCAACTAATAACAAGCAAATATCATGTTTAGTTAGACTAATTTGGTCAAGCTAGATTTGTTGTTGAATCGTCGGCGATCGGTAAATACCAGCACAAAATTAATTATTCTAACATGTATTTTTCTTACAAACTTCTCTAGAAAGAGAAATAAACTCAGTGGGCACCTTTTTTTTCGTATGGGAAATCATCAAATGACTCCTCCCGCTCTGAGCGGAGCGAAAGCGAGTGTCAGACTTGTACTGACTTAAACCCATCCGTGTTCCTTCTTAGCTCTTTGTGTTCGAGGGCCACGGTATCTCTTTCGAAGAGTCCCCCAGCCCTGGCAGGCTCAGTAGGCACCTATTTAGCCATAGTATCTTTGAAACAGTCCATTTTTTTCGGGCTTCTTGTGGCTTTACACCTTCATCATCATATCAACCCGAAATCGTCCACTGCTGGGTATAGGCCTACCCTTTCTTCTGCTATACTTTCCGGTTGAATGTGTCCCTTATCCAGGTGTTTTTTGCGATTGTGACGATATCATCGACCCAACAGCCCTAGTTTCTTTTTCTTAACCTTGTCCACCATTCGGTCAAAGTCCTGCTCCAATGGCCATCTTCCCGTCTAAATCAAAAATCAAAATCAAAATATTTTTATTTCACATAGGCCTACATGGGCACTTGTAAAACGACGACAAAATGCTCGGTTCGGGTTGGTCGTTTCCTATGGAGAAAAACCGGCAAGAAACTCCATGGTTACTCTTTTAAAATCATTTGGCTTTACAATTTTTCTATGTTACAGCGTTGGCACTTAAGTATGAGTGGACATCGTAGGCCCGACAATAAGTCGTTGCTACAAAACTATCCTCATGACACTTTCCTTATTCCTCCACATCACAAACCATCATCATCATCAGCCTTTTAATGTTCCCACTGCTGGGACACAGGCCTCCTCTTTATGAGAGGGAGTGGGCTGCAATCCACCACGCGGGTCCAGTGCGGGTTGGTAAATGCCACAAGTCTTCGAATTTTTAGTTCTAGGACATGCCAAACCATCACAAACCGGCAACAACCAATTCCGACACAACTTTTCAAACAGCAACACAGCCTCTGCTAAATGTACGGTAGCTTAGTCACACCTCCAAATTCTTACGTATATACAACGTCGACAAGACAAATAGAGAGCATTAGCAACTACTCCGACTAATTTGTAAGTGTCAAACTAGAAGTAATGTGTTTATACTGAGTTAGTATTCACTACCTTGTGTTTGTTGCCCGAAAGCTCGCAACTATTTCTGGACTTTATGTCGGAGTTGCTTCACGACCGTCCTGGTTTGTGTTCGTGGTTGTTGGTGAAATGCAGCTTTGCTGGAATGTCCAGTCGAGTTATTTTTGTAGATTCCTGTATGTTCTACTCAGGTGGGGCCAGGAATTTAAAAGCAGCCATGGAGTCTGTATTTGTGCCTGGTTGATGGCAATAGGCTCGTCCCCTATTATATGGGACTTAAACATAACTGGCGATATGTGGGTGCACCACACCATTAGGTTGCACCATTGGCGTGGGAGCCCCAACAACATCCTGAAAGTATTGTTGTACTGAACTCTGAGGGCGTTGTATGCCCTCTGCGTATGTCGAACCCACAGGGTGTACGTGTACAACGACTGACAAAAAGCCTTAAAAAGAGATAGACAAGACTTTTGAGAAACTGGCCAAGTGCGAGTCGGACTCGCGCACGAAGGGTTCCGTACCATTATTTCACTTATTAAATCACTTTATTGTATGGGAGCCATCTTAAATATTTATTTTATTCAGTTTTTAGTATTTGTTGTTATAGCGGTAACAGAAATTTCAACTGGCTAACTATCACGATTCATGAGATACAGCCTGGTGACAGACGGACAGCGAAGTCTCAGTAATAGGGTCCCGCTTGACCTTTTGGGTACGGAACCGTAAAAAAAAATCACAACTTGTTTAAGACAACATCCACTGGATAACAGTTAATATAATTATGTGCACCATACCAACCATGAAGTCCCCAACACAACACAAGGTTTCTTTGTAAAAGTGTACTGTTGTTAGTATCTTTGTAGTATCGTAATTCACAGACGCCTTGTCAGTGTTACGATCTCTAAATCGACGCCATAAATAGTTGAGGCGACACTGAACTGGGACCCGTTTGGTACTCCACTTACTGTGATAAAGTACTAAGTTAAACAGAAACGGTTAGTGGAGAACTGTGTTTTTAAATAGTTCTATTTTTTAACCGCCGACCAAAAAAGAGGGGTGTTATAAGTTTGACGTGTGTATCTGTGTCTGTCTGTGGCATCGTAGCTCATAAATGGATGAACCGATTTTGATGAAATTGGTTTCGTTTGAAAGGTGTTTGAATAGAGAGTGTTCTTAGATATGTTTCGAGAATTTTCTCAGCTGTTTGAAGAACATCACCTCTTTTCGAGTTGATGAAGTGATATAAACAACTTCCACAGGTCTAGTCGGTTCAAAATTTGAAATCTTGTCACTAGTCACCATGAGCATCGCCAGGCGGGTGTGGTGATTATTATTTTTGGTTTTTAGAGGTTTTTTGTGTCGTGGTTTTTTTTTTAAATTTTCATTTAAAATAGTTTTATTGTTATTGGGATTTTCTATCAGGAATTTCTCAGTAGCAGACATGGAGATTGGATTTGTGCTCGGTGGATGCCTTTAGGCTCGCCCCCTATTACATTATTACAAGAGACTCAAATGTAACTGGTGTACTTGATAGGTACACTTCTGCCTAATTCTTTGGATATAAATAGGCCTTATGTTATGCTAATTAATACCCAAGCTTTTCTGTGCCGAGTCTGTTAAGAAAATGAATATAAAATGTGCTAAAATGTCGTGTCGAGTCGATGAACTCTGTAAGATAGGGTTGAGCTTCACGATGAGTAATTCATGCCTACCCACCGTCCGGACGGGTTCACTCAAATCTGTTTGGCTCTTCCCTAAAAGGCCACTCTGGAGAAATGTCTTCAATAAAGGGGCCTTGAACTTTGGGATAGTCTCAGACGTTTTTAGAGAAAAGGAGCGAATAAGTTTTACTGAAAAAATAAAATGAATGCAGGTACAAGTTAAAAAAAAAATAAAGCAAGCCAGGGAAATTTCTTGTTTAGCAAAATAACCATTATAAGCCAAGCCTTTTCCCAACTATATTGAGGTAGGAATGTAGGATTTACGAATAACATCGTCTTTCGGCTTGTTTAGAGGGACAAGTCCAGGGGCAACGGTTTCGGGGACATACCTCGCCCCCTATCATACTGGACCAGGGACGATGCCCGCACTGGTCATGCGGGCCGGCACTAGTCCAGTGATGAAATAAATTACACAAAGTATTGCGCCTGCCTGCATGCACACAACTCTTGTTCTTCGACAATTGTTTGCAAGAAATGATCATATTACACAGTTATGCAGAAATGCTAATAGTAGAGTAAAAAACTTCCTTTACAATTTATTTATTTATGTACACACAAAACAGGAAATATCATACAGAGAAAAGTGCACAAAGGTACCGCTTTATTTCATTTGACAATCTCTTCCAGCGGACCAGCGACACTGTAGCAGCGACAAGAAACGCAAATACTGTAAAAATAATAAATTAAGCCATAACTTAAACAAACATAATTAAATTTGTATACAATAAACATACATACTAATAGAGTAAATTCGTACGTACGTTACCGATTTTTCCAAAATTTTCTTTATTAAACCCCAATTTTTTATATTAATCTTTAAAAAAATCCTACATTTCCCCCGGGTATCTTTGCCGCATCCACCACGTTTAAATCCTTGGTGTCCATTAACAGATTGCCATGTACTAGGACGTTTTGTCGCATCAGAGGCTTTCACTACAGCATGGTGATGCAAATATCTTCAAAGGAAACTTGGACAAGATACGGTTTCCATTGAAATGGCAAATAGAATATACAGATGGTATCGTTTTTGAAGGTAGAAATATTGATTCCTATTTCTTATTTGTAGATAGAACTTGAACATCTTCTACGAAGGTAAATCACTAGTAAGTGGTGACGGTAGAGCGTTTTAGGGGGTTATGGGATATCTCGCCCACAAAAAAACTGGTCCTCGGGCCAGTTGTCCACTTTTTAAAATGCTCATGGGTAGATTCGTCCGGACCAGTTTAGTAGAACGGACTAGTTGTCCCCTATTAAAAAGTGAAGGGATATTTCGGCCAAATCGTATATTTTTTAATTAAATATCTGATAAATCAGTAAATCATAACATAATGGCAATTATTTTAAGAAACAAAAAATACTGAGTAAAGTAATCATCATAACAAACTTAGAAGTACATAATTAGCTAGTTTCATACAATTTCTTGGTACGCTGTCTTTTGTATTTGAATAAACAAAAAGTGCTTTCAGCAAGAAATTTAAAGGAATAATGAGTAACATAACATCACGCTAGTAATCTCCGAAGGGTTAGGCAGTGGTGTATCTAATAGTACACCCACATTTCGCCAGTTATGTTCGAGTCCTATTTAATAGGGGGCAAACCTATTGCCATCAACCGGACACAAATACAGACGCCGTGGCTTCTACTAAGAATAAAATTAACAAATGCCATAAAAACCGGCCAAGTGCGAGTCGGACGCGCACGAAGGGTTCCGTACCATTATTTATAAAAACGAGCAAAATAATCACTTTTTCGTATTTATATTATACTTAAATATTTATTTTATTCTGTTTTTAGTATTTGTTATTATAGCGGCAACAAAAATACATAATCTGTAGACATTTTAACTGGGTAACTATCAGGGTTCATGAGATACAGCCTGGTGACAGACGGAAGGATGGACGGACGGACAGCGAAGTCTCAGTAATAGGGTCCCGTTTGACCCTTTGGGTACGGAACACTAAAAATGTGATCCCATGTCAAAAGCAAAATGTCACGATTATCACAGACACGTACCGACAGTAACCATGCGAGTAGGTACGTTTTTTTCGCGTTGTTCTCATAAAGAATTATATTTAAAAGCTTTTGAGTACAAATCCCCAGCGATCATCTAAAAACAACGCTTCTTTTGTATTATAGAAATCTTACCGCAGACTACTTTGTACGCCAATTAGGTTTTCAAACACAGTTATATACCTAATTCAGGTTCTCAAAGGAGGGCCAACTTAAATAATACCTCGTTGTCCTATATTTGTTCCTTCTCCTATTTCCACAGCAAATAAGAGATCTCCTGAGATCTTTACGTCTGGATGTGACAGGCACCATTGTACTATAATAATAGCTGCGTTATATAGAATTCAGGTTATCTTGGAAATTTTATTCTGTTTTCTGGTAAAAAATAGTTGGAGTAATTGTGTTCGTTGTTCAGGATTTTTGAAAGGATGTTGAAAGTTTTTTTGTACAGACATCGAGGTTTTTAGTTTCAGGAATTTTGAAATTAATATGTTACTGGAATTGAAAAGGATTGTGCGATTCGGAAACAATTTTTTTAAATGTTTCTTTCCTAGAACAAAATCGAATACTTTGTAATATTTTTTAAAATATTTTTAATAAAGGTAGGGTAGAGAATTAACTTTTCGGAACTCGCTGAGTCGAATTTATATTTAGCTATATCTAGCTGCTGATCGCGACTTCTTTCGCGCGAAATTTTTGATGGGTTTTAGGGGTATGAAAAATAGATGTTGGCCGATTCGGAGACCTACTTGATATGCACACAAAATTTCATACAAATCGGTTCTGCCGTTTCGGAGATGATTGGTAACAAACACCGCGACACGAGAATTTTGTATATTAGAAGAAGAGAGATATTTAGTTCTTTTCGTGCTTTGTAAAGCACGTTGAGCTGTTGCTCTCATCTGTAGATCTTTGACAGTTGTTATGAATGGAGAGCTAGGAGCCTGAGAGTCTGGCGACTCGTGTTACCGAGGCTTATCGTGTTTTCCAGATGAGGTCAGATAGTATTTTACAGACTTGTATTTTACATGTAAAATACTAGTATTCAGCTGCATCTGGTTATACAGTGAAGCTAGGCAGGTGAGAATAAATGTTCAGACATAAACTGAAAATTAAAATATCCTCATCTCTTTAACGTTAATTGTGAGGCTAGCGAGTTGAAAGGTTGTTTGAAGTTACAGATGTGAAAGTCCATCCCTTAATTAGACCTTATGTAAAATCAAGATGTTTATAACTCTCTAGAGTTCATTGAACCTGTAACTTTATTTATGAAAACTCATAGGTTGGTTCTTGTTGACATAGGTATCTTGTTGATGTACATAACTATGAACATAATTACTGACAGAGAAGTGGTTTACATGATTTCAAAGTAAGCGGCAGGCGCATTACTTTGTGTAATTTATTTCATCACCGCTGCCCTCGAAAACGGTGAAGGAAAACATCGTGAGGAAACTGGCATGTCCTAGAACTAAAAATTCGAAGACATGTCATGTGACATCTACCAAACCGCACTGGGCCCGCGTGGTGGATTATAGCCCACTCCCTTTCTTAGAGAGGCCCGCAGTGGTGTCCCAGCAGTGGGAACATTATAGGCTGATGATGACGATGAACTGTCGCGTGCATCATCTGCCTTGAATTTTCCCAATTATTTCGGGACTGGCTCCCAGTCTAATCGGCTAGGCTGCAGCGAAGTACCAGTAATGTGTATGGAGCGAACTTAACGTTACTTTCCATATTTCCGACACTATCTTCACAAATGAAAATAAGAAACTTTCTAAGATAACTTAGAAATTGTTGGAATAGAACGTAAACGCAGACCAAACACTCCTATTTGTAGTTGAAACTTTTTAACCGATGCAACATAACATAGACCGAGGAACTTTGTAACTTTACATAAAGGCTCGAACGGTACCGGTGTGCATCGATAGTATTGTGTGCAATATTCTTTGTACAGCGACTTAAAATTGTTGGGAATATTTGATCGTTTATATTTGAAAAGTTAGTCTTTCGAAGGTGTTTTTTTTACTCGTTGGTTGAGTGGTTGAATGGTTGTAGGAGTAGAGGAAGACCAAAGAAACGATGGATGGACTGTGTGAAGGATGATATGGCAAGAAAGGAGGTGTCTTATGAGATGACAAGCAATAGAGAAGTATGGAAGAAGAAAACAGGCTGCGCCGACCCCAAATTAATTGGGATAAGGGAAATAGAATGATGATGATGGTAGAGTGGTCACAAGTCCACTTCTGAGCCTAGCCGGGCAAAGTATTAATGGGTTTTGTCATCAGGAATTTGTCAGTAGCAGCCATGGAAACTAGATTACTGCCAGGTTGATGTTGATAGGCTCGACCAACGTGGGACTTAAAACTGGGAGGGTACAATTAGGTACAAATCTATGTAATCCTTCGATTTTAAGATAAATTATCTTTTGATATAAAAAAGTAATGCGCACCCTGTAATAATATTCCCCAGTAAGTGAAAGTCATTGAAGACATAATATAAAACAAGAATCTAGAATACAACACTAGAACTAGAATATAACCAGTTCCAGGAATTTACGTTAAACACTTACCCACAAGCAAATGCAAATAGCTCCACATAATACCCTCCCGAATAACCACCCCTGCGTATTCCCAGCTTCATTAAACAGTTTTAGAGGTGCACTAAACACTTGAGCAATAAACATATCTCAAACAATCGAAAACTAGAGGTGCGCGTACGTTCAGCGCCAATTAAATTCCTTGTCACTCTCATTTGCAAGCGGGAGGCGACGGATAAAATGGTTTGTATTGAGAAATGTTACTAAGAGTTATTTGATGGGTGATATCGCTTTACATTGGGGAGGGGGTGGGTTAAGTTAGAGGTGGTGGAGGTTTTAGATTGTTTCGTTTGTTAAGAGCGTTTACACCTTACGGCATTTCAAACAAACTTTCAAGTTCTTACTTTCCGAAATGACTGAAACGTTTTCATTAAACTTAATACGCATAAGCAGGATACATAGATCTATAAAATTACAAAAAGCATTTTCGAAAAGTCTTTTAAAAAGAAAAGATAATTGGAAATTTCTGTTTCTATAGATAATTTATAATCGATCTAATTTAGCTGTAAGACTATTTTTCGAAAACCTTACTGTTTTTTTTTTAAAACGCTTGCGTTTGGCCGCAACTCCTGATGTGAAGTTATGATGCAGCTTAAGGTGGAGAAACCGATTCACCCAAACTTTGAATACATTCAGATTATAATGATCAGGGATGAAACAGTATGACATTTTTATTGCCCCTAACCTGAACCTCATTCCCCCTGCTTTCTGGGCGCTGCTCTCGGTCCCCACATGAGTAGTCCCCACGTGAGTGTTGAACAGTGCACGCACGTGTACGCGCACAGTCGTCATCAATTAACTCCGTCACCTGTCCAATTGCTCGTCACTTGTGGCCTCGAGTGTACGTTCAAATTGTGTGTAAATTAGAGGTATCTGTTTCTTAGAGTTATTTGTATTCTGTTACATGGGTTTAGCGGTGCAAGGGGTGAGCGGAAGCGAAAATGAAATAAAATAGTTAATGGACTTTTTGTTTTATGGATATTGAGTTAAGCTTCTTATTTAAGTACTAACTATTTCAAATGGGATTATATTAATTTTTCTTCTTAGAAGCTTCACCACCACAATGACTAAACGTAAAAATGATGAATAGTTACCATTTATCGCCTTTTGGTCTCCTTCCACTTTGAAATTAGACAATTTTAAACAAAACAACGTGAAGATCAGTTCGTTGCGACACGCTTGTATCATTGTATCACGCTGTTTGCACGCCGATGTCATGTCTCAAAAATCAAAATCAAAAGTCATTTATTCAAATTAGGCTGATAATTAGCACTTTTTGAACGTCAAAATCAAAATTACAAGAGACACTCAATATCATTGGCACTCATTATCATATTTTCTTTTGTTAATCTGTGGATAATGCAGTGGGCTGCAATATTGTTAATATTTTGTGTTATCTTCCCCTGTTCCAACACATATTGTAGCTGTTTATTGTCCCTGAATAAATAAAATAAAGAATAAAATAAAATAAAAAAGAGACAGTCCCCCAAAATGCCCGCACTTCGCAACTGTCTTTCCCTATTTTATTTAATCGCCTCCTTCCCTTATTACATCCCACCTTGGACCACACTGTAACATTAGGCAATGTTTCAAAGTACCCGCCGTCACGCTCGCAACGTGTTTGTGTCACGCCGTGACACGTCGTCGGCGTGCAACGATACCAGCGTGCCCATTATTTTGTTACTCTTGTGTTTTGCAGTTTCTCACTTTGATAGGGTTGGCAAGGAATGATGACGTATGTTGCTAACTAATTGGAAAAAAGTAGTACAATAGAAGGTTTATACAGGGTGTTAGACCATAAGTGCCTCTTAGGTGGTACAGAACCTCAAACTGGACTTCCCTATAGAAATAGAGGGATAGCAAAAAAAACATGGACTAAAAAAAACATTTGTTTTTCACGCTTCGGAATGTTATCCAGTTTCAAAATCAAAATCGAAATATGTTTATTGTACATAGGCCACATGGGCACTTATAAAACGACGACAATAGGCGCGGTTCGGGTTGTTCGTTTCCTATGGAGAAGAACCGGCAAGAAACTCCATGGTTACTCTTTAAAATCATTTGGTTTTACTATATTTGAATGTTACAGCGTTAGTACTTAAGTATGGGAGGACAGCGTAGGCCAGACAATAAGTCGTTGCTTACTACAAAAGGTAGACCAAGATAAAAAAAAAAAAAAAGTTTGAAAGTACAAATCACCACCAAAGACGAATTGCGTTTATAGTTTATTCTGTTACATCCAGAATAGATAAACAAAATCACTGCATTCCTGTTGCATCGTTGGTTTTCTCGGAAATGGACAACCTGTGAAAAAAGTTTCGTTGTTCGATGAATGCACTACTATTGCTATTTTTTCCGTTTTATTGTATGTATTGGATGTATTGTATGTCATTGTTTTTACATCGTGTCTTTTTGTAGTAGTGTATAAATAATCTGGCGTACTTTTGTCAATGTTGTGTTTGCCCGTAATTGGCATATATATTAGAATTTTACCATAAGACTCAATGTATCTACGTCCATATATGTGCTGTGGGTGAACCTTAAATAAATAAATAAATGCAAAGATACGTAGGTACCCTTTGGCGCACGTGGTAATTTTCTGCTAACTGCTATGTTTGTCTTTTGACATTCATATAAGTTATAGAATTGATTGAAATGGAATGAAATTAAATTATTTGCCAGAATATAGGTACACATTAACGTGGGAATATAATTCTTATATGACTCACAATATTCGACTTTTTAGTCGTGCAAATATTTCTTGATTGCCCTAGTGGAAGCCTCTATAATATATTTTCGTTCTTTGAATATATATGTACCTACCTAAGTAGTAAACATTAGCGATTTATTCATCAAAAACATATAATAGTACCAAAGGCAGTATTGGTTAGCAAGAACTACAAATCTCGCAAAACATTAATATTAAAAAATAATACAAAACGGACTCAAAAAGTTCCGTTTATGAATTTGACGTGCGCACAACCCTAGTTCCATGTAACTCGGTAACGAACTTAGAGATAAAACGGATCGTGTTCCGAGTTATGACCCGGGTTCACGACTTTCTTTAATAAATATAAATGTGATGTATTCAATTTTAATGCTTTTATGTTGCTTCGAAGAAGGGCTGATCTGAATACGATTTGGATACAATGGGCTTGTGAGTCAGGGGTGTAATATTGCGATCTTGTGTTTGAAAAGGTAACAGGTTTTTTTTTTTAACACTCCATCAATTTTATATTAGGGGGTTTTTGAAGCCATGCGTTATCGATGACTCGTTAATTGATTGATGAATGTTGAGTTGTTGTTTATTCCTACAGCCACAGGGTTAAAATTACGGCATTTTTCACATGTGGGGAGCCAATGGACGATTCTTGAAAACAATGTTGTTATGAAGCCAGCACGTAAGAAAAGCAGTCTAAAAAGTATCTCAACGTTAAATATGTAAATTAATTAAATATTAATAAAAACTGGGCAGGTTCCGTCATAAGTTGAAGGAGGAGGTGCGGTTTCGCAAAAATTGAAAGAGGCTTTTGCCCAGGAGTGGGACAGACGAGCTAGAAAAAAAAACTAATTTAAATTCTGAGTGATCTACTACCATTTTACCTCGTAAATCCGTTTTGAAAAATAGTAAGAAAACATTATTTATTTGGCACATGCCACAAGAGCACACATAAAAAAAAAAACTGAAAACTAAACAGAAAAAGATAATATTGTTTGTCTCACAGCTGCTCCAAATAGGCCCAATTCAGCAAACTGCCGAGCAGCTAGTGCCCGACGCTGGTTTTCAACTGGACCCGAGATAGTGACGTGACGGACTAAAAACAGTTTAGTAGGTACTTTGTGTTATGAATTATGTATATGAATAGGTATGTACTTATAAACAATAAATACCTATCAGTGAGAAAATCATGGGTAAATTCGGATCACATGGTTTGTCCGAAAATGAGCAAAACCAATAAACATTCTTGATCCAATACTGTACTTGACCTCTATTATTCGGATAACTTCGTTTTTATCCGATAGGTACATAATTGAAACTTCTCCGTAGTTTCAGGAATTTTACTTGGATAATCTGATATTTGCTTGTTTGACTATTTACAGTGAAATAGGGATTTCAGGTTGCTCTGAGAACTCGGCTTAGACTGGATTAATTCCATCTCGAGTAACAACAAACATTATTAAAGCAAATAGTATTAAGCAGATACAAAAAAAATTTAGGACTGCCTTGTTGGTTAACTGTGCATGATGATGAGCATGTTGGGTTCGATTACCGACTCTGGCAAAGTGTTATTGGGTTTTTCATCAGGAATTTCTCAATAGCAGCCAAGAACACTGGAGTTATGCCTAGTTGATGGCAATCCCAACCCATGCTTGGAGTCTCCCCATGCTTGGAGTCTCCCCATGCTTGGAGTCTCTTTGAAGGATCGCATCCGGAACTAGGTGATCCGACAGAGAACCAGAGGAGTCGACATAGCCCACAGAATAAGTAAGCTGAAGTGGCAATAGGCCGGCCATATTAGCCGTAGAACCGATGACCGTTGGGATAGACGTGTTCTTGAGCGGAGACCGCGAATCGGCAAGCGTAAGGTGGGACGCCCTCAGGATCGGTGGAGCGACGATCTTCGCAGGGTAGCTGGTAGCAACTGGATGAGAGTTGCCGAGAATCGGGTCAAGTGGCGAGCGATTGAAGAGGCCTGTGTCCAGCAGTGGACTGCGGTAGGCTGATGATGATGATGGCAAAAGGCTCGCCCGCTATTACATGGGACTTAAAACATAACTGGCGAAATGTAGGTGTACTATTAGATACACCTCTGCCTAACCCTTTTGAGATTACAGGTGTGGTGTTATGTTATGTATGTAAAAATAATCTAGTTAACCAACAAAGTATTGTGAGCTATTTTAAAAGCAAGCCCTAAATCTATTATGTTAAGATAGAGATTCTAAAAAACGGTAAAGCAGCTGATGTAGTTTTTTCTTCTTTATCTGACCAGCAAAGAGATTTCAACCAGCGACACGAAACTTTTTGTAAAAACATAAACTCTGACTCATTTTGCATCTTATTACATTCATGCGACGAGTTTTTGCATTTCCCACACAAAAATTTTAAATGATGTTATTTAAGGGAATTATTCATAAAGTTTGAAGTTCGGACTGGGATTCATAATTTAACATACAAAATACTTTACCTGTTTTTGTGAGGTCTGTGTGAGATGAAAAATAAACATAACGCTGAAGGCTATTCGCATTTTTGTCTTGCTCAAGAGGTGAAAAGGCCGAAGGAGAATAAGTACGGTTACTTAAAAAAAAATAGTGCGTGGAGTCCCTCCGCGCGGAAGAAGTGACACTTCGTAATACTACACGCATGCGTTCGAGTGCCACGCATTCACTCTCGTTATTTTATTGAGCTTCTAAATAATATTTTGTTGTTTTCTTGTTGTATTATTTTTATTACATAATTATAACATAAGTTTATCGAAGTTATTCTACTCATGGAAATTGAGCGAAGGCTGATCACACCGAAGAGTCGAATGCATGACTGTTTGCACGCTTGCGTACCTAGTAGAACTACGTAGTCACAAATCTTGTAATACTGCCATCTCTTAGTGAGTTTTAGAAAATATTCCCCCTCCATGGTAGCGTTAAACTTGTTGGAAGACGCATAAGAAGTTTCACTTCAAAATAATTCTGCATATGCATACTATGAAGGACTTAATCAATCTTGACTGCTTCGTTGGTTGAGTGATACGCGACTGCTGAGCATGAGGATCTGGGTTCAATGCTCGGGTCGGGCAAAGTGCTGTTTGGTTCTTCCATCAAGAGATTCTCAGTAGCAGCCAGTCTGATTTCGTGCCCAGTTGATGACAATAGGCTCGCCCACTATTACACGGGACTTATAAACATAACTGGCTAAATGTGGGTGTGGTATATTAGGTACACCTCTGCCAAACCTTACGGGGATTACAAGCGTGATTTTATTTCGCGAAGGGGGGCGTTTTGTGAGACTGTCTCTTGTAATTTTGACGTTCAAAAAGTGCTGATTATCAGCCTAATTTGAATAAATGACTTTTGTTTTTTTTTATATGAGACTTTGATATTTTTTGTTCGGATGTCTAGTACAAACAGTTGTGTAGCAAACATTTTGAAGTGATTTTAGGCAGATGTTACTGCCTATTGAAAATCAATTAATAGTGATAAAAGAGCCTATAAAGTGGCAATATATTAAAGTCTAGGGATCAATTTACTAGCTGACGTTTTGTTGTCATCATAATAATCGTGTCGAGTTGTTCGCAAGTGTTCAAACTATTTACAAACAATAAAATAAGCATTGGATTACGCATCACATGTCAGCAATTTGTTTATCCCCGATAAAGATCTCGATATTAAACTGGGAATGAAGGCTTATAACATTATATTTGAACCTAAAAACAAGACGTAAACATAAGACACACGTCATAATAAAGTTGAAATTACTTTTTGATAAGATATGATGTAAGACAGTGCGCACACTGAAGGCAACAACATTTTGACTGTTCCAGTTAGTACAGCTTTTACGCAAGAATAATGAATTTTATTGAAGTTGATAGAGATGTATAGAAAAACCTCAAATGAATCGCGGTAATGGTAGGAGGGAAGAAGAAGATGGGCGTCGAGGGAGGCCTAAAAAAAGTTGGCGTGACGACTTTGAAGCGTTAGTGTGAGTTTGGCTGGAGAAAACCGCACGGAGAGAAGAGTGGAAGAATATGAGAGAAGCATTTGCCCAGCAGTATGACAATATAGGCTAACAACAAAAAAAATGGCAGGAGAACGAAGATACAGAACAGTGTCTGCTTATTCATAGTGTCTAAAGAAAAGTTTCAATCGATCTTCTTCTTTTTCTCGAATCGATGACTCAGATTTTGTCCGACCAGTATGTAGCGACCTAGTGGCCTACCATGACGTCTTAAAAAAATATTTTTGTACTCCTTTTCCAGTGTGGGAAAGAGATGAAGCTAGACATCCCGTATAGCTCCGTCTCTTTCCCACACTGGAATAAGAGTAAAACAATACTGTTTAAGACGTCATAGTAACCCCCTGGACAGCTCAGTCATTTGCTTCATTCAAGTGCTGGAGGGTGCAATTAGTAGTTCACGACGACCAGGAGAGATGGTGTAGCATATCCTGTGATGGGGCTCGAAACTAGCAATCTTTTTCTTTCTTTATTTAACGTAGTTAGTGCTTAACTTTGGGTCAGAGTTTTGATGTTGCCTTTGGGCCTCTGACTTGGCTTGGACCGTCGAGATATATCTCTCCGGCATGCTGGTTTTCTCAAGATATTTTCTTTCACCGAAGCATGATAATTATACAAAAGGCACATAAATCCGAAATCAGAAGTGCGTCTCTTGGATTAAATTTGACACGTTTGACTGTTTGATGTTCAAAATCAGTTGAAAATCAGCATCGGGCACTAGCTGTTCGGCAGTTTGCTGAACTGGGCCTTTTTGGCGCAGCCGTGAGTCACAATATTATCTTTTTCTGTTTAGTTTTAAGTTTTAATTTTTTTTTTGTTGTGTGCTCTTGTGGCATGTGCCAAATAAATATGTTTTCTCTCTTGTTTCTTTTTGATGAATGTAAGTGTGACCGTCAACATTGTCTAAAATGCTATAGTCTGAACACGGCCTTAAAATAATATGTTATGAGTTTGTGACTTGATTCCAAACTTATGTGTTAGTGTAATTCAAGTTATTCGTGTTGTTTTTATGCTGCTAACATTATGTTGAATATGTTTTCATATTTGTTCGACTGGTCTTTTTATTAAGCATGTTATTGTAAGAATTTACTGTGAAGGTCACTTTTAAAGAGTTTCATACTGCTTGAGGTCATAGTCGAATTGGAATTTTCATGACTTATATTAGAATTTGAGAGGTTTTTGTGTGTTTTTTAGGTACGAATAATATGACCTTATTTGTTTTTGGGTATCATTTAAGCTATCACCAATTTAATTAGTTTTGTGTTTCTTAAATAATAGGGTTTGTCCTCAAAATAGTAGATCTGTCACCAAAATGTAGTCACCAAACAATGCAAAATCAGTTCCACAATAAATCACCTAAAATCCTGAGATATAAGGTCTAGTACCAAATAAATGTTTTTGTATGTATTATAATAGGTATGTCCTAATAAGTATTTAAGCAAACTAATTTAAAGAGATCACCAATAAATCATATTATGTTACTAGAAAATTGCATTAAGTTCAAATAGTAGTCGACGGAGCCCCGCTACGCGGGGCTCCTATTTCTCTCTGCAGGGTTTAAAGTAACCTAACACGAAGGGGATGTCGGGGTCTTAGTTCGCTCGCTCCGCTCGCTCACTAGACCCCGCCATCCCCTTCGAACCTAACCTGTCCGAGTTGATGTGCCCTATGTCTCTAAGGAACTGATCTATTTATTTGGTGACAGATCTACCATTCTGAGCACAGAGCTATTATTTAAGTAACAAAACTGTTATTATAAGAACGAAGTTTATATTCATGTAATGCAATATAATTTTATTGGTTATCGATCTCTTATTTTACTGATAATTCATACCTGGGAACAATTTTTGTTTATCTGAGAACGAAAATATTTCGTGGCGATAAATCTATTTATTAGGTGATACAACTTGATGACAAATATAAATTTTGGTGATAGAAAATATAGTTCCCTTTGTTTTTATATTATTCACACACATTCCATCAGTGCTTTTTGTGAGCATCAGTACTTATTTAAATCATACACAAACTGACCTAATCACGGTATTGTAGAACATACTCGTAAACCTTATTTTATAACTTTTATCCAACTGAGTGCCCAGTGTTCGTATAAAAAGAGGCGTTTCCTTAAACCAACAATTATTCCCCCAATTATAAAAAAAAACTTTAAGTTTTTACCCTACAATTTGCAACAACATCAAACCAAAATTTTTAAATACCCCCAAGCCTTTACGAGTACACACGCACACCCTAATTTGAAAAACTTGAACAGCTGTCAGGAGCACAATTTGAGTTCCGGCGCAGTAAAGTCAACCAAGTAATCGTGTTACCACTCTCGTTATAATGTCAAATGATGATCTGTTTGACACGCAGCTGACGTATCTTTGCACGACATGAAACAGCAAGGTCTATTTTTGATTGAATTCTAACGTGACAGTTAGATAGCTTCAACCTTGTGACTGCACTACGCCGACTCCAAACAAATTGGGATAAGATGGGCAAGAGATTGACAATGTTTTTTTTATCATGCCACTGTTTTGTGCCTGTAATCTATCCCTCTTACTAATAAACACAGAATAAAGTTATTCTAAGTTTAAACCTATGAAAATGTATGATTATTCCTTTGTTATTCCTAGTATAACTTTATTCCGCGTTTATTAGTAAGAGGATATATCGATACATCTATACTCTATACAAACTGCATACGATTTTGATGGGACTATCACTAGCAGACGGCTAATGTAATAAGGCGCAACTTAAGCTACTTCTAGTTCTAGTTTAGAAAATTCTAAATCTACGCGGACGAAGTCGCGGGCACAGCGACATAAATCAAACGAGCAAGAGCAGCTTATACCTTGCATCAGTCGGAAGACGTTCATGTGTTATATTTAATTTCAAAAGTAGCGATCAACCGTAGAGTGGTAAAGCAATTACTTGGTCGACAGTACGTACAAGTTAGCAAGTAAATCTTGTCGAAACGTTGAACTTGCTTGGCCGGCAATGCTTGCGGTTGGCCCCTGTTAAACACAACTTAACTTATTGTTTCTTTGTAACAATTTAACAAACTTCTATACTTATGGTGAGGGTTTAGTGCGAGTGGTGAGTCGTTACGTCTTTGGGGTTGAGTTATGGTGAGGTTTGTACTGTTGAGCTGAGTGTTTTGATGAGTTGTAGGAAAAAAACCGGCCAAGTGCAAGTCGGACTCGCGCACGAAGGGTTCCGTACCATTATTTATAAAGACGGGCAGAAAAATCACTTTTTTGTATGGGAGCCCCCTTGAAAATTTATTATATTCTGTTTTTAGTATTTTTTGTTAAAGCATCAACAGAAATACATAATTTGTAGAAATTTCAACTGGCTAACTATGACGGTTCATGAGATACAGCCTGGTGACAGACGGACGGATGGACGAAGTCTCAGTAATAGGGTCGGGACCCTATAACTGAGACTTCGCTGTCCCTAAAAAGATTACCAGTCTTAAATAAAAAGGCATAAGTAAGTATTCATCACCATCTACGTAGCTTTTCCCCAAGTATGTTGGGGTCGGCTCCAGTGTAAGCGGATGCAGCTGAATACTAGTACTTTACATGGAGCGACTGCCCATCTGACCTCCACAACCCAGTTAGTACAGGGTATTATAATATCCTTTGGTCAAAATCAATCAAAATCAAAATATTTTTATTTTACATGTTAGGCCTACATGGGCACTTATAAAACGTCGACAAAAGGTGCACGGTTCGGTTTGGTCGTTTCCTATGGAGATGAAACAGCAAGAAACTTCATGGTTACTCTTTTAAAAACTGGTAAGACTGGTAGTCAGACTTTCGAGCCGCTGACTGTCAAGATCTGAAAATGACAGCCGGGACCAATGGTTGAACGTGCTTTCCGAGTTGAGGAAAGGCATGAAAAAGTACTCAATATTTATTTTTTTCTTGATGTTTTTAAAACAGAAAATAATGATGAGTTTTTGAGGTTATTGAATAGGTAAAATTACATGTCGTTCTGATGCCGACAAAAATAAAACCCAACGTAAATAATGCCAATGTTTAAATTATTTAAAAGGCAATTTTCATATATTGCCTCCTAAGAAAGTTAGAACTAATATAAAATTTATACAAGGCCGATACAAAGGGAAGGGTTTAAACAACTATTTCCGCCTAGCCGCAACCAATATGCTACGACCACGTAGCAAGCGTAGCCATGACGTCAGAGCTACGCCGTAGTTGCTACGCAATAAACTTTACATTGTACCTAGCTTTTGGCCCCGGCTTCGCCCGCATTGAAGTCGGAAATTATTCCACGAGAACGTTCTACTAAAAAGATAAGTATACTTAGTTCTAACCTTGGTTTACCTGTGACAAATACCGAAATCCGTTCAGTTATAAAATCGTAATAGGCAGACAGATTACTTTCGCAGTTATAATGTAGGTACATCAAATTATGTACCAATAACATAATCAATTCTTTACCAAAGAAACATATTTTTGCCAATATCTTTAAAAGATCGCAATCTTAATTTCAGTATTTTTGATAAAAAATATGGAAATAAAAACATTTCTCATCCGCCTTCAGCAGACGAATTTAATCAAAAGAAAATATTGAAGGGATAAAGTTTCTATTAGCTCGAGGGCGGCCCTTTGATTGGGTAGGAACCTTAGGAGGCTATTTTTGTTTTTTCGAGTCCATATCTTTAACCTTTTGCTCACAAACGTGTACGGAGTTGAATTCAAAATGGCGGTGAATTAGCAATGGGAGGTTTTAATTAAAAAAAAAAAAAACTAGCCATGTTGGGTGAGAATTCACTTTTTTGATGTCAGAAATTACATAATTGAGACTTGCAAAACGGCCACTCTTCGTTCATTCCTGGTGGTGGAACAAAGTGGCCAGTATCACATTTGTTTTCCGTTAGGTTGTGATTGAAAGGACAAAAATATGTATTTTTATGTTGGCTCAGCCCTATTACATGAGACATAACATGACTAGCAAAATGAGGGTTTACTACATCTGCATTCACTTGGTACAAGCTTTAAGTATAAGCGTGATGCGACCAAGTCAGACCTGGTACACTTTTGGTAATATCAACCATCAATGATGTAGTTTAATTTTCATTTATTTATTTATTAAAGTGACAAGGACTCATAAATCAATAAACAAAAACACAAAATTCAATAAATAACATAAATAATGAACCAACAACTGGACACGCAAGGCATGATACTGAGTGCCTCGTCGTTTGTGGAACAGTACTAGGGCATGCAGAACCCGGTTTTGGTTCCATACAAAAACCCAGGATTTCACGGGTTTCCGAAACCGGGTTCCGATTGCCCTAAACAGCACTACATTTATACTTTAGGGCCAAGCCATCAATGAATCTTCCAAGTTAGCTGATCTGGAAATCTTTGGATAGACTCAGGACTCAGGTTGGCCACAGTACGGAAGACTATTATTAGGTATATGAACTGATCTCTTATTTTGAAAATAAGGCTCTTTTCTGCAGGATCAGTGTTGAAAAGGTCATGTAAGATTTCTATCAATAAGAATAAGTTATTAATTCTATAAGTAATTTATAAAAGGTGCCATTTTTTATGCTGCCCTACTGCTGGGCAAAATCCTCGCCCAATCCTTTCCGACTCTCCTGGTGAACGAGTCCAGATCGCCACGTCAGCGTTTCTTGGGTCTGGAAATGTTAAATCCCCATATTAAATACTCGTCTATTAAACCTCCCTTTCCTCCTCTATTAAACTCCCATATTAAAGAAAAAAAAATTAAAGTAACCAACATCAAAGCTATAATTATGACAGCACTCTCACATCTTGTTTTCAAGTCCGTCATATCATTAGAGAGTTGTTAAAACCACCAAAGTAAAATATATATATCATACTTCACCCGTGTAACGAGTAACTCGTTACATCGAGCCTCGAGGTCGCTCTATAACTTCCAAAGGATGCTTAAAGCAACCTATTCACGGTCCGATCGCTTTGATATAGAATAATTTATTATGGTAATGCGTTTTTGCCGAATCGCAAACTTTGGCGGAGCCGTATCTTTTAACTTTCCTTTTGAATCGCATTTACATTTGTATGTACATATGTGAGTATGCCAGTAAATATGTTAGCTTTCTACTTGTATCTGTATTACTTGATAGAATACATGAAGGTATTTTATCGTCTTTCCTGTCTCATTTATAAATTTTCTGGGCCTTCTGTCTATCTAGTCTCCAAATATCTCAGTTAGGTATGAAGAAAGTGTCATTTGTGAGGTCTCAGTTTCTATTTGATAGCTTTGTTTGGTATTTTATCGTTGAGCATAAAGTTTTACACTGTTCTCTATCATTTTTCCAATAGCTTTGCTATCAGAAACGGATTTTCGTAAGCAAAGTTGATATGTTGTGTTTTGGGTGTATGTGTTTTGAGTAAAGCAGGAGTCTGTGAAATAATGGTGTTACAAAATTTTTGATCAAAAGTTTTTATTACTTCGCACCAATCATGGTGAAGGTGAGATAGGCAGTCGGCCCTTGGAATATATTGGAATTCCGCTACTTTCGATTAGACTGGTAGCCGACCCCAACATCGTTGATAAACGGCTAGGCAGATGATGACTAACAATTTAATAAACTAAAACTACATCTTCAATTACATTACTTTGCACACCATCATCACTCATTAAAAATATTATTAAAATTAAAAATCTTAAAAACATCGCAGTGACACAATAAAACGTAATTAACATCGTTGAAACTTTTGCGCGACTTTTTGCTGCGACCGGCCGTGAACAGAGTTACAACTAAATATACAGAAACAGAAGGTCAGTTCTATACAACGAGTGAAAATGCGCGCACACAGACACGCTTCACGTACAGCGAGTGTAACCGTACTCACGACTAGCATTATTTTATAATCGCTAGCGCAGTAGGCACAAACATACAGTATTTCAAATAAGAAGAAATTTTAATGGTTGTGATCGGCTGACACACACACATGCAAAGAATTTGTATTAGAATTCGTATTAATATACCGGGCGTAACTAAAAGGGCATATACATACTTAAGGGTGTGCTTCAGACCATGAAACTGAACATGTTTCTCTATCGGACAAACGTCGTTATAGCGAAAAAAATATCAGATGCCCCATACACTAGGTTTGAATAGGTAAAATTTTGTATGAGGCAGCAGATCATTTTTTGCTACCCTTAAATACCCTTGAGTATGTATATTCCCTTTGCGTTACACCCTGTATAAATTCTAAGCATTCTTTATGTTTGTTTTACTAAAGTGTAAGTTGGAGATGTCGTACTGAGACAAGTGGTTACACGTTAGTGCAACTTAACGAAACGTTTTAGACAATTCTAACATCCACCTAGTTGGTTTACTAGTTATTCTTATACCAGCTCCATACAATGAGCCTAAACGCACACACACAAAGGCATCACATTCTGAGAGTGCAACTAGTGCAGGCGCACTCGCGACCTGCATTTGGTTGAGTTCGCCGTAAGTACGTATCTGTGTGCGTGCGCCGGCTTTCCTTTGTTGTATTGAGCCTTTGGTATTACTCTATTCTGTGGCATTACTAAGACGTGTAATTAAAATGGCGTCGCGCTAGAAACACGACCACAATTACTTTGGAGGCGAGCAAAAGTTTTAATACATTTTATTTCTCTGTTTCTTGATGTTTGTTTGTCTGTATGATTGTATTAAGTCAGCCATTTTGTGTGTACGTAATTTTATTACGTCGGCCATTGTTTTATTTAATTTTATGATGGTAATAATTAGTTTAAGTTTAATGAAGAACTGTTTGGCTCTTTGTGGGTGAATGTAGGATGTCTTTTGTTTTAATTATAGTCGAAATGGAGTATTTGCCACAGAGCATTACGCTGTCAGCAACTAGAGATGCCATAACTAATAACATTTTTGCCTGCACAATTAGTGCTTAGCCCGACTTTCAGCAGAGGTGGTCAGTGGTAAAGCCTCCAACTTACAAGTTGTTGGTTGGTCTAGGGGTCGAATACTGGCAAACACTTTACATTGTGCTGTAATGAAATGAAATGTGGCTACGTCGCCCAATAATTCGGACCATTTTTAACAAATACCTGCTATGGTATAGACTATGATAAAAACTTATACAAGGTGTTGATTTGCATCCTCGTCAAAATTCAGGAGGTTTTCACAAAATACATAAATAATGAATTTTAATTACGGTACCTAGTTAACTTTGTATTTCTACACACTTTGTATTTCTGAACAGTCGCGCCGTAATTCATTTTTAAATGTAAAGTACAGAAATCCAGTATTGTTTAAAAGTTTCAAGCCAACTTTTAAACAATACTGGACATAGTCTACTCAGTATTCAAAATTCAATATTGATGATATCAAAATATAATTATGATTTATCATTAGGTATCTCACAAAACTTACCTGCAAGAGTCTAAATCCTTTCTTTTTTTATTGCTCATAGTTCGTTTAAATGAAGACGATCATCTAATTAATTACTCATATATACTATTTCAGTCAGATATAAACCTATTTTTATCACCACTAAAGAGACAATCCATTACTTACCTATATCTATTCATTTGATTACCAATCGTTCGTAGTTTTATGTTTCTTGTATTGGATTGGATTGCCATTTTTTTTTTCACTAGATTCTTACAAAGCTTTATTAAAGCAATTATTGAGTTAAGGTTTTGTCAAGCCTCGTGAGGAGCTCGTGGCTAAATAATGACAGCCGTCCGGGTCGATCTTTAAGGTTAAGCCGTGTTTGCAGAGGTTGGTCCGTGGATGGGGTGACCATAATTACATACCAAGTTTCCTCCGTGCCTCGGAAAGCACGTTAAGCCGTTGGTCCCGGCTGTCATTTGTAGATCTTTGACAGTCATTACGAGTAGTCAGAAGCCAAAAAGTCTGACATCCAGTCTTACCAAGGGGTATCGTATTACCCAGTTACTGGGTTGTGGAGGTCAGATAGGCAGTCGCTTCATGTAAAATACTGGTACTAGCTGCATCCGGTTAGACTGAAAGCCAACCCCAACATAGTTTGGGAAAAGGCTAGGCAGATGATGAGGATTTTTCCGGCTTTATTTGTTTAGTGGCCGTAAGCGCTACTGCTGAGCATAAGCTCCTTAGTTTGATTCCCGTGTCGGGCAATGTGTTATAAGGCATTTCCATCAGGAATTTTCTCAGTACAATCCACGGAGTCTGGATTGGTGCTCAGTTGATGGCAATAGGGTTGCCCCGTATAACTTGGGACTTAAACATAACTGACAAGATGAGGGTGTAACATAATTGGGTTCACCACTTACTACTAACCTTTCGGGTATTAGAGCCATGATGCTGTTATACTTTAAGTTTCACATGGGTATAATATAATATGGTAATTTACGTTCTAGTCTAAATATTATTTGATCTAATATTTGCTGTCGAAATTAGTTTGCTTGCTCGAACACTTAAATTAGTCGTTAACGTACCGAAGAAAATGGAAACATAGGTGCCAATAATGTTCTATATTGTTTGAAACTTTCAAAATATACTAATGAAAAAAAATCTTGATATATTTACACCTATTTTCCACCCACTACCCTACCTAAACTAACATATTAAAGTCAAAGTCAAAGCATTTATTTCAATTAGACCATTACAGGCACTTTTGAAAGTAAAAAAAAAACAAAATAAAACGCGAAGCTACAGTCCCAGTCACAAGGCATAATAACTTATGAAAGTACTGTAGTTGCCCATTCCGTAGCGAAGATCTCTATGGAGAAGAACGGGAAAGAAACTCCATGGACACTCTTTTAAATCAAAATATGTAACGAATTACAAATATGTGAGAACAATGTAGAAATACGGGCAAGTTAAGAGCGTCCAGAGTAAAAGATTAAATCAGTCATTAAAAATAAAGTAATTAAAATAAACCGTGGCAGCTAAGAGATGACCAGTCACAACTGACAGCGCCCGTTCACGAACATGACGCATGTATCAGCCATCATTCAACTCAACCATTTTGAAGGGAATTAAACACCGGCTGCGGCACCGGCTGCAGCATGCTGACTGGCGGACCTATTTACCTATAGGTTAAAATAAGTACACATTTCGCCAATTATGTTTAAGTCTCAATTGCCGAACACAAATCATCATCATCATCATCTTGCTGCCCTTGTTCCATTTTATTTGGGGTCGGCGCAACACGTCTCTTTTCTCCATACTCCTCTGTCATTCGTCATGCTATCATTTACTCCTTTTTCCTTCATATCATTTTTCACACAATCCATCCATCTTTTCTTTGGTCTTCCTCTCCCTCTCCATCCATCCACATTTATATTCATCACTCTTTTAGTCACATGTGTTCCATCCCTCCTCATCACAATATGTCCATACCAAGACAGACGATTCCCTTTCATCTTTTCTGTAACAGGCGCCACTTTCAAACTTCCTCTTATACATATAGCCAGACACAAACCACCCACCCATTAATAAGCATCATCATCATCATTTCAGCCCGGAATCACCCACTGCTAAGTATAGGTCTCCCCTCGACTTTGACGATACCGTCGACCCAACGAGCTTTAGGACGGCGGGGTTTCTTTGACCTGACCTTGGCCACTACTCGGTCAAAGCCTTGCTCCATCTACCATCTCCGCGTCTAGCCAGATGTCCTGCCTAGGTCCATTTGAGGAGCACCTCCCAGTCCACGGCGATATAGGACGTAGTTGCCAAGGATTGAATCGTCTCCTTTCTTGTGGAGTATGGCGACTGTCGCCTTCTTCCAGGCATCTGGTGACGTGGCACTGAAGAGGACGCCATTGAAGAGTTTAACAAGAACTTGTAGTACTGGTTGACCACCAGTAATTCAAATTCGTAATATCGTCCTCACCAGGTGTTTTGTCACTCTGCTTTAGTGACAGTGCCTTTTCTAAATCGCAAGCCATGATAATCGGCAGACTTTCAGAGTCTCGGTGATCTTTGGGCGGAGCTTTAAGGCCTTTACCGTGTAACGACGGTTCTGCAGATTTTAAAGCATAAAGTTTTTCGTAGGATCTTTTCACAACGTTCATTAATTGATTACGATCTCTAGCAATCCGACCAATATTGAGAGAGAATATACTTAATTCTCTCTTAAATATGAAAACTGATAGACACCACCTTCATAGCGAGTGGCATAGGATCATTTTTAGAATACGTGTAAAACCGCAGGTATATATTACTGCCATCAAACATAACAAAAGCATTAAAAAATTAAGTACAGTCATGTCAAAAAATGTGTTTCACCCCCAACACCCCGTCCGCGACCACTTTAATAATTGGACGAATAAATATAACCCCGCCGTCGTATGATCGCAAATTTCTGATTTTACATGGAAACGATATTAAAATTTGATGCGCTAGCGTCATGCTTGATGCAATTATGCACCGATATTGCCGGGGTTCGAATCCATTAACTATAATTTCCGCCGTGTCCGGGCGCGGTCGCGTACACTTGAGAGCTTTACATCGTATTAATTTTGGTGAATTATTTTAGTGGGACTTTGCGATAATTATGTAAGTATGTAATGTAGGTTGGAAGTGTGTTTAGTGATCGGAATAATACTTCACTCTAAAACTGTTTTTATTGTCGCATTTTGCTTATCTTATGTTCGAGGTGGCTTGAGAAACAAGTTCCTGGAAGGAATTGGGAGAGACCCAGAGCGATTTTTGGAATGTAGTGGTCACGTGTTTATCTTGAAGTATGAGTAAATATGCTCAACCCATTCCGGTCTGTTAATTAGCTACAAAGACTTTTCGACGAACTTGACATCTTTAAAACCAAAAGCTGTATTACGTATTGTTTTTATTTACAGAATTCTTTTGTTTTCGTTTCGCTTCATTTGACGTAACAAAACGATGATTTGATTTGCTTATATAATATTTTAAATGCGGTTTCAGATCAACGTATTTTCAACGCTAAATTGCTTCTTTTTGTTGCACGCGTAACTAGTACTATCGTTGATGCGCTTATAGCTCATATAAGCCTAGGAGACGCCTCCACGTGCGTCCGCTCACCCCACGATACGCACGTCCGTATTCTTGCGAGCTATAAAATAAGATAGTTTGAATCGTTCTTAACAAATATTTATGTGCAGCAATGGCATAAAATTGAAGTATCTCTATCCGTAATGAAAACTTTCACTTTTGTCTGACGACTGACAATTCAAATACAGAAATGAAATCAAACGTGGCTTCTAAAAAGTCCCTCTGGTCTACTTCTGTCGACAACTGTACCAAAGGTCATTTTAGACCACCGAGGGTAAATTCGGCTGGTTATATTACCCTTAATTGCAGCGGCAACCGTTGCTGAGTGATTGATCGGCTAATACTGGTTATTACCGGGCGCGGTCTCCCAGGAATTCGGAAATAAACCAAGCGGTAGGATGGGCTTTAATGGTCAGCGGTGTAAACGGCGTGGTCAGTGATGGCCATGGGTTAGGAAAGGAGGGGTTGTTTAATCAGTTACAGTGATAAGCAAAGAACTTTCAATAGACATATCGTCGACATTGACGGCACGGTTGCTGCGCTGCGCTGCGTGTCGCGAGTTCGATCCCCGCACGGAGTAAATATTTGTATGACCTACAGGTAGTTGTTCCAGGTCTGGCTGTTTGTGTATGTGAGTTCAATAGTTTGTAAACGCACCCACGATACAGGAAAATTCCTTGAGTAGGGCAACGTCGAAAACAAAAATATACCTAGCGTCGTTGAAGTTCTAACTACAAATTTTTTGGCCGCCTTCCCTTCTACACTACTAAACCTTTGAGGCGCGCCTTTGACCTATGTTATACAATAAATAAATGAATCTAAATCTGAGAAAGAGCTCAATCGTCGAATCCGACTCGTCTGGGCAGCGGCCGGCAAGTTGCGTGGTATCTGCTCGTCCAACTTACCGCAGTGTCTCAGTACAAAAGTACGACCAGTGTGTGTTGCCAGTGATTGCATACGGGACCGAAACGTGGTCGCTCACAATGGTCTTCATCAGAAGGCTTAATGTCACCCAAAGGGCAATGTGGAGGGGGCTATGCTCGGAGTTTCCTTGCGTGATCAAATCAGAAATAATAAAGACATCCGCAAGAGAACCAGGGTTACCGACGTAGCCCGAAGAATTGCTAAACTTAAGCCAAACAGCAGTTGGCAGGGCACATTGCTCGCAGAACGGGTGGCCGATGGGGCCGAAAACGAGTGTTCTGGAGTGGCGACTACGAACCGGAAGACGTGCTTTGGAAGGCCACCCACTAGGTGGACCGATGACCTGGTGAAGGTTGCGGGGATTCGCTGGATGCGAGTCGCACGGGACCGGTTTATGTGGCGACACTTGGGGGAGGCCCATGTGGATGTCTTTCGGCTGAAATGATGATGATGAACTTTTGTGTTATGTACGTGTTAAGTTTTGACGTTGGATAGGTGTTAAATAAACCGATATAGGATAGGAATTGTGTTTTTTACCTGTATCAAGTAGCGAAAATAAATTTGGTAGTGTAGTAGGGAACGCATATAATATGTATTTTACAAATACCCACGGTACCACTGGACCAGTAGTGTAGAAGGAAAAAAAAAACCCACAACACCACCAGTAGTGCGGTTTAGTAGTATAGAAGGGAAGGAGGCATTTTTTGCAGTGTTGACATTTTGATGCCGGTTGCTAGAGAATCGGAAGACGCGTTGTTTCAGCCAATCAGAAGCATTGTTTTTATCTAATTTGAAGGGCACAAAAATTGTAAAATGGTATTGTACCATTACCTAGCAGGTATAATTGTGTAGTTATTTCACTCTACTGTAAAGTTGTTATTTTTGATTAAGTATAGTCGACAACAGGGCATAGAAGGAAAAAACGTGTCACGCAAACTCTAGGTAACAGGACTAGGTTAAAAAGATAAAGATACACAGTTGAGATTGAATTATGAATGTGTCTGATAGTATAATTGACTTCCAAGTATAATTGTGGATTAACATAAAATTCTTTATTGTTTCAGGTAATTATGTCATCGGCATCAGATGCAACGACAACATTTTTCTTTCTTCAGTTTCTGATAAGTTTTTAACCTCTATTCTAGCGCGGCAGGATTTTTTTTATGACGGGAATGATCCATGATCGAAACTAACATCGCTATGTTGTTTTTACAAATATTTTCACAGGCACCTTCACAAATATTTACCAACGTTACCCACCTGGTAATGTTATCTAAGCTCCGATAGAACAATGTCACTATTGCTGCGCTATTATCAATGTCATTAAGGTTGGCAGAAGCAAGGAAAACCTGTTTATGCGGAGATTCATAGACGACTCTGCCCTGGAGTGTCAATGTAGTGTTGCTCCATAAACGATGGGATACTTTACTTCTTGTCCTGTCCTTTGCTCATCACAGGAGCGAAGTCCGGTCTATTTTTAACGTAAATTACACAATTTGCGTTTGAAGCATTTATAGGAGCGTGTGACATTGAATTGTCTCATATTTCGTGGCCGACCCTCTGTTTAAATGATCTCACCATCTGAACCACTTGGGACTTAAATAATAGAAGAATGTACGTGGCACCAGGTAATTTTGCAAAATATTTTTTTAATGTCAGGGCCAAATATTGTATGGTGAGATTTTTTTTGTCAGTGACGTTTGCAGACAGTTTTCGCGAAACATAATTAAAACATCAGACTGCATCAACTTCTAGCGGTTCACAGAAATACAAGAATACATCATTAAGAGCTGATCATCAAACTAAATGTTATGAACGCTACTGAAAGTGCCAAACTCGTCGCTAAATAGGCTTACTCAATTTGAATTATCATCGACACACTAAAAAGAGTAATATCACATCGAACTTGCACACAATGCATAAAACTAAAATCATCTACGAACTCCTCAGGGAAACATAAAGCAACAAACAAACTAACGTCTCTACCTACCCAATCAACTAAATCGTCACACGCTCGATAAACTCGCTTTCTATCAAAACTAATCAGTCTTTTCGTAACAACACCCTAAACAGCTATTCGCCGTCTGAAGATACAAAACTTTCAGTTTTTATAACCCTGTCCCATATGCTCGGAACTGTTCGAGAGTCAAGTCCAAATCGAATTTAAGTTTCGGAACTATTTATTCAGAAACACCCGTTGACAATTTTACGCGCAGCACGCTTGTATTCTGCCGGGAGGGTAGGCAGACGTGTATGAGTGTGTTGTTTAGGAAACTTGAGGTGTCTGTACGGGATCTTGGGACACTAAGCTAGATTCTAGAGACAAACTATGAGAAGAAGACTAATATATAATTATAATTAAACTACTTTTTGAAGTGAAACTTCTTATGCGACTTCCAACAAGTTTGCGTTAAACGTTTAACGCTACCATGGAGGGGGAATAGAAATACACAGAGCGAGAGCGAATGCGTGGCACTCGAACACATGCGTGTAGTATTCCGAAGTTTCACTTCTTTCGCGCGGAGGGACTCCAAGCACTATTTTTTCCTGTGAGACTAATAAATACTTTTTTTTGTTTCATAATTTATGTACTTAATCAAACAAAGAATTCAAGCTACATATAGAATTATTAAAACCTAATATTTACAAAAAAAAAAAATAGACTTTAGAGTTCTTTTATAAAAAATAACAGCTGTCAGCCGCCACTGGGTCTGCTGGTCTACCCTATGGATGTACCGTAAATATTTCTACCCTTCCCTATTTTAAATACAAATTACCGTTTATCACTAAACTATGCCATTAACTTATAATATATTCATGGAGGTTGATAAATAAGCCCATCAAAGCAGAACCTCTACAGTATGTACTGACATTTTGTAAAGCATGTTTTAAGTTTCATATGGAACACCTTTATAAGGGGCTCGTGGCTAAATAACAACAGCCGTATCTTTAAGGTTAAGCCAAGCACGGCTTAACCTTGAATATGGATTATAAGGTTCACAGGTAAGCTTATATGCTTAGGCTTATGGCGAAGCTCATGGCCGAGTGGTCTTAAGCCAAAAGTCTGACATCCAGTCTTACCGAAGGGTATTGTATTACCCAGTTACTGGGTTGTAGATGTCAGGTAGGCAGTCGTCATAATGTAAAATACTGGTACTCAGCTGCATCGGATTTGATTGGAAGCCGACCCCAAGATAGTTTGGGAAAAGGCTAGGCAGATGATGATGAAATAGTTCTACAAAGTCATAAAACAGACACAAATTCAGGCATCCAGCAGAAAACAGAAGCAGTGCTTTAGACCACCAGACCAAAATGACAGACTTTAAAAAAAAAATCAAAACTGTTGACAATATGATTGGAAAAAAAAAACTATAAAAACTAATCTGTTGTTTATCAATGGAGCTGGCCGATTCTTTCAGAATTTTATTGAAACTGTAGAATAATCCGCTGAAATAGTTTCCGAATTTTTCAGCGTGAAATTAATTTTAAGCTTTTCGGCTGTGTTCATAGAAAGTTTTAAATTGTTGGACTAGATTTTTCGAAAGCTCTTTTAAGTGGAAATTGAATCTGTCACGCGTGAATTTTCTGTACTGATTGATTGAGCGATTGAATGTAAAGTAGTCAATATAACGCCGGTTTTTGGAAGAAGGGGTAGGTTGAGTTGGGTAATGTTTCAGTGGCATAGGGGCAAGCATATTTTCATTAACAGGACACGAACCCATATTCAAAACTAATATTGAGAAATTCCTAATGGAATAATCCAAGAAAACTTTCCTCGGCCTGGGAATTTAGCTCAGGGTCTCATGATCAGCAGTAGTGCGTTCGACCAATAGATTAACGAGGTAGTGGATAGTATAAATATAGATGACAGGTGAGTTTCATAATACACGGTGTAAATCACCTCATCACGAAGCCGTCAACTAAGCATTCTGTACATGAAACTAAGTAACTTTACGCAAAAATTATTGCTGGGAAACGACTTTTTTTTGGGGGGTGTAAAATCATGTTTTGTGGTAGAACTCAATGTAACGCACTCAAAACATTGTGCTGATGGACGGATTGAATAGTATGGGGGTCGTGGAGGTGTTTAAAGTAAAAATCTTACATTAAAAAAATGTATTTAAAAAAAATACTTGTCAAAAAGTTGGAACTTTGACCCCTAATATCTTCGTAACTAGAAGGTTCCCAGGTATGGTGTAGAACAAAAAAATTATCGCAATGACAGGGAGAACCAGCCTTTCGGCTTCGTTAAGAGGTGTTTTACACCCTTTATACCAACGTCCGCCGTACTACGTAAAGCCTAATTCTGGAGCGCTTGGGAATAAGCCCTATCATTATCTTCCTGCTCTTGTCCCGCTCTGCTTGGGGTCGGGGCAACATGTTTTTTTCTTGCATTCTCCCCTGTTAGACGTCACGGCATCAGTTACTCCTTTTTCTTTCATATCATTCATTTCTCTTACCATCCATCCATCCATCTTTTCTTTGGCCTTCCTCTCCCACTCCATCCATCGAAGTTCCTATCCATCAATCTTTTAGTCACATGCGTTTCATCCTCCACATTACAAATTCATACCAAGACAAACGAGTTCCTTTAAATTTTTCTGTAACAGGAACCACTTTTTTTTTTGTATGGCATTTCGCAATTCAACCAAGGAGGTTGTCGTCTGCTTATCCGGACTATTCTGTGGGTACCTTGAAAGTAAGGCCTCCAGCCAGGGCATAAAAAACTTACAAACTAAGCGACTACACGCTATGGGCACCCCTGTGGGGTACGAGCCTCAGCTTAGGGCGTCGCTGGCACGACAGCATGTGGACAAGCTGAATCTAAATGAAAAAGGCGCCACTTTTAAACTTCCTCTTATATACTCATTCCTTACTTTATCCAGCCTTGTGACTTCACACATCATTTCAACGTACCTATTTACTATTTTATTGCCACTATAATGCCTTTAACCGGGCAAAACTATAATAATATACGCAAAACTATTTCGAATAAAAAGATAAATCATTAACTATTTCAGATACATTTTGTTAAGCTAATGACAGCAAATGAAAATGCAATACTTGTAGCCGAGTTCCAAGCTACCACAATTCAGAGTGTTTGAACTAAAATTGTTAAAACTTTTGAATTGTTAAGCAATATGCAGTACACATGTACACCTTGAAAATGATTTTATCTCTGACTAGCTGTTGCCCGCAACCTTCGATCGCGAAATAATTAAAAATGTACTTACCTATTTGAATAGGATTTTGTTAATAGTTTCAAGGGTTTTTTTTGCACGGAACCCAAACCTTTTTTCTAAAATAGTAGCATAAGTTTCTCTTAATAACATCAGCTATCTGCTCGTAAATTCCTGTCAAAATCGGCCCAGCCGTTTCGGATATTAGCCGGGACAAATAGACAGACAGACAGAAAAAAAAAACGAGTAAAAAGTTTTTTTTTGTAATAAATACCGTATACAACATGTAACTTAATTAACGCACATCCTGAAAATAGTTTGTTAAGAATCGTTTACTGAATCGATTTCTATCATTTTTAATATAGGTAATTTTTTATCCCAAAAATAATTAAAACTACGGAAATTATTGTCATATTATCCCTGTACATTCAAAACAAATTGAAATGGACGTGCGTTGGGTGCGTAGTAGTATGACCATAACGTTCTCCAAGAATTGGTATAACTAATTTAATAAATAACAATGCATATACATGTTAAATTAAAAATTCAGTGTTTGTATTATGATTATAACATAATATTCTAATTGGGGTGTTTGAGGGTGTGCGTTAATTACGTTACATGTTGTATATTCATGGGTTTTGGGCGGTCACCCATCCACGGACCAACTTAGGCAAGCGCGGCTTTATCCAAAGATAGATCGGACCAACTGTAATGAGTTTATGAGCTAGTCACGAGCACTTCTATATTGACGCAAAATGCCGATATTCAATCTAAAGCTTCGTTTGATTGAATATTGACAGTTCAGTTATCGGCCGATTCAGCTCTGTCTTACACAGATAATAACATAAGCTGCACGGTCGGGAGGAGCCATTGTGATGCAAATTATGACGTCATACCAGTATTACGTAGGGATAAGCAAGCTTATAATTTTAGACTAAGTAATAATTGTCATTAAAGAATGATTTGACATAAGAATAAGGGTTTGGTTTTTTGTTTTATTAGTTAGCAAAAATATGGCTTAAAAATGTCCATCTTCATCGTTTAATGATTAAAAACTAGCTTTTACGCACGGCCTCGTCTGCATAGATATCGGAAAATTGTCCGCATATAAGTAGAAAAAAAAATGGTATGTCATGTTCTACCTTAGTGCCAAATTTTATCGACATCTTTTCAGCCACAAAGGAAAAAAGTCAGAGATAGACTTAATTATCATCCCACTGCTGGGCAAACGCCTCCCCCATGACTTCAAAATCCTTCGATCCAGTGCCAATGTGGACAACTGGTCATTGGTTCTGTCCAGCTTGTCCCACCATCTCCTGCGAGGTCTACCGCGTCGCCTTCTGGCTGTGTCAGACTTACTTTCACATTTATAATATATACCAACCTACACATAAGTTTAAAAACTAAAACCCGACTATTGAAAAAAAATGCTCTAAAAATGTTGAAACAAGAAAACATTCTAGGATAGCCGTGGTCGTATGCCACCTACATCATAAGCTTCTAACCTAACCTAACTACGTAATTTATCGTTAAAATATTTTAAACCAGCAAAAGCAGTTTTGATTAATTAGCAGTTTTGACTGTGACATAATATACCATGTAACCTAACCTCAAAACATTTTGTTTTCGCCTAAAAAGTGTAGTCGACGTAGCCCCGCGTAGCGGTATAATTTACGGTCATCATTAGCCTATAATTTTCCCACTGCTGGGGCACAGGCCTCCTCTCTATGAGAGGGAGTGGGCCACCACGCGGGCCCAGTGCGGGTTGGTAGATGTCACATGTCTTCAATTTTTTAGTTCTAGGACATGTCGGTTTTCTCACGATGTTTTCCTTCACCGTTTTGAGAGCAGCAGTGACGAAATGAATGACACAAAGTAATGCACCTGCCTCGGTTCAAACCCACGGCTTACTGCTCGTAAGTCGGGGCTGCCACCACGGGGCCACCGCTGCTCTCTTCAAACTTTACGTCAATGTTTTTTTTAGTATATTACTATATGTTCTCTAGTGGGCGCCATATCCAATTTAATGTGACGTCACATAACCTATAACCAGCGGACGCTAAAGAATGCCAATGTCACCTACATTGTCAAATTATGAAAAAAAGTTCAGAAGTTATGAGGGAACAGATGAACATACATACATAGGTACCGGTCAAAATCATAACCTTCCTTTTTGCTTGACCATAGTCAGATAAAAATACACCAGAAGAAATCTAGCACCAGTACCATCTCTCTCACACAAACAAAACAGCCACTCCCAATTCCCAGCTCACAAATTAAACCGTTATGAAAACAATAAAAAAGAATTGGTGTCACCTCCCCTATCCCCTGGCATTGGCTGTTTTAACAACACAACATAAATTTAAAAGGTTCAAATACAGGAGAGCCTAACAATATAAATCGTCGGTTCACCTCCGGAGCTTGGCAGTGGAATGGGCCAAACTGAGATGTATCTCGTTGAAATTTAATTTAATTCCATTCATGCGTAAGGCAAGGGGATAATATTCAGGATGTTCACACGTTGTGGTTTTGTTCGATGAATAGTTTTTAGGCAAGGTTAAATAGGACTGGTCTTTGACAGGTTTCGCTATTGATTTTTGAAGCATTAAAAATAAATTAAAGTGGGTTTTGAAATCTATAGTCTTTGTGTCGGATTGATTCCAATCGTTCAATGGATTAGTAGAACATTCAAATAAGGTCAAATTACTGACGGTATTAATCTGTTCACGTTGACTTACTCAAGGTTTCTTTAAAAATTGCTGTAATACAACCAAAAGGGCAAGAAATAGATTGTCAAAAAATAGTGGAAATCGAACGTGATAGTTCAAATATTAATTTCCATTTATTTTATAAAGGTACCTACTGATAAATCTGAATGTCTCACGAAATATAACAACGAACCAGCCAATGGGTCTATCACGTAACCCGATGCTGCTCCAACCATCTCAAAGTAACAAACTTTAAAACTTCTCATCCTTGGACCTTCATTATTGCTCGTAGTTTACTCAGTTACTACGCTTCCTCGTCCTCAAACAAACTCTGCATACCCACAAGGGAGATATATTGGCGTTATAGTATACCAGCACTTTCACCCTTATGCTGCGTTTA
Source organism: Cerastis leucographa (assembly GCA_963082945.1). Classification (NCBI taxonomy): domain Eukaryota; kingdom Metazoa; phylum Arthropoda; class Insecta; order Lepidoptera; family Noctuidae; genus Cerastis; species Cerastis leucographa. The sequence continues at coordinate 3,123,854 of OY720366.1, forward strand.
CATTTGGTTAAGTGGAGCTGCGTTTACGCTACATTTTGCGAGGCGGTGTGAGACCGCTCACGCATTTTTAATGCGTCGCAAATCCGAGCGCTGTTGCGGTCTAGCCTAGGGATTTACCGTGACGTTTAAAAACATATTCCAATCATTCCCGACCAAAAACCAGAGGTGTTTGACGTGTGTATCTGTCTGTGGCATCGTAGCTCCTAAACGGATGAACCGATTTTAATCAAATCGGTTTCGTATGAAAGCTGAAACTACAGCTGTGAAATCTTGTCACTTGTCACCATGGGCAACGCTAGGGGAAGGCTGCCTTTTCCTTCCACGTAAAAGCTCGCAATTTTTTTAAATTGATATATTTTTTTGTTGATTGTTTTCGTTAATCTCTAGTTCTCGCTAGTACAGGCGCAACACCGAGAAAAATGGAAGTATATGTAATGTAAGTAGTAATGGGGGGAGGCCTATGCCCAAGAGTGGGACGTCAGGACTAATAGTTTAATAAGAATGAAATAAAAATTAAAAAAACGGGTGTTTTTTTTTTTTCTTAAAATGTGGTAGCAGCAGCTATCTCACTGCTGAAATTTTAGATAGCCTGCACTGTCCCACGGTTGGGAAGAGACTTACTTTTAATATATCTATTGGTTCTGAGCTAGTTCTCCCCAAGTCCTCTAAGGAAGACATCCAAGACTTAATGTTTGTTTTTCTAGCCTGCTCTGTCCTACTCCTGGGCAAAAGCTTCCCTCCACTCTTTCCATTACTCGCGAACCCGCGCGTCCTTCTTCCAGTCCAGAACTGTACAGAACTTGTCCGATTCGTACGACCATCTCCTTCATGGCCTGCCGCAACCCCGCCTCACTGTGTCAGGGCACCAGTTTCCAGCAATTTTGGCCCACAGTTTGTCTGATATGCGGCAGACATGTCTTGCCCAGTTCCATTGGAGTTGGGCAGGCTTTTGAGACACTATATTGGTTTAGGAGCGCAGTATTGTTACTTATGTTCAACAAAATGGTGATCAAATCAGTAGTATTTTCTCCTCTAACTCGTTGCTACCAGTCTACCAACTTTACCAATGTAAACGCAGCCTTACGCGGACCCAGAAATTTAATTAAGAACGAGTGTTCCATGTATGAGTAACATTTTTTAATTATCTCGGAATTAAAATATTATTTTTCGGACATGTATGTACATAGTACCTAAGCTTCGACACTTTTTGTGTGCTAACTGTGGCACTGCCTGGTAATACGCTGTTGAATTTTGTGTGATAATTACTAGGTTCTGCCCTCGGCTTCGCTCGCATGAATGTTGGAAATTATTCTACCCGGGAACCCGGATAAAAATTATTCTTAATACTAATTCAGGTCTGCTTGAGTGCCAAATCGGATTCCGAAGATAAACAGATGGACATACAGACACGCATAGTTACTTCATACTAATCTGATGCCCCAAAAAAATTGGGAAAAGGCAGGAGGATTCCTATCTTATCCCAATTTATTTGGGGTATGAAGTATGGATTATGAAAACTGTGGGTTGCTCTATAGTTGACGAAACGGGACTAAATGTTTAAATATTAAAATAGTTACGAAACGGCACTTTTTTCATTTGTTTTGCACTACTCTCTTCTGTCTTGTCTTTTGTTTAGTTGGCGAATCAGAAATAGGATGTAGTTGGAAGTGTCATTTTATGGAGTTAAATGATTGCAGCAGAATTGAGTATTATTTGTTATGATTATTTTTTTCTCGTATTCACAACTAGTGCGACGGTAGTTCAGATATTCTATGATGAACAACGAGCTATTCGCCATGTACACAAAAACTAATTGCGGTTATTGAACCTATGAATTAAGTCATTGACTACAACAGATCTTATTTTTTTTCATATGGCATCTCGCAGTTCAACCAAAGAGATTGTCGTCTGCTTAAACGGACTATCCTATAGGTGCCTTGAGAATAAGGACTCCGGCCAGGGCATAAAACTACTTAGAAACTACTACGAAAGATCAACTACAACATGTCTTTTAACCGTTTTTCTATCGTATGTACGTACTGAACCGCCACAAATATTTTCACCAAACAGCTACGATTGTTAGCAAACAAAATAAAATCTATACTTTTCAATATAGTTACATACTGATATTTATAAAAAAGTAGCTAAAAAGTTTACACAACTTCAGTTTAAAAACCGAACACAGTAACCAAAATCCACATACATACCGAACAGCAATAAATCTCCTAAAACCTGTAAAAAATAAAATCCCAATTTCAAAATATGAAGTATAAAAATATTTGAAATGAAAATTTATTTTGTACATCGAAACATGGGTAGCGTTATCAACTAAAAGGTTAATACCGTTCGGATATGAGGGTTGGCAAAAAAATCAATTACGATCATCCCCTGGGCCCACATTAATCTCCTGTCGATTTCTGCGCTGACGTTCCAGGGGAAACAGAGTAATGAGATCCGTTTTAAAATATTTTATCATTCCCCTGTCTTATGGAAAAAGGACCGGTTCGCACAGGGTTATGTAAAATCGTATGGGTATTGTAACGGCTCATTTACACAGTGATTTGGATACAAGGGTTAAGCTAAATATAGCGTATTTTAACCGTTTACCTTTATTTAGTGAAGCATTTACTTTGTATGAAGGTGTCATTTCATTTGTGGGCTTATTGTGACATAATGGCTTATTCAAAACCCATTTTTAACCATTCTCTTGCCCTTATTCCATTTTTTTTTTAAGTCATTGCCTCACACTAGGAATTTCTTCTATATCGTGGTTGCGTTTCCAAACATTTAAACCCACATACACAAGCAGCCAGACAAGGGAAGTATATTTGAGCGCAGCATGTTCTATTTTTTTATACTTCTCTATTGTTGTCTCATCAGAAAAAAAGTACCCTACCTACAGTACCAAAAATCAACGCTTCTTTATTTCAGTACCTTAAAAACTTGATAATAACGCTCACACCTTTTTCGTATGGAGGAAGGCAAAAGCTACAAAACTCCACTAGCTACGATGTTTCCTTTTGTTTTTCTTACTCTAGAACCTTAATATCCTAATCTAAGAACCTAAACCAATCAAAAACACTTAATACAACCCAACTTTATTCACAAAACCACTAACCCGACACGCCATGAATCCATATTAGGCTAAAATGATCGAAATAAGAAAAATGTAAAAAAGCTGAGTGGTTACAGCGAAACGCCTACTTATAGGAGTCAGACATTCGAGCAAAACACATATTTCACCGTGTATTTGAATAATACTTAATAATAACATAAGCAACATGTATCAAGGCTGACGTTAAAGGAGCGTGCTACTTGGAGGAAAAATTACCTTTTACGGGGTTAGTGATGGGACATAGGATTCGGATATTTTTTCAAATGCGGATATTGTTGACGAGTGTACACTTGTTTGTCGAATTTTTTAAACACAAATCGTTCTGACTCTGTTTTTTTTTGTTTTAATAACAATTATTGTTGCGTTTCTATTTATTATTGTTTTTTTTTCACCTTTCTTTTTTTGCATTTGATCCATAAATCAAATAACGAATTAAAACAGACGAAATTCAATAAATTCTTCAGAAATCCAACTTTAATGGACGGTAAAAAATTGAGTGTATTATTCTTTCATCCCGAAATATACCTTTTCAATTTAAAGTGAGCGATGCCAAAATTGAAAATATAGATATCCCAACGCATTCCCAAATGAAATGCTTAAAGAAACATCCAGTTAATATGCAAATGAAATCGTTAATCAAACTCGATTTCGTGCGGATTTATTTGCGTATATATTTTTATTCGGATACGAGAATCGAACATCACTAGAGCGTATCCCTTTTACCTTTTATTAACACAACTCCCGTAAAATCAAACTGGAGGGTGATTCGTTTTAGCAAAATTATTAATGTCAGGGTGAAAATTTCTCCCTCCCTGTATGAAAATATATGGTTTGATTCGGGCAAAACATCCGTTATTTCGGTACCTGTATTTGTCGTGACCTAACTTTGTCATTGTCACAAAATATTGTGAAGTGAAATTCAGTAAATCTACTTCTACTAACGCTAGATACTCATGGTGAATATCAGAAAGTTTTCCTGAATATTTATACTTAGTCAGCAAGGCAGAAAATAGAGGAACTATTCTTAGACATATTATTTTAAATCAACATAACTTAACCGCCATTACATTTTTTTTCGAAGAATTATGCACTCGAGGCGTATTCTATACAAGGTATTGTTTAGCATCCTCGTCAAATTCAAGGAGGTAACTATGCTATTGTTTCTCGACCCGAATCAATAAGAAAATGAGCAGGAAAACTCTTTTTTTCTTACCTATTTACCGAAATCGGTAAGTGTGAACCACCCGTGTTTTAAACGCGGCCCGTCTGATCCTCGCCTTATTCGATAATTTCTTATTCTCTAAACCACGTTAAGGGGGTTATTCTGAAGTACTGGCGAATTAAAACCAAAAAAAAAGCAGTGTTGTTTAATAATTAACCAGGTACCGTAATTTATACCTATTGATTATTTATGTCTTGTGACAACAACCTGAATTTTGACGTGGATGCAAAACAACAGCTCGTATAAATGAAATAATAAGATTTTTTACTGTTTTAATCACAGTCTAGAGAATAACATAAAATCACACCTCTAACCCCCAAAGGATAAGCAGAGGTCTACCGATAGTACGCCTATATTTCATTAGATAAGTTTGAGTCCCACAGGGGCAAGCCTTTTGCCATCAACCAGCACGCTTTTTTTCGGGCTGATATTTAGAAAAAGTAGAGAATAGAGACAGATAATATAGCCTGCTTCGTTGGTCGAGTGATCGCAAGCGAGACTGTTGAGCAAGAGGTCCGGGGTTGATTCCAGGGTCAGGAAAATTATTATTGGGTTTTTTATCAAGTATTTATCAGTAGCACCCACGGAGTGTGGATTTGTGCCCAGTGGCAATAGGCTCGCCCTCCAATACATGGGACTTAATCAAAACTGGCAAAATTTGGGTGTACTATTAGGTACACTTCTGCCGAACCTTTAGAGGATTATATGCGTGATGTTATGAAGAGGATAGAGTGAGCCTTCTGACTACCCACTTTGTAATGTCTCAGTAGTAAGAGAGCGGAGCGAAGCGTGTCGCAAGCGATAAACCGAATAGCGAATGTAAGTCATACTTGCGTATGTTCTCCTCGCGAGGGTGGAGCCAAGATTTCATGAAAGAAAACTGTCACTCAAGTTTAACTTTGTGACTTTTCTTTTCATAAAAACTTGACATCCACAGGGGTGGGTTATAAATTGTATTTATCACTGGGACTTTTCTTGGAATAGGCTTGTGAGAGTAGGAATATTTTTTTTGGTTTGATTTTCTGGTACTTTTTAACGCTACCTAGCCTAGGAGCCATGATGATCGTAAGCTTCTTTTCATCCTGGTTATTCGTATAAAAAATGACACTGTAACGGCGGCCAACCGAGCTATACAAAACCAGTTTACATGGATCTCTCATTGTGCGAGAAAACTGAACAAAGCAATGGCCTCGCTTCTTTATACTAGAAACGCATAGCTTGTCGCCGTGGGTAAAAAATTAACAAAGTTTAAGTCGTGTAAATAAGCTACTTATAAAAAAAACAACAGTTTTTTTTACACTGCCAGAGCAGTTCCACGTCCAACAAAGTCATACTGAAATACTCATTACTCCAACCCCATTCCAATAAATACTCTACTAGATAAAATATCTACTTCCACCCCAACTATGTCTCCCACACTAAGTTTACACTTCACACTACGCACATATACATTATGTACGAACTATAATTATCAAGACGAACCATCAGCCGGGACTCTCAACAAGGCTATTAATTAGTGCCGCCTACGCCTGTAAAGCCGAGTCCACACGAGCGAACACAAACACTGTGATTAGTAGCTTCTCTCTAGCAATCAATTCTAGATTGTAACAGTCCTTTCGATATAAGCGTCGTTTATGAACATTGGTAAGCTACAGTCTGTTCCACAGACAAATCTTGAAAACGGTTTTATGGGTTCTTATGTTCATAAGTCCAAGACCTTCACAAAATTAAAAAAAAAATGTTTCAGCCAATGGCTTAATTGCCAAGAGCCTCCTCTTTAGGCAGCTGAATCAAGGGCTTGATTTATATGATGGAAAACGGTACTTCTGGACATGGCTCGTATTACTAATTCCTGTCCCGGACTATCACTAACTATCTTTATCTTTACTACTTACGGTACTACGCGGTTCCTTTCTCTGGAGCCCTGACCGCCGGGGCCGGTAGCTTGGACCTTGTTCCCCATACCTCGGCTACAATTAATTTTTTACGAAATTTTGTTCTTTGCCAACGAGGAACATTATTCCGTAATTAAGATAAGTCATTATGGTAAGCTAGTCACACCTAAAGTAACAAATACTTAAAATAAAGACACACTTGTAGTACATATTTTCAACTTTCGACCCTGACCCTTTCGTTTGCGTTGTTCCCGACCAGACCATGGTCCACTTGCCGTATCCAAAACACGTGCACTTTAGAGGACTTAAAACCACTTCTGTGATCACCTAAAAGGTCTTAGGTTTTGATAAGACGTAAAATGGATAAGAAAGCAGAAGAAGGCATTGAGCCGAGCGATCTAAATTGAACAGGTCGCTTTTATGTTGTTTTTCTTTCCAGTGTCGCTATGTGTTTTTGAGTAAAAAACGATGGATGAATGGTGAAAGAAAATATGGCTAAAAAGGGGCGATCACAGCTTAAAGAGAAGTATGGAAGAAAAACTCATGCTGCTCAAAAATATTTGGGATAAGCCGCCCTGACCAGCCTAGTAAGAGGTGTCGATCTAGACGCGTTGCTGGTTTGAGGTCACGGAGAAGAGTTGGTACCTGGAAGGATATTGGGAAGGCACAATACATCATCAGATGTATCCCACTGCTGGGCAAAGGCCTGCCGAACCCAACATAGTTTGGAAAAAAGGCTAGGCAGATGATTCTGCCCAGCCTTTTTTCCAAACTATGTTGGGGTCGGCTTCCAGTCTAACCGAATGCACCTGAGTACCAGCATTTTACATGAAGCGACTGCTTATCTGACCTCAACAACCCAGTAACCGGGTAATACGATACCCCTTTGTAAGACTGGTTTTCAGACTTTTGACTTCTGACTGAGATGTACGAATTCAATGATCAACAAATGACAGCCGGGATCAACGGCTTTACGTGCTTTCCGAGGCACGGAGGAACCTCGGTATGTAATTATGGTCACCCATCCACGGACCAACCTCGGCAAGCACGGCTTAACCTTAAAGATTGCCCCTTCGGCTGTTATTAATTAGCCACGATACACAAGGCCACTAAAAAAAGGGCAGGTGAGTGATGAGGCGGTGATGTTTACATTTTAATACTGTTTAAATATAATAAATCTCGCAAAGTTGCATCATATCACCCGATCATAAACATCACAGAATATCACGCCTGTTATCAACGAAAGGTTGGGCAGAGGTGTATCTATTAGTACACCCGACCAATACTTCCCTGCGGTATAACCCCAGCTTTAAACCCCAGTACACACACATGTGTGCAGACATTTAGGTATGTGTAACACGTAATAAATCTTCTGTAACACACTGTAGGTAATGAAGGAACTTCATCAGATGCAAGGCGGAGCTTTGTACATGTAATTACAATTATTGGGTTTAGCAGGTGGGTTCACGGCTTTGTGGAGCGTTGCCGCTTGTGTGGTTTCAGCCTTATGTGTTTGTTGATAATATAATTCATCATAATCGTTTGAATTCCAAATAATTATTATATATATATAATAATTATTTGGAATATATATATAATAATATAATATATTATCTTTGCTTACCTACCAGTGTGTATATATAATAGGCAAATTATTCCTATGTACTTTACATAGGAATAATTATTACAGTCGAACTAAATAATTATGTAAAATAAAAAATTGTCACAGACACAATATTGTACGTTTTTTCATCAAATCCGAAATAAAAATCAAGAGGATTGTAACTATCCAAGTAGTTATATACTTATCTACCTTCTCTTGGATTTGTTTCGTTGGGTTATTCTCTGAGTACACCGATCCCGGAGGAACCCGATTTTTTTTATCTTGATAACACAATTAAAAGTCAGTTTACCTTAAAAGTATCGTCAGCAGATGAAATATCTAGAATAAATAACGTAATGAGGTAAACTGACATCACTTGACATCATTGCAAGCGCAACTTTAAAGTCTCATAACTTTTTCATTTCCAGTTTCTTCTTGTTTAAATTATAAAACAAAAACCAAAAAAAGAAAACGTAATCTTCTTCAGTAGGCTATTATGTTTGCTTTAGAGTCTCTGCCCCTCTCATTGAGAAAGAAAGTTGCAGTAATCGTATTGCACATGTCTTCGTCTTTTGAGTTCTTCGACATACTCACCTGTTTCCCCAAAGTTTTACTTTACTTTTTTGAGAGCACAGATGATGTAAAATAAATTACACAAAGTAGAACATCTGCCTGGATTCAAACTAAAAAAAGTATGCCAAGTTAAATTGAAGCCGTGACTTAGCCACCACTCATAGAAGCTCAAATACGCACCATATCTCAGCCTAAAATCTTCGCAATTTTCATAAAAACACATCGCACAATTTATCAACTACCACATAAATCAATTGTCTCGCTTCACGCGTTCCTAATTCCGCGTGTCTCATGTATGATCCGTCGCCGGTTATTAAATAATTCTTCGCAGTAAACGGTATGTTGCCCTGAGGCATTCCATTTTGAGCACCTATGTAGTACACCAACAAGAAAAAAAGTATTTAATAAAATGTTATATTTCCTATATAATCCTCGATGGGAGGCAAAGATGTAGGACATAGTTATATTTAAATTCCATGTGACAGGCGGCGCCACTTTCTTCATCAGTCGGTCAACAAATCCCAAATCCCGGTTATTACTGAAAATTCCTGGTTGAAAAACCCGAAAAAACTTTGTATAACTCGGGAATTGAAACCAGGACTTCATACTCAGTGCTTTTGACCAATAGAACAACGAGGGAGTCTCGAATTTCTTTGTCCTACGGCAATATCAAACAAATGTCTTGTTGATAAAGTGGTCGCAAGTGCTGACCACAATAACAACGAGACAATTAATATAATTCACCAGCTGTGCCCGCGACGTCGTCCGGGTGGAAATAGTTTTTTTTCTAAAATAGATCTTCTATTTCTGTGGCCCAGTTACTCCTTATTACATCAGCTATCTGCCAGTGAAAGTCCTTTCAAAATCGGTCCAGCCGTTCCAGAGATTAGCCGGAACAAACAGACGAACAGACAAACAGACAAAAATTGTAAAAAACATATTTTGTTATACGTACCGTATATAAATTCATATGCATGTAGGAAAAAGCGGTTATTTTAATATTATAAACAGACACTTAAATTTTATTTATTTGGTATAGATAAATAAATACAAGTATTCCAATATTATTCCTATTATTGACAGTCAATATAGGTTTTTCCAATATATCATGCTTCTCTTCAGCTAGCTGCTTTAGCTGTAACCATAGGTGCTCTTCAAATTGATGCTCTCAACGGAAAGCCTCGTTATTCAAAGATTAAATACTGCGTAAGTAATGCGTCAGGTGTTGGAACGATTCTTCGAGTATCTTTATATTTTAATCTCGATATAAAGTCAAAGTCAAAGTCAAAGTCAAAGCATTTATTTCAATTAGACCATTACAGGCACTTTTGAAAGTCAAAAAAAAAACAAAATAAAACGAAATAAAAATAAAACAAAATAAAACAAAATAAAACAAAAATACGAAGACGTGGGTGTTAAAGGATTTGGGGATTTTGTGAGCAACCGTGGTGATAAATTATTCAATTTGATCAGTCGTTTTTTTATGTGAGAAATTAGGTACAGACTGTTAAGATACTGGAAGATTGTATTAGCTGTTTTTTTTTTTCAAACTAACTATTGAAATTCGGTGTTTGTTTTATTTCCAAAAAAATGATGAGAAAAATTTATGAGACCATTAAAAAAAAACCGAAATGTGGGTGTATTAATGGGTACACCTCTGCCAAACTCTTCGAGGATTACAGGCGAGATGTTATGTAAGGTAATAAACTTAATCGACACGATTACGGCACGGTTGTCGCAGTGGTTGAGCTATCGACTGCTGGGCTGCGTGTCGCGGTTTCGATCTCTGCACGGGTCTTCGGTTCCGGGTCGGGCTTTTTGCGTACGTGAGTTTAAATGTTTGTAAACGCATCCACGATACAGGAGAAATTACTAGTGTGGGGCAATGTTATAAATAACAAAGGTTTTTTTTTAAAACTTACCTACACCAAGGTATTACTCATGCTTCACATTTGCCGAGTAAAAGTAAAAAAAAAACTTTTACGACCCCAAAATCACCCTCATTTCAAACCCTAACACAACACCAACTTTTGACCATAACTCCAAAAAAAATCCAACATCCTGTTACCTTTTAAGTTTTCCCGTAAATTACCTCCAGAACAGGCCAAAACAAGCCGAGAAGAAACGACTGAAGTTGTTAACTCTTTCCATAGATTTATTGGACGCCATCTTAGATTTAGGTCTAATTCCTGGCATATTTTAATGGGTCGTGGAAGAGATTTGGAGTTGGCTGGTATGGGAAGGATGGTCCTGGAAATTTAAGAAGATGTATTTAAATGTCGTTCTGTTTTAATTGGACGGTACGGTTGGCGCAATGGTTGAGAAATCGACTGCTGCGCTGCGTGTCTCGGGTTCGATCCTCGCACGGACAAAATATTTTTTTGGCCTATAGATAGTTGTTCCGGGTCTGGCTGTTTGTGTATGTGACTTTAAATATTTGTAAAACGCACCGACAATACAGGAGAAATTCCTAGATTTAAAAATTGTTGTTGTAAACCTTATTGCTATTCCACCAATTCGCACTAAGCGTTTTCAAACGTCTTTCATAATGCGCACAGCAAAGGAGTAGAACTCTCTGCCTGCGTCTGGGTTTCCGAGCGCTTACAACCCTAATCTTCTTCTTTTTTCTGGATAAGCTCGTACCATCGTTGACTTTGTCTCTGTCATCTCTGACCTAGACTAGAGTCAAGAGAAAACCATCGCAAATAGAAAAAAAAGAAGTTTTCTTATTCCCAAAAAAAAAACTCTTTAGTAAATTTAGTGGCAGAAGACGAACGATAGTAGTGCTTCACAAGGAGTTCTTTACTAAAAAACTATATTCAAAATTAAGTTTATATGGATCTCTTATTGTGCGAGAATTCTATACAAAGCAAGTACATGTTTTGCTGGAAATGTATAGGTAGATCTGTTGCCGTGTGTACCCTCGGTTCTCCCACACTCCTACAAAAGGGTTACACACGTGTTCATTTAAATTAAGTAAGTAAACATCACTTAAACAACATTAGCAAAGTTAAGTCAAGTTACACAATTTTCTGGCTCATCTAATAGGTAAGTAGTCGGCTGTCGGAATAAGTTATGCACTTAGGTGTGACTTAGGTATGGTGAGATGGAGACACAAAATATTGTTCAAATGGGCTCGTTACAGAAGTTTCTTGAAACGAAGATTGTGGAGAGCCTAAAACGCGAAAATGGCTTATGTCGTGGTTGACAGATTAGCAAGATAACACGGATGCTGGAATTTACTGCCTTATGTCAAGGATTTGATGTTGCCAAGTGATAATTTTTTTAAATCAAGTTTTGTAAAATCAAGCACATACAAGATGTTGTATTGCATCTTCGTCAAAGTTCAGGGGCTTGTCACAAAAGACATCAATAATCTATTTAAATTACGTTACCAAGTTTAAGAAACACTGCTTTTTTTGTTGTTGTTTAAATTTGTTAGTATTTCAAAATAACCCTCTTAACGTGGTTTAGGGAAGAAGAAATTATCGAATAAGCCTTTGAGATTGTTTGTATGTGTGAAAGCGAGGTTATAAGGCGAACATCAGATGGGTCGCGTTTAAAACACGGGTGATTCAAACTTACTGATTTCCATCAATAATAAAAAATTACCTTACCATTTTATTATCAATTTGGGTGGAGAATCATTAGCATAGTTACCTCTTTGAATTTGACTAGGATGCCAGAGAAAAATTAGCAAAGTTACCTTTTTGAATATGACTGGGATGCATAACAACAGCCTGTATTTTCAGATTAAATTCCACCTTCATCATAAGAGTATCTCGTTACTCTAAGGGAATATTCCCTTTCGATTATCATGATCTGCCTACTCATTTCCCATTTTCAATGTATGGTTGGCTTCCCAGCCTACCTACATGCAGCTGGATACCAGTGTTTTACATGGAACGGCAGCCTGTCTGATCTTTCTAACCCAGTTACATCACGAAACCCCAGCACGCGTAGCATGACCGCCGTAGAAACTGGCTATGTCGGTGGAAGAATCGACAATCTGACACATTGTCATTGTCTATCTGTCATTATGTCGATTCTTCCGTAGACAAAACTTGTTGCTACAGTGGTCATACTCTCGTGCTGGTTGTCAATTGTTAATATATAATGTGTAAAGGAAACTTAATCAACTGTTCAGGATAAACGCCTTCACATTATACAGAGGCGAGAAATTATTTAAATTACAAGATTATTTATACAATATAACGTTTATTTATATTTTGTTTGTTTATTCATTTTCTTACATATTATTTAGATTTTTAAATATTTTTATTTGGAAATAGTTTCGCCCCCTAATACATGGGACTTAAACATAACTGGTAAAATATGGGTCTACTATTAGGCACACCTCTGCCTAACCTTCGAGGATTGCAATAGTAATCTTGTGTGTGTGTGATTTGAATTAGTCAAATTCTGTATAATCAATTGAATGCACCAACAAACACAGCACATACCTTACGACATTACACACAAACTTGTCGCTCTGTGTAGTTATTAGTGAGCAGGTGTCAGCCAGGCTTTAATTAGTATCATCCTCTAATCGATGGGAGATTGTCGCGACAAGAACATGTCGCCTGTGATAAATAACGGTAGGGGCCCATGTGTGTGTGTGTGTTTCAAGGTGAGTATTGTTGTAATTTAGAATTGTGGGTTAGAGATGGTTAGTTTGGGTTCGTGGTTTTATGGTTGGAGAAACTTTCATGATGGTTCTTGTTTTAAGAGGGGCTGAAAAGGATATAGGAATGCACTTGAGGATATTCTGATGTCGTTTTTTAAATATTTTGTGCATATGAAAAACGCGTATTTATTCAAAAAATAACTCTTTCTTTTAATTTACCGGACGTCATTACTTCCCAGAATTTGATCCTTAGCAGCGACACTATCGAATGGTGCCATAATACAGGATGTGGTTTTTTTCAAAATCAACGGTTTTGACCTACAAATGTTGATTTTTCAAAAATCCAATGATGCAGTTTTAGTTTCACTCTAAATCTAGTTCGAGACTCCTTTGAGTGTTATTCCTCATAGTTTCGGATTTGACCAACCACGCCCACTTTAAAAATTCACCTGTATATATTTTTTATAATCTCCACGTACACCGTGTAAATCACCTCATCACGAAGCCGTCAACCAAGCATTCTGTACATGAAACTAAGTAACTTTACGCAAAAATCATTGCTGGGAAACGACATTTTTTTGGGGGGGTGTAAAATCATGTTTTGTGGTAGAACTCAATGTAACGCACTCAAAACATTGTGCTGATGGACGGATTGAATAGTACGGGGGTTGTGGAGGTTTTTAAAGTAAAAATCTTACATTAATAACTTGTATTTAAAAAAATACTTGGCAAAAAGTTGGAACTTTGACCCCTAATATCTCCGTAAGTAGAAGGTTCCCAGGTATGGTGTAAAACAAAAAAAATATCGCAATGACAGGGAGAACCAGTGCCTTTCAGCTTCGTTAAGAGCTGTTTTACACCCTTTATATTCAGGGTAGAACTTATATTCTTTCACACTTGGCGCGGTTGGCACAATGCCTTAGTAATATATGTGTGCTTTATTTATTTCCTACCAGACCACTCCGCTTTGAGGTACGAGTTTTGCAGTTTTTATAAGTTTTTTGGGGTTAAAAGATGATCGGGGAGTATTATACTTACATAGAGATATTTTAAATATTCATAATTAAGTGTTATAGATAAGATTCAGCTTGTAAGATTATTATTAATAGCTACACCTAAATGAATGGGTCTTAAAAATAACAAAACATAAATAATAAGCAAAATGAGATTTTGTTCTTAGGATACACCTCTGCTCAACTCTTCTGAAATAACACGTTTGGTCTTAGATATAAACTTATATTATATCAAACGATTTTCTATTAGAAAATAAAACCTCACCTTTTCGTCATCAGAAACTTGGTAGCCTTGTATCCCCGAACATCAGTCTGATTCAGATCTTATGCCCTCAGGAACAAGATAGAACATCGATGTCAATGCAAAGCAGCGAGATGCTAAATAGAAAAACACCATGTTTATTTCTATCCGAAAATTATTCAAACACACTTTTGACTAAAACTCATGTAAAGTAATAGTTTTATCGCAAAAAGTATAACGTTTCAGTCACGTTCCGTTGCTTTTGATATCTGATCACCTTTGTGCGTCCTTTGCTTTAGACCTGCCTGAGTAACGATGCATACGGGTATCTGTTGGAGATATTCGATGTTGTAGATACATTATACATACATACGTAAACGAGCGCCTTTTCCGAAGGGGATAGACAGAGAGGTTAGGCAGAGTTGTACCTAATAGGTAGAACAACCAAATTTCGCCAGTTATGTTTCTAATAGAGGACGAGCCTAATGCCATCAAACGGGCACAAATCCACATACCAAAATCAAAATATTTTATTCTACATAGGCCTACATGGGCACGTATAAAACGTCGACAAAAGGTGCACGGTTCGGATTGGTCGTTTCCTATGTAGAAGAACGGCAAGAAACTCCGTGGTTACTCTTTTAAAATCATTTGGTTTTACAATATTTGAATGTTACAGCGTTAATACTTAAGCATAGGAGGACAGCGTAGGCCCGACAATAAGTCGTTGCTTACTACAAAAGGTAGAAAAAGATAAAACATAAAAAAACGCATCTAGGAATTTACGCCTACAATGTCCACACATTCACAAACAATCGGTAAATTAAAAAAGAATCTAAACAAAAATAAAATAATAAAAAAATACTAAATTAAACAATTGACACAAATGTCAGTGCTGTAACTATTCTGAACAATGAATGAACGGTGAATTATGCGTGTGTTTATATTATGGAAGTTGCTCTTAATTTTGAAAAGTCCACGGTTTTTGCGGACATGTAAAATGTCCGTGGAAGGTCAATTACCTGCCATTTTTATTTAATTACCAATTCCAATTCCAATTTTATTGCTTATTATTTGAGATTTTTCTTGAGCGCAGACACTTGAATATTTCCGAATAGTTTCTTTGAAAGACTTGATCTGAAGTCAGAGATTTTTCGTGACATAAATTATATGAAGTATCTTTGCTTTTTATGATTCCCGTAGTGGCTCATTCGCTAAATTTAGATTTTGAATTGAGTTTATCTTTTTTAGGGGCTTCCAATAATTCTTTGCCCAAACTGGGAATCGAATTATTTAATTCCATCAGGGATTTCGCAGTAGCAGCCATGGAATCTGAATTTGTGCCCAGTTGCTCGGTATTAAGGTCGCCTTCTATTATTAGGGACTTAAAACATAACTGGCTAAATGTGGGGCTACTATTCGATACACCTGGCCCTTCGAGAATTAAAGGAGATTAAAGGCATGTTATGTTTTGGTAAAAAACAAGGAAGACAAGCATCATTTTACATTAAAAACAAATCAATCCGATCAAAACACTGCACTTACCACTCAATTATCTATAATAACTGTCAACTATTTATTAAACGTGTACATCATGCATCATTGTTGTGTGACAGCCTGCTACTAAATCATGATTGATAGCCAAGTCAACCAGTGTGACAAGACCTGTCAACCTCCCATTGTCAGTCGACAATAGTGAGGGCACAATGGGGCAAGTTAGCTAGGTTTATAAGGATTTTTTTATTATTATATGTCGGGAAAGTCCGAGGTGTAAATAAAGTTTGATAGTGTGGGTAAACCTGGTAATAGGATATTGTTAGGGATTGATTTAGTGGGGATTTGAAGGACTTATTAGAAGAAATTAGATTTGTTTAACTATGCTTCTATGCTTAAGAGCAGCGGTGGCCTAGTGGTGGCAGCCCCAATTCACGAGCAGTAAGCCGTGGGTTCGCACCGAGGCAGGCGTATTACTTTGTGTAATTTATTTCATCACCGCTGCTCGCAAAACGGTGAAGGAAAACATCGTGAGGAAACCGGCATGTTCTAGAACTAAAAATTCGAAGACATGTGATATCTACCGCACTGGGCGCGCGTGGTGGATTACATCCCACTCCCTCTCATAAAGAGGAGGCCTGTGTCCCAGCAGTGGGAACATTATAGGCTGATGATGATAGATACCGAGGCCCTGGGAACACAAAGGGCTAAGAAGGAACATGGATGGGTTTTAGTCAGTACAAGTCTGACACTCCCTCCCGCTCCACCCAGAGCGGGGGGCATTTGATGATTTCCCATCCGTAAAAAAAAAGGCTGATGATGATGATGAACTATACTTCTAAGACATATATCATGTGACAGTGGAATCAGTGTTAATTTGCAAACCCAGCCTGTTGCAGGCCACTGATGGATACAGACTTATAGCTGTACTACAACAGCAACATAGTACAAAAAAGTACTACAGCGCCATCTATGACACGGATAAGGAACTAACATCAAATCCAAATAATTCGCTACTTAAGACTGTTTAGAAAACCCAACAACAATAGGGGATAATCCTATTTTTTTTTTTCTTTGTCCGTCGGGTAGTTTATTGAAAAGTATTGGACACGTATTTTTTCTTTTTTCACGTGGTCATAAAATTACGGAGATAATATTAAGTTGAAATGGCGCATGACGTCACATGTAGGTAAGTTTTATACCTACTTGTGACGTTGTTAGCCCCCACTCTCCAACTTTAATGAGCTCTAACTAAGTATTTTTTTGATATTTTGATAAAACAAAAAATACGTGTCTAATATTTTTGTATTACCTGTCTGACGGACAAAATAGAATGTCGTTTTCTTTACCCAGTCCGATCCCCTATTGCCGGCCCACCAGACAGAACACTGCTGGTCGGAGGATCCTCCATTTTCTATGTGGGATAAAGAACTTTGCACCCTGTTCTTCATATTATCTCTAAACAGGGTTATTTGTAAAACACCGAAAAACACAAAGTCTATGCGAGGCAAAAGAAAGCGATAGTACAATAGCGAGGGGAGCATAGTCATTTTTGTATGAAAATCTGATGAACTAAAATATAATGATTTTTTAAAAGTCGTAAAACAACAGTTGTTGTTTATGATGTTAGGAACATAGTCCTGAGAGGTTGTCGGTGTTTTACAAATAACCCTGTATACTACTCCAAAAAAAAAACCCAAAGACCACAACTCTCAGTCTTTTGGCTTCCAAATGCATCATGTCCCAGCCTTCTTTTAAAAATCGTTGGTTTATCTAGCTAGGAGGCGTGCAAAGCTAAGCTAAGTTGATAAAATTCCCACATTATTTCGATCCTTCATTTCTATTTCTAAAAGTCTATAGGCAGCCTCGTAGACACAAAAAAAAAATAGTTTTTTTGTTTTCAACCCGAAAATCATACAAAAAATACAAAGGCTTTGTTTCAGGCCTAGTACAAGCAAAAAACATTAATATATTCTAACATTGATACCCAAGTTCAATAACCCCAGACATTCGAAGCTATCCCCCGTCCAGAGATAACGGACAAAATGTAAAATGTACAGATAATATCATTATTTATTGCTCACAGATACTTGTTACTCTGTTCCTCACTTATTTACATAGGTATACTTTATTACTCAGGCCAGTAGAAGACATGGATTGGGAGTTAGGGTCCGTAATTGAAAATATATTCTCTTCTATATTCTACGCGTGTCTAAAAGTACAGACTTTTAGACACGCGTTGCATATATTTTCAATAACACATAGGTGTTTATTGTGTTAGTGGA
This sequence comes from Cerastis leucographa, assembly GCA_963082945.1. Taxonomy (NCBI): domain Eukaryota; kingdom Metazoa; phylum Arthropoda; class Insecta; order Lepidoptera; family Noctuidae; genus Cerastis; species Cerastis leucographa. The sequence continues at coordinate 3,141,922 of OY720366.1, forward strand.
AACACTTGTGTTTTTTTATATAATTTATAGATGTTGTGAAAAACTAATGCTCTTATTGATATCTGAATTCTTCAAAGTATTCTGAAAAACATGCTCTAGGTTTGATATTCGTGTTATTTGTTCGGCTAACCTGCCCCCCTAAACAAAAAACGCTTCGATTCGGTTTCGATTCGTAAAGTCGTATGTGTATCTCGCTCGCATTCGTAATGCCAAAACAAGATAGACATACGACTTGTCGAATCGAAATCGAATCGAAGCGTATGTGAATACGGGGGCTGATCTATGAACGCATCGATAGCATAATCGCGCGACCGATCACTGATTAGGACACTGGATACCTTCGGTCTACTTTATCTCGGGTTAGTGCCTAAGATGATGACAGAGTTTGTATGCCGCCAATGGGCCTCTGACTTGGCTTTACATGCCGTCGAGAAATCTCTCAGGCATGCTGGTTTCCTCACGAAGTTTTCCTTCAATCCGAAAAATCTGAAGTGCGTGTCTTGGATATGGTACTACGGTGTCTGTTTATAACTTTCTTTTGTGTTAGTAATTCTTCCACGAGAACCACTTTCTATAAAACAAATAGATTTTTCGTAGTTTGTATGAGAATACCTCATGACGTGATGAAAATATTAACCAATTAGCGATCGTTACGGGGCTGTGCGCACAGGGAGACCCTGGACGTACTCAAGTACTGTCACTTGTGGATTGTGGAGGTCCCCTTGAGATGCCCTTTTATGACTGGTCACGTTATAGGGTGCATAATTTAGTGGTTCTTCTTAACGTTATATTTTTGTTGCAGGTAAGCATTGACCGATGAAGTTGAGGAGATTTTTGGAGTTGGGTAAGGTTTAGAAAATAAGATTTTAAAATCGAATGATATTTCTAGTCACGTCATTGTAGATTCGAGTAATGACAGTCAACGTAGCCTTTTGAGTTTGTGTAGACCAGAGAACCTAGACAAGTCTTAACTCACCTTTGTCGAAGCTTTCGGCTTTTATGGTAACAACTAAAAAGGAGGAAACCATCGGCCTAGCCTTTTTCCAACTAAGATGGGGTTGACTTCCAGTTTAACTGGATGCAGTTGAAGTCCAGTATTTTACATAGAGCGACTGCCTATCAGATGTTCTCAACTCAGTTAGTACTGGGTAATACTATATATATATATACATACCTCTTGGTAAGACTGGTTTTCAGACCTTCGGGCCACTGTCTTCCAGTAACGACTGACAAAGATTCACAAATGACAGCCATGACCAAAGGCTTAACGTGCTTTCCGAGGCACGGGGGAAACTCGGTAGGTAATAATGGTCACCCATCCACGGACCAACTGCGGCCAGCACGGTAAAACCTGGAGATCGACCCGAGCGGCTGATATTATTTAGCCTCAAGCTAAAATGTTGGTAAGTAGTAATATTTATACAAGGTGTTGTTTTGCATCCTCGTCGAATTCAAGGAGGTAACTATGCTAATGATTCTCGACCCGAATCAATAATCAAATGAGTAGGTATTTTTTTTAATTGATTTACGGTATCGTTAAGTGTGAACCACCCGTGTTTCAAACGCGGCTCGTCTAATCCTCGCCCTATAACCGCGCTTTCACACATACAAACAATCGCAAATGTTTGTTCGATATTTTTTTATTCCCTAAACCACATTTAGGGGGTTTTTCTGAAATACTGACCAACTTAAAAAACAAAAACAGCAGCGTTTATTAAAAAATAACTAAGTACCGTAATTTAAATTGATTATCAAGGTTTTTTGTGACAACCTCCTGAATTTTGATGAGCATGCAAAATAACACCTTGTTTTGTCAAAGTTAACTAAACCAAAACTCAGAATAATGCACCATTTTCCAAAAACAACAAAAGTCTATACCTAACTGAAACATCTCCAAAAAATGCGCAGCGGTGGCCCAGTGAGCAGCGGTGGCCCAGTGGTAGCAGCCCCAACTTACGAGCAGTAAGTCGTAGGTTCGAACCCAGGCAGGCGCATTAATTTGTGTAATTTATTTCATCACCGCTGCTCTCAAAACGGTGAAGGAAACCGGCCTGTCTTAGAACTAAAAATTCGAAGACATGTGACATCGACCAACCCGCACTGGGCCTGCGTGGTGGATTACAGCCCATTCCCTCTCATAGAGAGAAGGCCTGCGTCCCAGCAGTGGGAACAATATACGCTGATGATGATGATGATGATGATCAAGGTTTTTTGTGACAACCTCCTGAATTTTGACGAGAAAGCAAAACAACACCTTGTTTTGTCAAAGTTAACTAAACCAAAACTCAGAATAATGCACCATTTTCCAAAAACAACAAAAGCTAACCTAACTGAAACATCTTCAAAAAATGCTGATTATCATCTTCAAGAACTTATTACGAAGAAAAAGAAGATAAAAGTGAACGTTCCCGTTTGACAGCGTCTCAATTTGTGAAAGGGATCAAAGTTATTATTTATTGGGGCTTGAACCGATAAGGGCTTGGATTAACGATATTTCCTGAGCCGTAATTTTAGAAAAAAAGTTGGTTAGTTATGGTGGGCGAAATTGGCGGGATATTGTTATGTAAATAGGTGGTTGTTATGGCAACCACAGGCTGTTGCCGATAGTTCTTTTTATTTTGGGTTAGAATGAGGTCATGGCGTAGCGAATGGATTAAGGTTGGTAGCATGTCGTAAGTAATAAGCCTCTCATATTGTGTCCCACTGCTGGGCAAAGACCTCCCCTTTCTTCTTCCAAACCTCTCTATCTTGTGCGATATTTGGCCATGATCGCCCGGCAAACAAGATCAGATCGTCACACCACCTTCGCTGCGGTCTACCACGACGGCGATTTCCTCCGTCAGGCGTCCAGTGAGTGACGATCTTTGCCCATCTCTCCGGGTGCATTCGCGCTACGTGGCCAGCCCACTCCCACTTTAGCTTGGCTTTTTTTTCTCCAACATCTGCAACTTGGGTTATGGAACGCAGAGTGGTGTTCCTGACGCGATCTGTACGCTTAACACCGATTATGCTATGTAAGTAATTATAATGTAAAAAATTTAATTATTTTGTTAAGAAAAATATTCATCATCATATTTCTGCCCTTGTCCCATGTTTCTTGGGTGTGGCGCAACACATTTTTTTCTTCCATTCTCCTCTGTCAATCCAGTTAGTCCAGGGTGATAGAAAACCACTTGGTAAGACTGTTAGTCAGACTTTCAGGCCACTGTGTACCTGCAACGACTGTCCAAGATCTTCAAATGACAGCCAGGATCATAGTATTGAAGAGCTTTCCGAGGGACGGAGGAAACTTGATATTTATTTATTTATTTATTTAACACTTCAAGTACAATGTACAGAGCCGGACTTAATGCCATGGGCATTTTCTACCAGTCAACCTTTGGGTAATGCAGAGACAAACAGTGGTAGGTGTCTAACTGTAAAAAAAAATAGAAATTAATAAGACATACTAAAAATTAAACGAAAAATAATAATAAATTATTACGATATGTGATGGGTGGTCACCCATCTATAGACCAACCTAGGCAAGCGTGACTTAACCTGAAGATGTTGGCTGTTTTCATTCAGCTACAAGCTCCTCTAAAACCATTTCACCTATATTAGTCAAATATTAATAACGCGATAAAATCAGCAGGGCGTATCTCGCCAGGGGCTTGACCGTCGATAGTTTACTTTAGCACCTTTTTGCGATAACGCTCACCTTTTGGGATTCCTAATAATCTTTCTTGAACGACCGTAAATCGGTTCAGCATTCTCTACAGGCAATAAATTACAACAGATTGAACGAATAACTCGTCAAGTATTCGGTAAATACGTTTTTTTTTCTATTACACAGATTTTGGGAGGAAAAATGGCCCAGTTGTTATGGGACACTTTACTTTGAGTTATTTATTTCACTACCTCTACTTCTTCTTCTTTGCCCTCACCTCTTCCCGTTATGTAGGGTGTTGTTTTCACCATGGAGTTAGGTGCCAGTTCTTCGTTGGAAACGAATAATCCAAACCGAGCACCTTTTTCTCGACGTTTTACAAGTGCCCATGTAAGCCTATGTAAAATAAAAATATTTTTATTTTGGTGCCCTTATAGCGACCGACTCTGACGACGTGCCTTCGTTCGTGGTGAAGGACTTACACGCGCTCCCTCCCGTCACATTCGACCACGTCGATGTAACTAGCCTGTTGAAGGACATCGTTCTACTTAAGGCAAGTCTAGTGGACGTGCAGAAGAAGTTAGATGCATCCCAAAATGCTGTCGCCGTATTACTATAACAAAACTAGTACTAGACTAAATCTACTTACTCAAAATCGATTGCAATTGCTGGAGACAATGAACCATCATTGGCAATGTTTTAAAAGTACCAACCATAATGAACTATCTTTGGCAATGTTTTAGGAGTACCAACTATAATGAACCATCATTGGCAATGTTTTAAGAGTGGTATATGCCGTTAACAAGCATAATTTCAATCAATTAGGCCGTGTTTGCATGAGTTCAAAGTGCAACGTAGCTGTACTTGATTAATGACCCCATCTTTCTCCTTTACGACGTAAACCGTCCCCATACAGCAAAGTGCAATTAAAATAATCAATATCAATTAAAACCCCAGCATCCCTCTCACATATAAACCAATCAACGCAATCACCCGTTGACTAATCAACGACCAACCCTAAAAAAAGCCATCATTAATTTCTGACAAAAAAAAAAACATTTCAGCGCATCGAACCCGCAACATTACGATGCTAAATAACGACACAACAACTGAGTTAATGGGGCTTTTATCATCACGACAATCAATAAAGGGACCTCTTGTCCAATAAAAATGATTAATACCGAATGTGTCCATTCTTCTTTGATAGATACTGGACCTGAAATTTTAGGGCAAAATGTGAAAAATTGGGCCGCTGGGGAGGGTTAAAAGTTTGTCATAAAGGGGGCAGTTACATTGGGGGTTAGGGGTTATTAGTCGGTATAATCATTTTATTTTGAATATGGATTATAAGTTTCACAGGTATGCTTAGGCTTATGGAGGAGCTCGTGGCTAAATAATAACAGCCGCGCGGGTCGATCTTTAGGTTAGACCGTGCTTGCCGAGTTTGGTCCGTGGGTGGGTGACCATAAAACCGAGTTTCCTCCGTGCCTCGGAAAGCAAGTTAAGCCGTTGGTCCGGGCTGTCATTTGTAGATTTTTAACAGTCGTTACGAGTGGTCAGAAGCCAAAAGTCTGACATCCAGTTTTACCAAGAGGTATCGTATTTTCCAGTTACTGGGTTTTGGAGGTCAGATAAGCAGTCGCTTCATATAAAATACTGGTACTGAGCTGCATCCGGTTAGACTGGAAGCCGACCCCAAGATACACATACAACATGGGCAGGAAAAATAAAAAGTATAAATGTAAAATAAGGTAAAGTGTCACTTCTAATGGCAATGTATTATCTAGGAAAGAAATAATGAATGCCGAATGCTGAATGCCTTTTAAAAAACAGCAATTGTTTTTTTGATGTGAAACTTTTATTACATCGTCTCAAACTTTTTCGTCTGTGTGTTGCATGTCGCGTGACGGTCGGAGTAGGGATAAAGTGAAAGGCGCTCCCAAAATTTTTTAGTTAAATGTCTTTAGTGTGAAAAAAAGTTTCACTTTTACCGTAGTTTCATAAAACCACACAATCCTTTTTTTTACATTTGGCAAACTGTCTATGGAGACAACATTTCACTTTATGGAGGCAATTCATTTCATAAAAATAGTAATAAATGCTGAAGATTTAATTGGATGAAGTTAAAATAAAATATGAAATGTACACAAATATTATTTTATTGCATTCATTTCGGAAAGTACGTAGGCAAGTGTAAATAAAATAATTGGATTCCACGTTTATACAGCATGTCCTCTTTTGACGTAAATTGACATCAATCATCGTGGTGATATTCGTTTCAGTTTCGGCTTATCTCAAATATTTATATTCCAGGTTAGTTACAATATATTCATTTCTCAACGTATGAAATGAATGTGAGAAACTTTTACTGTCAATTTTTTATGTGTTTTTATGTTTTTTGAGTATCATTTTAAATTAATCTATTAAGTTGTCTGCTATTCAACGAGAGGATTTGTAGGTGTCACTTTATTCTGTAAGGAGCATTTCAAACCTCATTCAAATCTTCGCTTACAAATCGGAATTGAAATCTTCTGTTTTCAAAGTAAATCAGCCTGCGTCACACCGTTCCAATTTCAAAGCGGTCTCTAAACGTCACTTCAAAACTAGAACAAAGTCGAGGAACTTTAAGCGCAGTCAAAATCAGAACTAAAGCCGCCATGTTGGATTTTCAATCCACTTCACAAATGTTTACTAACAACGGCCCCCTGTTAGCGTCTTTCGAGCGCTAAAAACTTTTTGCAGCCCTTTTTTTTCGGATGGGAAATCATCAAATTAATCCTCCCGCTCTGGGCGGAGTGACTACAGAACTTGTACTGACTAAAACCCATCTATGTTCCTTCTTAGACTTTTGTGTTCCAGGGCCGCGGTATCTTTTTCGAACAGTCCCGCAGCCCTGGCAGGCATCGGGTCCTCTCGGAACCCTTGCGTTTTGCTGACGTCTCCTTGAGGCGCGCGTGGAACACGAACCCGCCGTCGACACGGCCTGTCATCCTAAGACGGATGGATGGTGAGCCTCTATAAGCGACTGCTTCATTAATGTAGAGGTCACAAGTGCAACTGCTGAGCATGAGGTTTTGGGTTCGACTCCCAGGTCGGGCAAAAGTGTTATTGTGTTTTTCCATCAGGAATTTCTCAGTAGTTTTCTCTCAACTGAGCACAAATTGATGGCAATGGGCTCACCATCTATGTCATGAGACTAAAACTGAACTGGCGAAATTTGGGTGTACTTGTTAGGTAGGTACACCTCTGCTTAACCATTCGGGGGTTACAAGGCGTGATGTTATGATATATTATTGGCGACAACAATACAAAATGCAAACCATACTTTGTGGATAATAGGGGTGAAGACTGGGTGAAGAAAACGAAATTCAATTTTGTCCGTCAGACAGGTAATACAAAAATATTAGACACGTAATTTTTGTTTTATCATATATCAATAAAATACTTAGTTAAAATTCATTAAAGTTGGAGAGTGGGGGCTCCCTACGGCACAAGTAGGTATAAAATTACCTACATGTGACGTCATGCGCCATTTCAACTCAATACATCTCCGTACATTATGACCACGTGAAAAAAAAAATACGTGTCCAATACTTTTCAATAATCTAACCGACGGAAAAAGAAAAAAAAATAGTGATCATCCCCTACTTCTAACTCAATTTAAAAGTAATGCCCGGGCACAATGCTTCATTATTTCGTGAGCTGCAGAGCTGCACCTCGTATGTCACGTGCACGTAGGACGTGCCCTAATTACGTGTCGGTGCATTGCGCCCGTCACTCAAAAGACAAAGTCTCATATGCCTGTAATTTCACCGGCATCCGTGTCCTTTGAACTGGGACAGCGTTACGTTGCTTGACGGTAGACAAAAGTAGTAATTGGTTCTTCTTTACTCTCTCTACGGTTAAACATAATCAACTATAATTTTTAACCAATAAAAAAATGGAGGTGGTCAGGTCGAAGCGTTTATTTCTTTTGCATAACTTATTGCAGAGCTCTCAATTTTGACTATTCGACCATTCGATATTCGACCATTCGATATTCGACCATTCGATATTCGACCATTCGATATTCGATATTCGATATTCGACCATTCGATATTCGATATTCGAAATTATGTAACTTGTTTTGTGTAATTGGGTTTTTTACATATTATTATATTAATTTTTAACTTAGGTAAAGCGAAGATGCAATTGACAGTCGGCTCCGTAGCTGTCTAGCTAGCTGATATTATCTACTATATAAATCACACCAATATAGACCAGCATATAAAAAAGCAGTCTTAAAGCAGGTCTAGCAACGACTTCGAAAGCAAAAGAGAATTATATTGATAAGCCTCAGTTCAGTCAGTTTCTAAAAACTCACCATCATCTGCCTAGCTTTAAGTTAGTTTCTTGTCTATTTGGATTCAGCTAAATACCAGTATTTTACATTTAGCTACTACCTGACCTCCACAACCCAGTTATTACTAAGTAATACGATACCTCTTGGTAAAATTGGTTGTTAGACTTACGGGCCACTGTAACGACTGTCAAAGATCTACAAATGACAGCCGGGACCAAGAGTTTTATGTGCTTTCCGAGGCACGGAGGAAACTTGGTATGTAATGGGTGGTCATTCATCCACGGACCAACCTAAAGATCTTATTTAGCCACGAACTTCTCCATTCTACAAAGTGCTACCAGTAATCCATACCTCCCTAGTAATATTATAAATGTGAATGTAAGTTTGTTTGTTACGCTTTCACGCGAAAACTACTCAACCGATCATCATGAAACTTTGTACACATATTCTTGAAGGTATTAAAAGTAACATAGGCTATATACCATCACGCTACGACCAACAGGAGCGGAGCAGCAATGAAAAATGTTGCGAAAACGGGGAAAATGTGACGCAGACGAAGTTGCGCGGGACAGCTAGTACATATAAAACCAACTCCTTATCTTAGCGCTAACTCTCCGCGCCGTCTGACTGTAACGGGGTCAGTAGAACGCCCGCCTCACACTATTTATAATACTAAGTTTAAGTTAAATGTTGGTGTGCATAACTTTAAAGTATGTTTAAGTACCTTGTTGAGTTTTACTTGTGAGAGAAAACATTATGTTGAGCCAAGAAATTTTAATAATGGCCAGTAAATTACAAACATTTGTCATGCGGCAAAGTTTTTGACCGCGAGTGTTTCTGTGTTTTGGTATTTCTGTGTTGGGTGGATTTTTGTTTAAAAGGTGTTCTTTAAAACATAACTTACAGCTATATCTAAGTTCCATTTAATAAGTTGCGAACCTTATGCCAGTAACTGGGCACAATTTTAATCAAGATATTACTATGCCACTGAAACATTTCTTTTAGGGAAAATCCCTATAAAAGTTAGCCTTTTTTGTACAAGTATAGATTCCCAAAACTATTCCATAAATAAATACCATTCTAAAGACAACAAAATTCCTTGTATTCTCCTGATTTTATCTAAAATGCAGACAATCATTATTACCGAAAACTAATTATTATAACTAATGCTTTTAGTCAAATTGCCTGATGATAATTTAGCTACCTAAGTACTACATAATTGTGATTTAAGGAGGTAAACGGAGCTACTGTAAATACTAAAAACAAACATAATTTTGTTAAAATATATATAGGGTTTTAAATAAATTCAGATATTTAGGGTGAATTGGGCCCAAATAGCCAAAGATGATTTTAAAAGAGTAACCATGGAGTTTCATGCCGGTTCTTCTCCATAGGAAAAGACCAACCCGAACCGTGCACCTTTTGTCGACGTTTTATAAGTGCCCATGTAGGCCTATGTAAAATAAAATATTTTTATTTTTGATTGATTTGGAAAGCGAGAGACATAAATGAAAAGAATGATGTCGAGGCTTTTGCCCTGCAGTTGTGGGACACATAAGGCTCATAATAATAATAGGATAAGAAAAACCTTCTAAACAGGACAATTAATACAATAGAAAAAAAAAATGAAGAAACTTGGACTATATCATCTACCTAGCTTCTTTCAAACTATATTGGCGTGAGCTTACAGTCCGTCTAAATAAAGCTGCATAAGAGTATTTTACTTGTAGCGATTGCCTATCTGACCTTCACAATACATATCAATCCAAATCAAAATCATTTATTTCAAGTAGGCCCGTTACAGGCACTTTTGAATAGTCGACCAACAATAAAAATAAAGCTACAGACCCAGTCACAAGACATTATAACTGTGAAAATACTGTAGTTGCCCATTCCAAAGCGTAGATCTCTATGGAGAGGACAAGAAAATCCATGGTCACTCTAGTTGCTGGTTAACGCGATACCTTTTAGTATCAAAGGATGTCAAAGTGTTGGGTGTCTGTTAACCCGTTACAACTGTCAAAGATCTACAGACACATGACAGCTGGGTCCATAGGTTTTTTTTTTTCTTTTACTACCTTCTGTAGTAAGCAACGACTTATTGTCGGGCCTACGCTGACCTCCGATACTTAAGTACTAACGCTGTAACTTTAAATATTGTAAAACCAAATGATTTTAAAAGAGTAACCATGGAGTTTCTTGCCGGTTCTTCTCCATAGGAAACGACCAACCCGAACCGTGCACCTTTTGTTGACGTTTTATGAGTGCCCATGTAGGCCTATGTAAAATAAAATGTTTTGATTTGATTTGTAATTTCTGAGACATTGGGTCTCGTTATGTACTGATCGGACACCCATCCACGAACCGACCTCGGCAAGCGAACCCTGATGATCGACCCGTTCGACAGTTATTGGTCACCTACCAGCCCTTATTACACATTCCATAATATCATCTGCCTATATCTCTGCGTTTTCCCAAACTCTCTTGGGGTCGGCTTTCAGTCTAACCGGATGCAGCTGAGTATCAGTATTTTACATGAAGCGACTGCCTATCTGTCCCCCACAACCTAGTAACTGGGTAATATGATATGTTTTGGTAAGACTGGATGTCAGACATTGGCTTCTGACTACTTGTAAGGACTGTCAAAGATCTACAAATGACAGCCTGGACCAACGGCTTAACGTGCGTTCCGAGTCACGTAGAAAACTCGGTATGTAATTATGGTCACCCATCCACGGACCAACCTCGGCAAGACAGGCTTAACCTTAAAAATCACCCCGTGCGTTGGTTATTATTTAGCCACGAGCTCCTCACATCCCATAATATTATAGAACCAATTTAAAATACTGTGTACCAGAAACCTATGAACGTTCAATAAAATTGAAATGCACCCGACGAAATCGCTTATAAAATTCGAAAAATTCCCATTTCACTGCTTATCCAACGAGCGTACATTTGTACCCCTATACGGACTTATTCTGAATATTGAGAAATTCTAGACCTAAACGTGACGACGTAGACGGGTTGGGGACCTAAACGTTTTCACATTACGTGACGTGAGGCCAAATGCCGATCGCATCGAGTTTTTGGGTTGTAGTGTTAGTGTGATTCTGTTGTCCGATCTGCGGATTGTGCTGGCTTAGTTTTGGATAGTTTTCTATAAGGTTTTGAGAGGATTTCTAGTCTTGTTTTGTTTTTTTTTTTTTTTGTGAACTGTGCCGTTGGTGAAAAAGTTTTTTTTTTTTGGTAACTTTTTCCGTTGTTATCCGCACCTTTATAAATGGTCAGTTTTCATGACAATCATCATCTGCCTAGCCTTTTCCCAAACTATCTGGGGGGAGGGTTTCTAGTCTAATCGGATGCAGCTGAGTACCAATATTTTACATGAAACGATTGCCTATCTGACCTCCACAACCTGGTAACTGGGTAATAAGATCCCTTTGTAAGACTGGATGTCAGACTTTTGGCTTCTGACTACTCGTAACGACTGTCAAAGATCTGTAAATGACAGCCAGGACGGACGGCTTAACGTGCTTTCCGAGGCACAGTTTTCATGACAATATACCTAAAAGTAATTTTACTTAAGAAACAACTTCATTTAGTACACGCTTACTTTTTGTAGGAGTATGTAGTATTATCAACAATATAGCTTGTTTCATAATGGCATAATGTAAAGGGAATGTCTTGTATCTGAAGAAAAAACTAGCAAATCGTTGTCAGTTTTGATGTATTTTTGGGTGGTATGAGTCGAATTTTGTGCTGGTAAAAGTTGATACGAAGTTTCGTCAGAAGTTTTGATTGTATTGTATTCTATGGAAAGTTGAGCTACTTTCAACAATGAAAGGTTTAGACAAAAATAAAAATAAAACTATTGTGGAAAAGTAACTTACCTATTTCGTTTCATGTTTTAAGTGCACCTGATAAAATATTGTGTAACCTGTTTGAACACTTCATTTTAGATCTAAAATCAAAAAAGTAATTTATTCAAACTAGGCTGATAATCAGCACTTTTTGAACGTCAAAATTACAAGAGACAGTCTCCCAAAACGCCCGCCCTTCGCCCATCTTATAATAGGATCATAATTAAATAATGTAACTAGTAAAAAGAAAATTCGAAATCACAACATCCTTCTTTAAAAATCATTTTCTGAGCTAGGCCCATCAAAGAGTACATGAATAATTAATTATTTAACTATTCAGTTAACGTTCTCAAATAATTATATACTGAAAGCGGCTCCATCACTTTAGAATACTGAGTAGTCTTACGAACAACGTTGGCTACGCCGTAGTCAGGACTACGCCGTAGACATTGCTACAGTAGCGTCGTAGCACCTTATTGGCGTAGACTATTGTCGAGGAAGCTGTATTTTTTGAAGTGACGACAAAGTTATAACATTTATGAGTGAAGTAATTTAATTGTAACATTTTACTTAGGACGATATGGCAAGAAAGGAGGTGTCTGATGAGATGACGAGTAACAGAGAAGCATGGAAGAAGAAGACATGCATGCAAAAAAAAAAGTATTATATTATTATTGGAGAATGATGATGATTTAACTTGCTGGATTAAATGGTCTTTTATGTCTACCTTGAAATAGAGATAAAAACGATTGAGAATCTTGATGGTTTGGTCAAACCGACTTTAACCGACCTGGAACCGAATTTTCACAGATAATTACTTTCTTCTTTTCTTCTTCTATAAAAGAAGAAGACAGATGTCATTAAGTTCAAATTCCTTCGTAACGTAATGTCAATCCGTCTTACGAACTTTCCAGTTTTGGAAACCCAAACTCAGTGACAGATGTCATAAAGTTCAAATTCCTTCGCAACCTACGTCAGTCACGTGTCCTAGTCCTGACGCGAGATATGATGCGAGTTTAACATTTTTTACCCATCACAAAAGTGCACAACGCCGCTGAAGAAGTTTTCCCTTCAAAAAACATTTAAAAATATAATAAAAAAAAAAAAGTTTTTATTATCATTTATTTTGGTACTTTGATGAATTATAAAACTGTCTCGTTAATCTCGCGGTTATATGCGCGACTGTGGTTTGAGGTCCTGGGTTCGATTCCCAAAGCGGGCGTGTTATTGGGTTATTTCACCAGGAACATCACGTGGGTGAAATCACTGGCAAAAGCTTTAGAATTATTTCATAATTCCATTCAGTGATGCTGAACTGGATAGATTCCATCAGAACTGGAAGGGGGATGAGCGAGGTGGCGAGTCGAAGAAGTAGAGAGAGGCCTTTGCCCACGAGTGGGACGGTGAAAACCAGGAAAAAAAAAACGGAGAAGTGCGAGTCGGACTCGCGCACGAAGGGTTCCGTACCATTATTTATAAAAACGAGCAAAAAAAAAAATACTAAGCCCCCTTAAATATTTATTTCATTCTGTTTTTAGTATTTGTTGTTATAGCGTTAACAGAAATACATAATCTGTAGAAATTTTAACTGGCCAACTACCACGGTTCATGAGATACAGCCTGGTGACAGACGGACGGACGGACGGACGGACAGCGAAGTCTCAGTAATAGGGTCCCATTTGACCCTTTGGGTAGGGAATCCTAAAAAAACGGATGAAATGGTCAACACACCAAACATTTGACAGCTATCTGCGTTATCGATATCTGACGTCGTCAACTTCCAGAATACCCAGAATTGAAAAAGTCAATCAACGTGGAACCACCAGTTACTGGTAATTTTATATGACTAAAATCTAGTCTCCTTAACGCTCGGCCGAATTCTAGTTTGACCAGAAATTCACTGTTTCATGGACGAAGGAATACAGATTTGAGGATTTAGCGCAAATATCGGGAAACATGTCATCCGATACGAGACTCGATATTTAGAATTCGGGAGAGTGAAGGTGGCTAGGAATATTATTAATTTATATTAATTAAATCATATTTAATTAATAGGAAGCAACAAAAAGGAAGAAAAAAAATCTTTCAGGCCCATTAGTCTAACATCATTCCTCCTGAAAACGTTGGAAAGACTAGTAGATCGACACCTAAGGGATGGAGCGCTAAAAGATAAACCGCTACATCCTCAACAACATGCCTACAGAAAGGGCAGATCAACAGAGTCGGCTTTACACGCGGTAGTACACAAAATTGAGTCGGCTATCACAAACAAATTATCAACACTGGCGGCCTTCATAGACATAGAAGGAGCTTTTGACAAAACAATGCACAACAGCATCAACCACGCCCTTCAAAAATTCGAAGTAGAACCAGTTGTGAGAAACTGGATAACTGAACTTATAAGTAAAAGGGCGGTTCAGATAGAGATGAATACTACCACGAGAGCTAAGGTAGTCAGAGGATGTCCACAGGGGGGAGTCCTATCACCTCTTTTATGGAACATAGTAGTGGATAGCCTTTTAAAAAGGCTAAACGATAGAGGATACACTACTATTGGTTATGCAGATGACCTAACAATACTGATAAACGGGAATGCAGAGAATGTGTTATGTAAAGTAATGCGTTCTGCCCTCCAGATTGTAGAAGAATGGTGTGACGGACAACAGCTGTCAGTAAATCCGAATAAAACAGAACTTATCCTTTTCACCAACAAGAGGAAGTTACCAGAACTACAGTTACCAAAATTATTCAATACCAAACTCTCCCTATCAACACAAGTCAAGTACTTGGGCGTCGTACTTGATAACAAATTGAACTGGGCGAGTCACATCGATACAAAAATAAAGAAGGCCTGCATAGCTTTTGGTCAGTGCAAAAGACTTGTTGGTAAAAAATGGGGTCTCAATCCAAGGATCACACTTTGGCTGTACACATCAGTTATCAGACCTTCTCTTACCTACGGATCAGTTGTGTGGTGGCCCAGAACACAACTGACTACAGTAAAAACGAAACTCCAGAAGCTGCAACGCCTAGCGACCGTAGCAGCTACAGGATGTATGAGGACCACACCATCAGCCGCTTTAGAGTACCTCTTAAACTTGAGGCCTCTAGATCTTAGTATACAGGAAGAGGCGAAGATAGCCGCCTTAAGATTAAGATCGAACGGTTTGTGGAAACTAAACGCAGAGACAACACACTCCAAAGTTCTGCAAGGGATTCTAAAGGAAATACCACTCCTGGATGCACCCACGGACAGAACTCCATGTCACCACGTCTTCGATCGAAGATACGATATCCGACTCAAAGCGGAAGCTGAAGATTTCTCTGGCATCGATGAAGTTAGGATATATACAGACGGCTCCAAAACCTTAAACGGTACTGGAGCTGGCGTCTTCTCGAATGACTTAAATATCAAAATATCAACCACCTTAGACAAACTGAACACAATCTTCCAAGCAGAATGTATTGGAATCACCAAAGCGGCTCAAGCAGTTGCAGCCAGAGACGTCAGAGATCTTAACATCAAAGTCATCTCAGACAGTGCATCAGTGCTCCAAGCGCTACAAAACAATATCTTAACTTCTGCCCTCGTATTGGAATGTCACAGCGCACTCCAACACATTGCAAACACAAACAGAGTAACTCTGCAATGGATAAAAGGGCACAGTAACTCACTGGGCAACGACGCAGCAGATGAACTGGCCAAAAGGGGAGCCGAGACAATAGTATACGGTCCGGAACCACTACTGCCCATACCCCAGGCCCAAATAAAATCATGGCTGCGTAAGAAAACCGAGGAAATACACCAAATGGAATGGAGAAACAGTGTGACCTGCAGGCAAACAAAGAGTGCAGTTCCGGAGGCATCAAAGAGACTTGCCCGCAGCATCACTAGACTGAAACGGGACAAAATTCGCAAGGTTATAGGTATTATAACCGGCCACTGTCCCCTAAACAAACACCTATTTACCATAGGTGTGACGGATAGCCCTCTGTGCAGAGGATGCATGGAGGCGGAAGAAACACCACAGCACGTGCTCATGGAGTGCAGAAGCGTGGCAGATCAACGGGCACGGACTCTACAATCGCCGGCATCGCTCCCGGAGGCCTGCAGCAGCCTGAAAAGGCTGCTAGCTTTCTGGGAGGACCTGGGATGGTTGGAGTAACCAGAGGATT
Organism: Cerastis leucographa; assembly: GCA_963082945.1. NCBI lineage: Eukaryota > Metazoa > Arthropoda > Insecta > Lepidoptera > Noctuidae > Cerastis > Cerastis leucographa. Next base: position 3,157,949 of record OY720366.1, read on the forward strand.
TTTATACGTACAATGGCCCAATAAAGAGGCTAAGTGCGGAAACAGCCCCGCTAACCTAACCTAACCTAACCTAATAGGAAGCAACGGCCATAAAAGATGTTTGACGCCACGGTTGGCGCAGTGGCTGAGCAATCGATTGCTGCGCTGCGTGTCTCGGGTTTGATCCCCGCACTGAACAAATATTTGTATGGCCTACAGATAGTTGTCCCGGGTCTGGCTGTTTGTGTATGTGAGCTTTAATATTTGTAAACGCACCCACGATACAGGAAAAATTCCAAGTGTGGGGCAACGTTTTAAAAAAAGAAAAATATGTTTTTGCGTTTTCCATCAGGAAATTCCAAACTCTAAGAACACTCTTTCAAGTAAAATAATACATGGTCCTGGATACAGAATTGTGTTTTTTCATATGTGAGCATAATATGTAGTAATCTATACATCTATACCAAATAAATAAAATTGAAGTGTCTGTTTGTAATATTAAAATAACCGCTTTTTACTACGTGCATATGAATGTATGTACGTTACATATACCAAAATATTTTTTTTTACAATTTTATTTGTCTGTTTATATGTCATTTGTTCCGGCAAATCTCTGGAACGGCTGGACCGATATTGACGGGACTTTCATGCAGATAGCTGAGACTACTTCTATTTTAGAAAAAAATCTAATTCCACGCTGATGAAGTCGCAGGCACAGCTAGTGTAAAAATAGAAAAAAAGACACTTAAATTCTTAAAGATACCACTAATAGATGTATTTATTGCAAAATCACTTAGAAAATTCATAATATATTTTAATAACGGGATCCATGAATATACCACACGCTTTTGTGATTTTTTTCATTAGGCTTCTCCAGTCTAAAAATAACTAGCCTACAACCATATTATCACTCCATTTAAAAAAAAAAAACTAATCCATTTAAAAAAAAATGCACTATTTATTTATTTTTTTTCGAATGAGAAAGAATGGCAAATCATCAAATGACTCCTTCCGCTCTGGGCGGAGCGGAATGGAGTGTCAGACTTGTACTGAATAAAACCCATCCATGTTCATCCTTAGCCCTTTGTGTTCCAGGGCCACGGTATCTCTTTCGAACAGTCCCGCAGCCCTGGTAGGCATCGGCCCTCTCGGACCCCTTCCGGTTTCGGCTCCTAAAGGCGCGCGTGGAACACGTACCCGTCCTAGACACGGCCTGTCATCCTAAGATAGACGGATGGTGAGCCTCTTTAAGCGATAAATAATGCATCTCCAAACAAAAAAAATCTACAAGTCCATAATATACGCTTCACACACATAAATAAATCCACCAACAATATATGACGGCGTGACCAAAACCGGTCGGTAATTCGATATCTGGCTACAAGGCTTTTTGTGGCGCCCTCTACTTAAAGTTCGCGTAAATTCAATTACAATATGTTATTATAGTACTTAATAAAGTTACAAGGGCTCCGTAATCTGATATTTGATTTTAGTATTTTTAGGAAAAATGTGGTATGATTTTGTTTTAAATTTTATAAAGGAAAGTTCGAACACGTCAGGAGTTCGTGGGGTAAACAATAACAGCCGATCGGGTCAATCTTTAGGCTAAGCTGCGCTTACCTAGGTCGGTCCGTGGATGGGTGACCACCCATTATTAGAGTTTGCTCCGTGTCTCGGAAATCACGTTAAGCCGTTGATAGTGGTTGTCATTTTGTAGATTGATGAGATTTGGCTGTCGTTTCAAGTTAGTCAGTGGCCCGAAAGTCTAGCGCTAGGCACACGTGTTGCACGCGTAGCATGACTGCCGTAGAAACGGGCTATGTCGTAGAATCGACAAACTGTCACATTGTAATTGTCTATCTGTCATTATGTCTATGATTCTTCCGTAGGCAAAACTCGTTTCTACAGTGATCATGCTACGCGTGCTGGAGTAGGGCCCACTCTCTCGCATATAAAGGAAGCCAGTGGCCAAGCCGTGGAAACGTTATAGGCTGCATGCGTTCAGTCTCTCAAAACTGAGTTATAACATAAAAAATAACATCACGCCTGTAATTAAACATTCTTTAGAAATATGCTGTCCAAATAGTTATTAATAGAGCATAATTCGCCTGTGATACAGGTTTATCCTAGTACGGGCAACGAACTTTGTTATACCTATATATTATTTCTAAGATTTATATTGTATTGTAATAATTATACCTAATTTCTCAAAATACTATGAAATTATTTTTAGTTCTTTATTTCTTAAAATAATAACTGGGTTATGGAGATCAGATCGACAGTCGCTCCATGTAAAATACTCGTATTCCGACCGTCAACATAGTCCGGAATAGGTAGGCAAATGATGGTAATTTCTTAAAATAATCACATAAAACGTTTATATATATCAGACATTTTCCAAGTGTGATATTTTGCTTGATAATCTTTTCTCCAAACAATCGTTAGTGTATTTACGGAGTCTAATTCCAGTATATTCTAGTTTAAAACTAAAAACATACCCACACTGTTTGTCATGGTTCCAAGCGTAGGTTTCAATGTAAATATAAACTTTTAATTAAAATTTATTGTTAATCACTGAAGGGTTAGACAGAGGTGTAGCTAATTATAGTACACCCACATTTTGCCAGTTATGTTTAAGTCCCGTGTAAAAGGGGGCGAGCCTATTGAAATCAACCCAGACTCCCGACACGTGAATCAATCCGAAAAAAAATAACTAACTTATTTTTTTACAAAAAAGGGTTAATTATTGTGTTTCTAAATAAAACAAAAAACCGGCCAAGTGCGTGTCGTACTCACACGCACACAGGGTTCCTTACCACCAAACAATAAAATATAAAATATTTTTAATATTAATGTAACAGCAAAACTAAATTTGTTTTTCATAGTATGTTAATGAAAAACAAAGTTACTGCTGCAGTTTGATGAAAAAGTCCTATATCTAAAAAAATAAACATCATATCTTATTCAAACCAATTTTCGTTGACAGTTTTTTTTACGTTCTATAATCCTAAATATTTTCAGAATTTTCATCCTCTTACTTTAGAAATTAGAGGGGGGGGGGGACACACATTTTACCACTTTGGAAGTGTCTCTCGCGCAAACTATTCACTTTAGAAAAAAATGATACTAGAAACCTCAATTTCATTTTTGAAGACCTATCCATAGATACCCCACACGTAAGAGTTTGATAAAAAAAAAATGGGTTTCAGTTCTAAGTATGGGGAACCCCAAAATTTATTGTTTTTTTTCTTCTATTTTTGTGTAAAAATCTTAATGCGGTTCACAGAATACATCTACTTACCAAGTTTCAACAGTATAGTTTTTATAGTTTCGGAATAAAGTGGCTGTGACACTTACGGACAGACAGACAGACATGACGAATCTATAAGGGTTCCGTTTTTTGCCATTCGGCTACGGAACCCTAAAAAGAGGGATATATTGTGCGTACGTGTGTGCCTCACGGCTGCGCCAAATAGGGCCAGTTCAGCAAAATGCCGGGCAGCTAGGCTGCCTGACGCTGGTTTTCAACTGGACCTGCGAATGTGATGGTAATATCTGTGAGCGATACTAAATTGACAAACCAAGACTACCAGTATAACAAACGTTATAAAAATTTGCCAACCGGTAAGAAACACCACTGGAATACAAACACAACTTTGCATAAAGCTTGTTATTATTATAACAATAGTAAAACTAGTTAATAATGAAGTACAATAATACTGGTAATAATTCACGTTATCGGCCGGTCACGACTGTGGAAGTTAGCTTTAATAATAATTCAAGTGATTTATACAATGGACATACTCGTAGTTACTGTTTCATTATGTTGTTAATATTGCCAGTTATCGCTGTGTTGGTCAACTGTTTGATTAGTTTTTGTTCTATTTACTGTATTAACAATATCATTTTATGATATAACATGCAGTGGTAAGTTACACTTAGTATCATAAGCATTTAGTCCGCCTCTGTACATTGTACTTCAAGTGTTAAATAAATAAATAAAGAAGCACAGAAAACTGGATCTTTTTTTTCTTTTTCCTGTAGTTAGTACCTGGTCATCATCTGCCTAGCCTTTTTCGAAACTATCTTGGAGTCGGCTTCCAGTCTAACGGGATGTAGCTGAGTACCATTATTTTACATGAAGCGACTGCCTATCTGACGTCCACAACCCATTAACTGGGTAATACGATACCCCATAGTTAAGAAATAAATGAATGTATTGGTTTTGTTACCAGTGACTCATATCTTCCCCACTGTTCTGGCGCAAGCTTCAATAATTATATCAATATTATAACATTATTAATAAATCAAACATAATAAGTCGATTATCTCACGAATTCCACTAACTAATAATTCACATGAATCGACGGTAATTTCAGGCCGGCCAATAATCGATTAAGCTTTAATAATAGAACCATGAAACGTCCAGGTATTCATTCGAAAGTCAATTGTATTAAAGTTGATTGATACAGTAATTATACCGATAATGAGATGGTTTTCAAACTTTAATCTGCGAAATAACGAGTCATAAAAGTCGAAACGCGTTTAATAAATAATGTACTCCATTTAAGTTTTATGAACAGTGATATTTCATTGGAATTGTGATGAATTTCGTTCAAATATGAGTCTTTGAAGTTATTACATCATTTAATTTGGGTCAGACATTTAATATATCATTTATTTATTTTTATTTTATTTATTTATTTAATTAATTACAGCGGTTGCTTTTACAACCAATTACAGTAACTAAAATTAACACATATCAAAATATACAAACAAGTAAATCAAATTAAGTAGAAACATTAATAAGATAAAAAAAAAACATGACATAAATAAAAGAAGGTAACAACACTTTCATAAATTCCTCTCGCAGTACTTCTGACATACCAATAAAATCTTCATCCATCCATCCGCAAACAGATCGCAAGTTAGATTAGACTCTAAGAGATCATTAAGCGCGGCCAGAGTGCGAGGAATTGGCGACTTAGCACGTGCAACAGTACGACATGAAGGCACGGCAAACAGCCTGTGCTTTCTTCCCCGGCAGTAATAGTCTGGGACAAAGAAGCGCGCCAGTGCATCAAGCAGATCCGGAGCGTCTATAGCGCCACGGAGCGTCTTACAGGCTATTATGAGCTGATCATGAGTAATTTCATACGTTCTGATAAATTTAACCACTACTATTAATACACTTTTTGGTTAGTTTTGGCCCGCGCTTTCGCCCGATTGGCTGTCAGGAAATAATTACTTAACCGTATAATAATATACGGTTAAGTATTAAAAGACTTTCAGCAATAATAGTACCAGAGTAACTTTAGCAAATTTAACCCACGAAATAAAAAGAAAAGGTTCTCAATTCGACTATATTGTATTGTTTTCTCATTTTATATATATATTTTTTTTTATTTATTTATTTTACTATTTATGTACACACAATAGACAACATAGGAAAAAACATAAAATATTAGAGTACAAAGGTACTGCTTATTTCATATGAAATTTCTGCCAGCAGACCTGCGAAAGGAGAGATATTGTATTTTTATCCTGTCCGATATTTTAATACTTCATCGTTTTTTTTTTTAATCTGCTGAATAGTACAAAATTACATTATCTACACGGTCAATATGTATGGAACAGCAGATTTTTGTTTAAATTACCGCGAAAAAAATTGTATGTCGCGGGCTCCGGAATGAAAAAATGACAAAATGGCTAAATAATGTGGAAAACGTTTGTACCTCAATGCCCTTCCCGCCATAGGTCTTAGGGTCGATTTCGGGTACCATCAATGCGATAAAAACGGTGAATGAAAACACCGTGAATACCAAAAAAATTGAATACATAAGACATACCCATACCCACCCAGACTGAACACACACACACACATAACTGTATAAAGGGAGGGTTGTGTTCCAACTGTAGGGAAATGGGCTGATTATACTTTCATGTTCCTCTGCCTCATCCGCCTAGCTTTTTCCCAAACTATCTAGGGGTCGGCTTCCAGTCTAACCGGATGCAGCTGAGTACCAGTATTTTACATGAAGCGACTGCCTATCTGTTAGCTATTACCTCCACAAGCCAGTAACTGGGTAGTGCGATATCCCTTGGTAAGACTGGATGTCAGACTTTTGGCTTCTGACTACTTGTAACGACTGTCAATGATCTACAAATGACAGCCCGGACCAACGGCTTAACGTGCTTTCCGAGGCACGGAGGAAACTCGGTATGTAATTTCGGCCACTCATCCATGGACCAACCTTGGCAAGCAAGGCTTTACATTAAAGATCAACCCGTGCGGCTGTTATTATTTAGCCACGAGCACCTCCATATACCTTTAAAATATAATACTTTGTCGTGATTATTTCGGTTATCAATCTCACGCCATAGTGATTATGAAAGTAGGCTTTACTGATGTGCCGGCTGAGCATAATAATGAATAAAAAAAAAACTGTACTCCAAACAGCTTCCAACAAAGGATTTTCATCTATAAATACAGCAAGTGTAAACACAAAATCCCAAAACCCATATTGATTAAACATCACACAAGGATAAGTAGATACCGCACTCATTTATTCAACACCCCACCACGAAATATAATGGGTTCATTGTAATAAATTACAATTGTAAATGAATTCATTGAATTCAATCAATGTCTGGAATTACTTCTCGGTATGTACTTGAGCGCAGCGGTGGCCCAGTGGTGGCAGCCCCGACTTGCGAGCAGTAAGCTGACGGTTCGAACCCAGGCAGGCGCATTACTTTGTGTAATTTATTTCATCACCGCTGCTCTCAAAAACGGTGAAGGAAAACATCGTGAGGAAACCGGCATGTCCTATATAGAATTGGCTTATAAGTGGTTTTACGCTGCGTGTATAATTTCACACCATTAACCCAACTCTCTTAATAATCCTATCAATCAATTAATTGATTGATCAATCGTTTCATAGAATGCGCAGAACTTTGCAGTGATTAAATTGTGTTTGAGGTTGCTTGAGTAATCTAGTTGGGTGTGTGCTAGAATTCCGTGCTAATAATTTTAGCTTTGCTAGGAGATATTAATTACTGGCGATCTGGACGGTTTGTGTGTTTAAAACATGTATTTAAAGAACAAATATCTAGATGTTGAGACATGGCATAATCTATACTAATATTATAAAGCTGAAGAGTTTGTTTGTTTACTTGAACGCGATAATCTCAGGAACGAAGGGTCCGATTTGAAAAATTGTTTCTGTGTTAGATAGCCCATTTATCGTGGAAGACTATAGGCTATATCATTTCAATATATCATTCATTGAATATATCATTACGCTACAACTAATAGGAGCGGAGCAGCAATGAAAAATGTTGCGAAAACGGGGAAAATGTGACGCAGACGAAGTTCCGCGGGACAGCTAGTCAAGTCATATATTCAAATTAGACTGTCTTGTTGGTTTAGTGGTCTCGATCTGTGTTGTTGGGTTTTTTCATCAAGAATGTTTTGATAGCAGCCACGGAGTCAGGATTTGTGCCCGGTTGTTGGCAATAGGGTCGCCCCCTATTATATGGAACTTAAACGTAACTGGCGAAATGTGGGTGTACTAATGAAAGAAAGAAAAAACGTATTTTAAATGCAATTGTTACATCTCTGCCTAACCCTTAATACAGGCGTGATATTTAGTCTTGTAACCAAGCGCCATTTTTTTAAATTCCAGTTCGCCTACTCAAAAAATTATGAACTTAGTGTCATTCGATTCATAATTTCATCTAGAAAGAATTTGAAAAAAAAATGTGAAAATCTAAAATAATACAAGGTGTTGTTTTGCATCCTCGTCAAATTCAATCAGGTAACTATGCTAATGATTCTCGTCCCGAATCAATAGTAAAACGGGTAGTATTTTTTTTTTTCTTATTTACGGTAATCGGTAAATGTGAACCACCCGTGTTTTAATCGCAGGCTGTCTGATTCTCGCCCTATGACCGCGCTTCCACAAATACAAACGATCTCAAATGTTTAATCGATAATTTCTTATTCCCTAAACCACGTTAAGGGGGTTATTCTGAAATACTGACAAACACAAACAAACAAAAAAATCAGCGTTTATTAATAATTAACTAGGTACAATAATTTAAATTGATTATGTATGTCTTCTGTGGCAACCTCCTGAATTTTGACGAGGATGCATAACAACACCTTGTATAGATAATATACATTCGGGCAAAAGCCGCTCCGCTTATGTAGTTCAGATTGTGCCGAGTTAACTCGAACTTGATAGATTTGCCTAACGGTAATTGGCGATTGCTGAAGACCACGAGCATAATTACTGTCAAATGGAATCCCTCACGGCTTAGCCACCTAACACATTCTATGTTGGAAACACAACCTTAGAGACATCATCGGTCAGGACCCGAATAATTTCCTCCAATTTATACGGCGACGTCATCATAACGGCCATCTTTGCCGCCATTTTCTTGGACGTTGATAAATAATTTCATTTCTTTCTGGAATCGATCAGGCGTGGGGGAAGGGGGAGGGAGTGCTGATGCGATAGATTTAGTATCGATGATGGGTGGTTTTGATTACCGTTTTTAGTTATAGGAGGGTGATTAGCGCCGGGAGGGGATGCCCTATAAGGACATATTATTATACTGGACTTATTAGTGATGTTCTTCAGACAGGTCAGGTGCGGAGTACTTGCAACTGGCGTCCGTGGATGAAGAGTATAGTTCAGACACAACAATTACACACACAAAGAGAAGACATACAAACAAGATCAGACTCAAATACAAAACACGACTCAACCAACCAACATTCCGCTTAAAAATACATTCAACGAGCCCTCTGTCTATGTCAGTAAAAATATATAATATGTTACCCGAATCAATAAGAAACGAAAAAAAACTCCACCTATTCGAACCTTTACGAACAAATAAAAAAAAACTGTTACTATGCAGATTTGTTATTACGATGACAACGAATATTTAAATGATAAGTCCTTAAAACTATTAATATAAAATAAATTAAAATGTTTTTTTTTTCTTTTGTAAAAATTAAGTTAGATTATAAGATACTTAAATTATAAGTCCTCATCTATTGTAAATATCTTTGTACATGATTGTTTCTTTTGTTAAAATGTTTACCACTTAAGCCCACATTGTGGAAAGCAATAAAAAATTGAGTACAAGATGGAACTTTTAAAACCGGTAAGAACGTTCTTATCGAATAATTTTTGACATCCACGTGGGTGAAGCCAAGGCTTCAGCTAGTATAAATAAAATTACACATTTCCCCTATTCCTTTTAACCATACAATACACAGCATCTGAAAGGAACCATATATTGAAAATTCAGTTAGAGGAAAAAATATTTTCATATTATTATTCAATGGCTTTAAGAGAAAATAATGAAACATCAAAAGCAATCTAGAAAGAAAAACACGCTTCCCACATAAGCTAAGTACCAAGAATAATCGAACAAACATAATCAAAGTACGGTGAAGGTAAATAATATTAAATTAATGTACATACTAAGTACTAGTTAATATCAAAAGTCAAGCAATCACTACAGCTGACAGCCAATTTACCCTGATGTTCTCTCAGTAAACCTGTCCATTTAGCCCTTAATAGGTTATGTACTTAACTTAAGTACTTACTTTGTCAGTGATGTTTTGATTCCATTTATAAATTAATCAAAATTGCTCAGATATATGCCCTCTAATGTCCACAAAAATTAAGCTCCGTTTTTACTTTCATCAAAAATTCAATTCAGATTGAAAACATTTTCATATTTAAAAAACCTCAACTTATAAAAGAACTTTTTCAATGAAAAATAGAGCTGAATAATCTCTCAACGCAGCTGCAGCACTGAAAAGCCTCTATTCGAAAACCACTAATACTATCGAGATTCACATATTCCGATGGTTCGATTAAACATCGCTATCCTGCAATCGATTATCGGTATACGAGTACATCGACTCGATCATACAACGCTTAACATCGGGCGTTCGACTGACAATGTAATTGACATTAGGCCCTCGACAGCTATTACAAACTTACTATTCAAAATGGTACAATTGAAATTGAACTTTATAGTAGGAAACATAGGGTCTAATAGGTGTGTAAAAGCAATAACTGTTTGGACTTGGGAAGTTCTAAACGATTATAGATATGGAGGAGTTCAATGATAGGGAGAGCAGTTAGATACAGATGTTCAACAAGCCCAGAAGTTTGCACTTGTGATTTGTATTATGTTCGTAGTATCTTTGGAAGTTAGAAGATGGTCTCTGTAGTAATTGGTCGTAATTTTACTGAGCTGGTCCAAGGAGTTATGGGGCTATTGAAAAATGATTAGGGTTGGGTAGAATGAAACTGGCATTAGTGCTTAGGTCTCTTGAGGACGGAGGGACCTAGCAGGTTAAGTATCTCTTGTGATTGTATATGAATTAAAACAAGTTTTGTTAAATTAGCACATCAGTTGTTAGTCAGTGATACGCTGAGATTACATAAGCGTGAGCATAATTTCCACGGTTTACCCAGACTTCCTTATTTTATTTTATTTGGAACAACAAACAATTACATAATAAGCATACAGACTAAAAACTTAAAATTAACTATTATGTAATCAACAGCGTTATTCACAGCATACAGGCAAAATAATAATAACACGCTTCAAAGAGAAGTTAAAAGTAACAAAGATATAAATGAAAAAGTCACACAAAAAAAAAGTTAAAAATAAGAGCCCTAAACATAAATTGAATCACCACAATTATGGTCCACTGAAATATAAAAAAAAAACGGTGCCTTCAAAAAATTTAAACAAATTCCAAGATGAAAAACTTTAGCGCGCACTAACCGTATGCCAAGCATAATTGTAACTAGGGGCAGCAGAGTACACACACGAGCAAAAATATGTACACACTTAGCACCTTTCAAAACTGATTTTCATCTACTGTATTGATTGCAATTTTATTTTGTTTTATACGTAGTACACGTACGTACGTAGCACGTACGTAGCACGAACGTAGTATTTTGTTTTATACGTAGTACGTAGTAGTAGAGTACGAGACACGAGCAAAAATATGTACACAGTTAGCAGCTTTCAAAACTGATTTTTATCTACTGTATTGATTGCAATTTTATTTTGTTTTATACGTAGTATTTTGGAGACACATATTTTTTTCAAAGGCCTTATTCCACATCAATCGAATTTTGCAGTGTATACACATATTGGTGCTCAGGACTGTACAGACGTCGACAAAGTGCATTCGCGTTGAACCCTATTGAACCCTTTTTTATTAACAGTTCTGCATCAACTTTTTTTAATTTGCTTTGTGTATGAGATGCTTGTAGCAGACGAACAGAAGTTTCTGAAAGGCAAATGGGATGCTGTCGATGCCAATTGGACTCTGTGACGCTGAAGATTGAATTTGTTGGTGCATTTTTCTGTTTTTAATGGAATACGTTAAAGAATGTGGACTCGGACATTTCGTAATATTATGGGATTTTGTAACTCGCTATTTAAACGAAATATGTTTTTTTAAACTACAAAATCCATGTAACGCTGAGAGCACATGGTTTTTTTTTTAAATATCTGGTATAAGGTCTCTGCCCTCCTTATTGCAAACGCAGTACTTGCAAAATGGCGGTTTGGAGATAAACGCGCAAAACATATTTTTTGATATCTAGACAACAAGACTATGTTATATAACTTTTGAATTGTACCTAAAAAGCAAGAAAAAAAACAAGCTTTCTATTGACATATTTTTTTCTTTATTTAACTGTCTCATTTGGACAAAAAGCGCAGTACTGCATTTTAATCTACCATCTCGGCTGGTGTGCATTACAGTATAACTAAGGCCAAATGCAGTATTCGTGTTCATTACTGCAAAATCATCTAGCACGTGTTCAATACTGCGTTTTTAGTTAGCAATCATGTCCTATTCTCATGCCCGGTACTAGTTTAAAGTTTGGTAAGCTTCTGTAAAAATAATTTCAATAGATTAGAAAAAAGGTTTTTTATTAAAATCTATAAATATTAATAATAATATTGTATGTATAATTATACAAGGATTCACAAAATCAAGTGCCAATATTTTCAGTGATTAACTTACATAAGATATTTAACAACTTTTCCCAAAAAAAAAAAAGCCGAAGAAAACTTGTTCAATTGTACCATATTAATGAAAGGGTTTCATATTTTTGGCCCGCATATACTTTGTGTTCTCACTTATAAATTAAAATTACTCAAAAAGCAGAATGGGTTCTGAAGTAAGACATCTGCCCTAAGGTCTAACAGCCATAGGTAAGATTTTTGCAAAACATAATTCAAAAAGGCTTTTCAAGGACAACCTTGCTACTAACACGAGTTTTGGCAATTCGCAGTACGTTCGGAGTTATTGACCTAAATTGATGACAAGCAAACGTTAGCCATAAGATAATTATACACTATTGAATAGAGCTTTTTAATTAAAACTTTTACTAGGTACTAGCACCAGTTATACTAATTCGTAGTCTGTTCGGAATTATTCATAAAGCAACGAAGTTAGGATTTTTTGGGGGGACTAGTTAAAGTTTTCACCAATGGTGTATCATTGGAGAAAACTTTAACTACTTACTAATACAACTTTTTCTAAGTCATGGTCTGATCGGAGTTATTGACATTATTGATTCGGGACGAGAATCATTAGCATAGTTACCTTCTTAAATTTGACGAGGTTGCAAAACAACACCTTGTATATATGTTACTGGTTGGACACCGTAGTTAAGGTTGTTTGCAACCAATTAAGATTTTCTTGGCAACCAATAGTAATAATTTATAAAGCTTTTCAAGGAATAAGTGCCAGTAACATGACTTTCGCCAATTCGTAGTCCGTACGGAGATTTGAAATAGGTGACTATTTGAGCACCGTAATTAAGATTTTATGGGTTACCAATAACACAACTTTTGCTTTCTCACGGTCTGTTCGGAGTTATTGACCTAAGTAGGTGACAAGTTGGACACCAAAGTTAAGATTTTATTTGCAACCAATTAAGATTTTCCCAACCACTAGCTATAAGATATACAATATTGAATAGAGCTTTTTAACGTGAACCTTTGCTTCTAGCACCTCTTTAACTAATTCGTAGTCTGTTCGGAATTATTATCCTAAATACATTAAGGACCGAAGCGAAGTTAAGATTGTTAGGGTGACCAATAGCAATACAATTACACCATTCGAAAGTGCTTTTCAATGAGAACACAACTACTAATACAACTTTTGCTAATTCGTAGTCTGCTGGGTTTTATTGATCTAACTAAGTATTTGATTGGGCACCAAAAAGTAGCTCTTCTCTGACTCAAGAAATGTTGTCAAAGCAAAATCGATCCATTAATTATATCTTAACGCTTTTGGGCGTTGGGGCAGAATTAACGATATGTCCAACATACTTTTAAAAGGATTGGCGGAGTGGCTGAGCCCTACACTTGTTCAGTCCGTGGATGACGTCGACGCACTGATGTGCTAGCACTAAACGCGGCACTGTACTTTGCGGCTTCGGTGTATGAGTAGCTCTTTGTTTCCCTCGCTACTCTCAAACGCAGCACTGTAGAATACTGCGTTAAGTTTTGGAGGCGCAAGAGTAGCTCTTTATAATACTCGCTACACTCAAACGCAGCACTGTAGAATACTGCGTTAAGTTTTGGAGGCGCAAGAGTAGCTCTTTATAATACTCGCTACACTCAAACGCAGCACTGTAGAATACTGCGTTAAGTTTTGGAGGCGCAAGAGTAGCTCTTTATAATACTCGCTACACTCAAACGCAGCACTGTAGAATACTGCGTTTAGTTTTAGTTAGTGTTGGTTGCAAAAAACTTATATGCTAAATGAAATTGCAGTAAACGTAGCAAGTACTGCACAACCTTGTAGCACATGTTGAATGCTGCATAACTTGTTAGCAAAAGCAATATTTTTGTGCAAGTACTGCGTTTCTCGTTACATAAAAAACATGTTTCTAATAAAAAAAATAATGAAAATTATTTTTTTATGTATAGATTAGCCCCTTGAGGTCTCATTTTTGCAAAAAAGTGAAAATCCCAAAAATGTCGATTACTGCAAGTACAATTAGCAGGGCAGGTCTCTTATCTAAAGAATTGGGCCCAATTAGCAACAGATAAAGGGAAAAACATAATTATTAAAAAAAACTGCGTAGTTTGTGCGAGTTTTTATCATTAATTGCGTAGTTTTGTGGATGGACGTCCTTAATCACCGGCTTTTAATCCAATAATTTATTTTTTCCAATTAAGAAATAAAATTATAATTACGTCAAACTTAACCAAACATTTGTTTAGCACATCTGAGGGTATAAAGCATTTATACCAGAATTAAAAAAAAAAGACTTTGCCTGGTTGATACCGAAATTATTATTAAAAACAAACAAAAAACATATCGGTTTAAAAAGAAAATGATTAACTTTAAAATCGCATGATATATGCCTACAAGCTATCGTTGGGCGTTCTCCTCATCCATCAAATGAAAGTGATTGCTACTTTCAAAGTCCATTTTAAAAACTGTTTTTACTGAAGTCGATACATGTTTTTAATATTAAAGTGGGTTAATGAATAGGGAAAGTATGCTGGATTTCATAAGTCTTCAGCTATTTAAAGTTATTTTATATTTAAGGTCATGTTTTTATGAAATATAGGATACATAAACTCATCCGTTTTTAAGATGAGGAAAGCAGAAGCTGCAGAACGCCAGATGACATTTCGTCCTGCTTATTTATTTTGGGTTCAACTTAAAACTACTACGAGTAAGTACCTTCAAAGTTCATGTCATGTACGAAGTATAAGTCATGAATAATTCTTTGTTCATCGCACCGTGTGTTTTGATACGCGTCTGATGGTGGGTATGTATGGCGTACCAAGTTCTTTGTCAATCCACCAAATTATTTTCGAGATGATAAAAAACGCGGCACATTAGTTAAAAATACATGAACCAAAAATTTAATCTCACCACAACAAAGAGAAATTAATCCAACACAGGGCGAATGAAAAAATCCCCCAACAAAAAAAAAGTAGAACGAATAACGGATAGACAAACCATTCCAAATAAATCATTGAAATCGGATCTCGAGTTTTGTTAGTCAGCAAAAAAAGGTGGGTGAAACCGATACATCGAGTTTAGAAGTCTGTCAAAAGCTAAACTCGAAAATTTCCCGTCACGTGTCCACCGTACCGATACAAACATTGATTGTATCGATATTTTAGTCTCTAGTTACCTAGGTATCGATTTGTCTGCTCACGAACTGGAACGGTGGCTCTCGATTTTTGCAAACAAACTTCGTTTGTTTTAATACGTTGTGGTTCGTGACGATCTTCTGCGATAAAAAGTGGTAGTTTTTATCGGTACCACGGCAAATAAGGGATGGGAAACGGATCGTGGTTTCAGATAGTTTCTTTTGTTACTCGGTTTTTATGTCGGAATATTTAGTTTGTGTGTCGAGCTACGAAGTTTTGCTTGTGGCGTTTGAAAATAATGTTAAATCATTATATGCATTCCACGCTTTTGTTTGCTATTCAATGTTTTCTGTTGTGATACTTACGAAACTCGGAGAAAAAGCGGATGGTGTTGTATTATTATACAGGCGGGACCAACGGCTTAACGTGCTTTCCGAGGCACGGAGAAAACTATGTAATTATGGTCACCCATCCAACCAACCTCAGCAAGCACGGCTTAACCTTAAAGATCGACACGTGTGGCTGTTATTATTTAGCCACGAGCTATGTACGTTATTTGAATCGTCGTAGTACATCCTTATAAGAAAAGTCGCCAGTCTACCCTCAGGAATGCTCTTCTATTTTATTAGAAAAAACGGGCCAAGTGCGAGTCTTACTCGCACACAGGGTTCCATAGCCCCAAACAATATAATAACAATGTTTTGAACGGTCATTCATTAGTAAACCTTCACTCAACCGCAAAACTAAATTTGTTTTTCATAGTAAGTTAATGAAAAACAAAGTTACTGCTGCAGTTTGGTGAAAAAGTCCCATATCTCAAAAACTACATAGCAAATCTTATTCAAACCAATTTTCGTTGAAAGTTTTTTTTACGTTCTACATCCCCATATTTTTTTCTGGACACACTTTTTACTACTTTGGAAGTGTCTATCTTTCAAAAGATTAACTTTGAATAAAAATGGTTTTAGGAACCTCAATGTCCTTTTTAAAAAGACCTATCTACAGACACCCCACACGTATAGGTTTGATCGTTTTTTTTTTTTTTTAGTTTTAGTTCCATGTATGGGAGGATATCCTTATCTATATATTTTTTTAAATTTTGTACAAAAATCATAATGCGGTTCAGAGAATACATCTACCTACCAAGTTTCAGCTGTGTAGTCCTAATAGTTTCCGAATAAAGTGGCTGTGATACGGACGGACAGACAGACAGACAGACATGACGAATCTATAAGGGTTCCGTTTTTAGCCATTCGGCTACGGAACCCTAAAAACAGAATAATTACAAAGACGGAGCAGTTGCTTTGTTAGATAACTAAGTAAAGCTTTGGAACACAGACAAAAACACTAATGATAAAATGAATGACGGTAAACAAATAAATAAATTAGAATGAAAGACTGCCATTGGATGCATATTAAAAAGACTTATTAAGAAATAAAATCTCATTTGTATGTTCAACATTCATTAAAGTATTTTTCAAAGACAATATTTGAAAATATGAATTAGGTAATTAGTTTCGTATTATGATTTCTTGAAAAATATAAACCTCGTATTTTTTACCTATCTTTTTTTAAATTAAAATATTTTTATCAGTTTACATAGGTACGTCTTTTAATGATGTCTGGATGGTATTTACTTGGTACACACGATGAAACATCAAGATATATATAATTCCAGTATAGCATGTTCTCGCTATAAATAGATTTCCATTTTAAGTTTTTTTTTTTTTTTTTTGTGTGCACTTGTGGCATGTGCCAAATAAATATGTTTTCTTGATCCACTTGCTGTGTATGAATTTACGTTGCGTCGGCTAAAAACAAAATACTCTGGCTATTACTATTATTATGCACCTCTTGAGACCTTATCCCATGGCACTGATAAATCCATATCTACTAATCGATCTGGGTGGTGGTAGGTGGGTACTAGACGGTAGACAAAGTTTAGCAAACAGCTATCGTCTTTAAACTGTGCCATTCATAATCAAATCCCACTGATTTCCCTGTAGTACGGCTTCAAGTTTGATTGAGCCGGTAAACGCTTGATCTGCTTAATGAGATTGCTTTTAGAAAGATATCCGGATAGTTCTAGCTTTGAAACGGTTAGGAATTCGGATATTTTAGCAGTGAGGTCCTTAAATAACGTTTTAAAGGTAATGAAAAAGGAAATAAGATGTCCAAAAGTGGAGCTTGAAAGGCTAACTCGAGAAAAGAAGTTTAACGCCAATGAGACTGGAGTATTCGCAAGTTTATGACTCATTAACAAAAATGAGCATTTGTGAGCGCCGCCGTAAATTATATCTCTTCCAACGACATTTATGAGTACTTGCAAACATTATCCCTAACCTAAAACCTAAGAGGAAAACCCATCAACTAAATTAACCGTGAGTAACCCTATAAATCACGAAAAATATTTGCAAAAATATTTCAAGCGTGAAAAATGACAAAAAATAACTTCTGGATGACAAAAATATTCGTACCAAAAAAAAACTTTATGCGAATAAAAAATAGGATCACAAAAGGAATCTATATTTAACCTGAAAAAGAGGTCCCTAAATGAGGTTCTACGAGTTTTGGGGCCATCGATTTAGTTAAATGGAGTGAAAAATATCAACTGACCAGTTCTGGTATAAGTCGACCGCTTGGGTTAGAGACTCGCTTAGTTTTACTAAAGTTTGGGTTAATGGTTCCGTTGTTTTTTGTCGCTAGTCATTAGTGTGCACTGAGAATTATTTCTGTGTTTTTAATTTGATGCCATTTTGAGTAGTTTTGGAAAGGATATAAAAATTGTGAAGAAGGTCCGGTTGTGGTAATACTATTTTAACAGGATAATACAATCGTTAATATATTTTAAAAGCATAGTAATTAATATATATTTGAAAGATGTTTTCTAATATGGGCTGTGTGGGACCTGATATATTAAATGGTTTTTTTTTATTATAATAACTTAAGTCGTATTTTTTTTTTATAATCGTTAGTACGATTATAAAACTGACTGAAATGTTCATCAAACATTTTACAATACCAGTTTTAGGGCTTGCATAAGCCCTAAGTTTTATAATCTTACTTAGTTTTCTCATCTTAATGAAACTGTGGTTTTTATAAGACACATTTTACAAAAGACAAAGAAGCCATTGGTCTAGTAGCATATCCCTTAAAACAATTGAGATGGTTGAAATTGTTCTTATGAATGTGTTATAAAGTTTTTGCTTACCTACATGATTATGAGGAATTTCAGTGTTGATATTAGATGTAGCTGCTCGCGACCTTAGACCGCTTGAAATTATCAAAAAATATTACTTCCCTACTGAAATCGAGTTTTACTATATTAAATAAATGTTTTATATTATTATATATTAGCTGGAACAAACAGACGGACAAAAAAATATTATTGTTTGTTTTATGTACCGTATTATACGTTCATATGCAATCAGTAAAAAGCTGTAATCATGAAATTACAAACAGACACTTCAATTTTATTTATTTGATGACAATGATGAATAGATTATTGATCGTTTCTGCGGACAGTACTTCAACCTTCATTTTGTTTATACATACGTCTACGTATATATTACAATATTATTATATTAGAAAGTACCTACGTTAAATCCAGGTCTCTTTTATAGCGACTCGGCAACTGCTGGCAATAGTCTCTGTTTTGTTACATACCCTTTAGGTCATGTGCGTATGCATAGTCTAGTCACATCGTCAAAATATCATATCGTCGTAAATGAAAACATGAGCCGTATTCAAAGTTGATCAGTTCAAATTATGGCACAAACGCGGGTTGATTAGCTTGGAGAGTTGATTTCGAATTTCAATTGAATAGCAAGCAATGACATTATTCCTGGCAATGTGGTATGGTAACATGGTTATATGGTGATGGTACAATGTTTTTGTTTGTTGTGTGTATGAAGCTTTTGTGTTCTATGTGTTATTATCTGCCGACCTTTCCCAAAAAAATTGTGGTTGGCTTCCAGTCTAACCGGATACAGCTGAATACCACTATTTTACATGGAGCGGAATAGGGGTGCGGACTGGGTAAAGAAAACGACATTCTATTTTGTCCGTCAGACAGGTAATACAAAAATATTAGACACGTATTTTTTGTTTTATCAAAATATCAAAAAATTACTTCGTTAAAACTCACTAAAGTTGGAGAGTGGGGGCTTACTACGTCACAAGTAGGTATAAAACTTACCTACATGTGACGTCATGCGCCATTTCAATTCAATATATCTCCGTAATTTTATGACCACGTGAAAAAAGAAAAAATACATGTCCAATACTTTTCAATAAACTACCCGACGGACAAAGAAAAAAAAATTGGATTATCCCCTATTATCTGACCTCCATATAACCCAAATACAGAGAAATACTATAAGACCCTTTGGTAAGACTGGCTGTGAGACTCAAATCTTAAACTTTCAAAACTTTATCCAATCGGCCTGAATTTCTATATCAGCCACTCGTATGTTTTATTATCTTGTACGGTACATGTATTCGTACAAAGTCAAAACAAACGCAGCAATGCTGGCTAAAAAGTTTCAACCTGCAACTTAAAAAACAGATTTGAATAAAGAATATCGTAGCTACACAAAATAAACCACCACCCAGTTGGTACTGACTAATTAATACGATACCTATTGGTAAGATTTGTTGTCAGTGTTCTACGCATGTTATTTAAAAACAAAATTGGTATTCGAAATTGCTTCACGATACAAAGTATGTATTCGTTAGAATTTTGTTTTTTTTTTTGAGTTTATGAAGTTTCATATTTACTTTTATTTCCTACTAGCTGTCCCCGACAAGCGTTGCAATGCACTTTTTACCTACCCTAAGTACCCTATCTACCTACCTGCCATACCCTACCCTATCCAACCCGGGTAGGGTTGGATAAGGTAGAGTAGGTTAGGTTACCTACCTATCTACCTACCTAACCTACCCTACCCGATCCAACCCTACCCTACCTACCTACCTACCTGCCCTACCCTAGTTACCTACCTACCCTACCTTTCTCGCCTTATAAAACCTTCCCTGGACTACGACAAACATTTTAAAACCAAAATCAGCTAAATCGGCCCAGCCGTTCTCAAGTTTTAGCGAGACTAACGAACAGCAATTGATTTTTATAAATGTTGATAGATATTTTTTTTTTATCGAACATCCTTCCCCAGCTCAAAAGTGCAACCTGCACGGTCAAGATGTATGGAACAGAGTTTTTTTTTAAATTTTCGATGAGAAATGGCTTTGCTGGGGAGGTTGAGAATGACGTACTGATTACCAGGTAACCATTTTTGCGGTGTCCTTTCCAACTTTTATAAGAAACTCTAATGTATAATTGTATGTTTTGCAGGCTTAACCTGTTTACTGAGTAAATTTCCCGCTCACGAAAGACTTGTATCATTTTGATCCTTATCAAAAAACCGAAAGGACAAGAAAAATATAGTTTCGAAGAATCAGAAATCGATAGAGGAAAACCAATAACAAAATACATTGGCCCTGAAAGTGGCATTGATGGATGAAATTTATTTTTATAACTATACAAGGTGTTGTTTTGCATCTTCGTCAAATTCAAGAAGGTAACTATGCTAATGATACTCGACCCAAATCTATAGTAAAATGGGTCGGTACTTTTTTTTTCTTATTTATGGCAATCGGTAAGTGTGAACTACCTGAGTTTTAAACGCGGCCCGTCTGATCCTTGCCTTATAACCACGCTCTGACACATACAAACAATCTCAAACGTTTATTCGATAATTTTTATTCCCTGAACCACGCTAGGAAGGGACTCTAGTCGGTATTTCTCCATACAAACGTATTCCGCTGTTTTCTTCGTGGATAATGCGTCAAGAGCAATGATTTTTTTCCAAAAAATCTAGGTCTTATTAATACATGCCCCTATCATTTCCTTGTTTTTTAAACATAATCACTAACAGAATTATGACAATCTAAAAACCCGAAAAAAAAGCGTTTTTACCGCCATGTTCAGGCGACTATCAGACAAATTAGATAAGTTTTTAACAAAAAAGAAAATAATGGAAGCATAGATATACCTTTCTTCTAAATTTTGATATAAATTTTTTTTTTTTTTTTTTTTTCTTTTTTTTTTTTTGATATGGCAACACTGCCCGGGTGACATGTCAAATTTTTGCTCCGTCGTTTAAAATTAAATTTTATTAATATTTAAGTTAAATTAAGGTTTATTCAAATGTGTAATCGTATTACAAACGCATAAATACTAAGTGAAAGTGTTTTCCTGTTAATTGTACAAGTAAATAAAGTTTTCGGTAACACACGTTACCGGTAACCTTAAAACGTCAGCTGACGTTCAAACTACGGTGTCTTACGGGCAGTATTATTACGGGGAGTATTGTTTTTCTTTACCTTTAAATAGCACCCAATATCAATTCTAACTCTGTAACACGTTTATACCACTGTTAAGTTAATTATTTTGCTGAATAATAGTACCTTGTATTGGTTCAAAATCGCTTTGTTTACAAAGTGTGATCGTAGGAAACAAAACATAGTGAACGTCAATTAGACAATTCTTATGTTTTGTTCGATCTTTCTATCATAAATAAATAAATATAACGTTCTTGATAGTTTTTGTGTTGTCTTGAGTATACATATGACATTTTTTTTTTTATTCAACTAACCTACCCACTCTAGAAAAATTAAATTCTAATACATTAAAGCAGTAAAATATAATAGTATTGTGCTGGATAATATCAGTCTTTTCCAGATAATATAGCAGCCTACCTCATTTCTTTGTGTAAACTATCTTTTCCCCTGTTTTTCTAGTTTTCATCTATAAATTGTCGTCATTTGTCTATCCTATTAGTTCTCACCGTTTCCTTATTTCCAATTTTTCAGTAACAAATCCGGAAACCATGCCTGTGATGACCCGTAAGGCTACAGCCCAAGATTTGGAGCTAAAATTGAGAACGGCCCTCCAAGAACTAAAGGACTCAAAACTCCAATGCCAACATCTTTTACAGGAGAGAGAAGACAGTGAGGAGGAGGTCAATAATGTTAACAACAAAAACTCGAGCTTGAAACGGGAACTTGTAGACCTTCACCAAGAATTCTTGAATGTGGTCAACGAACGGGATCAACTAAGGGTGGTCACGGATGGGTTCAACACCTGTAGTAATTTGTATGAGGAGGCTTTGTGTAAAATTAGGGACTTAGAGGATGAATTAATCCATGCTAACATTAAGCTTTCAAATTTGAATAAGGAAAAGATTCATACTCAGGCTGTAGAAACTGACCATTTGTACAATGAATTATTAAATACAAATAACCCTCATTCCATTGTAACAATAGACCTTACGGAGGACTCCTTATTGAAACTAAACTACCGCCATAAAATTAGTAATAATAAAATTAAGAAGTATGCAAGACTGAATAAAATTATTAAAAAAATCAATAAATACAAGAAACAACAAAAGCACTATTCCAAAAATATTCAATTAAGGAAAGAACGTGTTTTTCTTGTTAATAAACTAAATAACTATCAGATTAAATTGGAAGATAGTTCAAATATTTATGAAATAGACACTCAACGCTTACAATCAGAAATACAGACTTTAAATAGGTCACTAAAGTCTTTAGTGATTAAATACGAAAGCTCTAAAAATCAAATTAAAGAGCATATTCTTGCTACAAATGAGTTGGTAGACAAAGTCGATTCGCTGACTCTCAGCAACACTCAGTGTATCTGTCAGAGGGAATCCAGCCTTGATGACTTCCAGCCTGTGGCAACGGAGGACCCGTCCCTAGCTGTGAGTGCTCAGGCCAGTATCACCAGCCAAGATACAATACCTGACATGATACATAATGATTCACAAGTAGCACAGCCTGAGTTTGGTAGTTTTGTAATTCCTAACAGTCATGAGTTTTGTCATTCAGTTATGTTCTCTGATAGTATAGGCAGAGGGCTAGGTAAATTAATAAGTAACAACCTGAGTTATTCCACTCAAAATTATTGTATGCCAGGTTCAACCTACAAACAGATAATGGCATCAGTCACGAAAACTGTTTTAAACCCAAATTCTACTGTAACCATTTTTGTTGGTAATAGTTGTAATTTAAAAAAAGAAGATATCACTGACTGTGTTGCAGAGTTGTTAAAGTTAGATTGCAGTAAAATCATATTGTGTGCTTTTCCATATTTTGAGAAATTATGTAATCGAAAAAACAATTATATACACACACTTAATCAGCATGTACATTTCTTGGTTAGTCACTATTGTGAAAAACTTTTGTTTTTAGACATCAATAATTCAGTTGATAAACTTAGGTCGACGCGGGATACAGTGTATCTCCCTATCAGATTTAGACATCAAATAGCTAGGCTATTAAGTTTTAATATTCACTCTGACATAAGTAGTATGTCGATGTTTAGTTCTATAATTAACACTGCTACTATTAGTAATTCTACTAATATAGATTTATACAATTTTTGTTCTGAGGAGGATCCATGTGTCACCGTGGAAAATTCTCAGTTAGCTTATAAGATTAGTGATAGGATCTTGCTGTCTGGTGATGGCACTGGTGTCTCGGGGCTCACTCCGGATACTAATATTAATTTAAACTAGGAAGTGAGACAACAGAAGGTACGGTTAACAATATAGTTAAACCTAACAACATCATGGTATCTTCTTGCACTCAATTAGTTAAATATAAGAAAGGGCCTCAGCAGAATACCTTGAAATTATTCCACCAAAACATTCAAGGTATTTCTTCCAAATTATTAGAAATTGAATTGTTTTTAGAAAAGACTTTATTTGACATTATTTGCTTTACTGAACATTGGCTAAAGGATTACCAAATGCTCATTAATTATGAAAACTATACGGTGGGTAGTTGTTTTAACCGTAAATCAAAGCTGCGTGGAGGTTCCCTAATATTAATTAAAAATTGTTTTAAATTTAAGCAACGTAACGACATAGTAGGTCTCTCGGTTGAACATTGCGTCGAACTGTCCTGTGTTGAGCTAGATAGGCATGTAATTGTGTGTGTGTACAGACCCCCAAACTATCAAAACTTTTCTTTATTCGAATCAATAATGGAAGATGTCCTGGCAAAACTTACAGCCAGTAATAAATCAGCAATTATCTGTGGTGATTTTAACATCAATATTTTGGAAGAAAATACTAATAGCAGCAGGCTATTAAATCTCTTTAAGTCATTTCATTTAGCCAACATTTTTATAGAACCAACTAGAGTCACTCCATTGTCTGCTACTTGTATTGATAATGTTTTCTGCGATTGTGATTATTTAGATAAAGCCATAGTTAGTAGTCTGCCTTCTGATCATAGCGGACAATCGGTAACTTTTAGTTGTAACACACCAGAGCAAAAAGTTCAGATTAGATTTAGACCTATAACAACTAGCAAATTAAATAGATATAATAATTCCCTACAGAACAAGTTAAGTATTATGAGCTATCATATGGGCGATTGTAATGTAAATCAGTTGTATGATCATTTCTTTTCAATAGTTCACACTCAATTCAATAAAACATTTGAAAAGAAGATGAAAAGCATCTGCCCTAAATTTATATTTAGTGATTGGGCAACTACAGGGATAAGAAAAAGTAGGGAACGACTATTTGAGCTGTATGGCCTAAAGCCTTTCATAAACACTGAAACTTTTAACAAGTATGTTGCTAATTATTCGAAAATTTTTAGAAATACATGCAAGGCTGCTAAAGCCTTGCATATTAGCAACAAGATCAAAAACGCAGATAATAAAATAAAGGCAGTTTGGAAAATTATAAATAATGAGACTAATAGGAAAAAAATACTTAACACTAACTATACATTAGATACTAAATGTGGTCCTAAAAGCTCTGATCAGGAAGTAGCTCAAGAATTTGTAAACTTCTTTACCGATATACCGTTTAAAACTACGGAGGCTCTAAATTCCTCATCCGAAGTCTCACTAGCTTTGTTAAAGGCGAACGTGTCTGGCTGCCCGGCTGAATTTGAATTTAAATTTAAACACATAAACCCTATGACAGTTATTAAAACTTTCCGGCAAATAAAAATCAAACTGACCGAAGATCTATGGGGAATGTCAATCAAAGTTTGTACATCCATAGTTGAGACTATAGCACCATACCTAGCTTTAATTTTTAATTTGTGTGTGGACCAAGGAGTTTTCCCTGATTTAATGAAATATAGTAAAGTTATCCCTCTTTTCAAATCCGGAGACAGTAAAGATACAAATAATTATAGACCTGTATCCGTGTTGCCAGTTTTTAGCAAGGTGTTTGAAAAGGTAATGCTGAATCAAATGCTTAATCATTTTAACACCAACAAAATGTTTCACGATCAACAGTATGGTTTCACCAAGGGACGTTGTACGACAGACGCCGGTGTAACCTTATTAAAGCACATATTTACAGCGTGGGAAGAGTCCCAAGACGCCATAGGAATTTTTTGTGACCTCTCTAAAGCATTTGATTGCGTTAGTCACGACACATTGCTTTTGAAACTTGAGCATTACGGACTTGGTAAACTTGCACTTAGTTTGGTTAAATCCTATTTGAGTGACAGGAAACAGCAAGTTCAAATAAATGGTGTTAATTCACAGGGTTTAAAAGTAAAAATGGGGGTTCCACAAGGCTCAATATTGGGTCCTTTCCTCTTTCTAGTATACATTAACGATCTACCCTATTTATTGAAAAACCAACCTCAAAATATTGTGTTATTTGCTGATGACACTTCTTTAATTTTTAAGATTAATAGACGGGCCCAAAATCTAGATGACGTTAATATTGCCCTACTTCAGGTTCTTAATTGGTTCACAGCAAACAATTTAGTATTAAATGGAAAAAAGACTAAATGCATAAGATTTTCATTACCGAATGTTAAAAGTAGTGATTGTGATATAATATTGAATAAAGAGAAACTAGAATTTGTCGATAAAACGGTTTTCCTGGGGATTACGCTTGATTCAAGGCTGCAATGGGGTTCTCATTTAACATCTCTTGCGGGGCGGCTCAGTTCGGCAGCATATGCTGTTAGAAAAATCCGTCAATATACCGATGTAGATACCGCAAGATTAGTCTATTTTAGTTACTTTCATAGTATAATGTCTTACGGCATTTTGTTATGGGGACGGGCTGCAGACATCGAGTCTATTTTTATTCTGCAAAAAAGAGCCATCAGAGCCATTTATAATCTCCGTAGGCGCGATTCTCTACGGGAACTGTTTAAGGACATTAAAATCATGACGGTACATTGTCAATACATTTATGAAAACATTATGTACGTAAGGAAAAATCTGCATCTTTTTAGTAAAAGAGGTGACAGACACAATTACAATACTAGATATAGGGACCAGTTAGTTCAGCCAGGCTTCAGACTCGCAAAAGTAGACTCATCTTTCATGGGGTACTGTTTAAGATGCTATAATAAAATTCCACAAAGTATTCTTGAACTGAGTGAGACGAAATTTAAAACATGCATTAAACGCACACTATGTAAGCAAGCTTATTACAAATTGGACGATTATATCGCTGATAATAATGCTTGGCTCAATGCCGGTCCTGCTCCACAAGGACAGGGACGCATAAAATGATAGCATTAAAAAGTATTGTTGGAGCTGCTGAAGATTGTACAACTATCCTTGCATTGTATAAATTCAATTTAGTATTATATAACTGCATAGCCCATATTGTGTGAGTACTATGTACTAGCTATCATTTACTGGAAACCTACGTCTTTTATTGACTTGAATGTGCCCTGGCGGTTGAGAGTATGTCATGCTCACTTAAATGTCACGCTGATGGTGGCGGGTGTGTCGGGTCATTTAGTTCCCTTCAAAATGGTTGAGTTGAATGATGGCTGATCCATTCGTCATGTTCGTGAACGGGCGCTATCAGTTGTGCCTGGTCATCTCTTAGTTGCCACGGCTTATTTCGAACTAATTATTTTATTTTTTAATTGTCTTTTTTATTTTACTATGGACACTTTTATCGTGCACGTCATGCTACATCGTTCTCACATAATGTACCATCTCAACATGAATGATGTAACCAAAGTTTTGTAACAAGATTCTGATTTAAAAGAGTGTCCATGGAGTTTCTTGCCCATTCTTCTCCATAGAGATCTACGCTTTGGAATGGGCAACTACAGTACTTTCACAAGTTATTATGTCTTGTGACTGGGACTGTAGCTTCATTTTTATAGTTGTTTGACTATTCAAAAGTGCCTGTAATTGGCTTACTTGAAATAAATGATTTTGATTTGATTTGATTTGATTTGATTTGATTTAGATCAGTTTTGTTTTGATGAAGAAAACAGCGGAATACAAAACGTCTTTTGGTCAAGATTTTTGTAGGTAAAATCAGCCTGAGCTGCAGTTGTCCCTTTCGCACTTTACGGGGGCTTGGTCAGGCACAGCGCGACGGCAACAGTTTCTACAAATCAAATCAAATACTTTTAATTACCGACTAGAGTCCCCTTTTAATGGGGTTATTCTGAAATACTGACAAATTTATACACCAAAAAAAACATCGTTTGTTAATATTTAACTAAGTACCATAATTTAAATTGTGTCTTGTCCACCTCGCCTTATAACCTCGCTTACACACATAAAAAAAAACGTTTATTCGATAATTTCTTATTCCCTAAACTAACTAATAATTAACTTGGTGCTGTAATTTATACTCATTATTTATGTATTTTGTGACTACATCCTGAATTTTGACGAGGATGCAAAACAACACCATGTATAAACGTGTTTATTCATTTATTTGCCTTATTGATTCAAGTGCGGTAATTTAATCGAAGTATCATTTTTTTTTTTCAATATTATTTTATATCTAAGTAGGTATTTATTATTCTTTGTCTATAGTCTGGCGTGGGTGATGACATGACCATATAATATGTATGAACGTGAATGAGGCCAAAAGAGCATACATAAGGATCGTAGCAGCTGGCGGTGGTTTTGTGGTTTCTGCCTACCCCCATAGTCCACTGCTAGACGTAGGATTTCTCAGAATTGCATAATAACACCCAGTATTCCAGCTTTCGCATGTACTGACATCTAAAAACGTTTCTTCCTCCTCCATGCGTCGTATTCCTCAATGCTGAGGGTCGTGACCTCCCTTCAGTACTACCTTCTCTCGGACGATCTTTCTCCTATTGTTTCTGTCTCTCGCTGTGTGAAGGGTGCTGTGGACTGTGGAGTCAAGGACGGTGCGGATCTGGTCAGACCATCGTATTGGGCTGCGTCCGCGAGGTCTTTTCCCGTCCACCTTGCCGGTCACGATTAGCTTTTCAAGGTTGCCATCTCTTTCCTCGCAATGTGACCGAAGAATTCCAAGACTCTGCGCAGCACTTGGATGTCAGCCGTGAGGAGATTTGAGCTTTCGCAGCATGGAGACGTTTGTCCGGTATGCTGTCTAGAAAGATGCTGCGTATCCCATGCAGCATCTTTCTCCAGCACCACATCTCAAAAGCGTCAACGCGTCAAAAACGTTACTTACCGCGTACTTTTAATAGAATATATATATTTTTTAAATATAATGATTTTATGTTTATAAGAATTAAACATCATATTCCAACACTATGTAGGTATAGCACGACTACATATAATACTGACTACACCAGCTGCATAAACTATTCGCAGACGCTGATAACTTCGAGAAAGCCTTCTGCAATGTAGTGGTATATTAATAGGCTGATTCAGCTTACTTCACACGCGTTTCTGCGTCCTAAGGCACGTATGGCGTCGCACGAGGCATACATTAAACATAATATTCTTGCGAGCTCCGATGATATTTTTTTTCTGAATAACTTCTACGTTGCGCGTTGGTTGGTTGGGAGAAATGTGATACATTTTCTATGTTAGTCTGGTGTTAGTGGAGTAGAATGTGATATTTAGGTTTTAAGTATAGGTAGTTGAGCAGAAGTCTTTTTTGCATGACCCTAAACTATAAAAAACGGAATGCTGATACATGTAAATAATATGGATAAAAAAAAAACAACTACGCGTCTTTTGGGCCTCGTCGCAAGTGAATAAAAAGAGAAATCTTAACACAAAAGGTTCCACAGTAAGCGCTGTTATGTGTAAACTACAGTACCGAATGTCATTTAAATAAACAATTCAGAATAAAAAATAAATAAAAAAGTTTTTAATCAAATACAGTTCTCGCGCAATCATTCTCCACTAACCGTTTTACAATAACAGCTGCCACAGATAAGACAATGGCCATTCGATTCGCGTCTCATTTGAATTCGCCAATGGTCACGACGCGCCCGAACTGAAGTTGTAACATTATAGTAAATTAATTCCTTCCGCTAGAAAGAAAATGAGTTCGGTGTAGGGTTGCCAGTAAATAGAAACAGATTTTTTTTTGGGAAGTGAAACTTCTTAAGCAACTTCCAACAAATTTAACGCTACCATGGAGGGGGAATATTTTCTAAAACTCA
This sequence comes from Cerastis leucographa, assembly GCA_963082945.1. NCBI lineage: Eukaryota > Metazoa > Arthropoda > Insecta > Lepidoptera > Noctuidae > Cerastis > Cerastis leucographa. The sequence continues at coordinate 3,187,565 of OY720366.1, forward strand.
CTAAGAGATGGCAGTATTACAAGATTTGTGACTACGTAGTTCTACTAGGTACGCATTGTACGCAAGATGGCGTGCAAACAGTCATGCATTTGACTCTTCGGTGTGACCACTCTTCGCTCAATTTCCATGAGTAGAATAACCTCGATAAACTTATGTAATAATTATAAAAATAATACAACAAGAAAATAACAAAATATTATTTAGAAGCTCAATAAAATAATGGTGAATGCGTGGCACTTGAACGCATGCGTGTAGTATTACGAAGTTTCACATCTTCCGCGCGGAGGGACTCCACGCACTGATTTTTATACATCTGTGTCAAAGCAGGAGGAGTTCGTGGCTAAATATCAACAGCCGCATGGGTTGATCTTTAAGGTTAAGCCATGCTTGCCGAGGTTGGTCCGTGGATGGGTGACCATAATTACATACCAAGTTTCCTCCGTGCCTCGGAAAACATGTTAAGCCGTTAGTCCCGGCTGTCATTTCTAGATCTTTGACAGTCGTTACGTCAGAAGCCAAAAAGTCTGACATCCAGTCTTACCAAGGGGTATCGTATCACCCAGTTACTGGGTTGTGGAGGTCAGATAGGCAGTCGTCATCATGTAAAATACTGGTACTTAGCTGCATCGGGTTAGACTGGAAGCCGACCGCAAGATAGTTTGGGAAAAGGCTAGGCAGATGATGAACTGTGTCAAAGCAAAGTCCAAAGTAAATATTACCTTGGTCTAGAAGAAAAAGGGTAGTGTTTTAAATGAGTGGTGAATAGATTCATCATCATATAATTATTCTCCTGCCCTGCTGGCCTATCATGACGTCTTAGAGCAGTATTGTTTTACTCTTTTTCCAGTGTGGGAAAGAGAAAGAGCTATACAGAATGTCTAGCGCCACCTCTTTCTCACACTGGAAAAGAAGTAACCGTCACTTCATTTGACACCTCCTTTTTATGCCATAATCATCCTTCACACAGTCTATCCATCGTTTCAAGTTGTGATTTTTGTGTTGTGTTGTTTGATGAGAAGTGTTTGAAGAGGTATCTAAAATTAATGAGGTTTTGTAAAAGCCAGTGGCACTACTTAGTGTTTAACATTTTTTTTTTTTTCATTTTTTTTGTCTGTCTTCATTTTTATTTTAAAATTGTAATTCTAGATAGCCGTGAGTACTCTAGATATTTATCTTAATAGCACTCTAATATTATTATACTGCTCTATTATTTGTCACACTGCAGTATATATATTTTTTTTTAAAACTGTAATTTATCATCCCTACGAGAGGCAGACGTTATTGATATTATGAAATTGTAAAGTCATGTTGGAACTTGCAAGGTTGACCTTTAAAAAAGTGGGTCTTAAATACTTGACTTTCACGATGAATAATAGTTTTCTTTATAATGTTTGTATGAGTTTAATAGAGAGGTACAGTTTGTAAGTTAGACGTAGGAGGTTAATCTCTACGACTACTTATCCGATTTCAAAAATGCTTTCACTGATAGAAAGTTACATGATTGCCGAGTGCTATAAAATGTGTTTACGCAAGCATTGGCGCAGGTAGAAGCTAGTATGTTATACAATGTGATGTTGCTCTGTGTATCTATGTGTTTATCGGTCTGACTGGCTGTCTGTTACATTTTCGCGCCATAACGGCTGAAACGATTTAGATGTAACTAACTATGCTGCGCAACTTTGTCTGTGTCATATTTTCCCCGTTTTCGCAATATTTTTCATTGCTGTTCCGCTCCTATTGGTTGTAGCGTGATGATATATAGCCTATAGCCTCCCTAACACTGTAGTAATTTTTCAAATCGGAGTAGTTCCTGAGATGAGCGCGTTCAAGGCAACAAACAAACAAACTCTTCAGCTTTATAATTTTAGTATAGTTTTTTTTTTTCACAACGGTAGATCACACTCAGGGCTTTCTGCTGTGGAATTATAACCGGAAAAATCATTATGGTGAGCTAAGCTAGGGGTAACAGTTAGTTTTTCAAACATTGTTTTGGTTCTAAGTTTGGTAGCCCTAGGAAAAAGAACGACTGTAGAAGAAATATTTCTCTTTCAATTCTGCAGAGCGACCAATAAATTATCGAAGTTGTATTTACCGACGCCTGGTGGAAACACGTTACTTTACCAAGACTTTTTACGTTTGTCAATTGAAACTAATGGGGAAGTTCAATCTCTTTCAAGAAGATTTTTGATCTAGTAACATTTTGTTCCAAAAGTTTTGGTTGTCCAAGAACAAAAATACGTTTATTTGGCACATGCCGCACAACATTAAACAAAAATTAACAAACAATACTTAAATCTAAACAAAAGAAAAAAGGGATAATTTTTGTGTATCTAAACAAAACAAAAAAAGGGATAATTATTATGTGCCTCACGGCTGCGGTAAATAGAGCCAGTTCAGCAAAATGACGCTGGTTTTCAACTGGACCTGCGAATGTGATGTGACGGACGTAAAACAATTTCATATTTTGTGTCAGAGTGTATTTATTTATTTTATTTATTTTACTATTTATGTACACACAGTAGAGAACACAGGAAAAAAAAAACATAAAACATTTGAGTACAAAGGTACTGCTTGTTTCATACGAAATTTCTGCCAGCAGACCTGCGAAAGGAAAAATGAAAAAGAAATGTAGACGATAGTGTGTGAGAGAATGAAAAGAAAAATATGTTTATGTGCCTAACCTAACTTAACCTATACTATTACCTAAATATAAATACACATATAAGTGTATGTGAAATGTAAGTATGTAACGTGTGTTGTAGTTAAAAATTACATTACTTTTGGATTCTGACCAGTTGTATACAGATTCTAAGGCAACTAAACCTTCAAAAAGACGGTTAATTTTATGACGGTACAAATATTTTCGTACCATAAGTGTTGATACTTTTCCAACACATCAAACAAAACAAATGATGGACCATACTTTTCGTGAACTTTTTCGACTTAGCCTTTTTCCCAACGGCCTAAAAGTATGTCCAACAAACATACTTTTAGTCACACACACACATATATATAACTTCCAATTACAACGCTCGGTAACCGTATCACAAACGGGTGAAGAAATATTTCACGAACAGTTTCGCTGAGCGGACGATAAATTATCGAAGTTGTATTAACTGAGTCAGGCTGGTAGGGGCAGCTACGAACATACACCATTTAAAGGTGGGAACACACAACTGTGTCGTGTTGTGTCATGTCGTCGTCGACGTCAGAAACATATCGGTTTCATACATTAAGGCTTCATCTTCTTTCTTCTTTATGGTGTGGTTAGGGCGTAACCAGGTGTCAAAATTTGTATGCCGGCCATGATGGGCCTCTGACTCCTCTGATTCTCAAAAACCATTAACATGCCGTCGAGAAATACATCTCAGGTATGCTGGTTTCCTCAAAATGTTACATTAAGGCTGAAATTACATTTTCATAAATCTGCATTTTCGAGAATATTTTTATTTTCTGTTGCGATTGAGGTTGAGCGAGAAGTCCGGTCGCTTTGGAAGCACTTTAACGTGCCATTAGACCTCTCACTCCAGCGAGTTGCAATTCTAAGTGACAAAAAGGGAAAAAAATGCAAGAATATTCTGATTTGTGCGTATAAATATGATTTCACCCTTAGTCCGATTAAACTAAAACATTACGCAAGTACAACACACTGTTATAATATGTTTTAACCATACTAAATGTGTGAAAACGATGTGCTTCTGACACGACACGACACAACACGATACAGTAGTGTGTTACTAGCTTTAGTTCACTGTCGTTACGTCCTGTTATATGAAGGTTTTGAGAGAAAAATGGACTGTTCGAAGGAAAATTTTATTTTAAGATTATTGATTGAGGAAAATCGTGAGATAAGTGCTGTTGCGACTGGGTGCACACGTAGCGGTTTTTGAAATAATGATTCGATGAATGGTTGGTTGATTGTCTATTGTTTTTATGGTGGCATTGAGGTTCGCAGACTGTTTTCTACATATGATTAAAGATGGATGTTTTAAATGCTTTCAGTATTACGTGATTTTGGGTGGGTAAGTACAATTTTTTTTTTAATATAAAATCGGCAAAGATTTTAAAGCCTCACTAGGAATTTCTCCTGTATCACATACACAAACAGCCAGACCCAGAACAACTATCTGTAGGCCATACAAATATTTGTTCCGTGCAGGGATTGAACCCGCGACACGCAGCGCAGCAGTCGATCGCTCAACCACTGCGCCGACCGTGTCGTCAACCAACCGTGTCGTTTTTACTTGTTCTTTTTCAGAACTAGCTGTGCCGGAGTAAAGGAACAGCCGAGCCAGTAAATACACGCTTCTGTAAGTACTAACTGATGGTGCTTACTGATGTATCGATCAGTGTCCGTGTCCGAATCTGCAAAAGCAAGATGTCCATACTGGATAAACTGATCATTTTAGCCTTCCACTAGCTTGTGGAAAGCTAAAATTATTTCAAGGATCGTCCTACCGGAGCTACCTTTTTAACCGGTCCATGAGACTGCTCAAGGATCGGTTAAAAAGGTGGCTAGGGCAGGTCTTTGTAATTTTGGGAGCTGTCAAAACAGTTGAAATTTATTTATGACGAAACGGGACTCAATGTATGAAAATTAAATTTGTTGCGAACGTTTACACTTGTTTTGCTCATCTTATGTTTATTTGGCAAATCGGAAAAGTTAGCAAACGGGATATAGCCAGGTCGGAGAAGACTTAGTAATTTTTTTTTTAAATTACAGTCAACCCGCTATTTTCTTGCAGACTAAACAGACAGAGTAACACATTTACCCATTTAATGTTTACCTAAAGCTATGTCGACGCCTCGTCGTTTAGCTCACAGCTCAGACACAGGTCTTAAAACAATGTGTCCTAAAACAACCCCAATCATAAACAGACAATGTCTCTTTAACAGGCAGTAAACTGTACACCGACGTAAGTGCTAAATAACTACTGAATAACAATAGGTACATGTCAGTGTTGCTATGTAACAGGACGCGTAAACTGGTGTGTCAATTAATGTTTCATCATCATCATCATCATCACCAGCCTATATTGTTCCCACTGCTAGGATGCAGGCCTCCTCTCTATGAGAGGGAATGGGCTGTAATCCACCACGCGGGCCCAGTGCGGGTTGGTAGATGTCACATGTCTTCGAATTTTTAGTTCTAGAACATGCCGGTTTCCTCACGATGTTTTCCTTCACCGTTTTTGAGGGCAGCGGTGATGAAATAAATTACACAAAGTAATGCGCCTGCCTGGGTTCGAACCTACGACTTACTGCTCGTAAGTCGGGGCTGCTACCACTGGGCCACCGCTGCTCTCCTCTAATTAATGTTTACGTCGACCTTATTTTAATATGGCTTAGGTCAAAATTTGCCCCACCAATGATTTTTATATAAAAGTGTTACATCTAACAAAACGTTGGGTCGGAGCACGTGGCTAAATAACAGCCGCTTGGATCAATCTTCAGCTTAAGCCGCTATTGCCTAGGCTGGTCTGTGGATGGGTGACCACCTATTACATACCCAGTTTCCCTCCATGCATCGGAAAGCACGTTAAGCCGTTGGAGATATTTGATAGTCGTTACTTGTTACACGTAGTCAGGGGGGCCGAAAGTCTGACTACCAATCTTACTAAGTATCGAAATACCTAGTACTAACTGGGCTGTGAAGGTCAGATAAGCAGTCGCTCTATGTAAAATACTGGTATTCAGCTGCATCGAGTTAGACTGGAAGCTGATCCCAACAAAGTCGGGAAAACTAGGCCGATGATGATTTCCTGTTCTTGGGATAGTTATGCTAATGATTTTTTGATTACAAAACTTGTTTGTGCATCAGCAACGACCTATAACACAAGAAAGAAATCAAAATACTGAAGTACCCACCAAAAAAAAAAACATGTTTCATCAACACCAACCACAAAATTTTAACAACCCACTATGAATGCGAACAGGTTCGTTAGGCCCTGTTTAGACAATCCATATTTCCCGCATTTAGACGTATTATGCAAACTGACTCACCGTTCTTACCGCCATCTTGAAACGAGCATGTTATCACACATAGCTTCAGAATAGCGTATTAAATAAACTACCCTACTGGGGAATCTTCTACCCAGCTTTTGTCCTGAGCAGGATCGGATTTCGTAGTCTATAGCCTCTATTTTTGTTTACCCTTATCTGTTTTAATTTATAGTTGGAGAATATGTTGTGAGAAAATCTGAACTAAACGAAGTCTAAAATCACAAACATTATCATATTCTAGTGTTACGCACGACGACTAATCAAACTATGCAACACCAGTTTAGGTGGATCTCTCATTGTAAGAGAAGTCTATATAGAGCGATGATATATTGTGCTGGGAATTTATAGCGTGATGTGTTGCCGTGTGTAAGTACAATCAATATTATTAGAGAGATTTAGTTAGTAGATTTTAGAGACAAGGAAACCACTGTTCTAAATAATTGTTTATTTTGTAATATAATTGTAAAAAATAATTGATTATTTTGTATTTAAATTTTAATATTGGCACGTGTAAGTTGATATATTAGATTTCTCGACAGTTCGGGTAACTAGAAATACTCGTACTATAGGAATTAAAAGTACCTTAAAAAAATATTTTTTTGAAAACATTTTGAAAATGTAGTAGTAACTTTAGACCTATGTATTCCGCTTTCGTCATCAGCCTACAATTTTCCCACTGCTGGGACACAGGCCTCCTCTCTAAGAGAGGGAGTGGGCTGTAATCCACCACGCGGGCCCAGTGCGGGTTGGTAGATGTCACATGTCTTAGAATTTTTAGTTCTAGGACATGCCGGTTTCCTCACGATGTTTTCCTTCACCGTTTTTGAGGTATTCCGCTTATCGTTTAATTAAATAATCATTTCGAAAAATAAGGACTTGAATGTTGGTATGAAATGCCGTAAAGCTCTTAAGGTGATTCCTTCAATGCAGGACACGTAATTCAATTTGAATTTAAATCTCTTAATTCTGAAGACGTGAGAGTGTATGCCATAGTGTATAAAAAAAAATAGCGTCACTTCTTTGAGTTGTTGTACGCAAGGAAAAAGTATAGTTTATTTAGACAATTGTAAAACTTGATTCAACCCGTTATAAAACCTGGTATCAAGATCCCGGTATTAATAACTAGGCACTGACTATGATTCAACTCGTTAGTGCTGTGGTACACTGCTATATATCTTGCATTTTCGCCACGTGCGGCCCTAACTGCTGTCCAATTGGCTAGGAAAAACTACCCTGTTACCAGCCTGTGTAACGTGTATAGGGTTGTCATACGAAACTCTTCGTGGCAATTTGAAATAGACAGTTAAGCTTTATTGTGGAGGCAGAATTTCCTAATTCGAACCATAGTTGTTTCAAAATAAGGTACAAATTTGACAGATGTTAACTAACGGTTTTTTTTAAAACGATGAATAGTTCCTATATGGTGGGTACATTCACAAACATTTCAACTCATACACACAAACAGCCATATTCGGACTTCTGGGCCATAAACATATCTGTGCGGAAATCGAAACCGCAACACTCAGCCCGACAGCTCATCACTCAGTCACTGCGCCAACCGTGTCGCCGTGTCGTCAATTAGATAAGTCATGCCACTAAAGTCATTTTTTTGCATTTAGGCCGAGACTTGGCTAAGCGATTCTTCTGAGACAGAAACCTGTCTACGCAAATGTACAAGCGGTAATGAGAAAGGTTTATATGTATCTGTCTGTGTCATTTTCTTGCTGAAGTTTTATCCACCTGAGGCTGGTATATACAAAAGTGCCCTTTGTTCAAACACATTTTTATTTTTGACCACTGGTTCGCAACCTCGGTCCTTGGGAAATTATTGTTAAAATATTACTTCCCCATTTGGATCGGATTTTGTTAACAATTTTATGGGTTTTAATTTTTTATTTACGGAAACCTTATTCTTTAACCTAAATAAAAGTTTAGTGGCCGTTATAATATCAGCTGCCAGTAAAAGTCCCGTCAAAATCGGTCCATCCATTTCGGAGATTAGCTGGAACAAACAGACAAACAAAAATTTAAAGAGTGTTTTTAGGGTTACGTACCTCGAAAGGAAAAAACGTAACCCTTATAGGACCACTTTATTGTCCGTCTGTCTGTCTGTCAATAACCTTTTTCTCAGGAACACGTCGAGGTATCAAGCTGGAATTTATATCAGATACTCAAATCTACTGCCCCTTAGAGCTGTAAAAAAATCAAACTTCTAAGCCAACGCAATCAAAAGATACAGCCGTTTATGCCGCAAATTTCCGCAAATTTTCGACACTCGCAAAGGAATCAAAACCTACATGGTACTTCCCGTGAACTCAGAATCTTAAAATTTGGCATGAAGCAATGTTTTATAGTACAAATATAGGAAAAATTGCGAAAACGGTAAATTTTTAGTTACATCATATAATAAAAATATTTTTAATATTTTTAAATTTACTACCTCTTTCCTCATGAACGCATAAAGGTATTAAATTGAAATTCATATCAAATACTCAAGTCTATAATACCTTTAAGCTGTAACAAAATCAAACTTCTATGTCAACGCAATCAAAAGAAACAGCAAATTAAGCCGCATATTTTCAAACTCGCAACTACTCGCAAGGAATCAAAACCTAAAGGGTACTTTGAAACCAAACCTTTCAAAACTAAAGACTACTTAAGAAATTGAAATTTGTCAAGAAGCAATGTTATACAGCACATATAAAGGAAAAATTCCGAAAACCTTAAATTTTTGTTACATCACATACTTTCATTTATTCTCTTCAGTAATTTTGGTTTGTACGGAACCCTAGGTGCGCTAGTCCGACTCGCACTTGCCCGGTTTTTTTTTTGTAACCTTTTAGTATAAATATATTATTTTGACATTAAAAACAGACACTTTCATTTTATTTTCATGTTCAATTCTACTTCAATTAATTGGGTGTAGGTTTACACATAATGAAGTAGGCTCGCATTAAAACACCCTTCCTTTACGCCTTTTTTAATAAGTTTCGTCAACCCTCGACTCATTTCCAAAATACCTATAAAATGTATTGTAATAGTCGAGTTAAGTATAGAAATGATATTGCGCCAAATTCACATTGAAATGAAACAAAATGACACCATTTTGGTTGAATTCATTTGCGGTAGTGTAATTCAATGAATTGAAATTGGTTTTGAGAAGTGACATTAATGAATAAAATGAAACCGTGTTTCTGTTTTGTATTCAATTATTTAGTTTTGTTTGTGAATGTTCTAATAATTAAATAGGGTTTTGGGCAAAGCTAGGCTAGGGGTAGTGTAGGCGGGTTAGAACGAGATTAAAATCTAACTTTGTGACTACTAATTTGTCCACAGTCAATATTGGCTATTTCTTTCAATAATTTTATTTTTATTTTGTATCGATCTAGATCTAGACTGACAGCCTGACTGACTTCTTCTGATGCTGATCATGAAGTCCCGGGTTCGATTCCTGGGTCGCGCTAATTGAATTTTGTGTTTACCATCATGATTTTCTCAGTACCAGCCACGGAGTCTGGATTTATGCATGTAGATGGCACTTAAACATAACTGACAAAATGTGGGTAGACTTATTAGGTACACCTCTGCCTAACCCTTCAGGGATTACAGGCGTGATGATATGTTATGATATGTCATCTATATCTAGGTATCTATAGTGATTAAATAAAAAATGTTTTAATGTTGGATCCAAGGCTGTTTTTAACTCATATTCCTAAGGTGTCAAGGCATATCTTTGGACTGTTAGCTAATTGAAAGGAATAAAGGTAAGTATCGTGAAGAATTAAAACATTTTTCTTATTAAGTATTTACTATTAATTTTATTCGTGGAATCCTTACTTGGTTCCAAACGTTGATTTCCTCCAAAATATTATCTCATGAAATGATATTACAGAAAATAAATATATTAGAAAAATGTGTGTATGTTTGTGAAACGCCGGTAAATAATAATGGTTGAAACCGAGGAGCGCTCGATGAGAGGGCAATTGCTTGACGGGTGAAATTTCTTTGTCCCTCCCCACCCAGTAATCAAGAACTACCAAACGCCCTGTTCAACATTCCACCAATGTTCATCATACATTACTCCGTTAATGAATATTTAAGCAGCTGTTTACGCAAGACTTATGTGTGTAACAAACACTTCTATTTCCATTGTCGGGAGAGCTCTGCGACGGGACATTTTTCACTTGTACCAGTTCCTAGTTTGAGAGCAACGGCGATGCTTCTTGTATGTGGGGTAAGGTATAAGCGGACGCGGGTTGGTTTAAGGACTTGCTATTTGAATACAAGGTTGCGGGTCAACGACCTTGCGATATAATAAGTTAATTTAAAAATATATTTTTATTTATTATTGAATAAAGTTATTATATTGCAATATAAGTAATAGAGTATGTGCATACGAACGATTGTATTAATTAGTTATCCTTTTTAATTTAAACATGTCGCACACAAATGTCAACGCAGGCATTTTTCTAAGATGAATTTGGAATTTGAAATCACACAAGAAAAGTAGAATTTCTATATATATAGCTCTTGAACGCCGATTAATGAACTAATCTCGTTCAGTTTTTAAACGAACATGGTCACTGACGCCGTCATTGATACTGAAAAAGTTTACTATATTTATCATATTTGTCTTTCCGTGATAATGGTGCTTGTGTAGCGACCACAAAAAGCAACATACTACAAAAAGTACTACAGCGCCATCTATGACACGACGGAGGAACTAACATCAAATTTCCTACAAGTCGCAAGCAAAGTTTACATCAACTTCAGTATATATAGAAAAACCCGATAACAACTATCGGGCAGTTGCCCGCCAGACATAACACCTGTCTGGCCGGAGGATCCTCCCTTTTCTATGGAGTATCGAGGAACTTTCCACCCTGTTCCTCATACCCCTAAACTTGCAACAGCGCCGAAATATCGGGAATACTAAACGAATAGTAAAATATTTAACATATAATGGTAAATATCCCGTTTTCAGTGTCAATGATAAATCTAGTTCAGTTTCGTTTGCGAAATGGCCACTCAGACATCACCACTTACTAAAACCCGCTCCCGCTTCCACTTTGCACCACAACTGAGGTAACAAATAACACGTCTGCGTGTCGCTGCGACGTTTCCAATTTAGTCGCTTTGTGTATGTGTCCCGTCAAGTCACATGTGCAACTGACGCGGGCGTATGTTTTTATTTCTTGCATATTTAGACTGTCCTTTAGGTATGTCCTTATTTTCTCCTGTAGTGTTATTATTATGTCTTCGAGACGAGCTTTTACAACAACACTTTTATTGTGACGATGTGTGTTGCTATAACTGTAAAGGGGTCTACTATGACGTCTTAAAACATTATTGTTTCATTCTTATTCCAGAGTGGGAAAGAGATGGAGCTGGACGACCTGTATAGCTCCATCTCTTTCCCACTCTGGAATAAGAATGAAACAATAATGTTTTAAGTGGAAGGCCACCTGATATTTGTTTTGGATATGTTCAAGACGCTACTCAAAAGTGAACCGAATTTAAACTAAAATAGGCAGTCAGTACACAACATGTCATTCCATTAATATTTTAATTGTGGGCTGTACACGATGCAACCAATCACAAACTAGTGGATTTAAGCTGGAAGCGCAGCCATTCTATTTAGTGAGATTAAGGATTTGCTGGAAGTATTAAAGAGTTGTCAATTCTGCCGTCCTATGACTAAAAAGCCGTTAAGCCCAAAAAGTAGTTTTCGAGATAATGGCAAAAAAGGTGCGAATCGTTGCTTCTTAAAAACTATGATACTTAGGTTAATGATTGTTGGACACATCGATTGGTATTTCTTTCTGCTTGTCGTTAAGAATTATGTCTGTCCAGAAACTCTTATTACTTACTTTTAAAATTAATTTTTGTTCTTTAGTTAAGGATATAATTTAGATATTGCACCTTATTTCTGTACTAAAAGGCCGTTAACTATACCTTAGCGGCTTTTTAGTGAAGTAATTTATTTAAAATTTTAACGTTCATAATATTTGCTAATATTTTTGCAGAAATACTTAACAAAAAAGTTGTTAGATGATCTTAACTGCTTTATAGCCATGGAATTCGCTCAGATTAAAGTAACAATAACTTTCCCTAAGAGAGGTTACGGGGTTTTAGCTGCTTTTAAGCTAATTATGCCAATTTTATATGGAAGTTTTGTAAAATCTTACCAAACTTACTTAACTAAAAGGTGGCTAAACGTATTTCGTTTGTAGGTTGTCTTTTTAGTTTAGCAATAATAAGGAAAATGTGAGATTTATAGTTCTTGTTAAAATCTGAAATATGAATCAAAATTTTAAAGGTAAATGCAAAGTTAGTTTAAATAAATATGATTTTACGTTATTTTTATGCCCACGCTGCCACTACCACAGCCACTGGGCTAGACAAAAGTACTTTGAAGAAAACAAAGATGTAACTTATAATAAAATTGGTTAGTATAGATGACATCCCAAAGGAACTACTTAAGTACGAAGGTGAGAGATTTCATGAAGTCATCAGGAATCTCTTCGTGGCCATGTGGAACGAAGAGCCATGTGGAGCACCGCATACTTTAAAAGTACCTCCAATAAACGCATTATATACTAAGAACAAATGCGACCGATCAGAGTGTTACTCTAATCGTGGAATTGAGCGAAAATCCATCTCAACCGCCCTATTCAGAATCAATCCTTCCAGAGACCCACTTTGGTTTTTGTCTTGGAAGCGGAACTTTTGAAGCTATATTCTCTATTCGCCAGCTTCAAATGTAAAGAAAAGGACAAAGTCGACTTCTGTTGGTACCTCTGTTTTGTCGATCTTGAAAAATCTTTTGATTGTATTTCCCGAGAAGCTGTTGATAAAACAAGAATGTTCTAAAAACTTGTGTTTACACTCTTTGCTGTCGTCATTCAGGAAACTTTAAAACGTACTTCAGAAGGCCTTTAAATTCGTTTCCTCACTGGTATTAGCCGCACGAAAAACCCGCTCTTAAACCGGCAATACAAAGATTAAGTTTTAGTGTTAAACTAAGTACGCTAATGACCTGTGCTTCCTGGCGGACACTTACAAGAGTTTGCAAGAGCGCAACTCTAAAAGAGATCCAATATCCTTGGCATAAAGGCCTGGTTGAGGAGACGCTCAGTTTGGGTACGTCTCTAAAATTTACGATGACTCTCATCGTACCTTAAAGCTTCAAGCTTGTTCAGAATTCTTCCAATTACTGAAGGTTAGCCATTTATTTCTGCTTCTCGTGTGCGAAGTGGAACAGCTCAGCAGGAGCTCCTGATTCCGGTCCATTCGAAAATGTTTTTAAGTCAAAACTTTTTTTCTCCGACCGACATTACGATTCCTTATTAGTTTTCCCACTTCTGGTGCCGAAAAACTTGTTCGAGGTTAGAAACCCTTGTTCGATTAACGGTCTGCATGAGTGGGGGTCTCTTTTCGTCTTAAGATTTCGTTATGTATGACTTTCTTCGTCCAGCTCACTTTCAAAGTTAAAAATAGATACTTACTAAAAAAATGTGGGTACGAAATGGACCTTAATTTCGACGTCATGAGCAGCGGCAAGTTGCATTAAACGTGATGACCTTAAAGCTAGACCACCAACAGCTATAACTTACATATCCGCTTTGAACTCATAGTTTTTCGCCCAAAGTTAGATATGCTAATAACTTGAGAGCACATGAAAGCGCATCACACCAAAACACCTACAAAATCGTCGAACAAAGTCGCTGTGGCTGAAGTCGGCTGGACGGCATCATCATCAATTCACAGTCAGTATGCTAGTATATATAATTAGAGTTTGATATTCATGATTTAGGACGTTTATTCATCCATCACACCTCAACGTCTGATCGGATTTCATAGAAATTCGGCACATTGGTAGAACATGATCTGGAATAAGTCATAGAATACCGGACCGTAAACGAAGCGCAAGAGTCGGAAAACTGCCTTTTAGCTAAGTAATGCTGCTTAGCTGCTTTGTAGCTAAGCATAATTTACAACCAAAGTATTAAATACTTAACTAAAACGCCGTTACGGGCGGATAACTGCATCTAATCTAGCTTTTCAAAACTTGTGCATAAGAAAATACTGAATTATAAAGTAGTTATAATCCCTTAGCGTCTTTATAGTCAAGAAAAATCAGATAACGTATTTGTAGTTAAGTAAAAGACCAGAAAATAATCGACAGATCCGGCAGTTAAGGTATTTTAACGTACATTTAGCGAAGAAATGTGGGTTGGACGCTTTCAAGTTATGGAATCGTCACAAATTCTGTTACTTAACGGCCTACAATTTTTTTATATCTCTGGAACTGTTCACATTATAAAAATGTTTCTTAGACAGAAAGATAGAGAATTTTGAACTCTATCAGGTAGCATGAAAACGTGAAAATTGACCATTTGAGGGTTAACGGCTTTTTAGTCATAGGACGGCAGAATTGTTGATGTTCTTTTCGTATAATTTATTTCAGTAAGTACAATAACAAATCGTGGTGAAAAAATAGACAAGTAACCAGTCCAATATTTACTTAAATATTATTTCGTGTTAGTAGCATATTTTTATTAATATTACATATGTACATTATTTACAGACTACAAATTTTTTATATTTATAAAATAAAAATAAAATATGTACAAGTATCAAAATTACAGGGCGTCAAAAAATTCGTCGACATCGCTGTCGACAGGAAAAGTGCCCAGAAGGCTGGCCGCATTGCCACGTTGGATGGCAATGCTGATTCTTTGACCAAAAAAGAGGCCAGCCCTCTGGTCCCGTGAAGCATCGACCAACCGCTTGGCGATATCCCGAAACACAAGATGGGCACTCGGGCCCCATGGCCCTATTGTTTCAACCCCAAACGGCTCAAATACATAATTACCAATTAAATTATTGTATTTGCGCTGTTTAAGGTTTTCAGCACCTGCAGCAGCCGCACCAGCGCAGCTCACCGTGCTAGGAAGATGGGATGGCGCAAGGGTGTCGACGCAAGTCGCATCCCACACCAAAGGCCTACCCAACTTCCATGGCATTATGGTCATACCATCTGGTCTCTTCCCATCGACACGTGCCAAGCCATTGGGTTCTAAGACAGAAGTTAGTGTTAGTAATTTTTTACTCAGAAGAACCATTTTAAACATTCGATCACTGAAGAAAGACAGAAACACAAATTTTTATGGTTTAATATTTAATTAGTGAGGAGCTTGTGGCTAAATAATAACAGCCACTGGGGTCAATCTTGAGGTTAAGCCGCACTTGCCTCGGTTTTTCCGTGGATGGGTGACCATCCCTTACCTATCTCAGAATGTGCGTTAAGCTGTTGGTCCAATCCAAAGTGTCATTTGTAGATCTTTGACAGTCGTTACAGGTAGTCAGTGGCCTGAAAGTTTGACAACCAGTCTTGCCTGGGAGTATCTTATTGCCAATTACCAACAAGGCTGAGGAGATTGGAGGTCAGATAGGGAGTCCCTCCATGTAAAACAATGAAATAGGGTATATCAATAATATCCACATTTATCAGTCATCTAAGTTATTTATGGCAGATTCAAATTCATAAAGACATTAAATACAATATTATTTTAGATAAAGATGTACATATATTACAACACCCACATTACCAGTTATGTTTGAGTCCTGTTTAATAGGGGGCGAGCCTAATTATTTTCTATATTTTAATATAATCTCCTTGCCAACTTTGATACCACTACAGATACAGAAAAGCTCGCAAGTTCTTTATTACGAACCTCGCAGTCGGCTGCGCCGCCATCTTTGATTAAATAAAACAGGTCATGCATGTGCTAATTAGCGCGATAGTTTCTTTATTCATGATATGGCAGGCTTCATGTAAAGTACAACGGGCTACGGCTGTGTCTGTCCTCTGCATTGCAGGTACCCTGTGTCACGCATTAACAGTGAGTTTTCCTTTAGACTACGTTATAACTCCACTTTACAAAACTTTTTATGGGACGCCAAGGATGACAGTTTTAGGGTTGAGACGGTCAAGGTACTGTGCAACTTTGAAGGACAGAAAGCATTCTATCGTGTTTTAACATTTCTGGTTGTGTTCATCACTTAGCAACTTCTGTAAGGGCAGAATTGATTTGCTTCGCGATTGTTCGTCACTTCTATCTGCTGTCGACATTCTGGTGCACTCGTGCATGACACCGTCCAAAGCAGACTTTATTTCGAAACTAAGGCCACTTTGTATCTGTAACGTCAATTGAACTGACAGCAGCTATTATTCCAATTCCTTGAGACGAACTACACAATGACAGTTTATACAACAAACGATACAGAGAGATCGATAAACAAAACGAACTTTTGTTACTATTCGACTAGGAACAGTAAAAACATTTTCATTAATCATAATCCAATAAACGAAATTACTGATCAACATTCAAACACACCATTCTAAAGTCAACAGTCGAAAATAGAAAATCGATTTAGTTTGATCGTCAAATTGAACTGTGACGTCAGCTTCACAAATATAACGTTCGGGGTCACACAGCTGCCACTTTCGAATAGTCACCAGCAATAATCTTACTGACTGACAAATCCCTCACGTAAATATGAGTGCGAGTATATGACAAGCTTTCAAAAAGCACTAAAATCCTCGATACGCCACATGCTTCACAATGTCCAGTCGCAGTTTACGGCGTACTGCAAGTTTATCGCGTACCGATCGTAGTTCTCGTACTACGAGAGTTGTAAAACACACTTTGTATTCGTATTCTTCGTTCCGCATTCAATTTGAAAGCGGAATTGCGTTGAGCACGTGTGAAGGTTATAGTGAACGAGTGAACGAATGAACGGAGTTTAATTTATGTCCTGGAGGAATGGAATGGGTTGGTCGGTTTTTTTTTTGTGGGAGTGTCAAGTGTGGGTTGTAATGAGAGATAGTTTTGTGACGTTGTTTTGTTTATTGCTCTGAGTTAACTGCTAGTTGTTTCAGTATCTAAATGAATGGGTGTGTATAAAGTGCGTATGTGTGTGTGTGTGTGTGTTTTAGTTGCCTAAGTCATCAGTAGACATTGCTGAGTAATTATTTTGAATCTTATGTGTTTGTGTAGCAGCTATTATTATTGAAAAAAAAATGTAATCGTCTTTAGAGACTTAACGCTGATCTTATGATTGTATTGTATTGAAAGCCTTGAAAACCTATTTACTTTTTAATAGAAGAATTGAAATTGAAGCACAAAAGATACTAAGGGAAGGAAAACCGTTGACTTTCCAATCTACTAAAGGTAAACTCGGAAAATAATTTCCAACGAATGGGTGCCGTCAAAAAACAATTTCAAACGCAGCCTTATACGATAACATTGTCATCCGTGCGAATGGCAACCCAATTTCCGGTACCGGTACCAAAACTCGGTATTTTCCGGTATCGTTATTTGGTACCGATGCAAATTAAGGCCGAGTGGACCGCACGCCCGTTTATTGTGATTAGTTAATGTATCTGTGGTTTCCAAAATACATCATTTTAGGTCTCTTACGTAGTAAAATTGACTATTGTAGAACTTGATTGAATTTGTTAGTGAAATTTCGTAACCCAATTTGAGTATCAGGTTATGTGAATTAATTGAGATTCGCGTGAGAGAGGTATTCTTCGCAACATGAATTCGGGAAACGACTTTTTTTTTCAACAAAATGGATACAATTTTTTTTTTTTGTTGTTAGATCTGCGGTTTGAAATACAAACTGATATTTGAAACTTTGTAACGATATTTCGATGCGAATTTTATATGTTTGTAGCGTCGACCAATTTGTAGCTGGAAACTAAAACCGATGAAATATGTTTTGTGTTATGCGGACATGCTATCCACACCCTACGCGTGGGCCCGTACACCGCAGGGGGTGCCCTTTGCGTGTTGTCGCTTAGTTTATAAGGTTTATGTCCTGGCTAGTGGCCTTAAATTCAAGGCATCCACAGGATAGTCCGGTTAAGCAGAAGCCAGCCTCAGAGGCTGAAATAAGAGAAGAGGCCATTAAAAAAAAAACAACATGTCCACTTGGACATGCTGTTGGTTGAAAATTGAAAATTATAGAAGAGAATAGTATTTATTTCTGAGTGAATGGTACATTAGGATCTTAATATTAAACAATTTCACATACACAACCGTTGTCAGTGTTGAAATATTAAAATTAGAATAAAAAGCCAAAGTGGCCAAGTTCTACACCGCAACAATATAATTATAATAGTAATCAATACTAATATTATAAAGCTGAAGAGTTTGTTTGTTTTTTTGCTTGAACGCGCTAATCTCAGGAACTACTGATCCGATTTGACAAACTTAAACAATACGAAAATCAGCGTTTATTAATAATTAACTAGGTCCCGTAATTTAAATTGATTATTTATGTCTTTTGTGACAACCTCCAACAAAATTTTGACGACGATGCAAAACTATTAAAGAACTTAATTCTAAATATTTATAGAATAAAATCTTAGTCTATTTTGTATGGTAACTTGTTTGTATAGTAACTAAATAGTGCTTATGACGTCATAGTGATTCGTCAAAAAATGGCACGCTTGGTTTACATACGGATCGCGATACTTGGGTTACCTAGGAATATCTAATGTGGTCCTAGCAGTGCGAGCTTATACACTGTTTATGCTTTATAATACGGAATAAAATTTAAAAATGAAATATATAAAAATAAAATAAATAAATTGTGTATTATTTCAGGCAAAAAACCCATTTACAACAATTAAAGACAATTAAAACAGTAAAGAAAACATTTAAAATCATATAAGCATCATGAAATAAATCAATAAAAAAAAAACATTAAAATCATAAAATTCATTAAAACCATCAAAATCAATTCAAACTCTACTGAAAACCTTGAAACGCACAATATATCCTATACAAACTATTACATCCCACAAACTGAATATTTCAACACCACTTCAAATTAGCTATCAAAACGCCAACTTTAATTAAATTTCCATGTACTAATATCAATCATAGATACTCCCTGAATAATATAAGAAGCAAATGAATTTCTCGAAGGTCTGCAAATTATTTAGCTGACCTAAATATCCCTTGCAGGCTAAGCTTAGCCGTAGTATTGACAGGTGGATTAAGGGCTGGTCTAGATTGGATCTTTAGCAATCCGAGTGATATTGTATCGAGAACCTACTGAAACCTTGATGTCAATTTGGTATATAATTGAATTCTTGGACTTAACGAAGTATAATTATACAAGATGTTGTTTTGCATCTTCGTCAAATTCAAGGAGGTAACTATGCTAATGATTCTCAACCGGAATCAGTAATAAAATGGGATGGTTTTTTTTTTACTGGAATCGGTAAGTATGAACGACCCTTGTTTTAAACGCAGCCCTTCTGATTCTCGGCCTATAGCCGCGCTTTCACACATACAAAAAATCTCAAACGTTTATTCGGTAATTTCTTATTCCCCAAACCACGTTAAGGTGGTTATTCTGATATACAGACAAACTTAAACAACCAAAAAAATGAGCGTTTATTAATAATTAACTAGGTACCGTAATTTAAATTGATAATTTATGTCTTTTGTGAACAACA
This sequence comes from Cerastis leucographa, assembly GCA_963082945.1. Taxonomy (NCBI): domain Eukaryota; kingdom Metazoa; phylum Arthropoda; class Insecta; order Lepidoptera; family Noctuidae; genus Cerastis; species Cerastis leucographa. The sequence goes on from OY720366.1 coordinate 3,207,111, forward strand.
CCTTGTATAGAGAGCATTGCCCTCAACCACGCTACCTGGGCAATGCTTTGGATAAAATCAAAATCAAAAAATATTTTTATTTCACATAGGCCTACATGGGCACTTGTAAAACGTCGACAAAAAGGTGCTCGGTTCGGGTTGGTCGTTTCCTATGGAGAAGAACCGGCAAGAAACTCCATGGTTACTCTTTTAGGTCTTTAACATACCACCAAGACTACGCCATTGTTTGAAGTCAAAGAAAAAAGTTATTTCCCGTAATAACTTACTTGGCCATCTCACATCCGCCTGCTGGGGAACATCACCACTAGTTCTTCGTACTACTGGTCTATGTCTTTCCTTTTTGCATGACTAATGTGGCATCGTTTCGTCCAGCATAAAGAGGTCGACATAGCGATTAATGAAACTTGCCGCATTGTTACGGGATGCTTATAACACTCCGTGATTACGATTTTACGATGTTGAAATCATTGGCGGGTGTTACTCCTCCAGTCATGCATCGGAAATATCGATTCGTATTGAGGGAGGTAAACAGGAAAGGAAGAGTTGTCACCCCTAGTTTAAACACCAACTACAACGAACCTGTTTGAAGAGAGAAAAAAACTTTCTGAGACACATCGTCTCTTTGGAAGACAGCGCAGCAGACGAACGAAACACAACAATGTGGAGAAACAAATATCTCCCACCTCCACTGTCGGTCACAGCTAATTGTACCTTCCAGGATTTGAATGAGGCTAACGACAGAACTGTCCAGGTCGCTACGAACTTCTCGGACAAAATCTGAGTCATCGAGAAGAAGAAAAATTTTAAGTGCGATCATTCAATTTAGCATATCGTAGTGTTAGTTGTTAAGAGGTGAAGAGGCAGACGAACTGACAGACTTATTTAAGCATTTATAATTATCATGGATCTGTTCAGTACGAAAACAATAACTTTTACACGTGTCTACAAAATCTGCTTGTTTACCTCCCACACAAAAAAAAGGAAACACAGAACGAACCAACTTGTACCTACGGCTAAACAAAATCCAAAAGTTCGGAATGTTTTTAGTTTGTCAAACGAAGCCCACTTTGTCGCGAGTCGACGTAATTAAATTTGTCGCGATACACGCCCTGACACCGACTGATTAAATATTTTTAATCCGATTGTCAGAAAGTTGCGGTACGTGTGTCGAGTACTATTGGGTTTGTGTTTAAGAGGAGTATACGATGTTCTTTTTGTTGAGAAGGGTTGATGAACTCTGGGACCATAACGCTGCCTAGTTTTATAGGAAAAGAAGTAGTTAATAAAGCGATGCTGCACTGAGTAGCGTGGCTTCGTAGCAAGCGTAGCATTGGGCTAGGGCGTAGCATCAGCTACGGCGTAGCATCAGCTACGGCGTAGCATCAGCTACGGCGTAACAAAAGCGTAGGGCTCACTTATTTAAGATTGGGAGTAGTACATTATTAGTACATTTTGCTAATATATAATTTTTACCATTTCACTTATAATTTCTATAGAAAAATAAATAAGCTGTGTAAAACCAAATAACCACCTATATAAGTTATATTATATCTTGAACACAGTAACTATTTCTCCCTTGCGGCGTGCAAGGGAGAAATAGTCTCGTAACAAGTAAACACTTAATACCCGTAGCAATCCCAAACTCGAAGTAATGAATCTCGCCTCACCAGCAATGAACCAATATTCCTGACTAACGAACCGAAAACGTACAATTTCTCAACATTTCCAGCCATTTTGCAGATGGTGACGATTTTCAACTGATTACATGGCAATTTCACCCTTATTGCTTAGGGGTTAGCGCACTTTCGTTATTAATTTTCGTTATAGAAGAATAGGGTTTTCTGTTTCTTCCAATTTCTTGGTGAGAAATGAATCGTATTTTTGTTAGGGTCTGCTTGGGTTGGTGTGTTAATGTTAAGGTCTGTCTTGTGTGTGATTTATGTTGGTCATTATTTTTTTTGTATCCTTAGTCATGATAAATCTTTAATTACGGCTATGTGGCTTATAAACAGACCTACGTTCAAAACCGATTCTGGGTTAAGGTCGCCTTTGCTAATAAGCAGTCCTTGTAATTTTAATCCTAGCTAATATTATAAAAGCGAAAGTAAGTTTGTTTGTTAGTTTTTCACGCCTTTTTTTTTACGGATCGGAAATCATCAAATGACCTCTCCCACTCTGGGCGGAGCGGGAGGGATTGTCAGACTTGACTGACTAAAACCCACCCATGTTCCTTCTAAGCCCTTTGTGTTCCAGGGCCGCGGTATCTCTTTCGAACAACCCGCAGCCCTGGCAGGCATCGGCCCTCTCGGACCCCTTCCGATTTGCTGACATCTCCTTGAGGCGCGCGTGGAACACAAACGCGCCGTCGGCACGGAGTTTTTCACGCCTCAACCACCGAACCGATCATCGTAAAATTTTGCATACACATTTATTTATTTATTGATTTATTTACCACAAATTATAGCAACATTGTTTGATATATAAACGAACGTAGGGTGCCTTTCATCACGAAAAAAAGTACTGTTTCCGAGAAAAAGAACAATAACGTTTAAGATAATAGATGGCGCCCCGTGTCAGAGCCGGTTGTCAAATTCTAAATTAACACGATCGAAGCCACGGGCAAAAGCTAGTATTGTTATATTTTTTTTTTGTATTTATGTGTAGACTAAATAATGAAGAATAGGAATACTATTTACACTTTATGCTTAATCATTATTATGGTTAGAGAAATTATGCTTAAAAAATTATGTGTAAGCTGTTATGCGTAATATAACTATGCCAAACAAAATTATGCTAAGTTATATTAGGTCTTAAAATTTTATGCAAATGGATAGGGAACCACTAAAACTACCTCATACGTCCAATTACACTTATACCTATACAAGTTGAAGAAACTACACCCCGGCATGACATAGCGGCCGAGTGACGGCCCTTGGCCTACTCCCTCAGTGTCATGGCGACCCGGATCTGTCAGATAACTTACAACTTGCACGAATAAGATTAACTTATCTCGTTACCGGTTATTTTTTCTGCGGATATTGTACTAATATGGTAGTTACGTAGTTTGTGTTATTGGTTATGATGGTGTCATTTATGTTTTGTTTTGGGGTGGGATGACCGCTGACTACCCCTTCTTATTTTAATGCCTATCCAAAGGTTGTCTGGAAGATATCGTTATCAGCAATAAGACCGCCATTCATCATCATCATCATCAGCCTATAATGTTCCCACTGCTGGAACACAGGCCTCCTCTCTATGAGAGGGAGTGGGCTGTAATCCACCACGCGGGCCCATTGCGGGTTAGTAGAAGTCACATGTCTTCGAATTTTGAGTTCTAGGACATGCCGGTTTCCCTCACGATGTTTTCCTTCACCGTTTTAATAGCAGTGGTAAAGAAATAAATTACACAAAGTAATGTGCCTGCCTTGGTTCGAACACACGGCTTACTACTCGTAAATCGGGGCTGCCACCACTGGGCTACTGCTGCTCTCTAACCGCCATTGTAACCTTAAAATAAGCAGTATTATAAAACAGTTGTCTCAATTCTGGTGTACAATAAAGTATGCTTTATTAATATATTTGATTATTTAGTTGTCAAAGGTAGGCAGCGAAAACATACTCTATTCAATTTTCTTTTTATTTCTATTTTTGTTAATGCAATAGAAAAGATAGTTAATTTAGTGGTAATTGAAAAACTTCTTAAGTAAACCTTAACTAGTTAAAAATATAATAGTCCAAACAGCACATGAAATATAACATAAATCACAAACCCTGTACAAAACCGCCATGACAGTTCAAATCCTCGCTGTCAACGAAACAATATTGTTATAACTATGCATTTATTTAACGTTGACCCAAAGCCAATTCCACTGACATTCGGATATTCCCGAACACATTTATTTATGTTTTAACACGCGTAATTGCATTATAGACACGCCATTTAGCAGCAAAACGAATTATTGCACTCGTATTGTGAAAATAGATTTTTGTAATAACTTTATTATGAGAGAGAAATTATGTTATCATTTATTTATTTATTTAAACATTATGTACAAGAGTGGTACACACAGCTCCATTAAGTAGTTACCCTGCGGCCTCCTCGGCCGGAGTGTTGAAGGGCTAGCACATACTGATGCTGTCTGTACATAGTCAAACTTAATGCCACAAGTCATTTTACACCAGTCCATCAATACACCAGTAATCATGTATATTACCAGGTGTTGTATGTGTTTTTGATTGCATAAAACTTCTTTCCTTGCCTTAAAAAACACAAAGAAGCTAATCTTTGAAATTTCATGTTTCTGCCATCAGTGGTTTTGGCAGAGCGTCATTGCTTTACGTTATTAAATAGACTGGTTAAATCTTCAGTATGTAATTATAGTTATTTCATAAGTTTAGATATAACTGACGACCAAAGAAGATAAAAAAATACGATGGATAGACTGTGTGAAGGATGATATGGCGAGAAGGGAGGTATTTCATGAGATGACAAGTAATAGAGAAGCATGGAAGAAGAAAAAATGCTGCGCCGACCCCAAATAAATTGGGATAAGGGCAATATAATGATGATGAGATTGAACCTAATTCTTTAACGATAAAGTTGAAAATCTATTAAACAAATTTGACAGATTGTTGTTGGTGTGCTAACGTCTATTCGTACCAGCAGCACATTCAATTTTGTAAAATAAAACATTTTCTGCAGTTGCACGTCGTCCCTATAACTTTTCTAGTAAACACAAAAAAACAGTTAAATTTCAAATTCAATATTGAATAAATACATCGGGGCGAGAGCGAAAACTCTTTCTTTGGAGAAACCTGAATATATTGGAATAGTGTATGCATTTGTCACACGCGAGACGGGCCATAAAAGGCGCGGAAAGCGAGAAGAGGTGCAATGAGGTGAGACGTGACAAATGTTTCTCTCATATCGCTAAAATAAAAATGAGGATCATTACTTATTTTGTACTAGCTGTCCCGCGCAACTTCGTCTGCGTTTTTTCCCCCGTTTTCGCAACATTTTTCATTGCTGCTCCGCTCCTTTTGGTCGTAGCGTGATGGTATATAGCCTATGTTCTTCCTTAGGTTGAAATCTGTCTTCTTGCCAAATTTCATTAAGATCCGATCAGCCGTTTAGTCGTGAAAAGGTAACAAACAAACAAACAGAGTGACTTTCGCATTTATAATATTAGTATGGATTCCGCAGTTATAATATTGAAAAGTACTGAAAAAAAAAACTTACGGGTAGTCCGTGGGCCGAAACTCTGACAGCCAGTCTTACCAAGTTACCTAAGTTTTTTTTACGTTTTACATCCCAATATTTTTTCAGAAATTTTCTCCTCTTACTTTAGAAATTAAAGTACACACGTTTTACCAATTTGAAAGTGTCTATCTTTCAAACTAACTTTCCGTGTGGGGAGGGGATATATCCTTAATCTATTTTTTTTTTATTTTTGTACATTAATCGTAAAGTGGTTCACATAATACCAAATACCAAGAATACCAGAATACCAAGTTTAAGCTAAGTCTGAATAGTTTCGGAATAAAGTTGCTGTGACATACGGACGGACAGATAGACAGACATGACGAATCTAAAACGGTTTCGTTTTTTGCCATTTAGCTACGGAACCCTCAAAATTACCTACCAATTTTATTATTGATTTGGGTCGAAAATCATTAGCATAGTTACCTCCTTGAATTTGACGAGGTTGCAAAACAACACCTTGTATGAATATTTATAACAGTAATAGAATCTATTTTCGTTTCGATAATATTTTCCTAGTTATTCTAGGATTCATATATACACTAAAAACCACTTATTTCTTCAGGACCGAAATAATCTTCGGCTTATAATCGTGCCCCGTCATACAATACTGCTTAGATATGTCATTAGTGCCCATTCCAAATACCATTAGGTAATAATAGCAAGTAAATATTTATCTGTACAGTATCTGTATATCTATAAAGTCTATCGTTTCGTTTTGTATGTGTGAGCCAGGTCTTCTAAATAAAACTATGTGTTTTTAGGCGGTTTTGAGTATTAGAGTAATTATTTTGAAAGTCATCACCATCTGCCTAGCTTTTTTCAACTACATACAAGTTAGAAGAGACATCGACGGTTTTTTTTTTTTTAATTTAAAATGATTACCAAGAATACCGTACATCATTCTCAAACATAGACATTTGCGATAGTTATTTAAAAAAAAAAACAGCTGTACAAAAGTTAAATACCAACACGGTCGAAATTTATGCAACAGCTGTTTTTTTTTATTGCTAATGAATAAATTCTAGTAGTGGTGTTGTTTTGCATTCTCGTCAAATTCGAGGAGTTAACTATGCCAATGATTCTCGTCCCAAATCAATAATAAAATGGGTAGGTAATTTTTATTTTTATTGTTATTTAGGAAAATCGGTAAGTGTGAACCACCCGTGTTTTTACCGATGCCCGTCTGTCCGCCCTATAACCGCGATTCCACACATACAAACAACCTCGAACGTTTTATCGATAATTTCTTATTCCCTAAACCACGTTAAGGGGGTTATTCTGAAACAATGACAAACTTAAACAACCAAAAATATCTGCGTGTTTTAATAATTAACTACGTTCCGTAATTTTAATTGATTATTTATGTCTTTTGTGACAACCTCCTGAATTTTGACGAGGATGCAAAACAACACCTTGTATTTGACGTTCGGGTTCAAAATTATGCACTGAATGCGTGGTTACCATTTTAGCGTTGCCGTGATTCTACCTTGTATGTTAGGGTCGACATGGCCGGCTTCTAGTCTAACAAAAGCCGGCCCTACCATAGTTGGGAAAGGCTAGGCACATGATAACCTCTGCTGGAGGATTGTCGCCATTTTTGTTAAGCAGGGGAGGGACAGCGTCCCTATAACATTTGTTTTATTGCAAACATAAATCAGATTAAATTAGAACTCTGCAGGCACGTAGCCATGTTATTTACACAGGGCATATCCCTGTGTAAATAACATACATATTCAGTTGATTTATATATAGTATCACTCTTACTAACACGTAAAGTTTCATTTCCACTATGTATAATTGTGTTTGTTATTAATATTCAAATGTTATTATTGCATTGATAATTCAAATCATTTGAGGATTAAAGTCATAACAAATTGGGTTGAACTAATGTTTAATTATAATAAATGTGTGCCTCATTTTAAGCTATGGCCCTCTTTTCAATACATAAATGACCGTCTATCACCGTGGTTCACCATACTTTGCTTGCTGCATATGCCGATTTTCTTGATTGCTTCATAACATGATGCATTGCATCATCTGAAAAACCAAAAACCTGAAGTTAGCTATTTGTACTATTATTCGTAGACAAGTTCAAAACATACAAAATGAAGTTTGTGCACACAAGGATGTAAAACTGCGATAATTTTTATACGCTTGTAAAAAAACACGGGATTGTTTTTGAATGCAATATAAAGTAAAATCTAGGCAGTTAGTGAATACTGTTATAGTTCTTAGTGTCTTTGGTGTTTGCTAAATAAATGTAATTTTATTTTTATAACAACATTTCTATTGTACGAGTCTTTACTCGCTGTTTTCGTGCCCCCAACCCTACATTTCGATTCGTTCAACCAACCGTTCGCGGGACAAGTTTTTAATACATATAAAACATATTCAACGGACATTTATGCGGACTCTCAACGGACTCTGCGATTATCAGCCTTAAGACTACGATAGCCTACTACACCCGCCAGAGGACCTCAGTGTATGCTTGCTTCCTAGACCTTAGCAAAGCTTTTGACCTGGTGAATTATGAAATTCTCTGGGACAAACTAAAAAAGACACAAGTACCTCACCAAATCGTAGATCTGTTGAGATTTTGGTACGGGGGCCAAACTAACCAAGTCAAATGGGGTGACTCTCTATCCAGCAGCTATAAGTTAGGCTGCGGTGTGCGCCAAGGTGGGTTGACTTCTCCGGACCTGTTCAATCTGTATATTAATGGTCTGATCGAGGAACTCAGGGGAACAAAAGTTGGCTGTCACCTAGGCAATGTCTGTGTGAATAGCTTGAGCTATGCTGATGACATGGTTCTTTTGAGTCCCTCGATCAAAGGGTTGAGGAAACTGTTATCTGTCTGTGAGCAGTATGCTGTTGCTCACGGACTAAAGTATAACATTCAAAAAACTGAATCCATGGTATTCAGGTCTGGGACTGGTCCGGGGAACATACCCAGTCTGTTTTTGAATGGTGCGACCATAAAGGTCGTAAAACAGTTCAAATACTTGGGGCACATTTTGACGGACAGACTCCAGGACGACTGCGACATAGAAAGGGAGCGTAGGGCCCTCTCAGTGAGGAGTAACATGCTCGCACGCAAATTTGTGAAGTGCACCAAGGAGGTAAAAAACACTCTTTTCAGAGCTTATTGTCTGTCAATGTACACCTGCCAATTATGGTGCAATTTCACAAAAAAGATGTACAGCTCATTAAGGGTGCAGTACAACGACGCTTACCGAACCCTTATGAAACTGCCAAGGTACTGTAGCGCTTCGAGCATGTTTGCAGAAGCGAGGGTTCCTGACTTTTACGCCATTATGAGGTCGAGGGTCGCATCCTTTTGGCGAAGTTTGAGACGCTCCAGTAACAGTATTTTGAGTGCTGTCTCGTGCAACCTAGCAAGCCCTATATTTGTGCACTGGATTTCTGTTCACCTAAGCGGTAACAAAAAATGACAAAAGAATGGGTATGGTATTTTCTAGGACTACGGATACCTAACTAAGTTTTAATTTAATTTTATTTTTTTACTGATTTTTGAATTATTTTGGTGATTTTTACGGATTATTTTTATTATTATCAATGAGTTTTTTTGATGATTTTTAATGTTTCTGTTGATTTTAATGTTTTTATTTATTTTTCAATGATACTTATATGATTTTAAATGATTTCATTCCTGTTTCTATCTACTATTTTAATTGTTGTATATGGGTATTTTGCCTGAAATAAAACACAATTTATTTTTATTTTATTTTTTTATATTCCAGTGGGGAATGTAATATTAACATTTTTTGACATCTCCTGAACATTGATGCGAATTGCAGAATAATGGGGTGATGTTTCAGTAATGCTGTTTATTTCTGTTTCTAAAATGCGAGAATGTTTTTGTATTTCTTCTTTAATCTATTTTCGCTGTTCTGTACTTTATTTATTCCAGCTAGGTCTTCAGTTCTCTGAATAGTTTATATTATATTGTATTGTTTTGATTAAGTAGAGATAAGCAGGGTTTAGGGATAAGCAATGTTGCTGGCAGGGTGTTGTCTATATTTTTATTGCTATGGTATTTGATACGTATTTGGCATTAATACTCTCATCACTTTTTAGTCACATGCGATTCGTCTCTCCTCGTCACATGCCCATACCATGACAGCCGATTACCTTTGAACTTTTCTGTAACAGGCGCAACTTTTAAACTTCCTCTTATATACTCATTCCTCACTTTATCCATTCTTGTCAGACCACATATCCACCTCAATATTCTCACTTCCGCTATATGCAATCGTTTTTCATCCTTCGTCTTCACAGCCCAGCATTCCGATCTATACAATACGACAGGTCTAATCACGGACTTGTATATTTTCCCCTTACTTGAGGGGCATCCGTGGGTCGCAAGTTAGTCCAGTGCGTTAGGTCTCGGTCTACTTCGCCATCTCCTTGAACAAGCGACCTGAGGTATCTGAAATCAGAACAGATCGGTATGGTAAAGCAATGTTATCAAATAGCATTGCTTTACATATATTTCTGCAAACATAACCTAAAAAGAACTTGGTGCCCTCCAAATATAATGATTTATTTATTTATTTATTTATTTATGTACACACATAACACTTAACAGGACAATACATTAAGATACAAGAGCACAAAGGTACTGCTTATTTCAAAAGAAATTTCTTCCAGCAGACCTGCGAGAGGAAAGTTGGATAAGAAATGTAGACACAGTGTGTAGAAAACATAGAACAGGATAAAATTAAATTAGAGCTTAAAACAAACTTAAAACCTATATAAAATAAACATACATACAAATAAATACACATATAAAAATTAAAAGTAGACGTAAAAACCTATAATAACCATATTATACCTATAATATATATCAGAATATTACAGTATAGAGGAAAGGTAATGTTCTTTGACTTGCTTTTTGAAGAGAAATAAAGTTTTAGATTCTCGAATGTTAGGCGGAAGTGAGTTCCATAGACGTACTGCATGAACGGAGAAGGAGTAGGAATAGAATTCAGTTTTATGAGATGGAAAGTTAAGATGATGCCTGAGGTGGGATCTACACAGAGCATCAAGAGGACGGGTAAAAGAAAAACGGTCGCGTAGGTAGCTGGGATATGCAGGATTATAAAGAATATTGTATAGGAGACATAATATCCGAGTGTTCCTGCGAAGACGGATAGGGAGCCACTTGAGATCCTTGCGTAAGTGAGAAACATGGTCATATTTCCTAAGACCAAACACAAAACGAATACAAAGATTTTGCAAGCGCTCAAGCTTATTCAACAGCTCCTCAGTGGCATCCAAATAGCAGGCATCAGCGTAATCAATGATCGGCTGAATCAGGGTTTGAGCCAAGTAAATTTTGGTTTTAAACGGCAGAAAGCTCTGTAAAGATTTTAGCGAGTGGAAAGAAAAGTGCACCTTACGACTAACCTCATTTACTTGAGCCCGCCAAGAAAGATTGCTGTCAATTAAGACACCAAGATCCTTAGCTGTTTCAGCATAGGCAATGGTCGAGCCACCTAGAGTTAGTGGAGTCAAAGATGAAATGTCAAGTGCAGCGCGATAGTATCTGCTGCCTATGATCAAGGCCTGTGACTTAGTAGGGTTAATCAGTAAGCCATAAGACTTCGCCCATTGATCGATGCGATCAAGGTCATGATTCATGGCATTAATTGCTGATTCAGCATCAGCCAGCAAGAAGTGTCGATACAGCTGCAAATCGTCTGCGTAGAGGTGGAAGCTGGAAATAATAACTTTGGTAACAGTATTAATGAAGATAGAGAAAAGAAGAGGAGAGAGAACGCCACCCTGAGGAACACCAGCAGTTAGATCACACCAATCAGAGTAGATCTCTTCTTGGCGGACACACTGAGAGCGTCCCCGAAGGTACGAGTCAAACCAGGATAATGCTGAGGCAGAGAAATTAAAAGATTGAAGGATCCCAAGAAGAATGTCGAAATCCACTGAGTTGAACGCGCAACTGAAATCAAGTAAAACTAAAACAGTCAGAGATTTATTGTCCATAGCCCAGCGGATATCGTCAGTAACCTTCAGGAGTGCAGTAACAGTACTGTGGCCAGTACGGAAGCCAGATTGGAAAGGGGAAATAAGGGTATTAGATGATAGATATCTGGAAATTTGGCCATGAACAATATGTTCGAGAACTTTGGAAAGGAAAGGAAGAATGGAAATGGGTCTAAAGTCAGATAAGGAAGAAGGTTTGCTAACTTTAGGAAGTGGAATTATGTGAGCCTGTTTCCAGGCTGACGGAAATTTACCAGAGAATAAAGAAAAATTAACAATATGAGTAAGGATGGGGAGCAGTTCTGAAATAATAGGTATTATCATTCTCGAACACAAATTGTCATGACCCGAAGCAGAAGAGGAAATAGAGAGAAGGGACTTTTTGACTACGTCTTCAGAGACAGGACTGAATTTAAAAGGTGTACAATGAGGTAACGGCAAGCTAGAGAGCTCAGACAAAGTTGAAGCTTTAACGCTAGTGTCCAGAGAAACAGGTGGAGTAGAAAAGTGCTTGTTAAGAGCACACAAGTCGACATCTTTACAGGTATTCGTGGGAGATTTGCCAATACCGACAGACTTTAAAAATCTCCAGATATCAGAGGAGTTACGATCAACGAGAGATTCGTGGAAATAGCGTCTCTTGGCATCTCGACACAGACGATTGCAGCGGTTACGCAGAGCTTTAAAGAGAGTGAGATTGAGTTCTGTGGGTCTTCGCCTATATCTACTTTTCGCCTTATCCTTACGAGCTATGGCATTTTTTATTTCAGTAGTCATCCACGGAGCTGGATTATGTTTAATTTTAATACGCCTACGAGGGGCATGCGTATCATAAAGACCTAACGTAATGGCATTGAAGCTGTTTACCTTTTCATCGATACTGTCGCTATCGATAACATGAGTCCAATCGATATCACCAGCATCGCGTTTCAAAGCATCCAGGTCCATGCCATTAAAACTACGTAGAAAACAGAAACGAGGCTTACGTTTCGGAGGTCGGATACGATAAGAGAGGTAAATGAGATCATGATACGAAAATGACGCTGCGAGTTGCCCAAACTCAGCAACATTGCGAGGTGAAGATACGATCATTAGGTCAAGAAGAGAAGGCGTACAATTTGGGGAGTTATGGGTCGCAGCAAGAGATAGTATTTCAAGGTTAAAAGAGGATAAAACCGAACGGAGTTTATGTGAACGCGAATCATTTTTAATTAAACATGTGTTAAAATCACCCATTAAAATGACATGCTCGTATGATGGGCAAAGATTATTTAGCGAGGATTCTAAAGAGTCAAAATAGTTAACGTGGAGGTTAGGAGAATAAAACACAGCAAGCAATACATTGGTATGATTTAAGGTGATCTCCAGAAACAATGATTCAGCCGACCCAGAGTACTGAGATGGAGACATACTAACAATTTTGTGCGGAATATCGTCGCGTATGTAAATGGCGACACCACCACCACCCTTACCGGTCCTGTCATTTCTGACAAGAACAAAACCAGGAAGTGTGTAGTACGTAGAAAGGAGAGACGGTTTAAGAAAGGTCTCAGATATTAGAAGTGCATCAAGATGAACACTGCTAAAGGATGCCAGAAGATCGGAATAGTGACCAGGAACACTCTGGGCATTAATATGGGCTATATGCAGATTGTTAGGATAGTTAGAAAAAAGAGAGGAAATATTGTCATGCAAAGTATGAAACGGAGGCTCACTGTCCGCACTAACGAAGCTACAAGTCGAAGAAGAACAAGAGAAAAAACTGTCATTTAAGTCAGCTGGAATATTCATAGATAAATACAAATATTAATATTAATAAATAAATACAAAAATATAGAAACTACAAAATTAACTAACTACAATTAAATTTACGACTGATTGTTTTCAAATACAACCACCCTAACTCATTTGATTCTTGGAAGAAATTTTACAAATCAGTTGCAACCAAAAAACACGATAAAATAAAAAGTAACAATATTTTGAGGACTAAAATAACAAAACACTCGCGTAAAACGAATAACCGCAATGCACACGAATAGACATAACGAAACGAAAAGGAACACTAAACTTCAAGTTAATAATGTCATAATGACAGTGACAATCAGAAAAGTGACACTTCACAATAGAAGTTTTGTAAACATACCGACGAAAAGATTTATTGTAATAAAAAATAATGCCACTCAAAAATTACTGTGAAGGTGAAACGAAGAACACAAAATGTTGAAAGTACCGGCGACAGCTAAAGTACAGAACATATGAAAAGTAAACGTACAATGCGGCTAGTTTACGAAGTAACATGGTAAACAAACATTGCAATAGCACTAACATTAGTTTCGACGGCGCGCCTTTCTTTGACCTCTTGAAGGTGTAGCGGTAGCTTCGGTGGGGCTCGCACTCATAGGAGAAGTAGAGAGAACCTTTGACAGCGCAGCATCACCAGAGTCACCTGAAGCCTTGGGGAATCGTGAAACCAGTGCTCGAAGTTCACCCGGAGTTTCAATCTTGTGACGCTTACCATCCGACGTGACGATCACTATCCTGCCCTCCACTGACCAGCAGTTCGGCACCCCAAAATGCTTGCGAGCATCCATGAAAGTGCAGTGTCTTGTGTGGGTTAAGAATTCAGAGATAGTTATGCCAGTACCTTTCAGTGACTTTTTGTTCTCCCAGATCAAGTGACGGTGTTCAGTGGTGTAAAGTCTCACCAGGATAGGTCTGGCTTTGCCTTGTGAAGATCCCAATCGGTGGCAAACATGAATGTTTTCCTTATTGACCTCGGACAAACACATTTGGTCGGTTAACACTTTGTGAACCACATCATGCAACTTTTCATTTGGTAGCTCAGCAACCCCATGGAATAATAAAACTAAAACTAAACTAAACTAAATGATGAGGTCCTTAAGGATTCCTCGTCTGAAATTACCAGTTGTGGTCTCAATAGGCAGGACAAAAAAGAACCTATAAGCATTAACAATAAACGTTTATAAAGAAGAAGCTTACTACCAACAACGCTTCACGACATAAACTATCGAAGCAACTAAAAAGATACCCTATAAAGACCGGACACAGCCAATTTTTCACTGTGCAAATATCCACGTGCCTAGCAATTAACCTTTAAAGGCTCCAAACTAGCCTATCGCCGGTACCCGTTGAGTTATGGCCTAACGACGGCCATAATTTAGTGGCCCATAAAAGCCGACCTTTGGGTATGATTCATTAACGCAGTTCAGTAGTTATGACACCCCATTAAAAGGGGGAAGTAGGAATGTAAAACAAATACAATGGATTAGAGGTTATATTTTGATATAATGGCGGAGTTTTGGATTGTCTATCGTGAATAGGTCTTTTTGTGTCGCCTTTTTGGTAAATAAATTAGTGTTGACGGGATTGGTTGTTTTATTTTGCTTGATTCTTCATGATTTTTACTAATGAAATGGCGTGGTATGATTTGCAACTTTCTAGCGCATGGCTGTATTTGAATTCGGAAATTAGCCTTAATATTTACTAAGCATGTTTTCATAACCGACTCAATGAAGATAGGACATACCGATGCCATTGGCCTTAACCCAAGTCCTTTTCAAATCCGAGCAAAGTTAACGTTCGCGCGAGAACGCGATCGTCGCGTTTATATTATTAGTAGCTGTCCCGCGCAACTTCGTCTGCGTCACATTTTCCCCATTTTCGGAACATTTTTCATTGCTGCTCTGCTCCTATTGGTAGTAGTGATGATATTATATAGCCTATAGCCTTTCTCGATAAATGGACACTGAAAGAAATTTTCAAATCGGACCCGTAGTTCGTGAGATTAGCGCGTTCAAGCAAACAAACAAACTCTTCAGCTTTATTATTAGTATTAGATAATGGGTGGAGAAGCACCCTTAAAGAAGGCGAAAGGCACCTGTTCTTCCCGTCATTACGAACTAAAAGGTTCTAAGTTCTAAGTTAGTTAAGTACTTAGATATTGAAGGTTAAAGTTCCACCTTTTTTCAGGAGTTTGTTTTTATACAAATTTTTAATGTCATAATTTTAATTTAAATGTCTCCACGACCGTTGTTGTACGCTGTTTTGAGTGCGTCACATTGAGTCCTACCGTAAATCGTGAATTTTCTCCCCAAAAACAAAGTCGTAGTCGTAGAGTCACCTAGTTTTTGATTTACAAAATGCTTGATTGACGGCTGTTTACACGTTGTATATCACTTATTTGTCCAGTAAACCGGGTTCACCAAACAAAATGAACGCGGCGGTCGAGTATTTGATTTCAATGTTCGCTTTGATTAACACCTTACGACTTTTCATACAAACTTTCAAGTCCTTATTTTCCGAAATGTCTGAAACGATTTTTATGAAACTTTATACGCATAATCAGGATGGTCTAAAAAGTTACTAAAAAACATTTTCGAAAAAAGTGCTAAATAAGACCGATTATAGATTATCAATAGAAACAGAAATATCCAATTGCCTTTTTTTAAAAAGATATTTCAAAAATGTTTTTAGTAACATTATAGACCTATGTATTCTGCTTGTGCGTATGAAGTTTCATTAAAATCGGTTCAATCATTTCGAAAAATAAGGACTTGAAAGTTTGTATGAAATGTCGTAAGGTGTGAACGCTCTTAAGACGTGGCCCTACACTACATCCAACAATAAAGGGTGTAAAACACCTCTTAACGAAGCCGAAAGGCACTGATTCTCCCTGTCATTGCGATAATTTTTTTGTTCTACACCATACCTGGGAACCTTCTAGTTACGGAGATATTAGTCGTCAAAGTCCCAACTTTTTGACAAGTATTTTTTTAAATACAAGTTTTCAATGTAAGATTGTCACTTTAAACACCTCCACGACCCCCGTACTATTCAATCCGTCCATCAGCACAATGTTTTGTGTGCGTTACATTGAGTTCTACCACAAAACATGATTTTACACCCCCCAAAAAAAAAGTCGTTTCCCAGCAATAATTTTTGCGTAAAGTTACTTAGTTTCATGTACAGGATGCTTGGTTGACGGCTTCGTGATGAGGTGATTTACACCGTGTATACTCCTTTGAACATTATCGCCATCGGTCCTTAACCCCAACATTCTTTCACAGAGAACATCTGCATTGGACCGTTCCTAGATATTAGACTAGATTAAACTTAAATGTTACTGCAGTACTTCGGCAAAAGTTTACCATGTAATGGCCCAGAAATTTTAATTTAATTTGGTACGATATAAAACCGTTTACCTAGCTACATAAGTGCGATTATCGTGTAAAGTTTACCGTAGACTATCGTTTAAATAGTTATTAGGTTTATAAATCAGTTTGTTTCAGGCGGTTAGTTGTAAATTAATTTGGGTAGTAATCGTTTTTATTTGTCGGTTTTTTTTTGTGAAAGGTTATGTATCAAGGGTTAAAAATAATTGAAACAATATTATTTTAAATTGACGGAAAACAAAATAATACTGAAAGAAAAAAATATTAAAAAAACACGCCTAACATGTTAAAAAATTAACAACAAAATTAAAAACAAATTGAACTATTTGAATTAAACCGCGATTGTGAATGTAAAGTCTTATAGAAAAGGGGCGAGCCTGTTGTTACCAATCGGGCACAAATTCAGACTGCGTGGCAGCTACTGAAAAATAACTGATGGGAAAACACAATAACAATATATGCCCAATCCAGGAATCGAACCCGGGACCTTATGTTCATCAGTAGCGATTGTGACCATTAGACCAACGAGGCAGTGCGAGGCAAATTTATTAGCGGTCCTTTATTAAAATTAGGCTAAGATTTAGAACTTTTTTAATGTCTATTTTACCGCCATTTCTTAGTGTTTTAGTTGGGAAGAAAAGCATAGTGTAAGCTAAGTAACTCGTCAGCCACACGTAGGTATGTTGTATTTCACATATAAATCCCTATAATAATTCTCTTACCCTTACCCCAATTTATTTGGGGTCGCCGCGGCATGTATTCTTCTTCTATTTTCCGTATACATACAAAAGCATGCAAGATATTACATCGTTTGAGTCCAATCATGTTTAGCCGTAAGTATCGGCGTACAAATATTTCACAAAACATTGTAAAGAATTAACATTAAAAAAATAATCAAAAAATTACATAGAATTGACACTTAGTTCAATTTAGAAACTCTGTAAATTAAAAGTTATTATTATGTTATTAGTCAATAATAAAAAATAAAAATTAAACCATATTCATAATTTAAAAAAAAATCAATCACTATACCAATGTCATGAAAAAGATAAAATTATTCAATCACAATATTAATGTCCCGGAAAAGATAAAATATTCAATCACATTATTAATATTAGAAAAAATACATATACAATTATTCTGTCACAATATTTAAGTCAGGGAAAAGATACAATTAGACACCAGACACCTCTTTTCTTGTAAAATCACCCTTCTCACAGTCCATCCATCGTTTCTTTAGTCTTCCTCTACTCATTATAGCCATGGGTCTTTAGTCATTTCACACCGGGAGCGGTTCAGACCGCGGTGTGAATTACCCAAGAGCTCCTTTTAAATGGTACCTTTCGCACCGCGGTGGTTCGAGCGGTGCGAATGGTTCAATATTATCTTTAGGAGTGGGTCGATTCGCACCGCGGGGCGAAACGACCCAATACTTTTTTTGGAGGTCCCATTTGGACTCAACTCAAAAATTAAAGGCTCCAATTATTTGTTCGTACAGATGAGTGAAAAACATACAGCTTATTTATCCACATTCGTACTCAAAAGTTTTCTATTTTAACATAAAAGTCCCAATATTTTTTATCATAGTGGACCAAACTATTTCAAATAACAGTGGCGGGAAAAGGTGAACCTTATATCAATGCTCTATTTTTCTTTCATTTCTGCATCCACATGGGAATTGAAAAAGGAATGGAATCGAGGAATGTGAACAGTTCGAAATCTTCCCACACGTTTGCAAAAGGGAGACGAAAATTTTCATTTCTTTTAACTTTTTGGTACCTTTTATCTTATCTCAATTAAAATCTAGCTTAAAATAAATTTAGATTCAACTAGATAACTCTTTATAGTCATCTGCCTAGCCTTGGCTTAGAGTGTATAACGTGAGGTCGACACACGGAAGCGCGATTAACGCTTGTGCGACAAAACTGTACTGCAACTCACTATAGGTCGAATGCACGCTTGTGCGACAAACTGTAGCTCGACATCACCCTAGAGCGACAAACTGAAGATCGAAATCACGATGGTGCGACATGAATCTAGTGATAACTAAATCAAAGTCAGCTTATTTGAGAGAGCACATAATAACAAGTTCTCACTGAAAATTTCGTGAGATTTGGCAATCCAGGAATCGACTTATCAGGAAAATAGTAAAAGGATAAGGAATTAAAGAAAACGAACTATTGTCGCTTTTTAGGGTTTCGTAGCCATAGCAAAAACTGAAGTCAGGATTGCACACAGCTGGTTTATTCGGAGACAATTGGCACCACATCTATGAAAATTGGAGAGAAGGAGTATTCTGTGCACTGAAATTCAAAATAATTTTGCTGTGATTAAATTAATGCGGTGCATGCGTAAAAATTCTTTCCGACTATGGAACCCATTGTACGAGATGTGACACGCGCTTAGTATTTTTTTTGGCTTATTACCTTTCTGTCATTTGTCAGTGGATGACCAGAATAGTCAAATGTTAAATAATCATGGAAGTAAAAAGTACTAAGAAATAATTTAAAAGAACTCGATTCGCAACGTTCAATCGATTGATGATTGATTATTTTGTTTATAAATTATGCTGCTTTTCGCGCTTTCTAGATTGTAATATGTGGGATTATCTTGAAAAATAATATTTAATTTATAAAATATTACATAAATATTTGCTAATTGTTCATCATCATCGCTTAGCCTTTTCTCAACTGTTTTGGAGTCCGCTTCCAGCCAAACCGGCTGCCGCTGAAAATCAGTATTTTCCATGGAGCTATCTGATCTCCACAACAAAGTTAGCCATGGGTAATACGATACCCCTTAGTAGTACTATCGTATTACCCACGGCTAACTTTGCTGTGGAGATCAGATCATCCTAGATCAGACTAGTTGTCAGGCTTTCAGGCCACTGACTACCTGTAACGAATGTTAAAGATCTACAAATGATAGCCAGGACCAACGGCTTAATGTGCTATCTGAGACATGGAGGAAACTTGATAAGTAATGATTGGTCACCCATCCATGATTTGTTTGCATGTTTAAACTTATATTTCATTAATGTAAAGTTTTTTGCATGTCAGTTAAAATGTAGCGCAGCATTGTTACATCGATTAAAACTTCTTAATAATTGTTGAGTGATGCTGCTTAGTTTGAAGTACTTAATGCTTCGTCGACGGCTTTTGAAGGATCATTTTACATCCTGTTTAGGCGATAGTGTCGCATAAGCGTTTGTCGCACTTGAGTAGTGTCGCACTCGAGTAGTGTCGAACAAATGTCGCAAAAGCGTTTGTCGCACTACCGTGATGTCGATCTTCAGTTTGTCGCACTAGGGTGATGTCGAGCTACAGTTTGTCGCACAAGCGTGCATTCGACCTATAGTGAGTCGCAGTACAGTTTTGTCGCACAAGCGTTAATCGCGCTTCCGTGTGTCGACCTCACGTTATACACTCCTTGGCTTAATATGTTTGGGTCGTCTCACAGTGTATTTGAATGCAGCTGAATACCTGATCTCCAAAACCCAGTTACAAGGTAATACGATAAGACCCTTTGGTTAGACTGGTAGTCAGACTCAAATCTTAAACTTTCACAACTTTATCTAATGTCCTTGAATTTCTATAGCAGTCACTCTATGTTATTATTTTCCATAACGGAACATCTTTTCGTACAAGCAATGCTGGCCAAAGAGTGTATTTATTGTCTTGCATTACAAAAATGACATTTGAATAAAGAATATCATGGCTACGATAAATAAATTAGCACAGGCCAATAGCGGAGCACCTACAATTCGAGGTTCAAATTTCGAAATTAGAATTCTAGCACGAACCGCATTTCATTTGACGCGGCGAACGCTGCACGTATACAGGGTTGTCACTTGTTAAAATGAACGGTCACCCGTTTACAGAGGTCGATTGCGGAGACGAAATGAAATCTGTATTTCCGCGCAATACTCGATCACCGGTTAATCAATACGGGAATCTGAGGGATGTAACGGTATTGTTATAGGACGTGAGGATTCCAATTTGTGTATAATATGTTCCTAGACGTATCGAAGTGATTTCGGGTAAAATATGGTGATCCATATCACAACAAATGTAACTCTGACTATTATGGTGATTCAAAAAAACTATCTATTATAAAACTTAAAATTAAAAGTAAAAATTACCTAACACAGAATGATTTCAACAACGAAACTATTCCAAGTATTCTTCTTAATCAAACAGCGTTAACTAAAAACAATGCTATTTTGAATTCGGTAACCCTGATACATTCGAAAATTGAAATCCAAATTTTCGGCCATGACGCCGACAAGCCTCATTGTGTTAGCTTTTGCTGCGTGTCAAGTTGGCAAATAAATTTTGTATTGTGTATTCACCATTAATTAGAAGGGGGGTTGGCCATGGATGGGATAGGATGGGAAAGGATGGGCCAGTCTGGTGGTGATATTTTGATATCGCTTTGTTAAATTGTTTGTCGTTTGAAAATTTAGTTTGACAGTTTATGAAAGGTGATAGCTATGTCACTGCACGCGTAGCATGACCACTGTAGAAACGGGTTATACCGACGGAAGAATTGACAAAATTACAGATTGTCTTGTCTAAATCTCATTATGTCGATTCTTCCGTAGATAAAACTCGTTTTTACAGTGGTCATGCTACGCGTGCAGTTTCAATTTATAAGGTGAGATTGTGCATATCTAGCTAGATAAACTACTAAGTTTATAGCTGAATGTTTTTTTTTTTAAATATGACTAGTAAAATCATGTGTGTTTCTTTCTGCCTAAACATTTCACGAAAAAGAATACGAAAGAGGTATGATGTTCTGGAATTATATACATGTTTTTTTTTAAATTTGTTCTTCGTTTTGATGTTGACATAGACAAAATTAGGTATTTTTGTATGAAATTTTCTGAGTATTCCCATCTGAGCACCTAGAGCACCTATTTTTTGGGGGCACCAATGCATTGTGCACCGTTTATGTAGCACTCAATAATAGGTGCTCAAACGGGAATACTCCAAATTTTCTATGCACTGCAATGTTATAGGATAATTGTATTTTCTATTCACACATCGACGTATTTTCGTTACGTTTACACCGCACGCTCGTGATAAGACCTCAGTTATATTCCGGAAAATTCCTATATACTGGGTGTAACGGAAAGGGTATATACATACTTAAGGGTGTGCTACTGACTGTCAAACTGAACATGTTTCTTACCATAAAAAAAAATTTCTGCAAAAAAAAAACTGCTACCCCATACAAAATTGCAATACCTATTCGATCCAAATGTATGGGGCTCCTGATATTTTTTTTTTGCTGAAAAACATGTTGTATGATGAGAAACATGTTCAGTTTGATGGTCTGTAGCACACTATTAAGTATGTATATACCCTTTCCGTTACACCCTGTATAGGTTTATCTATAAACAATTTTCGCATTCGCAACATAAATAATTGTAGTTTGAATAATAAAATAATTAATGCAAACCACAGTATTGAGTCGATACACTAGTAACCTCATGAACGACCACAAATCCTGTTTAGCATCGTATTTATGGCAATACCCTTCATATTAATTTACGCTGGCAATCTATATTAAGCCTGTTTTCGATAGCAGATATTCTCGGTGATTTCTATCCGTTACTGGTTTTAGTGATAACACTAATTTCGTATAATTATGATTATTTGCAAGTGGTGATAGTTTAGTGTTGTGTACATAGAGTATGTAATAGATTAGGCATCAAAATTGAATTAGAACTTCAGGCATCAAAATTGATGGTTCCGTACCCATAGGGTCTAACGGGAACCTATTACTGAGACTTCGCTGTCCGTCCGTCCGTCTGGTACCAGGCTGTATCTCATGAACCGTGATAGTCAGCCATTTCAGATTGGACAGACAGATCATGTATTTCTGTTGCCTCTATAACAACAAATACTTAAAATGGAATAAAATAAATATATAAGGGGGGAGCCCCCTTATATACTTATTACAATTTTTTGTATATTTTTTCGGTTTTTTATTAATTTTTGTCACCTGTGTCAGTTAAAATGACGAAATTTAACTAAGCACTTCACATCTTAAATTTGGTTTACATCGATGGGGAACGCAGAGACAGACATACGCACATGAAAACTAAAAAAAATACTCTCTTTTTGGGCTCCGTGGCAGTCTAGATAAATTGTATAGATTTTCAACATCATGATTTGTCTTGTCTATTGGCTCCAGAATCATAAACGCCTTGAGCGATTCAACAATGCAATGATAAAATATCAGCTCTTCAATCCTTAATACTCCACGTTTTTCTATAACAAAATTGATTCGAAAGCGACTGGCTAATTGAAATCGTGACTAATTTGCAATTACATGGCTGACAAATTCGGTATTGGGTGTCAAAAGTTCAGATGAATGAGTTGGTGTTAGTGATTTATTAATCAGAGTTTGTTAAAGTTAATTATCAGGTAGTTGTTAATTACGCCCACCTTCGAAATTAACATGCCCACGTAATTTATACTGAAGTGTACTGTATAAAGTACTTACTGATTGTTTGCTTTGCCAATAAGTCAAGGTGTCGTTTTAGGAACTACTCACACTTATTCAGCTCCATTCGCGTTTTGCTGAACGATTTTGGTCACACTTAGGGACTACTCACACTTATTCAGCTCCATTCGCGTTTTGCTGAACGATTTTGGTCACACTTAGGGACTACTCACACTTATTCAGCTCCATTCGCGTTTTGCTGAACGATTTTGGTCACACTTAGGGACTACTCACACTTATTCAGCTTATGCACATAGAAAACAACGATTATGTATGGAGACGCGTACGCATCCGTTCAGCTTTCGCGGCAAACTAGTATAAAATGAGGACAAATGTGTTATTATCATGCGAGTGCTAGAGATAGAGTTCAGCGCTGTTTTGACGAGTGCAGCGCTGTTCTGCCACGTTCAGCGCTGTTCTGCCGCGTTCAGCGCTGTTCCGCTGAGAAGCAGAACTGTATAAGTGTGACCAAAATCGTTCAGCAAAACGCGAATGGAGCTGAATACGTGTGAGTAGTCCCTTAATCGTACACCCACTTAGTTACTGATTTAAGTTGCATGTGCTAAATAAAAATATATACCTACTGACTTCGTATCTTGAAAGGAAGAAAAGTTTCTCATAGCTGCTAGTTTGTTTAAAGAAGTAAATTAGGTAAAGTACCACTCATTTTTTTTCTTGATGAACTGCTTTTACTATTGTTTTGAGTCTACCTTCAAAAGTAACGTGTTCCTTACTCAAAGAACTAATCAGTACCTAGAATATTAGAGATAGTGCTTTTTTGAGGAGCTCGTGGCTAAATAATAACAGCCGCACGGGTCGACCGTTAAGGTTAAGCCGAGCTTGCCGAGGTTGGTCCGTGGATGGGTGAACATAATTACATAACGAGTTTCCTCCGTGCCTCGGAAAGCACGTTAAGCCGTTTGTCCCGGCTGTCATTTGTAGATCTTTGACAGTCGTTACGAGTAGTCAAAAGCCAAAAGTCTGACATCCAGTCTTACAAAGGGGTATCGTATTACCCAGTTACTGGGTTGTGGAGATCTGATAGGCAGTCGCTTCATGTAAAATACTGGTACTCAGCTGCATCCGATAAGACTGGAAGCCGACCCGAACATAGTTTGGGAAAAAGGCTAGGCAGATAATGATGTGTTTGTAAGGCAAGTCGTATACGACTCAACTAATCAAAAACTTGTTAATATCACGTTAGCGTTTTTTTTTGTGACTGAACCATTATCAAACAACTGCAAAGAGCCGATTCAGAGCAGAAATTGTGTTTTAAACCTTATTGGTCATGTGATGTGACGTGAACTTTTAAATTAAAAAGCTGGGGCCGCGTGGACTTGACGTGACATGTGTCAACGTGCAATATAAACGCGTGTGTAGGTATATGCCTGTT
Source organism: Cerastis leucographa (assembly GCA_963082945.1). NCBI lineage: Eukaryota > Metazoa > Arthropoda > Insecta > Lepidoptera > Noctuidae > Cerastis > Cerastis leucographa. The sequence continues at coordinate 3,231,496 of OY720366.1, forward strand.
TATACACAAGTGTGTAATGCGCCTGTTTATACACGTGCCGTACATTTGTGCCGTACGTTCTCTGTTCTGATTAATTTCTTTACTGGTCCCAAGGTAGTTGGCTCGTTTTCCTGTGAATTGGCGTGTTTTATTGTTTTGCAGAGTACTCATAGAGCTACTGTGGTTTTCAGCTTGTAGGGCTAGATATACGAAACGCTTTGTAAGCGATATTCGCTGGTCTATGCCGTCTGGGAAGTTTTGTAGTGACAAATGATATTCTACCGAAGATTCCTAATACGGAGCCTTTGATTCTTCACTATGCAGTACGTGCCTTTAAAAGGCAATGGCAATCATGGTAATTGATAATAACAGGCGCTTGGGTTGATCCTTAGATTACACCGTGCTTGCCTTGGTTTTTCCGTGGATGGATTTCCAACCATTTTATACCCAGTTACCTCCGTGCCTCGGAAACCACGTTAAGCCAGAGTTGCCAGAGTTTCTAGAGTGGGAAAGAGACGGATCTATACAGGTCATGTAGCTCCATCTCTTTCCCATTCTAGAATAAGAAACAATTATGTTACGTCATTGTAACCCCCCCAGTTATGCAAATCTTTTATTGCCGGACACTGACAATGTATAAGAAGACAGTCAATCAGTCAGTCTATTAAATTATGCTGAAAACGATTTTCAATTCAACGGTAAACTACAAAATGCTTGCTAATTCAAGTAATGGTACCCGAGCAATGATTTTGGCTGCGAATTGGATTAATATCAATCGCGTGTACGGCCCCACTTATATCAAGCTTTTGCTAAACTGAGTTAAAGGACTTAGAACTTGGCTAATGATAAAGAGACAGAACTCTAATTGCTTGCCTATCTATGACTATTGATTTTCATAACTCGGTTGCGCATAGCCTTAATTGCACTGGGTGAATTGTTTATTAAAGTTTGAACCTTGACACGGATTAATAAGGTTGAGTATATTTCGTTTGGAGTTCTGTTTCATGTGCTCTGTGGTGATAAATCATTTAATCGAAAAATCGTTTTGACATTTAAATACTTTAGTGTGTATATATGTAGTTAGATGTCCGAAACTGGCAATCAGTAGTCTTACGAAACGGTATCATGCTACGCAGTAAATGGATTATGGAAGCAATCACTTCATGTAATTAGCCAGATGCAGGTTAATATTTCATCATCTGCCTAGCCTTTTCCCAAACTATCTTAGGGTCGGCTTCCAGTCTAACAGGATGCAGCTGAGTACCAGTATTTTACATGAAGCGACTGCCTACCTAACCTCTACAACCCAAAAGCTGGGTAGTACGATAGCCCTTGGTAACCCTGGATGTCAGACTTTTGGCTTTTGACTACTCGTAACCAACCAACGGCTTAACGTGCTTTCCGAGGCACACAAGAAACTCGGTATGTAATCATAGTCACCCATCCACGGACCAACCTCGACAAGTACGGCTCAACCTTAAAGATCGACCCGTGCGGCTGTTATTATTTAGCCTACGAGATCCTCCTCATGCAGCTTAATATTTGGGAAATATTAAATTGTTTTAGTAAAATGATGGAAAAAAAAATAGATAAAAATTATCTAAAGAGTTTCCTCAATAACATAACATTTGCACTTTTGGTGGGACACGTATCGTATAGTCATATAAGGAGGCAGTCGCTCCATGTAAAATATTCTGCAATATAATGCAAATATAATATTGGTATTCAGCTGCATGCAGTAAGACTGGAAGCCAACCCCAAATTGGTTGAGAAAAGGCTAGGTAGACGATGGATGGTGGGGCACGAAACACTGTGTCCCACAATGCGAAAGTTTGTGGGGATGGATGTTTGTTACACTTTCACGTAAAAACTTCTGAACGGATTTGGATGAAATTTGGCACACAGATAGTTTATAACCTGGATTAACACAAAGAATACTTTTTATCTCGATACTACGTTTCCTTTTTTTTTTTTTACATAAATAAACTAATAATCTCTTCTCTTTTGTTCCAGATGTTGTTCAACCAATCAAAATCGACTTGTAAATTGTTAGGCAAAAGTTGTTAGTTTAATTGTTGTATGATGTTCACCGTGGTTGGTGATGTGATGTGATGTGATGGTCTGATGTGATAGTGTCATCATGCTGCCGGCGCTGTGTCGGTTGCTGGTCACAGCCGCTGCTCTCGGCGCCACGCTCATGGCTATGGCGGCTAAAAATGGTGAGTTTTTTATTTGTTTTAATGAAAGAAAGGTCTTATTGGTATTTTAATATGTAACAGTGTTCCTACAGGTGGCGGTAAATGATATAATGGTATCTTAATTACACAATTTCGATACCTTTTTGGTAAATTCATTCAGACTTCAGAGATTACTAAGAGTTCTGTTCACTAAATTGTAGTGAATATCTATATGTAGGAAATTGAATTAAAGGTCATCACTTTTGACTCGATATGAAACATGGCACAGCACATTAGCACCGCGTTCAAGAGCTGTTAGTGTCACTGGCTATAGAATATAGAATATTGACAAAAGTGCTTGAGAAACCCGGTATCGGTCCCGGTTTTTCACCGGTTTTAATATTGTACTTAAACCGGCTTTCGATGCCCTAATTGACACTGGCAGCTTTTGTTTGCTGTGTAGATTTGCTGATCGCGTTCAGTTTAAATTGAAATCAACTTTTATGAAAAAACAGATACGTATCAAGTTACTTTCAGTTCAGCGCTAAAAAAGATTTTTTTATTCAATAAAAGAAATTCAATCTTAAGCAAAATATTTGGCGATTCATGCCTGAGCAGTCGTTGAGTCAAGATCTACTGGGGATATGGGCAAAACATGTGTCTCGAATCGGTTTGGGTCCATGGCATGTTAATCGCTTTTCCTACATGTACATATTTTTGCGGGCCGCGATGGTGTTCCTGCACCTAAGCCTGGATCTTTTTCCCAAAATGAACGCTCAATATTTTACAACATTATTAACTGTCATAGATTTCCCCAAAGTAATCCCTGATTCCTTAACTTCAATACTACAAGACTATTTTAAGCTTCCACGTTTCATAAACTTACAATGTCACTTAAAGAATATATGTCTTAAGTGACAGTGTGAGTCCAATGAAAGAACTCACACCACTCAAAGGCGATAAGACAATCGTTTTGAAACCTGACGTATGATAAGAGCACATCGATTAGGAAGGTCCCATGGCACACGAATGAAAGATGAAATGAGAACAAATGACGCGTGAAGTGTGTGTCACGTGAACTGTCAGCTTTGTCAATGTGCGACCTAAAATTAACTTAGGTATAGTTGATTTCGACACTTTAAGGTTGAATATTGCTTGCACGCTATAAACAAAGAGTAGGATACATGGTTTCAACCTTAGCGAAGCTTCAGTTTACTGGAATTCAATGTCAAAACACAGCACTGATGACAGCATTAGTGTCAATTGTTTAATTTAGTCTTTTATAATGTTTTATTTTTACTGTTTACTTATAATGTTTTAATTTTTCATTCAAATATTGTAAAACCAAATCATTTTTAAAGAGTAACCATGGAGTTTCTTGCTGGTGCTTCTCCATAGAAAAAAACCAGCCCGATCCGTGCACTTTTTGTCGACGTTTTATAAGTGCCCATGTAGGTGTATGAAAATAAAACTTTTTTATTGAAAAAAAAGTGTAATTTTAATAAACATCATCAACAAAAAACCAGCCCAGTGACTTAAAAAAATGTTACAGCGACCATGTTGAGAGCCGTACAAGATGAAGAAGTATAACTGTTTTTTTTCTTAATTTTAACCATTTTGTTTTGTCCTGTTCGAGACTAATAATTAATCATTCTATCTGATTTTCATCGAAAATTTCAAATCTTACCCCATTCGTTTTTAATTTTATTTATTTATTTTCAATATTCGATAAACAGAAATCCATCCAAAGACCTTAGAATATCTTGTAATAAATTTAGGACACGGTGACCTACATATTGAATAAACAACTTAATACCTACTTCCTCAAACAGCTTTCTATCCAAATTCATCCTATTATAGAGCCAGAGCCTCATTCAAATCAATACCATCGTTCAAGTCAATAGCAGACTCTCCGTCACTCCTACTCCCAATCAAGATGTATGGGAGCGTAAACTGTAGCCTGTCACCGCCAAGTCTCCGACAAAAAGCAGAGACACCCGTCATTCGCAGCACCCACTTAATGGTCTCGACAATAAACAGACATACGGAACCGATGTTTTGTGACTCATTACACATAGATACCCCTAAAATTAACAACCATTCAAAAACGGACTTTAAAACATTTGAAATACGGTAGAATTTCCGATGGAGGTGTTGTTGTGAAAATTTTCTGCTAGTACCCATAAAATCTCGGTTGCTCAAGAGCTCTTTAATTCAGCTCTTGGATTTGCAAAGTTTACGTCTCGAAGCGTTATGGCGATTGCAAAATGAAAAGGTTTTTGTTTTATAGTTTCTCGATAAAGTTGGCGTTTGGTGTTGTGGTCATTCAAGAAAGTGTCGGTTTTTTGAGCTGTGGGAAAGGATATCTATAAATGCTAAGTGTAATATAAAGGAGGTGAAGTTTTGTAAAGCCATTTTGCAAGTTACAAGTGACTCGCTCACGAAGGCTAAGGGCCTCGGGCGCAAACACGAATGACAATGAAAAGGCCCTAAGTATAACGGTTCAGAGATACAGTCTGGTGAAATACGGACGGACGGACAGCAAAGTCTCAGTAATAGGGTCCCGTATGACCCTTTGGGTACGGAACCCTAAAAATGGAAGGAATTTCAAACATTTGCAGCAAATTTCTCCATTGAAACTGAACGAAATCAGCACCCATATTGCGTTAAACGCTTTTAATCGCAATCTAAACGAATATGAAGAAAATTTGTAATGATTTTCGTCATAGGTTTGGAAAACTCGTGTGCTCAACAACGTAAATACCGCCATTGCAGGTTACCTAATTTGCGTTTAAGTGTTGTCAAAGCTTTTGAACGCCGTTTAGATGTACTGATTGTGTTCAGTTCAATTGTTTATTTACCCTTAATCACATATTTCTAAATCCTGTCGTTGCTTAAGCTGTTAGGTATTTAAAAACTTTTTGGCCATCTCGTTTTTTGGCTTCCACCCAAGGTTCACTTTGCACAAAGGAAGTACTCAGTAATGACTATTATATTTGCACTTTATTTCACTTTTTTGCACTTCCAATTGTGCTAAAAGGGTAAAGTTTTTGAGTATTTGTCTCGTTATTTTCTCAATTTTATAAAACGGGCACTTGCCTCATTTCAATGACAGCTAAAGTATCGTTATTTTAACGAAATAATCCTGGCACATACTTAAGGCCTGGGGGGTTACTATGACGCTTAGAACATTATTGTTCCATTCCTATTCCAGAGTGGGAAAGAGATGGAGTTAGACAACCTGTATAGCTCCGTCTCTTTTTCACTCTGGAATAGGAATGGAAAAATAATGGTTTAAGACGTCATGGTACGCCACCTGGACTCCTCCAAAGCGGAAATGAGCGGAGAGAAGAAGTGATGCAACGTTAAACGTTTAACGTTTATAGGTTAGGGTGTACCCGAAGCTGTCCGAAGATGTGCAAACCAGAGATTATTCTCGGGCGGTTTTTCTTTTCTAGACAGCTCCTTTCCACTCCTGGGCAAAGGCCTCCCTCCACTCTTTCCAGTTCTCTCGAACCCGCGCGTCATACTTCCAGTTATGATGGAACCTGTCCAGTTCGTCCCACCATCTCTTTCGTTGATTGCTGCGACCCCGCCTCACTGTTTAAAGGCACCAGTTTCCTGCTATTTTGGTTAGCTGCTAGTTTGACCGGCATGCGGCAGACATGTCCTGCCCAGTCCCATTTGAGTTGGTCACGTTTTAAATCATGTTAGCTATATTTCTTTTGGAGGGGGATAGGTCTTATTTTATCTTATCGCCCTGAAAGAACTGTACCAAGCTTTCATGATTTTATTTCAATTGAAGCGACTACTTGTTTAGATTAAAATATGAATAATAACAAGTTTCATAACAAAGACAAAATACTGAAACAATTGTTATAGCGACCTCTATCAAAATGCATGAATAAAAAACTATTTTAGTTTTATTTTAGTCAAACATTTTTATACATGGTTAGTTTTTCGAGGTAAGTATTAAAAACATGACTAAGCAGTAACAAAAACCAAATTTATAAGTACTGACATTAGCAACTACCTAGAAAGACGCCATGGAATTAAATATGTTCATGAAAAATACACAATACTGTCATCAAGTATAACATTTTTTTTCAGTAATTTTCACTATTTCCGATGTCAAGGATTTTCCTTCCATTTTTTTTCCCATTGATTTCTTTACAATAGTTACCCTCAAATCGGCACTTACCCACAATGTCATCATCAATGAACACAAATTGAAAAATTATTCAACGGCCATCGAACGTAACCGTTTCCATTTGAAAATTCTATTCAGAATTTTAAAAAAAAGACCGTTTTAAAAAGCTTGTTGGTCTCACGAGTGTCGTGTCACTGAACAGCATTTCAAGCGCTGCTTTGCATACAACTATTACCGCTGATTCCTTCGCCTGTACCCCTTGGGGTTGCTACGACGACGTCCGTGCTCATCCCTTTCTTATCTAGCGATGAAGCGCTGAACTTACATTTGCATGCTGGAATTCGCGTTTGTGTATTGGGTAATGCATTGAACGTTTATTTGTTTTTATTTTAATTGGTTTTGTGGATGGCAATTATTGTTTTGTGAACTAGAAACGAGTGGTTGTTAAGTATTTATTTTATTCGATACAATGTCGATGAACCGATGTATATTACATTTTTTTCCATAATATTCTTTCTGAAAGAGATGGCTTTTATCAACGTTGAAATAACTTTCAGCATGTATTTTTTCTCGACGCATTTTTTCACGTTCTTTTTTTTAATTGAAGTGCCTGCTTCTGAATTACCCAAACTAAAAAAAGTACAGTCAGCCACAAAAATACCTTAAACGCGGAACACCGAACCGGGTGTCCGGATAAAAAATGTAATCCTGGCAAAAGTGGGAAATTCACATGACCGCAATGCGACACGGCACCACGCTCAGTTTGCTACATTAATAACTGTACTGTTATTTGTTTGGCGTTCGTTTTGTGGGTCAGCAGGACTCTTAGGTATTTTGGCACCGTTTGATCCTGTTGCGAAAATAAAATTATAATTGGCTTATGTCAGGAAAAAAATCCTGAATGAATGTTTTCATAGGTTAAATAATTCGTAAGATTTTTTTGCATCGGTTGCAACCAGATAGAACAAAATAATGGATTATCCAATATTCAGTACCAAAATTTATATCATATTTCAGAAGAATCTGAACCCTTTTTTTCTTTTTTTTTTAATATTTAAAATTCATGGATTGCTCAGTATTGATAACCCAGGCTTAAGATAATACTAATACACAACGTGATGATGATAGCGTGTATATAGAAACAATTTTTACATTCTCATTATTGTTTAAGAACGCAATACGCTCGTTAAGGTTCAGTCTAACAGTTACGGGATTAATTTAAATAAATACTGTATTTATTTAATCACGGACCGGCTGCGAAAACTGTCTAATACGTCAATTGTATTTGTGTGGAGGTGTCAGTGGCCGAAGCTAAGTCTGTAGTTTGTCCGTACAAATCTGAAACAATTTTTTTTTTGGGAATGGCATCTCGTAATTAAACCTAAGGCAGGTTGTCGTCTGCTTAACCGGACTATCCTGTGCGTGCCTTGAGTGTAATGCCAGGGCATAAAAAAATTACAAACTAAGCAACTTCACGCTTAGGGCACTCCCTTTGTGGTACGAGCCTCGGCTTAGGACGTCGCTGGGGGAGGACAGCATGAGGACAGGCTGGATCTGAATGAAAATCCGACATAGACCACACTTTTATATTATTTTCACTGGAATCATCACCTCTTTTTTTAGTACAAGCCCGCCACTGTATTCCCAAAACCACTGCAACAGGCGCCATTTTCAAACTTGCTCTTTATTTGCTCATTGCTTACTCAATAAAAACCGGCCAATTGCGAGTCGGACTCGCACACCGAGGATTCCGTACAAACCAAAATTACTGAAGAGAATAAATAAAAATATGTGATGTAACTAAAAATTTAAGGTTTTCGGAATTTTTCCTTTATATGTGCTATAAAACATTGTTTTACGCCAAATTTCAAGATTCTAGGTCGACTCGAGGTACACTTTAGGTTTTGATTCCCTTGCGAGTGTCGAAAATTTGCGGAAATTTGCGCCATAAACGGCTGTATCTTTTGATTGCCTTGGCTTAGAAGTTTGATTTTTTTCACAGCTACAAGGGACAGTAGACTTGAGTATTTAATATTAACTCCAGCTTGATACCTTCGAAAAGTCCGTTCCTGAGAAAAGGGGTCTTGACAGACAGACAGACGGACGGACAACAAAGTGACCCTATAAGGGTTCCGGTTTTTCCTTTCGAAGTACGGAACCCTAATTAAGAAATCTATCTATCTACAGTATAAACATATATGTAAGTATTTTGAATTCCACAAAACATTGTTGAAACTACTATTATTTATATATATCCGCGATCATTTGATAGGGATTTGAATGCATAGTTATGTACTTTTGAATAAATTACAGACGTGCTGAATAAGCGTGAATTTCGGCTATTTGATGTTATCGTTTAGTTCGTATTGTTTATGTTTATTAGCCACGTGGTAATCAGAGGTATTGACTGAAATTAATTCCTAATAATGTCGCTTGTGTGGCGTTTGGCTTTACTGTCGCATGAATTGGTCAATTTATGTGTTAAGTGGGGTGTTATGCGAGCTGTCTACGGATGGGTAACCACTGTATTGTTCACTCACTAAGACTCTTCCTTACCTTCGAAAGCTGTCTCTTCAAGTCATATCATCATCAGCCTTATAATGTTCCCACTGCTGGGACACAGGCCTCCTCTCTATGAGAGGGAGTGGGATGTAATCCACCACGCGGGCCCAGTGCGGTTTGGTAGATGTCACATGTCTTCGAAGTTTTAGTTCTAGGACATGCCGGTTTCCTCACGATGTTTTCCTTCACCGTTTTTGAGAGCAACGGTGACGAACCCGCGGCTTACTGCTCGTAAGTTGGGGTTGCCACCACTGGGCCACCGCTGCTCTCCCAAGTCAAGTCAGTCAGGTCACATACCTAAGTATAATCAGTTTAACATTCCCACAACTCAGACACAGTTCTGGTTTTTGTCTGTGGGCTGTAATCCGCCACGAGGGCCCAGTGCGAGTTGGTGGATGCCTTTCTATCTGCTATCTTTGTATCTTCCGAAGTTTTAAGATTTAGCTGCTTACAAACTTTTTTATTCACCTTTCCAAAAGATATGATAAAATAATTTAACTCTTATTGTGTTTGTTAATGAATAAAATTAAACAGTTTTTTTTTTACAAAACCATTACCAAAGTTCAAACAACAGTATACAAATTCGTCCACTCCTAAATCAGCCAGCCATTGTCCATTCTACCACAGTCTACCGACGCCCAACAATATAGTCTCAACTTTCTTACAGTTCATAAAAAGCTTATCTAAAGGCGCGACCACATTGACAAGCGAAAGCGGGTGGCAAGAACATAGCCTCTTAAAAGCAGAATTACTTTAATCTTTCTTCAGAGTCCGTAAGATACAGAGCTACACGCCCTGTAGACCTCCATCTCTTTCTCGCACGTTTAGGCTCCTTAGAATTATTTCGCACGCCGCAAAAACAACATGGCGTCTACTCGTAAGTTTTAAGGAGTTTGTTTTACACTGACGGCACACGTTGGTCGGACGTCGTTCATCAGCATATAAGTGGGGTAATGGACTTAATTTACAAGTCATAAGAAGTTTGTTCGGTTTGCTAGGGAAGTGTGTTTTAGGTGTGTGATATGGCGGCGTTTTATTGGTCTACCGTGTGTTGATAGATAACAACATACGAAATGCTGTTTTTGTAGTGAAAGGGCAAAAAAAAACACTAAATATGTATTTTTTGTGTGTACACAAATAGTAAATAAATAAATATATTTTTTCTGATGGCAAGCCACTAAAAAAAAAAATGAAAGTAACAAAAATGATGTGGTTTTATTACAATAAAAGACACCTGACTCTGACAGATAAAAATGTACTTAAATATGTATATTATATCATTGTCCACTATCCAGTGTCTGAAGCTGGTCTAGAACTTGCCCAAACCGATTTGACCAAGCCATTATTTTGACACACTTAAAAACATTATTATAATCACACAAACCGACCAACTACGTACTCTAGTATCTCAGACACCCGCAATACAAGTTAACAAAAGTTATCTTTTGGCTCGCCCATAAGAAACTTGAGCATTTCCGTGGGTCGCGTTAAGTGAAAAAAAAAAGATAAAAAAACTCGTCAAAAGTTTGGCGAAGTGCTCGCGGAGACAGGCGTAATTATCGCTGTTGACTGTACTATTGTCATGGCGCCTTAATTCACTAAAAAGTTTAAAAGAAAATTGTTGAATAACTGCTTTAGGTTATTCGTTTTTCGGTTAATTGTGAATGGGAATGCATTTTTGAAAAACGCATTGAGTTTTTGTTCGTTTGTTGAACCGGGAGGAAAGCATGTTCTAGAAGCAGAAATTAAAAGAAAGCGTGATATCTTCTTACAGTCTTTGCTCTAGAATTCTAACTGTCCCACTTCGAGATAAATTCTTAAATGGAAAAAGACACACAGATTATTCCTAATAATTATTTGCCTAGACTTTTTCCAAATAGTTAGTAATGTAGCCGTCACATTACAATATCCAAAAGTCTAAGAACATAATATATAAGGTTTATGAAAAAGGTCACAATCATTTAAATACTCTGACTCTTAAACTAGGAATACGTGCCTATGTCTAGGAGTCAGTAATTTTCTGTAACAAACAATAAAATCAAAATAAATTACACTAAATCAAGACGTTTCAACAAATAAGCATGTGCTCGACCTCAGTTACTGTTTAACCAGACGCAGGTGAATACCAGTATTTTGCACGAAACTACTGCCGATCGAATCTCCAAAACCCAGGAACTGGGTTGTTAAGAATTTTGACTAAAAATAAGCGGTCTCGTGTTGTGTTAACCAAGATTCTCCAAAAACCAACCGAACATTTACAGCACAAAATCTAATCAATTTTTAATACCAACAAACAATATGCCGGAAAATTCTTAACAAACAGTGTCTTTGAATCGAAAGCCTGAAGGGAATAATGAACATCGACGGACAAAAGCCTCCGGGATGAAAGAGAACCAATGTATTGGTATTCAATACAGAGGCAATAATAAAAAAATAAATAAAGAGAAATTATATGAAGTCATTATTAAAGTGAATGTGCCTGGAAAATACTTAATTAGGGTGGTTTTAGATTGAAAAGAAAAATGTTTTGGTAATTAAATTATGCAGTTTTTCATTATCCGTTATAAAGGTTGTTTGCTTTATAAAAAATCTTGTCAATCCTTTTTTTTTTAAACATCCTTACAGTACCCAGTCTCTACGTTCTAGTCCTTCTGACTAATCTCAAGAAGTACATGCATGAATATGGGACGGATGAGGAAAGACTGGTCAGGGAGAGCACACGTAGGAAAGATTTGAGAAATAAGATTAGTCCTCATTTTAACATTGTTAAGCATGGTCCACAATATCAGGCAGTGCAATTATTCAATAAGTTACCATTACAATTAAAAAGCCTGATTTATACATCATCATTTAAAACTAAGCTTCAAGCATTTCTACTGGATAAGTGTCTCTACTCCGTTGACGACATGTAATTCGGTGACCATGCGTTTTTCCACAATCTGATCACTGAGCCGACTGATATTATTGTCCTTTTTGTATAAAATTGACTTTTTTTTATGACTAATGTACTATTATTTATATTTAATCGACATTCAAGTATTGTAATATAATTAAGTTGACATTTTATAATTTTATTGTATTTTTAATTTGTTTGGTTCATTATTCTAGTTTTTGGATTTAATTATTTGATAATTTTTAATTGTGTTACTTTTTAATTACGAATGTTTTTTTTTTATTTTTTTAACCTTTATAATTTATTATTGTTATTTCAAACACAATGTAAATTGTTTGTGAATAAATTGAATTGAATTGAATTGAATTTCCTGCAGGATAAATCGATTCATTCTTTTTTTCGTGTGGATGAAACTCAAATGGTGTTCAACCAGTATGTAGCTACCTGCACTGTTCTAACATTTCATCATCATCAGCCTATAATGTTCCCACTGCTGGGACACAGGCCTCCTCTCTATGAGAGGGAGTGGGCTGTAATCCACCACACAGGCCCAGCTCGGGTTGGTAGATGTCACATGTCTTCAAATTTATCTTTCTATGCGTGGAAAACACGACCTACGACATGAAATTCCGGGCTGTTACCTCTAAGCGTAAAACGTTCCACTATTGTGTCCGTCAATTACTAGCAGGAAAATGAGAACACTTCCTAGAAAAAACATTCGACACCAAGCACCACAAAATTATACAACCCCAAAAATAACAAGTGTAACAAACAAAATAAGTTCAACCAACACATTTAACACTTCCCAACTTTATTTGAACCAGTTTTTATGAAGGCTTGCGTGTCCATGTGTTTTACCCTAAAAGGTTGTTACAAAAAGCCTTTCATATTATACCGGGGTTCTGACCCGGGTAATTACCCAAAAAGGCAAGGACCCAGCACGTAACGCGCTCAAATCTCATATTATTAAAGTGGCATCGGGCACGAAAAATATTTTTTTTGTCGACCAAGTTATATTTCAGGAAGGATTTAGTTTAGAAATGTGTGGCCAGTGTGAATGGGTGAGGATTTAGAAATGATTTAGGATTTTGTAGATTAGTGTTTTGTGTGTGTGTGTGACTCACAGAGTTGGAGCAGAACCGGTTGTCGTGGTAATGCTTGGGTTCTGTGTAGGCACAGTAAAGTCTTTCAGCTAATTTAATTACGATGAACTCGAACTGTACATGAATGATATAATGCTTTAAGTTAGCGTCACGCCTGTAATCCCCGCAGGGTTGGGCAGCGGTGTACCTAATATAACACCCATATTTCGTCAGTAATGTTAGTCTTATGTAATAAGGGGAGAGCCTATTACCATCAACCTGGCACAGATCCAGACTCCGAGGTTACTACTGAGTAATACTTGATAGAAAAAACCCAATAACACTTTGCCCAACTCAGGAATCGAACTCGGGACCTCTTCACACTCAACATTCAAGATGGCTGAAAAGCACCAACAAAAAAATTAAATAAATAAAAGCACATCGCACGAACCTCATTACTGATTTCCAGAACTCCTTACACAAAACGCTTCGTAAAGTAAACAAATAATTCGTATCGTATATAAAAACTTCTCATACACGAGTTAATCTTGTTTACTAAAGAGAAAGCAAGTATGTGTATTGATATTAATTCAGCCACACGATTAGGATCGGTGTCGGTCATTCAACCCGAGATCTGAGATTGATACTATAACGTACCTACTTAAGTATGTAAGTACCTAAGTGTTTAGTTATATACTAGGGTTTTTTTCCAAGGAGTTTTAGTGTTAAGACAAGGTTTAAACAGACACTTCACGAAGCCGTCAACCAAGCATTCTGTACATCAAACAAAATAACCCTACCCAAAAGTGTTCGCTGGGAAACGACTTTTTTTTTGGGTGAAAAGTCTCGCAAAACGGAAATACTCAAAGTGACGCACTCAAAACATTGCTGATGGATGAATTAAATATTATTCGGGTCATTGAGGAATTTGCAGCCTGCAAAAACAAGCTTATTTAGTATTTAAAGAAACTGGATTGTGTGGGGGTGGGGCAGATATTCAGCCGCTCTATATAAAGTACTGGTTGGACTGATATTCATCCCGCTAGACTGTAAGCCGACCCCGAAATAGTCTGATAACTGGAAATTTATCAAAACTGTAGCAAGCAAACCGTTTGTAAGGTAAATACTTCTTACGGCACGGCGCCCTCGCCTTTTGCCTGACAAAGGTCTCACCGGACACGGTTTTTTCGGGAGGTTCCTGCACCGAATCGGGCGAGAGGAAACTCCCGGGTGTCACCACTGCGAGGATCGTCCGGAGGACACGGTGGAGCTCACCGTGGAGGTCTGTTCCGCTTGGTCTGAGCACCGCCGTGTCCTCGTAGCGGCGATTGGCGGCGGCGACCTCTCGCTTCTGGCCCTAGTTCAATCCATGGTCCGGAGTGAGAGGAAATGGGAAGCCGTCGCCTCCTTCTGCGAAGCAGTCATGCTCGCAAAGGAGGTGGCGGAACGTTAGAGGGACAGAACCTCACGTTCCAGCCGCCGCGGGAGACGCCCCGGGCGTCGGTAGCCCCTGGCTACAGTAGGCACGGGCCTGTGGACGATGAGTAAGGGGCTAGCTCACCGTCCGTCCGTCTCATGACGACAGGCCATGTCGACGACGCGTACGTGTTCCACGCGCGCCTCAAGGAGATGTCAGCAAACCGGAAGGGGTCCAAGAGGGCCGATGCCTGCCAGGGTTGCGGGACTGTTCAAAAGAGATACCGTGGCCCTGGAACACAAAGGGCGAAGAAAGAACATGGATGAGTTTTAGTCAGTACAAGTCTGACACTCCCTCCCGCTCCACCCAGAGCGGGAGAAGTCATTTGATGTTTTCCCATCCGAAAAAAAAGGTAAATACTTCCGAAAAACTATTACTACTTTTACTTTGGCCTGAGGCTAAGTATTGCCATACAACGTGGCAATGCTGCGAGTCTCTAGGGCACATTACCAGCTGACATCGTTAAGGAAAAGTTTTTTGACGCCCTTTTATAGTTTGTTATTTTAGTTATTTAATTTATTCGTTTGTTAATCCTTGTAATGTATATAGTAGTTATGTTCTTTATTAATTTACAATAAATTCCTTAACTTCTGAAAAATAAACATAATATAGAAGTTCCAGGAAGGTTGTTTACTCAGTAAATTACTTCAAAGGTAAAGCTTACTTGGGGCATGATGAAGATAATGTTTCTGGGAATCTATTTTGATTTCAGGTTTTATTCTAAGAACTTCGTTAAAGTAATTTAATGGACGCAATTTCAAGTCAAGAAGCTAAGAAAAAATAAATTAAGCAATCTGTTTGTGCCTCAATATTATCTATCATTATGCCATTATTTAACTTCACACATTTTCATAACAGCCACATGCAAATGCCTTTCATTCATCCCTTTCGTGGGTCAAATCCATGGCCCTGATCCATACAAGACAGCAGGTCTAACCATTGTTTTATAAATCTTGCCCTTAAGTTTAAGGTACTTGCAACCAACCAACCAACAACTCCAAATTACCATGCACAGTCTACTCACAAACTCACAATCCATATCAAAAACCATTATCTACCCAATACCCCCGTCAGTTAACATTTATCAATCCTCCGGTATGACTCCTACGTCATCAATCAGCTGTCGGCTGACGGAAGTGACGTCAGAGCTAAAAAATACGTCACCGGTCGTCGCGTATGTGAGCTCTTTATTGTGTCAATTTGTTAGAGAAAGCGAAGTTTTTGTTAGGGAATGGTGTGTAATTATAGAGGTTTGTTCTGTTCTTGGGAGTAAAACGGATGTAATAAGAATTGGTCTTAAGAAAAACTTGAGATTAGTTGCAAAGATTAAAAAAAAAAATTGTGCCTAGAACCAGTGATCGCATAAGATATTACTAAGTCAAACTCAAACTCAAAGCATTTATTTCAAATATACCCGTGACAGGCAATTTTGCACTGATTTCGACCCGTGTGGCTGTTATTATTTAGCCACGAGCTCCTCCCTTGCTATAGATACCAAGATAAATAAAAACACAGACAACGTAAATGTTAGGTAATAAATCATTGTTTTCGTTTTGTTACAAGATTTTATTAGTTATACTGCTTATAAGGCCAGACTTTCAGAACGAACAAAATAAAAACCTTTTCCAAAAATAGGCAACGACACGACCAATTCTAGAAATTCGAGATATCTAAAAAGAAATAGGTACAAGAACATTTTATACATTCCTCACAGTAAACATGTAAATTCTCTCAGTGAATATGTAAGATAAACTAGGCCTTTTTTGAAGGCGGATCATAAACCAGTTCGTATTCAGAGGGAGCGTCCTCACTAGAAAATATTCCAGCTTTTGACTTCCAAGTGCCTCAGACATGGTTGGGTAACTACCACTTATATTACAACTAAAATGTTGAATGTTATTGTGAAAGGACCTATCAGGAGTGTACTTAAGGCCTTTTGTTGATTGTACTGAATAGCGGCATATAATTTAATATATTTATTTTTAAAAGATACAAAATGGGCACTTTATGGTTAATACCTACCTCAAGCAAGAGATATCTTTTTTTTAATTTCTTGACGATGTAGAAAGTTTTTTTTTTTATAAACAAGTATTAGTTTAGAAAAAAAAATATGTTTAGAAATGACTGTATTTAATGTTACTACATTGTTAGAAGAGTGAACAATAAAATACAACCAGAAAAGTATAAACTGTGCATTATAAGTAGTAATAATACCAATAGAATCATAACATCGCAGAAAGAACGTTCCCAAATTGTCAAATATGTCTACTTAACACCCAACCGCTTATGAATCTTATTACTGACATCGAGGTAAAAGTTAAAAACTATACGTTGGATGACCACTTCCTCGCTTTTCATTATTGTTTCATTTTAAATCAGCTCACAAAAGTGGCATGATTCTGAGCAAGCCTATCTTGCAACCAATAACGATTTTTTTCAAGATGACTCTTGTAATTTAAAAAAAAAACTCACAATACAAAACCAAAATTCCAACACTATTTTCTAGTTTTAGAACTTAAACCACTAAACTACTTTCCTTTAAAAAACAAAGCACTCACTCCAACAAATTCACAAGTATCAAAACTACGAAGTTCTATCTTCATATTAAAACCCTCCCAGCTGAAAAACTTCGTACACTGTTGTCACTCAGATCAAGTGCTTAGTTATAAGTTATACAACAGAGTAATGATGTTCTGTTGTAGTTCAAAAGTTGGCCTTGTTGGTGGATATCAATAATATGTGGGTAGTTTCAATGACATGTGTTATCTCGACGCCTCGGAGGGAAACTTGAACTTGACGAAATCAGCCTTTGATATTCCCACTGTTGGGAATCGAACCACTCTTTTAATATCAGAGGACAAGTGGCAATCACTCTTAAAGTGTCTCGTATTCCTACAACAGACTGCACAACAGAAGTTTCAACAGAAGAAACTTTGAACTTTGCACTTTTTTTGTAGGTTATGTCAGTACCAAATATTTTTGACATTTATGTCAATTTTTTTTGTCTGAACTTGGCCCTCTGTACAGATTGACGAAATTGAATGCCACACGTTTTGGCTCTAGGACATTATACACCGTGTAAATCACCTCATCACGAAGCCATCAACCAAGCATTCTGTACATGAAACTAAGTAACTTTACGCAAAAATTATTGCTGGGAAACGACTTTTTTTGGGGGGTGTAAAATCATGTTTTGAAACTGAACTCAATGTAACGCACTCAAAACATTGTGCTGATGGACGGATTGAATAGTACGGGGGTCGTGGAGGTGTTTAAAGTAAAAATCTTACATTAAAAACTTGTATGTAAAAAAATACTTGTCAAAAAGTTGGAACTTTGACCCCTAATATCTCCTTAACTAGAAGGTTCCCAGGTATGGTGTAGAACAAAAAAATGATCGCAATGACAGGGAGAACCAGTGCCTATCGGCTTCGTTAAGAGGTGTTTTACACCCTTTATATTAGGGTTGTTTTATTGATGTAATGTAGATAACTTGGGAGTACAATAGCACAGCTTATTTATTCAAAAGAAACTTCTACCACCAGGCCAAACTATACAAGGCGTTGTTTTGCATCCTCGTCAAAATTCAGGAGTTTGTCACAAAAGACATAAATAATCAATTTAAATTACGGTACCTAGTTAATTATTACTAAACGCTGAATTTTTGGGTTGTTTAAGTTTATGAATATATCGGAATAATTCCCTTAACGTGGTTTAGGGAATAAGAAATTATCGAATAAACGTTTGAGATCATTTGTATGTATGAAAGCGCGGTTATAGGGCGAGGATCAGACAGGTCGCGTTAAAACACGGGTGATTCAGACTCATCAATTTTCTTAGATAAGAAAAAAATATTATATACCCATTTAATTATTGATTCGGGACGAGAATCATTAGCATAGTTACCTCCTTGAATTTGACGAGGATACAACACAACACCTTGTATAATACAGACTTTAATAAAATAATATACATTCCCCTTCTCCACTAGAAATTTCAACTCACACAAAATCTGCTACCAATACGCACAGACTAATTCCTCCTATTAATTTCACATGTCGCACTCAATATGTTCATTTCGGATAATCATATAAATCCTAAGATTGTGGCGAATAAATCTGCCAATAGCCAGACGAGCTTCCTAGTGGCCATATTGGAAAATATATATCATTCTGTTAAGTACGGGTGATAACAGTGGATTACGAATTTGTTTTTGACGGAGCATGTATGGGTAAGGGTTTCTATACGCTTTTTCTTCTCTCTATCTCTTCTTCTTTCTTTTCGGTGCACGCGATTTTTCAGTAGTTAGTAAATTACAAAATATCTAAAAAAAAATACGGCCAAGTGCGAGTCGGACTCGCGCATGAAGGGTTCCGTACCATTATTTATAAAAACGAGCAAAAAAAAAACACTTTTTTGTATGGGAGTCTCCCTTAAATATTTATTTTATTTTATATTATATTTTTGTTATAGTGGCAACAGAAATATTATAATCTGTAGAAATTTCAACTGGCTAACTATCACGGTTCATGAGATACAGCCTGGTGACAGACGGACGGACAGCGAAGTCTCAGTAATAGGGTCTCGTTTGACCCTTTGGTACGGAACGCTAACAAGCAGTTTATCGCAGCATATTTGGCTTTTGATGAGCTGATTGCTACATAATTACAGCCGCTCGTGTCGATCTTCAGGCTGAACTTGCCTAGGTTGGTCCGAGTATACTTGACCACCACATTACGAACCAAGTTTCCTCCATGACTCGTAAAACACGTTAAGCCCTTGGCCCTGGCTGTCATTTGTAGTTCTTTGGCAAGTCATTACACGTAGTCACTGGCCTGAAAGTCTGACAACTAGTCGCACTAGTGGGTAGCGTATAACATGGGTTGTGAATGACCAAAAAGGCAGTCGCTCTATGTAAAATACTGGTATTTTAACTGTCAGGTAAGACTGGAAGCCGACCCCAAACATAGTCTGAAAAAGACTAGACAGATGATGACGTATTCGGCTTTCGGCTTGCACGATCAACGCTGAATTAAATTCGGATCAATTTGGTGCAATCCGAGCAATGACGCGTAACTTTTCCACTACTGAAACACAGGTTCTTGTATTTATGAAGGAGAATGGACCGTAATCTCCCACGTGAGCCTCGAGTATGGCTTGGTGCATAAATATACATAAGATTTTGCTACTCTGACTTGAATTGTGTCCACTAATGCATGGCATCAGAAACCCTAGTATTTTTGCTCTCAGCTTTGTATTGTTCGAGATCCTTAGGAAGTTGTAAAAGGTTTCTGAGAACTGAACAATAGATATGCTTCTCAATTTTAAACTGACAGGTTTGATATTTGTGTTCAGTCTTTATGATGATACAGGATTCATAGTTGAGTATCGTTGAGAAGTAGTTATAGTATTTTAAGTTGGTCATCAATTTTTTAAGTAATCTAAATCAGTTTTCTTCTTGTGTAGTTTAGTTTGTGTACTTTTAACTTTTTATTCAATTAAGTAACTTGTATAATTATTGTTCTTCCCAAATTTTGGTTTGGTTTTCAGGATCATTTATAATATTAAATCTAACGTAATAATTGACACAAACTCTGTAGTAACTGGTGAAAACAGCGATACAGCCGCGCCGCAGGTCGGATCTTAAAAACTTTTAGCTGACGTTTTATAAAAACAATATAATTATTACTGAAAAGGATTTTATTTTTAGTACGCAAACTCCATACTCACAAAAACTGCACTATCACTGAGCAAAGAAAACATAAAATTCCTGAAAACATCAATTTCACGTACCTATCATACCCAGAGGGTATTTTATTTTGCATATTCCAATTAACATTTATGACAATACTATATAGCTGTCCCGCGCAACTTCGTCTGTGACACATGTTCCCCGTTTTCGCAACATTTTTCATTGCTGCTCCGCTCCTATTGGTCGTAGCGTGATGATATATAGCCTATGTCCTTTCCCAAGTTAAAATCTATCTTCTTGCCAAATTTCATTAAAATCCGATCAGCCGTTTAGTCGTGAAAAGGTAACAAACAAACAGAGTGACTTTCGCATTTATAATATTAGTATGGATGGAGGAGCTCGTAGGTAAACAATAACAGCCGACCCCAACACAGTTTGGGAATAGGCTAGGCAAATGATGATGTATATGAACGCTTTCTGCAATTTTCTATGCACAAAGTAATGAAGCTCAGAAAAAATAAGGCAATCAAAAAAAACTGTAAGTTCTGCAGCTGCAGATCATTCTAGAACATTGTTTATCACAACAAGTTTTATTTTTCCTGCATCTGTTTTTCTTTTATTTCATGCCAAGGACATTCTCCAATTTCGTCCTACTTTCCTGTTTCGATAAGTCAAGGCTCTTTGTTCAGGATTCCGTCGAGGACAGCAACAAATTAATTTGCAACATAAAGGCATTGACAATAAAATGAGACAGTATCGTAAAACGCGTTGTATAAGAAACTTATGCGTATTTACTCAAAAACTTTTCTAGTACAACGTGTCGGCTGAACTCTACCAAAGGCTTTTGTACAGACGACCGAATATGGCTGACTATCACACCGTATCGAGAGTGCCTAAGAATTCTAGTTACTGTCAGTAAGTATGAAACTTTAAACATAGATAAGTTAAAAAAAATGGCTTTGTTAAAAGCATTGTATTGTATATCTCTACAAAGGTTTGATTTAATTTTGCTGTGTAATATCATATTAATAATATGTTAGGCTACGCAATAAACACAGCACTTTGTGACTGAAACATGAAAATCATTTCTTTTTGCTTTGGATTTCTTACTTATAATACAAAACGTTGATTGTTTTTCAAAAAGTTGAACATAATCTAACAAAATTGGATTTTGTTCTTTAATAAAAATAACTTAATTCACATTTTACCAAACAGACTAATATTCTACTGAAATATATGTTTTTCTCAATTTAGATGAATATTGAAATAACAATAAATTTAATTCTTGCTGACTTCAATATAACGTTACTCGATATAGAAATTCATTTTCTTTATTTTGTTTTAGCTAGTAGACATAAATTCTGTTCAAAAAACACAAATGTATCACAATATAATAATTTGACGGCACGGTTGGCGCAGTGGTTCAGCAATCGACTGCTGCGCTGCGTGTCGCGGGTTCTATCCCCGCACGGAACAAATATTAGTATGGCCTACAGATAGTTGTTCCGGGTCTGGCTGTTTGTGTATGTGAGTTTATATGTTTGTAAACGCACCCACGATACAGAAGTAATTATTAGTGAAAACATTGCCCATTGTTTTACAAAACACAAAATAAAACATCACAGAACTAACATAACGGGTTAAATGTGCCTAGAAACGGGATATTTTCCAAGTTTGCTATTTGTTTTGAGTTCCTGATATTTCGGCGCTGTTGCAAACGCAAATAGTAAACATGGTAGATATTCTATTACAAGTGTTATCGATAGAGTTAGTGACCATGTCTGTTTAAAAACTTATACACCGTGTAAATCCCCTCATCACGAAGCCGTCAACCAAAAATTCTGTACATGAAACTTAATAACTTTACGCAAAAATTATTGCTGGGAAGCGACTTTTTTTTTGGGGGGTGTAAAATCAGGTTTTATGGTAGAACTCAATATTACGCACTTAAAACATTGTGCTGATGGACGGATTGAATAGTACGGGTGTCGTGGAGGTGTTTAAAGTCTTACAAAAAATCTTACATTAAAAACTTGTACTTAAAAAAATACTTGTCAAAAAGTTGGAACTTTGACCCCCTAATATCTCCGTAACTGGAAGGTTCCCAGGTATGGTGTAGCACAAAAACATGATCGCAATGACAGGGAGAACCAGTGCCTTTCGGCTTCGTTAAGAGGTGTTTTACACCCTTTATGGTAAAAATGTAAGTGTAATATTCAGATACATCTCTGCCTAACCCTTCGGGGAATAAAGGCATCATATTATGTAATCCTTTTAATATTATAAATGCGAAAGTTTGTGAGGATGGATGGATGGATGGATGTTTGTTACTCTTTCAAGCGTAAACTAATAATTGGATCTGGATGAAATTTAGCACAGGGATAGATTATAGTCTGGAATAGCACATAGGATACTTTTTATCCCGGGAGTACGATCTCGTGGGATACTTACTGAACAAAACGCGGGCGAAGGCGTGGGCATAAGCTAGTGTTAAATAAAACTGGCCACATCAATGTTACCTTACCTCACTCATTAACACCGAACATCGCCCTCCTCACTTCACCGACACCTTACGCTCCGGTGTGACAGTCAGCCTGAACTTGGGCGCGCACTTTATAAAGGCAGTCGACATGTTTATGAGTAAAGTTTTCAGCTGAAGACTACTATCTGTTACTGAGAGACTTGACACTTCCACGGAAAACGGACCGACTTGGAATATTCTCGTATTCCAACCGTGATAGATTGTGGGAAGCTGTATTGGGAGTTCTGCCTTTGTGGAGGCTTTTGGTTTACCTAGAAATGTAAGTTGAGCAATTTCTGCAGCACTAATTAATTTTAATGTGAATTGCAACATTGAGAGCAGCGGTAGCCCAGTGGTGGCAGCCCTGACTTACAAACAGTAAGCCATAGCTGGTTCGAACTCAGGCCTACCCACAAAGTTATGCACCTCATTACTTTGTGTAATTTATTTTCATCATGGCTGCCCTCAAAAACGGTGAAGGAAAATATCGTGAGGAACACGGCATGTCCTAGAACTAAAAATTCGAAGACATGTGACATCTACCTACCCGCACTGGGCCCGCGTGGTGGATTACAGCCCACATAGAGAGGAGGACTGTGTCCCAGCAGTGGGAACATTATAGGCTGATGATGATGATGATGAAATTGCAACGTCTAGCGTTATTAATTTTAACATCATAATTGAGATTGAAATAACATAACATCAAGCCTGTAATCCCCGAAGGGTAAGGCAGAGGTGTACTTAATAGTACATCCACATTTTGCCAGTTATCTTTAAGTCCTATGTAATAGGGGGCGAGCCTATTGCCATCAACCGGGCACGAATCCAGATTCCGAGGCTGCTACTGAAAAAAACTTCTCGCTCCCTTTTATAGGGCGAGCCTGTTGCCATCAACCGGGCGCAAATCTAGACTCCATAGGCACTAATCAGATTGAAATGTGCTTAGTTAAAATGGCTAATATGGTTTGGTCTTTGTCTTATTTGGGCTGCTTCAGGAAATGACCCAATAACAATATAACGAAAAGGTTGCCGTCGATATCATTTTGGTAAAATTCTTCGATACAACGTCAATAACACGGATAACGTTCTAATCAGGAATACACCAAGGTACACTCAAGAAAGTTCATAAGTTTGCTCCATATTTCGGTGTTTTAAAAACATTTGCGTCATGGTTTATCACGCGAAACTGTCTCAAAATCACAGTATCCTCACAGTTTTCTCACATTCTCAACGAGTAAATACAAGTACGGGCGAGAGGGTATGCAAGGTGTGTGCACCATTTCTCGTCCCAACGACTAGCTATAACACTTCATGGCATGGCCCCTTTTACGATGTATTGTCCTTTATGGAATACGGACGACCCAGAATGGTACTTCTAAGTGTCGTACCGCGTCCTAGAATTGCACCAGTGCAGTAAGTAGTCGTAAATTACACGCAAGTTGGTTTAACCTCTTTGGGTCATGCATCCTCTAATATTGAGTAAGGACCCTTAAGATTTCTAGGGCATTTAAAACATTGAAAAATCTCGGTATCTAAGAGCGGCAAATTACTACAACGAAGCGGCTAAAATATTTTGACAGATGTGCCCCTGAGGAGTAATTTGTCTAAGAACTTATTTTTAATATGGTAAGAAAATATGCTAAAGTACATGCTTAAATTTTGTTTGTACGAAAATAAACTTTAATGTTGCTCTCAAAACGGCGAAGAAACACAATCAGGGTATCGAAATGTCCTGCATAGATGCGCCAAACCGCACTCCACATGATTGATTATGATATTTTCACAAATGGAGGTGTCTTGTTTCTCACCGTTAACAGACGGAACATTTAGCCAATATGCTTTAAAAACTCCAAGACCTTGTAAAGTGACAATATATCACGCTCAACTTGTCTCAGATCTAAAACGAATAGCTTCTTACATCCCAACTTTACAACCTCAAAAAATCCGAATCCTGCACAATCTTCCCCAAAAACAAATGGAGCAAAAAATAAGCCAAATGATACGTAAATAAATAAACATAACAAATTTTCCTGGAAAAGGATATGGCGGAATGACCTCGCTACCTTTTTATAAGAATGGCTGCCGGAAGCTTGGAATAGGGAGCGAAGAGACCGGGGAATGAGAATTGGTCAACTGAGACCCTTTGACCTTGGGGTAAGATAATAAGTCCTTTGAAAGGAAATTGGACTGTGTAGTTGGTGAAAGTTCTCATAATAGAGGCTTAATTCTATAGGAATGTTGGCTTGATTGTTTGAACGTACCTATATTTCTCGAAGGTATAGACTTCGTAGACAATAGTAGTTCATAGAGGTCGAGGTCTGAACTTCAGACTGCTTGTAATAAAATAATTATTCTTCTTTTTATGGTAAACATTATTCAATTAAAAGTAATCATCTTTCCTAAACTATGTTGGTTTCAGCATCCAGTCTAACCGAATGCAGCTGAGAACCAGTTTTTAACATGAAACGAGCGCCTATCTTACCTCATCAACCCATTAACTGGGTATTAAGATACAAAACAATATCAATCAATCAAAAGTAATTAATTTAAAACAGGCTGACGATCAGCACTTTTTAAAATCTAAAAAATAAATAATAAAGTACTCGAAAACGCTTCCTTCACTACCTCCTAGTTTTATAAAATGAAACTTGACCAGCCTAGATGTCTCAAAATAGAACAGCGTCTTCTCCAAGACCTTGAATTTCCCGCAAAAGAAAACTGTCACCCAACAAATAACGAACGGACACGTGGACATCAATCTTCATAAATAACAACTATCAATTCAGCAACTAAAACAAAGTAAAAACTTCCTAAAAATATCTTGCATTATAACAACAACTCAGGAAAATGTCAACACTCTGCCTTCGACAAAGCCATCCCATTTATTAAGTGGATAGAGCCCGAAATTCTCTTATTGGCTGAAGGTACCTGTCGTAGGAAAGAGGGTCCCTCTTACAGGTAGTATTAGGAGTAATATGAGACAATAGACAGAAGCAAAAGGTTCAGTTTATAGGAAATATGGAAATGGAGGCGAGGACAGATATTATTGGGTATAGGTTTGTATTTTTCTTTATCGTTTTTTGCATGAAGAAGCCGGGACTGAGCAAGTGAAGTATAATAGTTGAATGCTGATTGACCTGTGATTGGCCACTGTGTAAGTACACGACTGTAAAAACCTACACTTAAAATATGGAATGTAAATAATGTACCTACATAGAAGTTGATGGTGAATCAATTTTAATCAATAAATAATTATGCAGCCAAGAAATACGTTGGAAGGGAATCCTTTCATGTAGGCACCATCATCATCTGCCTAGCGTTTACTCAATCATCTTGGGGTTGGCTTCCAGATTAACTTGATGTAGTTGAATAATTTCACATGCTGGCATCTGAGCTTCGCAACCCAGTTAGTACTGGGTAATACGATACCCCTTGATAAGACGGGTTGACAGGCTTTAGGGCTACAGACTACCTGCAACAACTGTTAAAGATCTACAAATGACAACCAGGAACAACGGCTTAACGTGTTTTCCGAGGCACGGAGGAAACTCGGTATATAATGGATGGTCATCCATCCAAAACCGATAGGCACCAATTTAATAGAAATAGATAATGCCATGTTAAAAAGATAAGTCATTCATCTGTTTGGTAACTTCACTGACGAAGCCCCAGTAAACCAGACATTCTCTGTAAAGAAGATCATTTAGCATTTTATGGAAAGAAAAAACTATCTAAAACTTTGAATATACAGTTTTATTTTTTGTTCATCATCATCATCATCAGCCTATAATGTTCCCACTGCTGGGACACAGGCCTCCTCTCTATGAGAGGGAGTGGGTTGTAATCCACCACACGGGCCCAGTGCGGGTTGGTAGATGTCACATGTCTTCGATTTTTTAGTTCTAGGACATGCCAGTTTCCTCACGATGTTTTCCTTCACCGTTCGATTTTTTGTTGTTGTAAGTTGATAAACAATTGTTTTATAACTTGACTTTTTTGATTGGCTCATTCAATTTTTTCATAGTGGAAATTCTGTATCCTCATTTGCAGTAATATCAAAGCAGTTATATAATATTGAGGTCACTCCTAAGCTCACTGTTATTCGAACTGTCAAAGCCACACAAACTATGAAGCTCTTTACTTTTCTGATCTCCTATTTCCTTGTAATGATAGAATCGCAAAATAATTGAGTATTGAGGGAAATAAAAAGCGTTAGCGCAATAGTGCGGCAAAGTTTTGCTAGTAAAAGAAAAGGATTTTAGTCGCTTTGCTCCATTCAAGACAAAAACAGGGTCAAGGGTTCGTGTATCTTAAGTACTAACAAAACTTTGGTTAGAAGTGTTTTTCTGCCTGGAAAAGTCTTTTTCAGATGCGTGGCTCGACCTTGTGCTAGTATCGATATTCAAAGAAGGATTAAGTACATAAGCCATTATAAAAACTGACGTAGCATAAGAAACACCAGCCTACAAGCTTCCTACTGCTGTGGTACAGGACTCCTTTCAGTCAGAAAGAAGGGGATGTATCACGTGTTCCCAGGTTTTGGTTAGGATTTCTAGGAGATACCAGTTTTCTTATGATAGATTCTTTCACCATTTTCAAAGCACTGGTGATGAAATAAATTCTACAAAAATAACAGTGTTTGTCAGGGTGCAAACCCAAGAACTAAGATACGTTAATCGTTCCTGTTACCAAAACACCACCATTGCTCTCCACCATCACAAGATAGTACGTACAATAAAATCCCAAAATGAAATACCATTTATGAAAGGTTATTTTTATCGACACTATTAAACAACACATTCCTCCACAAACTTCAATTACTTCCAGAATTTTCGTCACAATAAAATATTTATGGACAGCGGCTAAGGCCGTTTGCACACGAGGCCACACATCGCAACGACGCGCGACTTAAGCCGGGATTACAGCCGGTACCCACGATCGATGGGGAGGGACGCTGTTAAAATTAACACGAACCTTGCGGTAGCCTTGTTAAGCAGGGGTGGCTGAGTGAGTAATTGTCTTTAATTCTGACTAAATACTGGAGTGAAGAGTGTTATTAAATTATTTTGCTTTGTTTGACGTTTTAATGGGAGAAATATGTGCTTACATCCAGTAGCAGTCAAGGTATGTATAACAGAACGAGGGTTGCTCCAGGAATTATTCTTAGTTCTAGACTATTTATATCAGTATCCACCTGAAGTTCTAAAAATATAAACACGGTGTTGTTTTGCATCCTCGTCAAAATTCGGGAGGTTATCACAAAAGACATAAATAATCAATTAAAATTACGGTACCTACTTAATTATTAATTAACGCTGATTTTTTTGGTTGCTTCTGTTTGTCAGTATATCAGAATAACCCCCTTAACGTGGTTTAGGGAATAAAATAAATTATCGAATAAACGTTTGAAATTGTTAGTTTGTGTGAAAGCGCGATTATTGGACAAGAATCAGACGGGCCGCGTTTAAATCACGGGTGGTTCACACTTAGGTTCCGATTTCCGTCAATAAGAAAAAGAAAAATTAACTACCTATTTTATTATTGATTCGAGCCGAGAATAATTAGCATAGTTATCTCCTTGAATTTGACGAGAATGCAAAACAACACCTTGTATATCCTCCTGATGTCGACCTCCATCCTGAAGACCAAATAAGCGGCTGATAGTCCTCAGATAGTATCAAACTATAGTGTTATTCATGCTTCTTGTTTAAATATAAAAATAAAAACAAACTATAAAATATAGTTGTTGAAAATAAACTGTTATTTTAAACTTGAAAGAACCAGAAATAGTTAGTAATATAAATAATAACAGTTACGATGAAAGTTATACCCAAAACCAATGGACGTTTCCCAGAAAACTAATTTTGATACTTGTATCAAACATTTATAGAAACTCCGATTAAAGTTCAAAGCAAAATTAATTTTCTACGATAACAATAGGGAAAAACAATTACATCTAACTTTCTTTTTTATGTCGTTTTGTAACTTTTATGACATAACTTTATCATGAATACAATTATAAGTCAATAATTCGCCAAGCGGTTGGTCGACGCTTCACGGGACCAGAGGGCTGGCCTCTTTTTTGGTCAAAGAATCAGCATTGCCATCCAACGTGGCAATGCGGCCAGCGTTCTGTGTCTTGTCACTTCTCCTGTCGACAGCGATGTCGACGAATTTTTTGACGCCCTGTAATTTTGATACTTGTACATATTTTATTTTTATTTTATATTTATTTGTAGTTTGTAAATAATGTACATATGTAATATACAAAATAAAATTATAAGTGCAAAGCATTTGCGTTGCTTCTTCCACTTTAAAAGTTGGGAGAAGTGCACCATCTTTGAAAAGTTCTGAGTAACTTACACATTCGCCTCTGATTGCTTTGTCTAGATCCCCGGAGCTCTTTACTTTTTCATAGCGACCACCAACTTCTGGCCATTATATTGTACTACATTTTGTTTTAATTCTTTTCACTTACAACTTTACATAACATCACGCTTGGAATCCCCGAAGAGTTGGTAGGCAGAAGTGTACAGTACCTAATAGTATACCCAAATTTTGCCAGTTATGTTCTAGGTCCCATGCATTAGGGGCGAGCTTATTGCCATCAACCGGGCATGAATCCAGATTCCGTGGCTGCTACTGAGAAATTCCTGATGGGAAAGCCCAATAACCATTTGCCTAACCCGGGAATCGAACCCAGGATCGCATGCTCAGAAGTCGCGCTGGCAACCATTAGACCAACGAGGCAGAAAATCTACAATTCCTACTAATATTATAAATGTGAATGTAAGTTTGTTTGTTACCTTTTACGACTAAACGGCTGATCGGATCTCATTGAAATTTAGCAAGAAGATAGATTTCAACCTGAGGAAGGACATAGGCTATATATCATGACGCTGCGACCAATAGGAGCGGAGCAGCAATAAAAAATGTTGCGAAAACGGGGAAAATGTGACGCAGACGAAGTTGCGCGGGACAGCTAGTATTTAATAATTTAACATTTGGGTGAAATTCGATCAATAGAACAATATTGCTTCAAGCTGTTCGATTTTGATAAGTTTAGAATTATTTGATTTTTTTCAATAGTTAAATGAAACTATTGTCAATACATCATGCATCACAAAATATAAATTAAAACTTGTTCGGGCGTGAACACGATTTTAGAAACAATTATTATTGTTTCGAATACAGTAAATTGGATATTTTTTAATAGTATGCAAAACAGCACGAATAAAACGAAACACGTTTGTTTTACTAGATTATTGAATTTACAATAGAACTAATTGATAGTTTTGTAACAAATTTATACAATAAAAATAAAATAAAAAACTTTTTGATTCAAATAATTATAATACTCCACTCGATTTTTTAGAAGAGTATTTGTTAAGGGAAATTTCATAGATTCGTCAAAGTTTATGGAAAGCGGAATATATCGTGTTCTTCGAAACTAGAATGTAAAATAGTATATAGTAAACATATTTTCCCACCCCTCGGCCACAAGCTACAGTTTGAAGTAACTGAGCTTTGCGCTCAAATGCCATGCGTCTTCAGCAACTTCGTGGAAAATAAAAGAAATAAGTCGTTTAGAACATGCCACCGTCATTGCGACACGCCTACTCCCGCCAGTAAACATAATTATGACGAGCGCGCGTTTCACTTGACGCAAGTGGCTTTGCTCGAGGCCGTGGAGCGGGTCTTACTTTGTAGAATATAGCCAGCGTACAGTAAATACGTCTGCTATACAGTATGAAACAAAAAAATATTTTTAAATATTTATTCAGTCGATAAAATTAAGAACGTTTATACCTTACCGCTTTTCATACAAACTTTAAAAGAGATAATTGGAATTTTCTGTTTCAATAGAAAATTTATAATCGGTCTAATTTAACTGTAATACTATTTATCAAAAATGTTTTAGTAACTTTTTAGATCTGTGTATCCTGCTTATGTGTACGAAGTTTCATTTAAATCGGTTCAGTCATTTCGGAAAATAGCGACTTGAAAGTTTGTATGAAAAGCGGTAAGGTATAAACGCTCTTAAGGATAGTTTCGACACGCTAAGACGAAGCATTATTTGCCTCATTTCGATAATACACATTATAAAGACTCACATTTAATGCTGCTTGTTGTGTGGCATGCCTAACTACGCACTGGTCTTCACTTAAATGGTTTTCCTGCGGTGTCCATAACTCAAGAATGTTGGGCACCATACGATATACGATTATAGCCGGGTCCTTCCGTGAATTGCGGAGACAAAAACATAATCATTATTCATGTGTCTGCCTTTCCTTTTCATACACCTATTCTTATATCTTTAGTATTAGATTGCCGAAAGGTCGACAAGGAAATTAAACGTTCTTTGATTGTCTTTTCATATGATTTGTGTAATAGCTCTTGCTGTAATTTGTCTGTGATATTGTTTGCTGTTGCAGAAGCAGAACAGAATTGCTTGCGATTAAAGTTAACTATATTCTTTTATTTAACTTCGTAGCTTAATTTCAATGAAATATTCAGTATTTTGATATCAAACTGTACAGTTACTATAAGAAAAAAAAGCCGGCCAAGTGCGCGGTGGACTCGCGCACCGAGGGTTCCGTACTTATAAAACAGTAATGATCAAAAAAAAAAATGTAACTGAATATTTACGGTTTTCGCAATTTTTCCTTTATCTGCTCTATAAGACGTTGCTTCGTACCAAATTTCAAGATTCTGAGTTCACGGGAAGTACCCTGTAGGTTTTGATTCGCTTGCGAGTGTCGAAAATTTGCGGCATAAACGGCTGTATCTTTTAATTGTGTTGGCTTAGAAGTTTGATTTTTTCACAACTCTAAGGGACAGTAGATTTGAGTATTTGATATAAATTTCAGCTTGATACCTCCACGCGTTCCTGAGATAAAGGATTTTGACAGAAAGACAGACGGACGAACAGACGGACAGAAGGACAACGAAGTGATCCTATAAGGGTTCCGTTTTTTCCTTTCGAGGTACGGAACGCTAAAAACACTTTCTTTGAAAGATAGATTCAGCTGCATTCGGTAACAATGGCCTTATTATAACAAAATAAAATTCAATGAACATTTTAGGAAAACCGAAAATCAACTCAACTGACAATTTTAACGTAACATTAATTTTAAACCTACCACCCAACTAAAGGTCAACTTGATTTCACTTGACACATACCACAAACTTATAAACTCGTACACACGGCACCTAAATCAAGTTATAATTTCCAGTATAACATAACCTTGTTTTGTATAGATTTTCCTTAGAATGAGAGATCCGCGTAAACTGGATTTGTATTGGTAGATAGGTAGTCTTGCGTACAACCTTACTGAATCAATTTCAAGACTACACGATACTTGACATAAGAACATAACCAATCTTTAAGTCGTCAAGTACCCAATTAGTAGACTTAATTAGAAGTTGAAGCATCATATGAGAACTTTATTTTGTGTTTGTGTATTGCTCACGATATCTTAAGTAGTTCTTTTGGTGTGTAAGTGGCTTGAAGAATGCTTTATAATAATTAGGATTGTTTATGTTTTGTATTTATATTATAATAGACAAGGTCTTAACCGCGAGTTAGTTCGCGTGGAAATTTTGATGTGTACGAATGCGAATATAAAGTAGCTCTGCTAGACTATAATCTATTCCAGTATTAAATTTCATCTCGATCCGTGAAGCTGTTTTGGCGTTATGAAGTATCAAACATCCAAACTTTCGCATTTACAATCCGGCTTTCATAACCAAATATGTTGGGGTCTGCTTCCAGTCTAACGATCACGATACCTTTTGGTGAGACTTGTTGTCAGACTTTAGAGCCATAGCAACCTCTAACGTCTGTCAAAGATCCACAAATGAAAACTGGGACCAACGACTTAACGTGCTTTCTGAAGCATGAAGGAAACTCGGTATGTATTGGATGGTCACTCATCCACGGAACAACGTAAGCAAGCACGACCAAACCTTAAATATCGACCCGTGCGGCTGATATTATTTAGCCCGATTAGAATTAAATTACCTCCCACTTAAAATATTGCAACAGAGACATCAATAAATAGTTACAAAAAACAGACACGATCTATCACATCACATTAATACATCCACAGACGAGTCCCTCATGACACGAATAAAACTTATTCTTTTCATAGAAACTAACTGACACTTTTGTACTAGAAACTCGAAATTTACGACAGAAGTTCTCTTTAGTATCTGTCAAAGTGACTTAGAGCATTGAACAAAATAGATCAGGAAAGTTTGTGGGACTTGTAGCAAGTTTTTTGTTGGAGTGATGCATTACAGCGTAGTTTTATGTGTCGTGTAAGTGGGCCTTAATAGTGATGGACAGGGTAAACGGTAGGGGAATGAGTGTTACTTTTTTTTTGACAGCTGTAAGTAGAATTGGAGGTTACTAAGGAAAGTGGGCGGTGACGTTGTCAAAATTATGTGAATGATGAAATAACTAGCTTGAAATAGCCAGCGTGGCCCACTTAGCTTTTCGGCAGTTTGCTAAATTGTACATACAATATTATCTTTATCTGTTTAGTTTTAAGTTTGTTTTTTTTTAAATAAAAATAATTTCTTTATTTCTTTCTTTGACCCACTGTTTTGCCGTAGGAAAACTTTAACCACTCAGATAATGTTATGGGTAATGATTATGTATTTATTTTAGGTTTGGACGATTTGCTTTGAACTAGACCTCTTAGGCCTTATTGAGTAAGTACTTATACAAGATGTTGTTTTGCATCCTCGTCAAATTCAAGGAGGTTACTATGCTAATGATTCTCGTTTCGAATCAATAATAAAATGGGTATGTAATTTTTATTCTTTTTGTTATTTACGTAAATTGGTAAGTGTGAACCACCCGTGTTTTAAACGCGGGTCGTCTGATTCTCGCCCTATAATCGCGCTTCCACAAATACAAACAATCTCAAACGTTTATTCGATAATTTCTTATTTCTTAAACCATGTTAAATTATTCTGAAATACTTACAAAAATAAACAACCTAAAAATCTGGGTTTATTAATAATTAACAATGTACCGTAATTTTAATTGATTATTTATGTCTTGTGTGACAACCTCCTGAATTTTGACGAGGATGCAAAACAACATCTTGTATATTGAATGCCATTCCTTGTTAATACACCACATAATCACTCTTAGTGAGAGGTGGGCTGTTGTGTGTGTCCACCACGCAGGCCCAGTGTGGGTTGGTAGATGTCACAAGTCTTCAAAATTTCATCAACATCTTTTTTCTGCCCTTATTCCTATTTATTTTAAGGCTGGCAAAGCGTCTTCTTCTTCCATACTTATCTATAACTCGTCTCATCAGAAACATCCATCCATCGTTTCTATTGTCGTCCTCTACTCTTATAACCAAAATACATTGGATGTAAAAAAAGAAAGTTATAGTTTTGTTAATTTCAGCTCCATATTTCCTTGATAAAAAACTCTTTGACACGCCAAAAGAACTTTTAATTCAGAAACCCGTGTAGTGACGTTATTAAAATGGCTAAAAACGAACGTGGAACAAAACATGGCGCTCGCACGGAAAGAGCGGGAAAACAATAAAATGGCGTGTGTCGGGACGGGCCCAATTTGGGATTCGACTATCAGGCACAGTTCTAACGGGTTTGTGTATGGTTCCAGTGGGGAATTGAAGCGGGATGATGGATATATATTTTTTAATACTCAATCTTTCTCTAAAGATTGGCCTACAATCGCACTAGATCGTGAAAAGTGGAGGGAGGGAAGGGAGGCCTTAGCCCTGCAGTGGGACAATATAATTATTAAAAAACAAACAATCCACAAAACCAGGTTGTTTATAGATGGCTTGCTCTTATCTTAAAATGAACTTACATAATTGTATGTGTTCATTTTAATGTACATTACGTTTTTTTAGGGTTCCGTACCTCGAAAGGAAAAAACGTAACCCATATACGGACAACAAAGTGGTCCCACTTTGTTGTCCGTTCGTCTGTCTGTCTGTCAAGACCCTTTTTCTCAGGAATGCGTGGAGGTATCAAGCCGAAATTTATATCAAATACTCAAGTCTACTGTTCCTTGGAGCTGTGAAAAAATCAAACTTCTAAAGTAATGCAATCAAAAGATACAGCCGTTTATGCCACAAATTTTCGACACTCGCAAGGGAATCAAAACCTACAGGGTACTTCCCGTGAACTCAGAACCTTGAAATTTAGTACAAAGCAACGTCTTATAGCACAGATAAACCGTAAACTTTTAGTTTTTATTTCATTATATAATAAAAATATTTTAAATAATTACGCTTTTAAAAGTACGGAACCCTCGGTGTGCGAGTCCGACTCGCACTTGGCCGGTTTTTTTTTAATTTGCGTGCTATTATTACGGCGGAAAACATTTTTATAACATCTTTAAACCATATTTATTTTATCATGCAAATAAATATACTTATTTGAAGGTGATTTCAGCATTGTAGTATTCCACAGCAAACGATGACACTGAACTTTTAAGTATACCCAGTTTAAATAATATCCTGATCTGGCTTTGTTCCATTGGTGAAGTTCATACCATAAAGTGACTCTAACACCATATTCAAAGAGCCAAACCAAATGCATTTTTGGATTTAGTCGAACTGTATTGCCCTGACAACAGTTGAAAACACGCACCAAATCGTATTACTAAATTTTCTTGGCCGCAATGGGCGGATCTTCGAATAAGGTACCTCCTCCAGCTACCTATCTTTGTCAACCCATAGTTGCATCCTGCTTAAATCAATGCTTAAGATGTCATATATCACTTTAATCAATGTTAAAAGATTTATATAATATAAAAGTTTTCCGGTTCTTCAAATTTTGACAGATGAAAAGCAGGCGTTTATGTATCAATTTATAAACAAACAGGGCGGAATGTAGGCGTGGATAGTCCGACTTAAGTTCAATTCATGACTAAGAATACCAGTGTAAATCTTGATGTAATGTCAATCTTTTTGCCCAACAAGTCTTAATCAAATCTTCGATTGCAAAAATTAAAATAGGAAATAGAATCTACACAATACTTTTATTAGAAGCCGGCGCAGCATATTTTCTTGTTCCAAATTTAAATATTTGACACAATATTTTTCACACCGAGTTTTCTGTCAGCTCCATGGCAAATAACATCTAAGTTTTCATGGCCTTCTGGTTTTTTTTATATGCCAAGCAGTCTTACCTTGATCTTCGAGGCCTCTGTCAGTTCATTAAAACTACAAAGTTTTCCAGCTCGCTACAACCGAAACCCTACCTTAATCCAGCTTGATTAAATTCGCTCTTTATGTGCGTCGGAGCACTTGAAATTAAGTATCCCATGTATCATAACGCGAAGGTATCTTTTTTTATCATTTCGACACGACACGACAGTACCTAATTTGTTTTACTTAATGGTATTATAATTTAGATTAATTTCCATAATGGATGCCTTTTAAGACGTTTCTTTTTGTTTTTAAAAGGCGCCATTTTGCTCAAAATTAAGTGCTGTGGCTATCTTAAGTTATGTAAGCATTTTCTTTGTTGTTTTATGGAGATGGCTATAGGATTCTGAAAACCTATATTATTAATACTAGCTTATGCCTGGAGCACGCACCCGCGTGGAGTTCGATAATTGTCCCACGGGTACATACTATCGGGAAAAAAAGTATTCTTTGTGTTAATCCAGGTTATAATCTACTCGTGTACCAAAATTCATCCAAATCCATTCAGTAGTTTTTGCGTGAAAGAGTAACAAACATCCATCCATCCTCACAAACTTTCGCATTTATAATATTAGTAGGATTAAATTCAAGCTTACTGTCTTATTGGCTGTTGTAATTTGGTCAACCTCGTTTGCTTTTTGACTGTCTCATTGGTCTAGTGGTTGCAAACGCGACTGCTGAGCATGAGGTGCTTGGTTCAAAGCCCGGGTCAGGCAAAGTGCTATTAACCATCAGGATTATCTCAGTAGCAGCCACGGAGTCTGGATTTGTGCTCAGTTAATGGCAATAAGCGCGCCCCCTATTCAATGACTGGCGAAATGTATGGGTGTATTATAATGTACAAATCTGCCTAAGTCATCGAGGATTACAGGCGTGATGTTATGTTATTTGGTCAGCCAATTGACAAACAGGGGGGTTACTATGACGCTTAAAACATTATTGTTCCATTCCTATTCCAGAGTGGGAAAGAGATGGAGCTAGACGACCTGTATAGCCCCGTCTCTTTTTCACTCTGGAATAAGAATGGAACAATAATGTTTTATACGTCATGGTACGCCACCTGAACGTTTTATATTTCAGTATGCATACACTTTTCGGTAGCTTATACATATAACCGCTAATAGAATAGGCCTAGATCTAAACCCTCTCAGATTATCGACCTTTCAGACACCCGGTTATATGGGAGAAAAGAATGCTTGATGTGTTTTAATATCCCTCAGGCGTGAGAATCAAATATTCTTATATTTGATTCATAAATATGGAGATATTAGATCCAACCGATTTGGGATTGCAATAATTCTTCCTTCATAAATATCGACTCTGTAAAATACCTTTTTACACAGGCCTAGTTTTAGATTGTTCAAGGCTTTAACAGCTGTCCATGCTTTATGTTTTTTTTTTATTATAAACTTTTTTTTTTATTTGGAGTTGGCAGATAGCCCACCTTCTTCATGCTTCAGTAAGTTTGGCTTATAAAAAACTATTACACATCTTATAATCCGTACAGTTGAAACGTGCTCTAAGACTGTATCATTAATTTACCGTCACCCTTGCCTTGCCAACCGGGACACAGCGGTCGTGCTTGGCAGTAGCATTCAGTGTAACGATAGATATATTAGGACCACTGATGACCCAGTATACCAAAGCTCTAGAAAATGATGTAGCTTTTTGTGGACTTTCAGCTAATACAAAAGATTTTAGCAAACCCTAGATCGGCGATTGCAAGTTAGCTTGGTGAAGATACTTAGTCAATGGTTCTAGTTTAGTCATATGGTATGTAGTTATCCTAATTATACTTAAATAGTGAATAAGGTACGATGGGGATGGCATATGGATAAAAACCTTTTCTTGTTAACGAAGGAAAAAAAATCTTTACACAGACGCTCTTTGATACCGCTTCGCAGAATTAGAAATTAGATTCCATCATTAAAAAAAAAAAACGGATTCTCAGAATAACAAACCTATTTATTTATCCAACAAACAAAGTAAGACAAGAAAAAACTAATTAAAAAATACAATTAAATAATACCTTGGAAGGACTAATCAAATGTTACCACGATTTCTTGTTATTTGAGCAAAACGCCAATTCAAGTTACTGGAATTCCTCCAGAAATCTGGGCAAGATGCCAGGACATATATTTTTGTAAGGACCCAGACTCTCTTATGCAACAAAAAAATGACCAAGTGTAGGAAGAATATTGTCTGCTTTCTTAGATAAAATACTCTTTCGAATGTTGTACGTCCTCGTGTAAAAGGTTGGACTATAATTAATGATGATTTGTTTTGTTTTGGTAAACTGTTTTGCTTTGGACTTACTAGTCAATATATTGACTTGTATATTGTGTTTAAATGGGCATAATGATCGATTCAAGACTTGATGACCATTCATTTCATAGTTGTTTTATGAGACACTTAGCTAAGAATGGAATGGAAGGAACTACTGACACCAATTGTTAATTAAGAAGTCACAAACGCATTATATTTGGTAGCTCTGTATAAATTTTTACCTGTGTGCTTTGTTACAAGGTGTTGTTTTGCAACCTCGTCAAATTCAAGGAGGTAACTATGCTAATGATTCTCGACCCAAATCAATAATAAAATGGGTAGGATTTTTTTTTATTTTTTTTTTATTTTCGGCAATTGGTTGTCTGTTCCTAGCCCTATTTAACCGTGCTTTCACACATACACACGTTACAGTCTCAAACGTTTATTCGATAATTTCTTATTCCCAAACCACGTTAAGGGCGTTATTCTGATTTACTGACAAATTTAAACAACCAAAAATTTTAGCGTTTATTAATAATTAGTAGGTACCATAATTAAAATTGATTATTAATTTATGTCTTTTGTGACAACCTCCTGAATTTTGACGAGGATGCAAAACAACACCTTGTATTTCAGTATGCAACAATCACATTTTTTTATTTTGAACATGAAATAAATGGAGCGGGCATGTAAGAATCATAGCAGATACTGTTTTGTAGTTACTGCCTAACCCAAGAAAAAACGTCAGTTTCTACATCGCAGAATGCCTTCATTTTATTCACACATCTATCCATCCCAAGGTTATTAATAACACTTACTACGGGATATTTACCATGTGTATTATTTGTTTCGAGTTCCCGATATTTCGGCGCTGTTGCAAACGCCATGATCACGGATAAACTCAACGAAACTCAACAACTCAACTCACTCGAAACAAATAATACACATGGTAAATATCCCGTAGTAAGTGTTATTAATAGTGTTAGTGACCATGTCATTAAAAACTTACATCCCAAGGTTGTCTAGCAGTAATCACTCTTTACGATAAAATTACGTAAAGTGAAAAGAACAACGAATTAATCTCCACAAATGTTACACTATTGGTGCCAAGACCATCAGATTGTGACGCAAGCAAACATGTAGAGAATTGGTTGAATAGCTCCACATATACGTACCTATATGTACTACATGGCTTCTTACTTATATACACATGTATGCTAGAGGTCTATCAGAGTAGTTAATAATCGAACGGTGACCGTAATTCAATGATGTTGGTCGACTAACGTTGTAGTTTAGTAGTATAAGATAAACGTTAGTTTAGCTGTAAAATTCTGTTGTGAAAACGATTTAAAGCCTTCAATGCTGTGTTCTTCAATTGTGTATATTGTTTTAGCGTCAAACAATATTTTTTGCACGCTTATAGGTCAAATATGGCTGAACCTACCTGTTATCAATTTATCACCATGCACTGTATCCAGATTTGCAAAATAACTTACTTCCTTACTTACTTGCTGTACCACTGAAAAATACAATGTCATGATTTGAAACGGTAGTTGTACTACATTGGGATTATGTTTCTTATGGTCATGTTAAAGACAATGGAACGTTATGTGGCATTGGCAGCCTTCGTTCCCACTGCTGCGACGAAAGTCTCGTGCCTATGTGTGGGCCATTGTGCACAACGAAAAGAAATCAATAAGAAAATACATAAAATATATCAGTATTGCAACATCTGGCTTCGGTGATCTTCCTGTTTAAATAATCAGTAAAGTATTAAATCATCTGGCCAACTGCTGCATTAATCACATATTTAAAAAATATACAGCAAAACCGTACGTGATAATAGCACGTTACAAAAGATAAGCAACCCTTTACGCAAAAACACATTATTATGACAACAAACCTCCTTAAAATCACCCTCAATGATCCCCATTACAATCTCCCGAATGTTTATGAACTGTATAAGAACCATAAGTATTTAAAACCTCTATGAACACGCTTATCATTTGACAAGCACTCTCATTTATATTGATCGCTTGCTTCCAAAGGAACCCTGAAAATCTTCCCTTTATGTTTAACAACGACACATTTACCGCCGAAAAAAAGTCGTGGTAATCTTTTTTCAAGGGCAGAAAGGTTGAATTTTGAATGTTTTTAGATTTTCTATTTTGGTAGGTAAATTTGGTAAAGATGTATCATGTTTTTTCGTCGCAAGCAGGTTGCAGAGGAAGAGTCATGCCATTATATACGCACTTAATCTGTAGCGCTCCCGACCCGAAAATATTGCTATTCGAGGCAGTAAGAATTGTTAATACGGTGCTACGTGCTTAAATGTTATGAAATAAGCTGTTTTCAACGTTTCACGAATAATGCTTGGAGGTATATAGGGGACCGGATTTGTGCTAAGACGGTTTATACTGCAGATGCAACGCAAACTGCTGAATGATTCATATGAAGCGGGTCTAGTTCGCTTTGTGGATGCGAATTCAATAGGAGCTCTATAGCCTCTTTAGTATACACGTTTATTCGCTAACATATTTATTTTGATGACGATGTTTTGGGGAAATCTTCTATACTATCTATTTATGTACACACAGAACACTTAACAGGACAATACATTAAGATACAAGAGCAGAAAGGTACTGCTTATTTCAAAAGAAATTTCTTCCAGCAGACCTGTGAGTGGAAATATTGGTGAATATTGTGCTAATGCGAGATTTTAAAAAAAAATATTTATTTAGAAAGTTGGTAAAATAAATTTGCAAAATGTGGGTGTATTAAAGGGTCTAAAAGTAGGTACTAAATGTGACCTATGTTAGGTTTATTATACTTTCCTTGATTTAGTCAAGTGAATTTAACTTCGATGATAAGGTGACTACCATTACATACCGAGTTTCCTCCGTGCCTCGGAAAGCACGTTAAGCCTTTGGTCCCGGCCGTCATTTTTAGATCTTTGACAGGCGTAACAGGTACTCAGTGGCCCTTCTTGAAGCATTACGCAAGTTTAATTTTGTTTTGTTTCTTCAATTTTCTTTTCAAATACGATCAGCATTTTCATTATTTCCAATCATGAAGAAAGCATAATATATTCTTGCTAATAGTACCTACCTGTTTCACCAATAGGTACTGATTTTAATCTCTATACATCTTCACACCATTAGCTTCTTATAGGATAGTTAGCCTCTAAACGACTGCCCGTAAAGCCTAAATTCCTTTTAGCTCAACCGTATAAAAACTAAATGATCACACATTGAAGAAACGACAATG
This sequence comes from Cerastis leucographa, assembly GCA_963082945.1. Taxonomy (NCBI): domain Eukaryota; kingdom Metazoa; phylum Arthropoda; class Insecta; order Lepidoptera; family Noctuidae; genus Cerastis; species Cerastis leucographa. The sequence goes on from OY720366.1 coordinate 3,272,772, forward strand.
ACGTTCACTTAGTACTTTATCGATGTACCAAAAAACTAACGTCTTCAAAACTACTGACTGCCCTGAGGCACCTGTCTCACTATCAGCGATTCGCGAGAAGAGGAGCTAGGAACGAGTTGGCGAGGAGCGAGTGTGAAGTTTCGATAGTTTTGTCTTTGGGCCTTGAGGGAGTATCCGAGTCCTATCATTTATTCTGCTTCGACGACCGCACAAAACTAGCACGCTAGTCAAGGGGCACTCCTAGCTCCAAAATAGAACCTCATCTTATTAAACTGTCATCCTAGCTATCTTTCTCACTAACTAAACAAGAATAGTTTAAGTTGAGAATAGTTAACTGCACATGATTCCAGAATATCCAGCTTACCAGCTAACTGGCACCATTTTGTTATCTTAGCTGAAAAAACTAGCCGTGTATAACCCCGGCCTAATGTCTGTAATACATCTGGAAATAGCACCCGAAAATCGGGACCATCTTTTCCCTCAGAAATCTAGATTATTCCACAGAATGCTGCACTGTGTTTTATGGCTCAGTAACTTTACGAGTTTTTCTCTATAGAAATTCTCTTGGATATTTCAAATTGTTTATGTTTCTTTGAATTTTCGGTGCTCTAGGCCCTCGGGAATAAGAGAATGAAGTTTTGGGAGTGGAATAAAAATAATGTGGAGTGCTTTGGGCGCTTATTTCGTGAATTGAATCTGCCGAGTTAATTGGATTTCTTTAGTATTCAGGTGAATGTTTAATATGTTGTGTTCACGAGTTTTCCCTCGGGTTTGCAAGTAGTCGCGATTAAATCGAATATTGCCGCTTGATCGTTTTAACCTCTTGCAATTTTGATAGGATAAATCTGTCGTACCTATTTTTAATCTAACAGTCTGCTCTAAAATTAGATTGCTCCTAAAATATTTAAGCTGAAATTACCTTTCAGAGACGAAGTCTAGTCTTCAATTAGTCTTCCACTTGAAGCCATTTTCGTGATTTGCATCCTATTAGAAAGGAAAGGGATTCTGTCTTGGCTTCGCTTTGGCAAAATAATTCATTGCGGATTCGCCTCCCGTCTTCAGCTTTTACCGTTCTCATGGGAAACCACCTGATTCGTTGCGAATAATTTTATCATATTCTCTGTTGGCACGTAATAAAGGTATCTTTAAAATGGGGTTGCTGTGACACTTTATGGGTTATGTTGAGTGTTTATGAAAAAACAGGAGTGTTATTTATTTTAATATTTTAAGACACGCGAAATTCAAAACTCAACCCATATTCAACATTGCTCTGACCTTACAAATTGCATAAAACATAAAGAAAAAAATAATAATAATTTCGCGGGCGACCCTGGCGTTTCCACATTGTATTGTATTGTAAAGCGGGCAGGTTTCCACAACTCTACGTCTAAAGCGCGTATTTTGCGTACTGGTGGGAACATTATTCGATCCACCCTAGTTCCCAGAGAAAGCCAGCAACTCTTTGATGTTGCTGAAGATATCGCGGTGAGTACCTGGGTTACCGAAGTACTTTGCCCTGTATGCTGCAACCTCTGGGCAGTGTAGAAGCACGTGGGCTGCTGTTTCGACTTCCTCCGTGCAGGCTCTTCGCGCGCGCGCTTCCACCTTAAGTGTAATCATATCGAGGCAAACTAGTACTGTACTACCCCTTGGTAAGACTGTTAGTCAGACTTTGGGGCCAGTTGCTACCAGTACCTAATGACTGTCAAAGATTTACAAATGACAGCCGGGACCAACGGCGTAACTTGCGTTTCGAGGCACGGTTGAAACTCGGTACGTAATGGGTGGTCTACCAACCACAGACCAACCTAGTCTGAATCTGTTCTTATTTAGCCCAGAGTTTCTCCCCAACTCGCCCGAACTATAGCTCGAGTTACTGTAAGAGCTAAAACTAAAATCTTTCATCCTATTCTTTTTCACGACACTAAATCTGTCTACAGCAAACTACAAAATCAAATCAAAATCGAAATATTTTATTTTACATAGGCCTTTATGGGCACTTATAAAACGTCAACAAAAGGTGCACGGTTCGGGTTGGTCGTTTCCTATGGAGAAGAACCGGCAAGAAACGCCATGGTTAACTCTTTTAAAATCATTTGGTTTTACAATCTTTGAAGTTACAGCGTTAGTACTTAAGTATGGGAGGACAGTGTAGGCCCGACATTAAGTCGTTGCTTACAAAACGTAGTAAAAGAAAGGAAAAAAACACATTCACAACCCTACTAATACTTCTAAAATACAGCGTAAATGCAACACCATCTGTTTTTTATATTATTTAAAAATAATAGTTATCTGTTCTCAGCTGAAACATAAAGAAGGGGAAAGCCATATCAAATATTCATTTCGTTCGCAAGGCGGAGCCAGGATCACAATTTTTACAAACGTGAACGTGGAGAAAATTAAATTTTATACTTTATTGTTGTTGTTTTAGAGTTGTTTTCTGTATTTTATTATGTAACTTGTTAGAGTTTAAAATGTTTTCTGCGAGGAGTTGGGATGACAACACATTTCTTGTTTGATCTTGAGTCGTCTTATTATTGTGTTTTTAATGGAAGGCGTGTTTTCGAGAAGATAATTGTGCAACAACTTTTTTTCTGAGCTAGAAGACCTCTCTTATCTACTTGTCAATTACGTCAGCACCTAGAAACAAGAAAGGCGGGGTTTATTTTGATGACGTTACCTAAGTCACCGTCGCGTCACCGAGGAGCTTGTAGTTAAATAATAACATCCGCACTGGTCGATCTTTAAGGTTAAGTGTTTGCCGAAGTTGGTCTGTGGATGGGTGACCATAATTACCTACCGAGTTTCCTGCGTGCCTCGGAAAGCACGTTAAACCGTTGGTCCCGGCAGTCATTTGTAGATATTTGACAGTCGTTACGAGCAGTCAGAAGCCAAAATTCTGACATCCAGTCTTACCAAGGGGTATTGTATTACCCAGTTACTGGGTTGTGGAGGTCAGACAGGCAGTCGCTTCATATTAAATACTAGTACTCAGCTGCATCCGGTAAGACTGGAAGCTGACCCCAAGATAGTTTGGGAAAAGGCTAGGCAGATGATGCAACCTATGTCACCGAAGAGTAGCCTATACCCTTTTTTCAGGTCCAAGACTCACGTGGTTTAAGGAATAAGAAATTATCGAATAAACGTTTGAGATTGTTTGTATGTGTGGAAGCGCGGTTATAGGGCGGGAATCAGACGGGCTGCATTCAAAACACTGGTTGTTCACACTTACCGATTTCAGTAAATAAATAAACAAAAAAAAATTACCTACCCATTTTAAAATTGATTCGGGACAAGAATCATTAACTTAGTTACCTCCTTGAATTTGACGAGAATGCAAAACAACACCTTGTAGACGGTCTGTCTACTCTGTCCACTGTCTACTTTAAGAATTTGAAGGATATATATGGCAAAGCACCACTTTCGAATTCCTAAAGCGTTTTACTCTTGACTTAGTTTCTTAGGCGTATAATTTAGAAATAAAACAAATAAAACTAACCTATAGTGTTAGCAATAAAGTTCAAAATATATACGAGTTTTTAAAATTTACGTGCAAACATTTGTTGCAGAACTTGCAATCGACTTAAGTGGTCGCCACCACTAAAGACTTGGTTGGTGGATATCTACATTAACAGTTAAAATTGAGTTATGTGGCCATTCTGGGTAACCGGCCTTCGTGGCCGACATGGCTGCCCATTATTTTGACTTACAACTTATGGTGCGGCAGCGTTTTGACCAGTAGCTTATTTTGACAAATGGCTGTAATGGATTTATTGTCTTTGCCAAATTAGACCATGAACGGAATGTGTTTACATGGAATCTGGTCCGGATTGAGATATTTTATGTTGAATGGTTTTAGGTAATCGTGGGTATGTGTGTCTGAAATTGTTTTGAGTTGTTTCATTATGTTGTTTTTTTATTCCAAACATTGACGTTTATGTTATAGCTGTCCCGCGCAACTTCGTCTGCGTCACATTTTCCCCGTTTTCGCAACATTTTTTATTGCTGCTCTGCTCCTATTAGTCGTAGCGTGATGATATATAGCCTATAGCCTTCCTCGATAATGGGCTATCTAACACGAAATAATTTTTCAAATCAGACCAGTAGTTCCTGAGATTAGTGCGTTCAAGCAAACAAACTCTTCAGCTTAATAATAATTATTAGTATCAGATAAAACGAGTATTATTGACATGCTGATGACGTCAATTTTAGGTAGCATGGCAGGGGATTAGGAGGTGTTCTTCTACCGATGAGTATGCCATAAACACCACGCTGAGCAGATGAAACACATTGCTCCATCTTCTTCTTAGCGTGTCGCTTTTGCTCCATTGCTCCATGATTAGCAGTAAATCGCAACAAATAGTCTGCTATTATTTTCGAGCAAGTAACCGCTGCTTAACTTCATGCAGCTATTTGTTTTTTACGGACACCCTAGTTCAGGTAAAATTTGGTCACTCGCTCAGAGACCACTCTAGCAACAGAAAGTTAGTTTATTTAAATAAATAAACAACCACGAGCTCATTCGATACATCAGCTAGCACCACATTAGTAACACCGTCGAACTTCGTGTCGCTTTTAGAGCATACGCGAAAACTTCCCGAGTACAAGTGTCGAAAACTTTTGACAATTTTCAAACTAAGTGAAATGTGGCAGGTGCTATTTAGACCAAACTTCTCGCATAAGCCTGTGTTGACATGGCGTGAATGTTAATACTTTTATATGTGGGGTCTGGGGTACTCGTACTTGCCGATAAATCTTTTGGCATTGTCCCGATGGGTTGTGCCAGTGTCTTTTTATGAGAGTTTAAAGAGTATGTTAGAGTTATGACTCTGGATAGAAAAGTGTGGCAGTATTTTTGGTCTGAAATGTAAAAATGTGTAATGTGTGCAAATGTTTTATTGGATTTTGCTTCCAATTAGGAAGGTTACATTTAAAAAAAATAAGATGTTATTATATTATTATGTCGGATCCAGTACTTAGTATGGACAGAAATTGAATCGGGAAAGCGCGCCAAAGGCGACCTACTTACCAGTCTACCCACACCTAAGCGCGCTTCTACAGAGTCGTGATGTTTTGAGTTCGCTGCAAGGAGGAGAGAGTGTCTGATCGCGGCGGAGTCAAGACGTCCCGGAACTGTACCCCGATTCATGGTGCCTAGTGTTGATTGTGTTGGATTGTAATTTCAAGTAATTTGTTAGTTCGATAGAAACAGTGTACTGTGTGTAGTGTGTGTTTTCATAGCACGAAACCCATGTTCTGCCCACATGATAACCGAGTCTAACGAAATAAAATCACCTCACTTCGACGTATATTATTGGTATGGTTTCAATAACGTCTGTTATTTGCCCAATATAATTCACATATTTTGTCAGTGATAAGAATCCAAGACCATTCTTTAGAATCTAAGCAGAATCTGCAAGTGTACCTATTTCTAAACGAATATCAACTTATAAAAATGCATACTCAATTGGTCTTCGCTTACTGCGGTATGATATTTTTAAATATCCCAGAGTACAGTTGAGTGACACACACATTATCAAGAACGAGTATGTACTTGTCAGGTTGATAACAATTCTATTAAAGTCACAAAATAAAATTCCTCAAGGAGCTTCCAAACTCCCAAAGTTATTCTGAGAATCAACTCTACACGTGCAAAGTTTGGATTTTCAGAAACCGATCCAAATAGAATAAGGATAAGGAACGAAAAACAGTAGATGCTAGATACAGTGATACCGAGAATAGTTTCAATAGACCAATAGAATAATATCTGAGAATGATCTAAAACCGAATCTACATCTAGATTAGTTCCAAATCCAGGACAAGTTAATCGTGACTCGATGTACCTTGAAACTGTTCCCAGAGAATGAGGGAAAAGTTCGTCTTTTCCGTCGAATGTTCGATGGAAGCAACTTTGAATTACTTTTGCTCGAGTGAAAGACGTATAATGAATCAGCTCCCTCGAAGATATTTGTTCAAAACTCAGTGAAGAAATTTTCTAGTGAAAAGCAAAAGTTGTCCAACAAAATGATTCGTCCTGATCTTTTGGCAAACACTGGTTTACATTTTGGTAGGTATTGTTTTCGAGAATTTTCTCTCCAAATTAAAATGGTTGCAGTCACTTTGAAGGCGAGAGTTTCAGTGTATTTGATTCCGCTGTAGTTTGTTGCGATTCCAATTTGTTTTTCAATGTTTTCGTGCGCGTTAGAATTGTTCAGGTTTCGCTGGAATGTTTTTGTTGGGGGTACTATTGAAAGCTGGGGAACGTGTTTTGTTTTTAAGCTGTTACGTTTTGGATTCGTCGAATTGTTTCTACTGGCAGCGTGTGTCTGAGAATTTCCGATTAAATGGAAAAATTGGCATGATGTTTTAGAAGTCGTGGCGTGGACGTTTGGTGGACCCTAAACACAAAGAAGTTGATTGAGTTTTAGTTAAGGTAACGTAGGGTGATTACGATATAAATTGATGTATGCAAACAAAATACAAACTTCATTTGATTTAGTTTTATATAATGGTAGATATAAATGACACGACTTGGATTTTACGAAAATACTCATAGTCGGCAATCAATTAAATTGGTCGGCTATTAATTTACTAGAAATCGTCATAAACCTCCCTCTGCAAATAAAAGCGAATTTTAACTTTTGAACTTTAAATTTACCTATGTGTAACTGATAGGTATGTATAATTGTTCACTCTGATTTAGGTTTGACGGCGACATTATTAAAATACATTAATTTCTTGTGATCTTGAAGTAATTGCAGGTCATTTGTGGGTTAAAAGCTTTTAAAATAATTGGAAACGACTGATTGACAACTTTTGATCGTTATTGCGTTTTCAATCGTTAATCTTAAAATGTTTTAGTTATTATATTTATTAAGGTTCTTAATCCCCGAAGAGTTACGCAGAGGTGTAACTAATAGTACCTACACCCACATTTCGCAGCTTACGTTTGAATCCATTGTAATACGGGGTGAGCCTATTGCCATCAACCGGGCACAAAAACAAATTCCCGATGAAAAAGCCCAATAACACTTTGCCCAAGCTGGGAATTGAACCCCAACAACCACTAGACCAACGTGGTGGTCAAAGTAGGAGTCAGTTATTTAAATTAATACTAGTATAAAAAATGCCAAAATTTATATAATATTTTTTACGCAATAGAAAGAAAGAAAGGAAGAAAAAGCGTTTACTGGCGCAATTGCCACAAGTACACACAATATAAAAAAAGAAAAACAACTATAAAAATAAAAAATAAACAAGAAATACTGTGTGACTCACGGCAGCGCCAAATAGACCCAGTTCAGCATAATGCCGGACAACTAGTGCCCGACGCTGGTTTTCAACTGAACCTAAATGGTGAGTGTACGGATGTCAGTAAATACAGTAATTATATAAATATTGTGTACGATAGTATTATTTATAAAGTGGTATATAGTGTTTTATGAAAATAAAATAATGGCTAAAATAAAACTATTTTAAAACTGGGAACAGTAACAATATTATAATAATATTGAGTTTTATACACATTTTAAAATTACATTCACATTTACATTTTACGACATTTTAAAAATATCTCTTAAAGTTTCATTAACCCCCGACCAAAAAAGAGAAGTGTTATAAGTTTCTTTAATCTCAATTTTCAACCCAAGATCCATGTCAAAAACTCTAACATAGATAGACCGAGAGACAGGCGTGTTTCCGAAAAAGAAAACTTATTTTAATAGCTTTTAAAAAAAAAAGTACTATCTGTTGGATCTGTTTTTTAAACGATGACACTTAAAAACTTTTAAATGACATTACTTTGGAACTCCGATAAATGCGTCTAATGAAAATAGGTTTTTTTTTCTATGACCCTTTTTGGTTTTTTTGTTAGAGAACATTTTCAATCAGATTGAATGGCTATAGCGATTGCTTCTGGGAAAGATTTTCCGAAATTGTTCATTAAAACCAGTTTTACTTTTGTAGATTTGGCTCTACCCATGGTAGTCAATCATCGTCATCATCAGCCTATAATGTTCCCACTGCTGTGACACAGGCCTCCTCTCTATGAGAGGGAGTGGGCTGTAACCCAACGAGCGTGCCCAGTGCGGGTTGGTAAATGTCGCATGTCTACGAATTTTTAGTTCTAGGACATGCCGGTTTCCTCACGATGTTTTCCTTCACCGTTTTTGAGGGCAGCGGTGATGAAATAAATTATAAAAAGTAATGCGCCTGCCTGGTTCGAACCCACGGCTTACTGCTCGTAAGTCGGGGCTGCCACCACTGGGCCACCGCTGCTCTCTAGGTAGTCAATGGCTAACTAGATTATTGGCCTCTCTTTTCTTGTGGTTATCTCTTCGGTCCTGTGCCAGCTTTATCTAGGAGCAGAAGACAAAGTTGGAAAAACCTGGATGAGGTTAATTTGGCTTAAAAACAAAAATCTTTATTTCCAAAACTATAGTAGGTAGTTGTCGATTTGATTCGAATCTCATTTAACAACCACGTTATATTAATACTACTTCACTTCTTGTAATATGTGTGAATGGGTGACCGTAATTATTACATACCAAGTTTCTTCCGTGCCTCGGAAAGCACGTTAAGCCGTTGGTCCCGGCTGTCATTTGTAGATCTTTGACAGTCGTTACGAGTAGTCAGAAACCAAAAATTTGACATCCAGTCTTACCAAGGGGTATCGTATTACCCAGTTACTGGGTTGTGGAGGTCAGATAGGCTGTCGCTTCATGTAAAATACTGGTACTCAGCTGCATCCGGTTAGACTGGAAGCCGACCCCAAGATAGTTTGGGAAAAGGCTAGGCAGATGATATTTCATAGACATGGAGAGTCCATCCACTCTAATCAAATAAGTATCAATCTTATTGCTATAGTCTCACTGTCCAAACCAGCCGTTGAACAATAAAGCCAGTGAACTAATTCCGATAATAACAAGCAACAGTAATACCCTTAGGACGTTCCTAATCTCGGTACCTGTGTTGCCTGCGTTTTCGAACCGGATTCAGGAGCTGAATAAACTAGTCCGCCATAGTGTAACAAGAACAGTGGATCTAGAATTAGCTTTTTAAAGTGAAGCTTCTTATGCCACTTCCAACAAGGTTGCGTTAAACGTCAACGCTACCATGGAGGGGGAATAGAAAGAGACAGAGCGAGAGTGAATGCGTGGCACTCGAACGCATGCGTGTAGTATTACAATTACAAAGTTCCACTTCTTCCGCGCGGAGGAACTACACGCACTATTTTTTTAACTGTCCAAATCAATTTAATAAAATGCTAAGGAGTATTATGTGTTACAAGAATGGATAAAATAAAAAAATTGTACACAAGTAGAATTCTGAAAATTTCGTAGATAGTTGAAAAGCCGTGTGGTAATCGGTCGGCTTCGTACAAGCATTGTGATGCGGAGAAATGAGGCAAATGTCGTATGAAAATTTTTGAGCATGAATGTAGGTATAAGAGTAGAGGAATACCCCAAAGCTATTTTTCTAAGTAGGTACCTAATTGGCCCCCGGCCACCGTAGGCGAAGGCCTGTGAATGGTAAGTAGTGGACTAGCTCACCGTCCGTTCGTCGTATGAAGACAGGCCGTATCGCCGTCGATACGGCCTGTCTGGCCGTATCGACGGCACGTTCGTGTTCCACGCGCGCCTTTCTCTAGGAAATGTCAGCAAATCGGAAGGGGTCCGAGAGGGCCGATGCCTGCCAGGCTGCGGGACTGTTCGAAAGAGATACCGTGGCCCTGGAACACACAGGGCTAAGAAGGAACATGAATGGGTTTCAGTCAGTACAAGTCTGACACTCCCTTCCGCGCCGCCCAGAGCAGGGGGGCTCATTTGATAATTTCCAAACCGTAAAAAAATGTTATGTACCTAACCTTTTACCATACTTATAACACTTGAAACATATTCATGTGATTTAATTTCCATTTCCAAGATTAAGTTATTTTGTTAAGAGAAACAATGAAACAAAAATACGAGCCAAAAGAATTGATTAAGTATTTCAATATTTTATTTCATAAGTGAAAGTGAATCTTTCCGCGAAATTTGCCTTTGACCTTATCTTCTCCCGTTACCAAGTTAGGGTTTTCTAGTCATAAGTTATACTTTCGCTTGTCGGCTAAACTGGTTCAATTCTGCTATAAGCACACTGGTTACTGCCTACACTGTGCCATCGGCCCTGATGGGGTTTAGCGACTGTTAACCACTAATCCGTGAAACCTCGACAGTTTACATTAAACTTAGTTTAAACTTGACGAAGATTACCTTTGGTGCCAAGTTCTTGCCGCATAGTGCCCCTTTGCCGGTCTGTAATTATTGTTTATTAAGTTAGAACAAAATCGGGTACACTAGGCTTACAGTGGACAGTGTATACCGTTGAGGAAATATTGAGCAGAAATATAATTATGGTTAGGTCTAAAATTTTCAGCTCCGAACTATAAAATCAAGGCAAAAGGTCCAAGCAAAATAATTCGTTTTCAATATAATCTGCCTTTGTTTAATTAGACATTTTATGTAGGTTTAGAGGTATGAGGAACAGGGTGTAATTTTCCTCGATACTCTTTAGAAAAGGGAGAATCTTCGACCAGACAGGTGTTATGTATTGTGGGCAACTGCCCGACAGTTGTTGTCGAGTTTCTCTATATAGTCTACGGTCAATGTCAACTTTGTTTGCGAGATGTAGGAAATTGATGTTAGTTCTTCCGTCGTGTCATAGATGGCACTGTGGTATTTTTTGTAGTAAGTTGCTTTTTGAACGTCGCTACATAGGTAACTTAAAAAAAGTTCATTTAAGAGGGCTATTACAATTTTTCTTGTATTTAAGTGTTCAAATCAAATCAAATCATTTATTTGTGTTGTTAAGGTTTTTACTAATGTATGTACACAAATTGAAATATTTATTTAGAAGACTCCCTAGAGGAATAATCAAACTTTCTTGGGCATATTTTTTTTATATTGTTGCCATACCTAAACCTTAAAAACACATCAAAACTCCGAGTTTACATGTGTTTTTACGGTTGTGTACATACATAAGTAAAAACCTTAACAACACTCAAATACAAGAAAAAAATTAATAGCCCTCTTAACTACTCTGACAACTACTCTGTTTCGTCTACGTCGTGTCGTGTCGTGTTACGAATTGGTGTAACAAGGGATCGCTTCAAAAGCATCGGCGTCATAGAAAGAAAGCTGACTGCATTTGTTGACACCATTTCTGCGCATTGCAACCGCGGCCGACACGAGGCACCGACTCAGCAAATGCGTCACTAAATCACTTCACTTTAATTTCGCAAAACTGTCCTATAACTCTGTTATTCATTATACTTATAAAAATACTAGCTGTCCCGCGCAACTTCGTCGGCGTCACATTTTCCCCGTTTTCGCAACATTTTTCATTGCTGCTCCGCTCCTATTGGTCGTAGCGTAATGATATATAGCCTATGTCCTTCCCCAGGTTGAAATCTATGTTCTTGCCAAATTTCATTAAGATCCAATCAGCCGTTTAGTCGTGAAAAGGTAACAAACAAACAAACATACAAACAAACAAACAGAGTGACTTTCGCATTATAATATTAGTATGGATGGGTAAATGGATAGGTTAGAGACATCCACCAATTCTGCTGACTGTTTTGTCTCATTCAACTTGTCAACTTATTTGCCCTTATATCGTGAGCGTGTCTATCATAATTTCATCCAAATAATTTGATATTTTCTTTCTTCTTTCATCTTAAAATGACTTTAATATAATTTAGCTCGTGCTCAACAGGAATATTCTAAAAGATATTTTGTAAAATCCAAAAAAAAAAATTTTAGAAATATTTCTTTGTAATTTTACACAAAAGAGTCTAGGGCTGTTGGAGTAGAAATGTTTTATTGACTATGATAAAATTTTCGACAATAACTAGCTTTTAGAGAAGTTATAAATAAACATGTTTATAAAAGGTGGCATTGCTTTAAAAAGGCATTAAACCTGAGTGGCTTTCGTGATCTGATTATCAGGACTTCTTTTCGGTAGATTTTTATAGGTTGAGCGAAGATATTTAGAAATACTTGTGATAGTCATAATTATTATTTACATTTTTAAATATTTTTACAAAATTATATAAAAAAAGTAGCACACCGTTATCGGGAACAGGGTCCAAGCTACGGTCAGGGCTCCAGAGAAAGGAACTTCCAAAAAGGAAAGGGCCTGCAATGACTGTCAAAGATTTTGTTCCCACTAGTCCTCTAGTCCTTCGTTTTGAACTGAAATGAACGTAAGTACCTACTGTAGACGAATTATGTAAGATGTACGTGTTTTTATACAAGGTGTTGTTTTGCAATCTCGTCAAAATACAAGTGGTTGTCCCACAATACATAAAAAAAAATTAATTCAGCTAGGCAGCCAGAGACGTTGGCTTTTAATCAAGCAAGTTAGCCTCTAGGTGAGGAGTTTAGAGCCTCTGTAGTTTTAAACTGTACACCTACCGGTAAAGAAATTTACAAATTCTTGAGCTACTTCCTGATATCTTCGTTTAGGACCACATTTTGTATCTAATGTATAGCAAGTCTTAAGAGCGTTTACGCATTACGACATTTCATACCAACTTTCAAGCCTTTATTTATCGAAATGACGAAACCGATTTTAATGAAACTTCATACGCATAAGCGGAATACATAGGTCTAAAAAGTTAGTAAAACCATTGTCTTAAAAAAAACGGCCCGAGTGTCAGTCTTACTCGCACACAGGGTTCCATAGCCCCGAACAATATAATAACAATATTTTGAACGGTCATTCATTAGTAAAGTTCCACTCAACCGCAAAACTAAATTTGTTTTTCATAGTAAGTTAATGAAAAACAAAGTTACTGCTGCAGTTTGGTGAAAAAGTCCCATGTCTCAAAAACTTAATATCAAATCTTATTCAAACAAATTTTCATTGAAAGTTTTTTTTACGTTCTACATCCCAATATTTTTTCAGAATTTTTCTCCTCTCACTTTAGAAATTTGGAAGTGACTATCTTTCAAACGATAGACTTTGAAAAAAAAATTTTTGTAGGAACCCCAATGTCATTTTTAAAGACCTATCTATAGACACCCCGCACGTAGGTTTATGGTTTTTTTTTTAAATTTAACTGTCCTTATCAAACTGTTTGTGTGACGAAGTGAATGACGTGATCGCCTATAATTCGGTATGTAAACTATTTTTCAGGTATATTTTTTACATAGATTTAGTTATTTTAAGCAACTAATTTCAATATTTCATTAAACATGTCTAAGCAGACAGTCTAAATATTATTCTGGCACGGTAGGATAGGAACTAGACCGAACTCTACCAAATACTTTCAAGTTTTTAAAACCTGGTTTTCGACCCTGGTTTTTTTGTACACTCGTACTGGGAAGCCCTGGTATTGAATGTGGCAAGTATATCTCATGCCAAGTAACGAGAATCAATTCAACTTGACGTTGACATTGACGTTTGACACATAGAAAACAACTTAATTATTTCATTACAAGAGGCACTGAAAGTTTCTTATACAGGATACTTTATGACGTCATTTAGAGGTCAAGTAAAAGTCAAGTTATTTTAAGTATTTTTGTGAAAATAAATACGATCTTAAGGTTTTAAGACCTAAAAATAGAAAAATATGGCTTACAAACCTAAAATATCGAAATGGTTTTGAAATCGGCATAGGTTAATTTTAAAAGCTTTTTTTACTTTACTTATCGGATTGGTAGCGCGTATTTGTGTTGTCCGTGAAATGGTAACATGAATGTAATTGTGTAGCCTCTGTTGGCGATCCAATTAATAAAATATTAAATTTCTTTCTAAGTAAGTACTCTGATTTCGTAGTGTTTCTGTTTGTGTGTTAAAAGCCTTGAGTGGGCGTTTAATTATTTTCTCTAGATTAATTTCTACGTAGAATAACCTTAAGATGTGGCTTAAGTTATTGCGGCTTTTAACAGTAGGCGCAATAGGTTAGGTTCTGAATTTAATTCTCTGTCTGCCAAAATGATATATCCTTGTCGTAATTTCGTCAAAATCTGTGTTTGTTCTCTTTAGGGGACTTTGTGTTTACAAGCTTGGTTTTGTATAAACAAATTTCTAATGCTAGTGAGGGCATCAGAAGAATGTCCTAGAAGAACTGTAATCCCTTGCCTAAGTCAAATCATTTGGCAAAATCAAAAAGTAACTGACTAATTTGACCATATATATGTTTTGTGTGTTTGTTGTTTAGAGAAACAACGCTGATCTAGTCAGCAAATAATTTTTTGTTATTCCTCCTTTACGTAAAGCTCACTTAATGATTTAAAACTACTAAAAATTCCATAATATCAAGCAACAATAAATTAAAAATAAACACTCCATAATAATCTTTCATTAAAACAAAGATCTCACAATCAGATCTCCAGCTGTTTTCCCTCACAACACAGCATGTTTGTGTTCATAATATAGAACGTACACGGTTCGCTAGGGATGTCCTCAATGAATGCATTGTGTACCTTCCTCCTTCTATTGTTTTCCCAGTACGTGAGGGTTATACCCCCGGAGCCGAAGGGGTTGTTAGCAAGGCTCGTCTTGATCCTTCATGGGATAACATGAACAGGGATTTTAATGGGGTGATAATATTATTATTGTTATGTTTGTTTTGGGTAATTGCTTGTTTTTATTTTAGAATTGTATGTGAAATCATTACTATGGCTTTTACTTTTCTTTTTGAATGTTCAATAGAAAATAATTGCGCATTTGCTCTTGGTTTGGTCTCAGATAGCGGGTAGTATACTTTAATACCACTTTTTGAGTTTATGTCAGCCTAGTGCTTTCCAAAACCAAACCCTTTCTTCAAAACAGATAAGATAATCTCATATATTTTGTTTTATGTATTTAAAAAGTTTTTATTCTGATATTTTAGTTTAAAATATTTTTTTGTTAGTTTTCTGTTAATTGTCTCTCCATCACCCTAAGGTAGACTGGTAGAAAATGCCTAAGGTCCGCTTTTGTACAGTTTTTACTTGTGCACAAAGCTTTTATTATTAAACAATTAAGCTGACGTTTTTCAATCATATTATGTGTCTCGAAAACCCAAAAATACTTACCCCGCAGAGAGTTAATGCCATGTTGTATTAAAAAAAACTCCGTTAAATTTTGTCCCCAATAAAATAAATTAAAGCACACAGTAAAATTGTAAAATTCACCACAGATAACGAGACAGAGTATTGTGTAAAACGTCTCCTGTGGGCTGTTCGTCTTGCCAGTAGCAGCTGGCAACACTGGCAACACGGGCAACACTGGCATTACTGGCAACAACACGCGAAGGCGCGATTAAACAGACACCATTTTTAAAATCTCAGACAATAATGTGGAATTTACGAGGCGTTCTTTGAAACTGTTTTGCTGTAAGGTTGAAATTAATTTAATAACTGAAGTTGTTTTGATTGAAAAGTTAGTCGTTGGTATTTTAGTACGTGGCCACATAACTGATGTTATTTGATGCAAGGTGTGGAAAAATTGCAGGAGAAGCTCGTGGCTAAATAGTAATAGCCGCTCGGGTCGATTTCTTGCCTAGACTGGTCCGTGGATGAGTGACCACCCGAATCATAGCAAATTTCCTCGGTGCCTTGGAAAGCACGTTAAGCCTTTGGCCCCGGCTGTCATTTGTAGATCTTTGACGATCGTTAAAGGTAGTCAGTGGCCCGAAAGTCTAACAACCAATTTTACCAAAGGGTATCCTATTACACAGTACAAACTGGGTTGGGTGGGTCAGATAGGCAGTCGCTCCATGTAAATACTGGTACTTAGCTTTATCCAGTTAGATTGAAAGCCAACCCCAACATAGTTGCGAAAAGGTTAGGCAGATCTTGTGTAGACAATATGCATTGGGCGATCAACTGAAAACTTTAAAAAAATAACACGGTTGTAATCTTTGCAGTCGTCCTACAGTTGGGACAAACGTCTTCTCTTGGTAAGAGTGGAGCCATATCCCACCATGCGATCCTTGAGGGTTGACAGGTTTTAATGACTATTTCTCACTAGCCTATGCCCGCGACGTCGTCGCCCGCGTGGAGTTCGATAAGGGATAATCCAATTTTTTTTTCTTTGTCCGTCGGGTAGTTTATTGAAAAGTATTGGACACGTATTTTTTCTTTTTTCACGTGGTCATAAAATTACGGAGATATATTGAGTTGAAATGGCGCATGACGTCACATGTAGGTAAGTTTTATACCTACTTGTGACGTAGTAAGCCCCCACTCTCCAAATTTAATGAGTTTTAACTAAGTAATTTTTTGATATTTTGATAAAACAAAAAATACGTGTATATATTAAATAAATATTTAAATGTGTAAATATTTTTGTATTACCTGTCTGACGGACAAAATAGAATGTCGTTTTTTTATCCAGTCCGATCCCCTATTGTCCCACGGGAACATACTATCGGTATAAAAAGTATCTTATGTGTTAATCCAGGTTATAAACTATCTGTGTTCCAAATTTCAGCCAAATCCGTTCAGTCGTTTTTGCGTGAAAGAAGTAACAAACATCCATCCATACTCGCAAACTTTCACATTTATAATATTAGCAGGATCTTCTATACACATTTTACCGTCGTCGTCGCATTGCTACTATTTGCCATATATATACGCCACACTGTGCAGATTATTGGTTATCGCAGAATATTATTTCAAGCGCATATAACTTTACGATGTCGCTGTTTTCTTGACTTTATGGTTTTTTGGTAGATTTTACTGTCGTGTTACAGTTCGATTCATCGTAATCTTTTTAGGAGCACAAACTTGCAACGAATAACCAAACGAACGAAAATATATTAAACGTTCTTTCAAACACCACTTTAAAAACTAATATCAAAGTGTTTTAATAACAACATGACAGACAGAAATATCAAAAATTAAATTAAAAATTTAAAAAACCCCCGACACAAAGAAGCTCTAAAAAAATAAAATAGTCCAAGCGTCTTAGCGTCGGGGGTCCGCTTTGTTATGTGCTTGTACTAAGCGGTCTACTTAGCGGTCCTTAATTAATGTAATAAATTATTATTTCATGCTTTTTAAACTTATATTATTTTATCTTAGCCTTGACTGTCTGAATACTGGGCATAGGCCTCCCCCATTGCTTCCAGTTTTCTCGGTGTTGCGTGTCATCTCGCCAATTAACGAAAACAGCAAAAAATTAAAAATAAACTTTCTGGGGGGGGTTGCCATCCACCCCCCCCCCCCCTGGCAATGCCCATGATGACAAGTGACAAGATTTCAAATTTCGAATCGATCAGACCTGTGGAAATTGCTAATTTCCCTTCAACTAGAAAAGAGGTGATGGCCTTCAAACGGGTGATCAGATTTTATCGAAACATAGCTAAGAACACTCTCGATTAAAACACCTTTCAAACGAAACTAATTTTATCAAAATCGGTTCATCCGTTTAGGAGCTACGATACCACAGACAGACACACAGATACACAGATACACACGTCAAACTTATAACACCCCTCTTTTTTGGTCGGGGGTTAAAAACGTATTTAAGTACGCTACACTAAGGCGCAAAATAGCGTACCAAAAAAAAATCTGGATACTGTTTTTTAAGCACGTTCCACAGTAAGGATTGCTTATGCTTTATTTTTTTCCTTGTATTTTCGCAGTTGTCGGACTTTTCTCTGTTTTTATTACTTGCAGGTGCAGACAACGTTAGTCTTTTAGTTTTCCAAAGGGAATCTGTGTTTCTTCTGTTAATACTGAATTCTAATTTGTAAAAGCTATGCTGGTAATTGCATTTGGGGATCGAGATTTCGCAAGATTCCTTTTTAATTGTGATGTAAAAAGTAGTTGTTTGTTTAATGTTAAAGCCGGGTTTATTTACTGTGAAATAAATTGGAGTGAGTTTTTTAGTGTGCGTTGCGTACCCTTTCATGGTTCTATGTAGAGGTTTCGTATGTAGTTTTCTTTAGTGCTAGTGCTGGCACTAAAGTTTAGTGTCCGCTTTATGTACGCGGTCTAGTGATTTAAGAACTGTATTTTTTTAATCTCGATAGTACGATCAGGGTAGAGTAAGATTGGTTGTAATATACTTTAGGTGTGTGGGTATCAGTTTTTAGGGTTCCGTACCCAAAAGCTCAAACGGAACCCTATTACTGAGACTTCGCTGTCCATCCGTCCGTCTGTCGGCAGACTGTATCTCATGAACCATGATAGTTAGCCAGTTGAAATTTCTACAGATAATGTATTTCTGTTGCCACTATAAGAAAAAATACTAATAACAGAATAAAATAAATATATAAGGAGTCTCCCATACAAAAATCAACTTTTGTATGGGAGCTCCCTTAAATATTTATTCCTCGTTTTTATAAATAATAGTACGGAACCCTTCATGCGCGAGTCTGATACGTATTATGCCAGTTTTTTTTTTAAATGGAGTGACTATCCACCGAAACCCAGTTACTGGATAAAACGATACCTTTAGTTTCTGTTTAGACTGAGATTTGCGCTCTTCTGAGTAACCGTAACAACTGTCAAATTTATATGCTGTCGATCAAAGACTTTTGACAGTTGCCTTTGATTCCGAATGTCGAGTCAGAACCAAACGGTTTAACATATTTTCAGAGACACAACAGGGTCTCGAAACGTATAGTATGTTCATATTTGATCTGATTCACATTATTTTTATATTTTGCATTTTATTTATATTTTACACAGTGACGATTTTATCGAATAATCTACACTTTATTTACGTTATATCTCCCAAAACAAGCATTTAGCATTCGCGTCATAATAATATCAATCATAATAAAAACGAGCAGAGTACATTTAAAAATTAACCCATTTAACGGACCTCGTTACACAATTCCACTCTTATTTTCAGGTTTTTCTGGCTGTTTCAACTGAATATGTTAAAAAATATAGTACGAACACTACGCCATGACAGTGTGTGTTTAATATTAAATATACGCATTGCACAGCGCTGTTTCTGATACATCGTAAAAATTCACGAAACGTCGGTCATTCGGTTTTACGGTCGGCATGAGGCTGTGTTCAGATGGGGCAAGGCAGGCAACTGTCAGCGAGTTGCCTTGAGTTATAGGGACACTTTTTGGTTGGGTTCTGTGGCACGTGCGCTACGGAAGGTTTTGTGTGTTTTATTATTTAGAGGTCTAGTCTTTCTGGGGAGTTTATTGTGGTCCATTTTGTATGGTGGAACTGATCTTAGCCAGTGAACAGAACGACTACACAGAAACTTAAGAGTGATGCCCGGTTTTCCTTAAACCGAAGCCATTGCTGTTAAATTTTGCTAACTTAAATTTGAGATATCTACTTTTCTGTAGCCACAAGTCCATTTAGTCAACATTCAGACTTGTGTTGAGTTTGATTAATACATAATTGAACAAATTGATGAATTTCCAAAAACCAAAAAGCAATAATAAAAATATGTGACTAAATTATCTTACTAATAAACACGGAAATTAACAAAATTACTTATAAAACTTTAGTGAATATAAACCTCAGATTCAGTAATGAAAATAATATACCAACACAATCTTAAAATTGAAACTAGAGGCATCACTCGCAACATCTGAACGCACCATTATAGTAGGGATGCGCTGAATTTTTGACTGACTCACGAGTTTTTTTTGTACATTTTACGGTCGTGTAGTGGGTACGTTTATGTTTTATGACCGCCACTAGTCCGGTTTACCGTGTAGGGGCTGTTTTCTTTTGAACTTTTAATTGAGTTAAGAGTTTCGACGGGTAGACGCGTAAAGAGTTTTTCGAAGTGTGATGGGTGTTCCATTTTCGATAGCCTAGTTCCCATGTGTGCTTTCTTTTTTTTTATTAGGCTCCGTACAGTGTATTTGGAAGTGACTCGGTATGGAGGAAGTTTCTTTTGTTTTTTACTTCTGTGCCTGCGATATTGGCTGTGCTTAGAATTTGCTATAAAAGTATGAGTACAAATTTAATTTTATCCATGCATCTTGTTTGTTATTTTTTGTAGTAGAGTTAATTTTTGTTTTGTTAATCTTTTGTCATATGTGATGATTTTGTTATATAAATACAAGACTGAAGCGATACCTCTGAAATTTGATACTCAAAAGTTAATTTAACGAGAAGGAATCACCCTTCAAGATTTAAAAAAAAACACTTGTCAAAATTCGACGCACTCTGGAAAGTCTGCCATTTTATCATTATGATTAGCCAATCTTTCACTTGGATAGGAATCCTCAAAAAACTTGTGCATACTTGTACAGTCAGCGTCACTATGTCATAACCCCTCAAGTTTTAAAGTGTTACACTGCTACAACATTGGATTCGTTTCGAATAATCTAAAGAATACTTTCAAAAAGAACTCAATGTTTCCACCCGGGATCGAACCATCGCTTCACCGAGCTGCGTCTTATCAATTCCGGCGGTTTAACAAATTAGCCAGCGGGCACTTGACTGTTGTGATGAAATTGGTAAGTAGTATCAGCTGAGTCACTCTATCTTTAGGTCTCTGTCTAATCGGTAGATGTTAAAATTGGAGGGTATCCATTAATTTGACTTAATTGCGTTTTATTTATAAAATTATTTCTATACCCTCGAGTATAACGTTGGCTTAGTCAAGCTAAAATATTTATAGCGCTTCCTATTTTATGGTTTGCGTGATAGGATGTCACTTGTCTAGAGACCCGGTTGTTAAACAATATATAATAATAGCAATAATAAACATTTTTTATTATTTCTATTATTTAACTCATTATTTAAGTTTTGAAATTAATGTTCTTAAATATATTACTAAAAAAAATATAATTCATGACAAAAAGCGAATGTCACCCAGAATTTGATTCTTCAACTTCATGCACGTCAAGCGGTCTTGTAACCTCTGAACTATTAACACATTAATTATCATTGCGTTAATTTTAACCGTATTATTGCAAGTTGTGATACCCAATAATAGAAGTATTAACGTTTCATTGAAAAAATCATTAATAAAAACAGAGTTGCAAATAAAAATACTATGCTTATTAAACTTATTTATTCACTAAAACAATAAATTCATTATAATAAAATGTTTTTGCAAAATACAAAAACCAACTAGGCCCGACACGGATTTGGACGCACATGTCTTTTGTGTGCACTGAATAAATGATTTATCTACCTATCTATCTATCTTTAAGGGGGGTAAGAACTTAATAGAGCTGTGTGTACATTCAAACCCGCTATGGGTCCACATGATGAATAAGAGAAAACTCGGGGTCTCACGGAAAGAACGCACGTAACGCCAGCAGTGAAAACGTAGCAAGCTGGAAATGCAATATCTTGTTCTGACTCAAAAAGATAATGATTGAACAAGCCTGTGTTAATTTATTATCTGCCAAGCCCTTTCTTATGATGGCATCCAGTTTAATAGGATGTAGCTAAATAGCATCAGAATTTAACATGATGCGACTGCTTATCTGCCCCCTCCAACCTACTGGATGACGCCCTTGAATGACCGAACCTGTACCACAAAAAATGAACAAAAGTCATCATCACCAGCCTATAATGTTCCCACTGCTAGGACACAGGCCTCCTCTCAATGAGAGGGAGCGGGCTTTAATCCACCACGCGGGCCCAGTACGGGTTGGTAGATGTCACATGTCTTCAAATTTTTAGTTCTAAGACATGCTGGTTTCCTCTCGATGTTTTCCTTCACCGTTTTGAGAGCAGCGGTGATTAAACAAATTACACAAAGTAATGCGCCTGCCTGAGTTTGAACCATCGACTTACTGCTCGTAAGTCGGGGCTGCCACTACTGGGCCACCGCTGCTTTCTAACAAAAGTAACCCATAAAAATCCGATTAAAACCACATAAATCATTACTATAAACTGTACAAGCTAATAAATCTTCCTACAATCTGCCATATACTAGCATACGTCCGAAGTTGACTACTAAAGAAAACTGTTCACGTGAACGCGGACTAAGTTCTGCGCTGAATCGGACGAATTGCGAAGTCCCGATCTCTGGTGATTTTCAATGGAGAAGTAATTCAAAGTTTGAAAGCGACATACGGAATTTATTACGACATGTTTGAGTTATTTCGTTTGTTGATGTTACAGTAAAAGGGGATATCTTTCCGAGTTTAGACTTGTTCGGATTAGGACTGTTATTTGAATTCTGAAATGTGTTTTTGATAGGTAGGTTTATAAAGTATGACATTTGTAGAATATCAAACCAATAGCTAAAGAAGTCGTCTCCAAATCTGGTTGCAACAGTGTACTCGGTACAAACTAGGCAGCATCCTTGCTTTTCCATTTGATATACAAGGTGTTGTTTTGCAACCTCGTCAAATTCAAGGAGGTAACTATGTTAATGATTCTCATCCCGAATCAATAATAAAATGGGTAGATATATATATTTTTTTTCTTATTCACGGAAATCGGTAAGTGTGAACCATCCGTGTTTTAAACGCAGGCCGTCTGATTCTCGCCCTATAACCGCGCTTCCACAAATACTAACAATCTGAAACGTTTATTCGATAATTTCTTATTCCCTAAAGCACGTTATGGGTGTTATTCTGAAATACTGACAAACTTAAACAACCAAAAAAATCAGCGTTTTTTAATAATTAACTAGGTACCGTAATTTTAATTGATTATTTATGTCTTGTGAGACGACCTCCTGAATTTTGACGAGGATGCAAAAAAACACCTTGTATAAGGTTTGCAGGACATCTTTCTAGGTTGGGTTCGATTATGTTGATACTATGTAACTAAGCAATCTTCTCGACGTAGGTACGATTATCACTACTGATTTACCTACAATAAATCTTAGTTTTAATTTAACATTATGTTCAAATATACACCTACCACTTTTTGTCTCTGCATCGGGTTTCTCTCCACCGATCCCGATATCAGATTGAATTGAAAACTGCTCCTGCCGATTTGTATCCACCGATCTCGGGGTCCGTCTCAAACAAAAAAATATATGTATAATACATGCCATAATACCCTGATCTCCGCCTTCTGCATCCAGATTACCCCAGCCATGTTTACGAGTTCGTCAGGACACTTGACTGGGTGATGTAAGCAGTGATAGCCTAGTGATGTGACTGTCGAACTGCTAAGTCGTAGGTCTCCGAGGTGAGTGTCTTGGCATCGAACCCAAGACACTCACCTCTGATTTTTCGGATTCATGAGCGTATTCATATTGGATAATTATAACTTGCTTCGGTGAAGGAAAACATCGTGAGGAAACCAGCATGCCTGAGAGATATTTTTCGACAGCATTTAAATCCAATTCAGACGCCCATAGGCCGCATAAAAACTCTGACACCAGGGGAGGAGCTCGTGGCTAAACAATTACAGCCGTACGGGTCGATTTTTAAGGTTAAGTCGTGCTTGCCGAGGTTGGTCCGTGGATGGGTGACTATAATTACATACCGAGTTTCCTCCCTGGCTCGGAAAGCACTTTAAGCCATTGGTCCCGGCTGTCATTTGTAGATCTTTGACAGTCGTTATGAGTAGTCAGAAGCCAAAAGTCTGATATCCAGTCATACTAAGGGGTATCGTATTACCCAGGTACTGGGTTGTGGAGTTCAGAGAGGCAGTCGCTTCATGTAAAATACTGGTACTCAGCTGCGTTCGGTTAGACAGGAAGCCGACCCCAGTATAGTTTGGGAAAAGGCTAGGCAGATAATGACCAGGGTAAGCAGCCACACGATAAAGAAAGACTGTGTGATGTTAGTAAGACATTAAAATATGTGCGACAATGGAAGCCTACATCCAACCAAACAATAATTCTTATAATATTTCGCAAGATATATAGACTATACTAAGTAGTCGACGAGTGTGGATGAGTTTGGCTCGGCTCCAGACCTGAATGACTTGCTTCCAGTAACCAAACGTGAACGACGTATTAAACGGTTTTTAGAGTCCATAAAATGTTATTGGTACTTGATAGTGGCGATATTTTGATAGTAAACAGGTAAAATGAGGTAGAATTTAAATTTTATGAGAGAGATTAGTGAGGTGCATGCTTTAATAAGCCAACGTATAATTATATTGCGATGCATTAAAAGAGTATGCATCAGCAACGAAACATCACTAACACACTATCACTAACTAATTTTGTAGATGTATATAAGTGACAGCTGTGTGTATATACAAGCTGTTGTTTTGCATCCTCGTCAAATTCAAGGACGTAACTATGTTAATGATTCTCGTCCCAAATCAATAATAAAATGGGTAGGTAATTTATTTTTCTTATTTACGAAAGTCTCTAAGTGTGAACCACCCGTGTTTTAAACTCGGCCCGTCTGATCCTCACCCTATAACCCAAACATCATACATACAAACAATCTCAAACGTTTATTAGATAATATCTTATTCCCTAAACCACGTTAAGGGGGTTATTAAAATACTGACAAACTTAAACAACCAAAAAAAATCAGCGTTTATTAGTAATTAACTAGGTACCGTACTTTTAATTGATTATTTATGACTTTTGTGACATCCTCTTGAACTTTGACGAGGATCCAAAACAACACCTTGTAGAGTTAAAATGTTAGTAAAAACTTTTTGCACCGACAATAGGGGATCGGACTGGGTAAAGAAAACGACATTCTATTTTGTCCGTCAGACAGGTAATACAAAAATATTAGACACGTATTTTTTGTTTTATCAAAATATCAAAAAAATACTTAGTTAAAACTAATTAAAGTTGGAGAGTGGGGGCTTACTACGTCACAAGTAGGTATAAAACTCACCTACGTGTGACGTCATGCGCCAATTCAACTCAATATATCTCCGTAATTTTATTACCACGTGAAAAAAGAAAAAATACGTGTCCAATACTTTTCAATAAACTACCCGACAGACAAAGAAAAAAAAAATAGGATTATCCCCTATTTAGAAGAAATCCTAGTGAGGGCCAACGTTATTTAAAATACACAAAACAAAACAAAGATTTTCTTCTTTGTCGTGGCGATGACTCTGATTATTCTTGTGAGTTTGTCTAGTGATTCTAATAAGAAATTGAATGACTACATAAATACAGTAATTAAAGGTAGCACAATGACCTTCAAATAGTTACTGTTTAGTTTCGTAGTGTTAGGTCAGGCAATGTGTAACTTGGAATTTTTCATCAGGAATTTCTCAGTAGCAGACGCTTGGATTTGTGCCCAGTTGATGGCAATAGGCTCACCTCCTATTACTTGGCACTTAAACATCTGTACTAATGGGTACACCTCTGCCATACCCATCGGGGATTTCAGGAGTGGTGTTATACAGTATGTTAGGTTAAACGAGGGACATATTGTGGGAGGGAATTCAGTATTCCATTCTCGTCCCAAATATGTAAAAAACCTATAACGTATATAGAAAAAAATTTAATGTTTTGTTTAGTGCCTAGATATTTTGGACTGTCCTAAGCCAGGTAAGTTTAAAGTATGAAGGGAAAATGGATTATACCTAAGAGTCATTGACCCGCTCACATGTTCTGCGATAGTATTAAGTCGCTAGCGCAAGGGTGTATACACGTTGCGTGACATTTGCGAAAATTTTGGTATGGTTCTGTCTGTTATTTATCAGTGTTTTTTTTTTGTTTATATTTTTATTAGTATCATGTTAGCATGTACTATTGTGGGTTTGAATATGTCCCTCGTTTAAACTAACATACTGTATATCAAGTGATTAATTTCGCAAAGTGGGTTAAAAGTCTAACAAAATAAGTACTTGAAATACAGCTTCTTAAAATCATCGCGATTATTCAAGTTCGTTTCATGTTGAACATTTTAAGTAGCCAAAGTACAAACAGCATATTAATATTAATTTACTTTTCTTGGAAAACGAGCTTGGAAAAGCCACTTCCCGGAATTGAGACATTGTTGACTAACTTAGAACCTTGTTGCGCGCAACTTATTCCAAAAAATTATCAGAAATTTTAACGGAATTAAAATTTCTGAGAATTTTTTGGCATAAGTAGCGTTTTTGTAAATTTTGGAATTATATTTGGCTATAAAAGGAAAACTTTTATTGTTTGTAAGGTTGTTTATGCACTGGGTATTGTTAGACATGACGACTAAATTAACTTAAGTGTGAAGAAGTAATAGTTTTTGACGTGACAACGTCTTATAAATTGGTTTGCCGGGTGACACTTCAAGAAACTGCGTTACGCTCCGCTCACGTTATGCGCTCACAATGAGAGCGAGTGAGAGGCACGCGTCCCTTCCACTCGGGCATGGTTAGCCCGCCTAAGAGCGAGAGAGACAGACATAAAAAGTGAAAGGCACGCGTCCCTTCCACTCGAGCCTTCTTCCTACTATACGAATGAATATTCACATTAAAATTATTTTACCACTCAAAGTCGTTGTCACGTAAAACTTTCGCCCGTATACCGACTTTACAGGCAACCAATTTTTTTTTTCGCCTTATTAAGTTCAGTATTGTATCAATTGTAGATCTTTGACAGTCATTACAGGTCAGTGGCCCAAAAGTCTGATCACCAGTCTTACCAAGGGGTATCGAATCACCCAGGACTGAAATTCTGGTATTAAGCTGCATCCGGTTAGAATGGAACCTGACCCTAATCTTGTTAGGAAAAGGGTTTTTTAATAAGATTAAACTCGTCAAACTGTGAAGCAAAGAAAAAAAAATTTCAGAAAATCATTAAAATTATTGTGAATATCCACAATAAAATTGTTACGATAGTTTTCATCCACTTTATTGAGATGTAAGTATCGAAAATCACTTATATTTGAATCACAAAGTTAGAACTTAAAGATTTCAGACTCAAATTTAAACCTAACGAAAATACTCAAAAACTTAATACCTTTGTTCAAAGAGTTTCAAGTCCCAAGTTTTCCCGCTGTCTCGTCCAACACTATAACCGGTTAGAACAACACAATGTTGCTACAAAATTATTAATCGAGTTTCACCAAACTTGTAACTTGCAAAGTTATAACTCAATCAAATTATGCGCACACCCTGTATAGCAGAGAGAACACCCTGTATAGCCCACTCTAAGATTCGCGTTCATTAGGCGGTGCTCATTTAGGGAGCATGTGACCTATATCAGCCGGTGTGGTGCTTGGGATGAGCGTATTCATTAAATTATGTTTTAGAGTTAAAACGTTGATTTTTTTTATTTTTAGTATGGTTGTAGTTATGGTTAACTAGATCTACTAGATCACAAACATTTTATTACTGACTAGCTGTGCCCGCGACTTCGTCCGCGTGGTATTATTAATTATTAAAGAAGTAGCCTCTGTTACTCCTTATCACATCAGCTATCTGCCAAAGAAAGTCCCGTCAAAATCGGTCCAGCCATTCAAGAGATTAGCCGGAACAAACAGACAGACAGATAGATAGAACGCCAGATAAAAATGGGAAAAAAAAGTTTATATGGTATAATTATGTACCGTATATACATTCATATGCATGTAGTCAAAAGCAGCTATTTTAATACAAACAGACACTTCATTTTTATTTATTTGTATAGATAATATAAATGTAAATTTCTTTGAGGAAAAACTACTGAACGGATTTTGACGAACAAAACAACTCATGATGAATAGCATGACTTGTGTTGTTATAGTGTAAGAACTAAATTACTCTAATGTTTCATCAAAACCCGTTCAGTAGTTTTTTCGTGACAGTGTAACAATTCAACATCCAAATATCCATCCTCAAAGAAATTCAACAACATTTATATTATTAGTAACATAATAAAATGTTGTTTTATAATAATATTGTGTAAAAAAACAAAATATGCGAGCAAAGCGGCAGGTAAAAGCTAAAAGAATATAAAAGCTTATGTGGAAATGTGTTCCTTACCATACAAGATAATAATAGATTTTCCTTCAAACCGTGATATAACAATGTTTGCTTATGGTGGAGGCGCTAGTTTAGCTCGTGAAATTAAAATTTACTTACGTTTTTTTGCAACTTGCAGAGTAAATTATCTTAGACAGTTGTATTAATATTATTCTGTAAAAATATACAACGTGGACTGGACTGGCCAAAATAACCACTTTCTAGAGCCCTGACACAGCTAGAAGGCTTGCGGTAGACCTCGCAAAGCGGGTCGAGTTAGATAAGATTAGTGACCAGTGGTCCACGTTGGCCCTGGATCGAGACAATTGGAAGTCATGGAAAGATCCCTTTGCCTAGCAGTGGGATGACATAGGCTAACAATATCAGTAAATAAAGGGTGTAAAACACCTCTTAACGAAGCCGCCACTGGTTCTCCCTGTCATTGCGATCATTTTTTTGTTCTACACCATACCTGGGAACCTTCTAGTTACGGAGATATTAGGGGTCAAAGTTCCAACTTTTTGACAAGTATTTTTTTTAAATACAAGTTTTTAATATAAGATTTTTACTTTAAACACCTCCACGACCCCCGTACTATTCAATCCGTCCATTAGCACAATGTTTTGAGTGCGTTACATTGAGTTTAACCACAAAACATGATTTTACACCCCCCCAAAAAAAGTCGTTTCCCAGTAATAATTTTTGTGTAAAGTTACTTAGTTTCATGTACAGAATGCTTGGTTGACGGCTTCGTGATGAGGTGATTTACACGGTGTATATACACGTCTTATGGTTGCGAATCATATTTTAAACAATATAGGGACAGTTTGACACTGACCAGCAAATTGCAAAAAAACGTAAGCAAACTTTAATTTCGCGGGCAACTCTGTCACTTCCACCTTAAATAAAAGAGCTATTACCTGTTGCAAGGCAAGCTACATTATTCTGGTGGAGAATTAAGGAAATCTAAACGTATGGACTTTCCGATATATTGGCTAGTTGCCCATTTTTAAACTGCAATGTCACAGGCTACACGAAGAAGATACTATTTACTACATACTAGTTTTGGGATATTGCTTTTTGTTCATCAACCTAGCCTTTTCCCAAACTGTGGTGGGTCGGCTTCCAGTCTAACCGGATGCAGCTGAGCACCAGTATTTTACAAGAAGCGACTGCCTATCTGACCTCCACAACCCAGCAACTGGGTAATACGATACCCTTAGTAGATAGGCAGTCGCTCAAGTAAAATACTGGTACTCAGCTGCACCCGGTTAGACTGGAAGCCGACCCCAAGATAGTTTGGGAAAAGGCTAGGCAGATGATGAAGCAAACAGATGCTAACTTCGCATTGATTTGAGATAAAAACGCAAACTCCTAAACCACAAATATTCAACCTCCCATAACTTGCACCAAGAGCTAGCATGCGTTGTGCAACAGTCACCCTTTTAGTACGACAGGAGTTTTAGTAGGCCGAGCGTTTGTGGGTGCATTGTGGCCTCCTCTCGCTACTCTGAACAGTGTGTGTGTGTGTGTGTGTGTGTGTATTCATACCTGTGAATGTTAATTTGTATGGTTTGGAATTAATTGTAGAACTGTAGGACTGTGGTTTTGATCGGTGATGGGGGTTTTATGTGTTAAATGCGGTTTAATTTATGTGTAATATTGTAAAACCAAACCATTTTAAAAGAGTAATCTTGGCAAAAAAATGGTCACTTACTGAACAACAGAAGTCGAAACTCAAGATTTGCCAGATTAGGTGTTAAACGAATAGATCTCGTTAAAATCACCACCCTGCGGTGCATAATTCAAGTAGCTGATGTTGGAGAAAAAACAGCCAGGCTGAAGTGGGAGTAGGCAGGCCACGTAGCACGGATGCACCCGCAGAGATAGGCAAAGATGGTAACACACTGGACGCCTGAGGAAGGACAGCGCCGTAGAGGTCGACCACGGCGAAGGTGGCGTGACGATCTGATCCTGTTTGCGGGGCTAACATGGCCAGAGATCGCACTTTAGAGAGGTATAGAAGGAGAAAGGGGAGGCCTTTGCTCAGCAGTGAGACACTAGGTAGGCTACCAAAAAAAAACCTTGGAGTTTCTTGCTGTTTCTACTCCATAAGAAATGACCAACCCAAACCGTGCACCTTTTCTCGACGTTCTACAAGGTGTTGTTTTGCATCTTCGTCAAAATTCAGGAGGTTGTCAGAAAAGAAAAATAATCAGTATAAATCGCGGTTCCTAGTTAATTATTAATAAACGCTGATTTTTTTGGTTGTCTAAGTTTGTCAGTATTTCAAAATAACCCCCTTAATATGGTTTGGTGAATAAGAAATTATCGAAAAATCGTTTGATATTGTTTGTATGTGTGGAAGCGCGGTTATAGGGCGAGAATCAGACAGGCCGCGTTTAAAACACGGGTGGTTCACGCTTACCGATTTCCGTAAATAAGAAAAAAAAAAATTGCCTAGGTACCCATTTTATTATTGATTCGGGACAATTTCATTAGCATAGTTACCTCCTTGAATTTGACGAGGATGTAAAACAACACCTTGTATAAGTGCCCATGTAGGCTTAGGTGAAATAAAATATTTAGATATTGTTATTTTGAATTTTGTGTAGTTGATCAGGAATATGTTTACATAAAAATATTTGCTCGTTCATGTGTATAGAAATAATAATCAAGCAAGGTTTTAACGGCTAGCTTTTTTTTCCTTCAGTATGTTGAGAGCAGAGGTAGTGAAATTGACTACATAAAACAAAGTACCTGGTTGGTGTACGTACGAGTAAAAGTCTCTGTAAACAATGGACCACTATGACTGCTCCCGAAACATAACAGAAGGAAGCGATAAATTCTTTCACAAGCACCAAAAATAGCTCCACAGCATACTAAACTTATTTATTAAACACATAACACACGCTAAACAACGTTATGCAAACTAAACACCGAAACATTCAGTAAACGCACCGCACGCGCCTCCACCACGCAAATATTATGCTAATACAATTACATAAGTTTTTATTACACAAACAGTGAAAGAAACTGTATTATATAAAGGGGAACATTGTATCGAAACAATAAAGTAAACTTTGTAAGTAAAAAGTTGGGCCTTGGCAGTTTGTACAATCAACAGCTCAGATTTGGATAAAGGAGCCAATTATTTTTGTGTATGCCAATTGAATTTCTTGACATTCAAATGGAGTTGAGAAAGAAATAACAGTTGAGTATTCTGTACAAGTAATACAAACATTATAAAACAAATATACCTTTATAGGGTGAATGGTAATTAGTGACCGATACTTGTGTCGGGTCATTAAGTTCCCTTCAAAATGGTTGAGTTGAATGATGGCTGATCCATGCGTCATGTTCGTGAACGGGCGCTGTCAGTTGTGCCTGGTCGTCTCTTAGCTGCCACGGCTCATTTCGAACTAATGATTTCATATTTTAATTGTTCTTTTCGTTTTTACTATGGACACTTTTATCGTGCACGTCTTGCTACATCGTTCTCACATAATGTACCATCTCTAAATGAATGATGTAACCAAGGTTTTGTAACAAGATTCTGATTTAAAAGAGTGTCCATGGAGTTTCTTGCCCATTCTTCTCCATAGAGATCTACGCTTTGGAATGGGCAACTACAGTACTTTCACAGGTATTATGTCTTGTGACTGGGACTGAGCTTCATTTTTATTGTTTTTCGACTATTCAAAAGTGCCTGTAACTGGCCTACATGAAATAAATGATTTTGATTTGATTTGATTTGATTTAAACACGTGATTGTAGTCATGATAACAAATAACTTTCTCAAAGAAACATATTTTTTTATACTCATTCAGTTTTATCACAATAACAAAAATGTTTGTAAGACTGTACCAAATTACCTATAGCAAAAAAAAATGTATTTTCGCTTAAATTTCATAGATTAATGCGGATTATAAAAATAAAGTAGTGGGGGAAGATGTTGTTAAAAGGGGGGAATATGTTTTTCGTAATGCACATCAAATTTTGTGCGAAGAGTTTAAAGGGTGGATAAGGGAAACGGGCTCTGTAATGCTTCTATAAGGAAGTTGGTTTTCGTAATAATATTTTAATTTTTTGCGTTATTTGCGTAACATATACAACACTTGCGTGGGAAGTTGCGTGGTATCTTCTGGTCCAACTTACCGCAGTATCTCAAAACAAAAGTCTATGACCAGTGCGTGTTGCCAGTGATTACATACAGGACCAAAACGTGGTGGCTTACAATGGGCCTCATCAGAAGGCTTAAAGTCACCCAAAAGGCAATGGAGAGGGCCATGCTCGGAGTTTCCTTGCGTGATCAAATCAGAAATGAGGATATCCGCAGGAGAACCAAGGTTACCGACTTAGCCCGAAGAATTGCCAAACTTAAGTGGCAGTGCATATTGCTCGCAGAAAAGATGGCCGATGGGGCTGAAAAGTTCTGGAATGACGACTGCTAACCGGAAGACGATGCGTTGGAAGGCCTCCCACTAGGTGGAACGATGACCTGTTGAAGGTTGCGGGGATCCGCTGGATGCGAGTCGCATGGGTCCGGTCAATGTGGCGACACTTGGGGGAGGCGTATATCCAGCAGTGGACGTCTTTCGGCTGAAATGATGATGATGACACAACACTTATAGGATAGACAACCAGTTTTATCAAGTGGGGTTTTACTCAGTAACTGGTTTCTGTAGGTCGGATTAGGCAGTTGCTCCACTTGAATTTGCCAGCTGTTGTTGCGAGTGTCGAAAGAACGACCAACGCATCGAGTATTGTTTATAGATCTTGCCCTTAATAGTTGCCTGACTGTGATCACACAAGAAAATAAGAATAAAAATACAACATTACAGTATTACATTTTAAAATCTAAGAACTTTTTGTGGAATTAAAATGACGTAAATTAGTAACAGAAGAAGAAAATACGACGTTTTCTTAAATGACACAGGCTTTTACTAAAATAACTGAGTAAAACACAAGGAACGCGAACAACGTACAGGTTTTCATGAAAATAATATTAAGTAATAGTAGGAGAAGTGGCTTGTAGCAAGCTTGACGGCACTGGCAGTGTACATTATACCCGGGTCACTAACCCTTTCGCTGCAGACGCAAGCCTCGTTGTATAACGTGGAATTTAAATTAATTATTTTACTGAATATAACCTTTTATTTTAAATAAAGGTTTATTTTCTTGTATCATACTTTTTTTTGTGTTCAGAAAGATATATTGACAAAAGCAGTTGGACAGATTATTACATTAACTGAAATAAAACTATATCTTGAATATCTTATTTAAATACAATCACCAAGACGGGAACACACAAAGAGTCAGGAGAAAATCTAGTAAATCTAGATCTCAATTAGTAAGCTCTCTAGAGTCCTATGAAAAGAAACAGAAAGACTAGTTCCATCATCATCATCATCATCATCATCAGCCTATAATGTTCCCACTGCTGGGACACTGGCCTCCTCTCTATGTGAGGGAGTGGGCTGTAAACCACCACGCGGGCCCAATGCGGGTTGGTAGCATGTCTTCGAATTTTTAGTTCTAGGACATGCCGGTATCCTCACAATGTTTTCCTTCACTGTTTTTGAAAGAGGCCTCTTCCATTTTGCAAAAAATCCGGGTAGGCTTTTGGTGAAAATTGCACCTTAGCTGACACATTACTAGGTTTTTATTGCTTTACCAAAAATACCACCACCATATCCCAGTCCAAATACCTTGCATATACATGAACACACTAAATGAAGAACGTGTTTACAGTGCCACGCAATATTATCAACATGTGCGCACAATTACACGCTCGTATTATTACACCTGCGCATTATTATACCGCGCGCAGCTAATTCTGTGCGCAATTAAGGGTTATAAGGCTGCATTCACACTGAGCGGCATTGTCGTACTGCGTTTGCTGATATTTTGGGTACATAGTTTTAGTTGTAATGTGACTATGAAGTGGCAGTTTCGAGTGTAGGGTATGTAGGTATTTAACATTTAGTGTTCGTGCTACGTAGGTGATTTAAATAATACTGTGGTTGGACATGTCTGGTAGATTTGGTTCGAGTTTCGAAGTTCAGATCATTCTCCTCATGACTTTTTCCTGTTATTGTCAAGACAAGGAGTGCGTATAGGATACATTCTTATTATCTAGCTTATGTCCTTGGCTTCGCCCGCGTTTTTGTCGGTAATTATCCCAAGGGATCGTATTACAGCGATAAAAAGTGTCCTTTGTGCTATTTTAGACTATTAATCCAGATCCATTAAGTAGTTTTTGCGTAAAATAGTAACAAACATTCATACATTCATACATCTTTACAAACTTTCTTCTTGATTCTTCGAATTCTGAATAGTTTCAAAGTTCATTTATTTGTCAAAAACAAGAGTATGCACACACTGAAGCATGCAAGATGTTAAGTACACTGCAGACAGGATCACAGTCATGTTTTACCTTTACGGCGTACAAATATGTATATATGTATATAACATTTTATCAATTATTTAATTAATTGTAACTAAAGAGAATGAGTATGAAAAAGTGTTTCTTTGGTAAAGTTGTTTGTTTTCATGAGTACAATCACATGTTTAAGTATCGTTCGCTAATTACCAGTCACCCTATATACGATATATATGCTTTCTATACAGGGTGAAATTGAACAGATGCGACAAATTTAAATATACAATAATACGTGTTGTCAACAAAATTTAGAACATATCAAATGTAAAATTAAAAAAGAATCTAACAGTGTTACGAAAAACGTTAAAATAATTAAAGTATCAAAGAATTTCGCGTACTACCGTTTTCGCGTAGTGGGCACGATTTAGGTATACATTCTCGCTATGAATGAATCGCGCCGCCCTCGTCCGCCCGGCCGCCCGCGCATCTCTTTCCCGCGCGCACGATTAATAAAAATTTTGTGAAACCAAATTTCCCTTCATACTTTTGTCGGCTGAGGACGATCAAAAATACAATAAAAGTAAATAGTAAAACAATGTTTTAGTAAGAGGTATAACCTGAATAATGTTTGTTACAACAACAAATCAATTATTGTATTTTTGGCGTATTTAAAAAGTTGGAATCGCAGTATTTACAATAATTATTAAGTATTTACACTAAATCAAATCAGTACACTTACGTGTATTTTAATAATTGTTCAAAATGTCCACCTCAGTCTTGTAAACACAATTGAGCACGGCGCCGCAAATTGTCCTTTAAGTTTTATTAATTAAAGTTTGTGATTTTACAGTTTCGAATGCACTCCTGATTTTTTGTTTTTTAGCTCGTCTGTCCAGCATGTTTTGAGTGATTCTTAGAATTCTTCCCAATGAAGGTGGGACAGTAGGATATTTTAGCCGAAATCTTCGCTGCGTTTCACGTAGATTTCTTACGGTGTTGTACCACACGACAATATCAAGATACTGTACGTTTGTTAACGGTTCACAACTATTTCGTCTCGTCCTAGGCATTGTTATGACAAACACAAGACAAAAATACAAATTTTCGCAATACGTAAAGTAGGATTTGCGGAATGCGCGCGCGACCGTGACCTACAAACGTTTTAGGACGACTAATGAACTAAGGAAGGGTAGGCGGCGCGGGGCGGTCGCCGGGAAGGGATGTCGGCGCTGGCGCTCATGCGAGGTTTGGCAACGTCGCGCGATACTTACACTAGAAAATAGGCAAAATTAGGTAAATGACCGCTATGAACGGCAACGGGATTATTGTGCACTGCGATGAGTAGGACGAGATTTTTTGATACTTTAATTTTTCTTATTTATTTTGCATATTAATTTATTTTGCTGGAGTACCGATAATTCGTACTTAAATAAAGATAATAACATCAATGGACCATTTTAAAGCGATAATCACGTAATTTTTTTTAACGATTTAGATTGTAGAAAAAACAGTTTATAATTACTATGTTACTGTAACTGAAGCTCCCATTTCTTTTTGTCGCATTTATTCAAAGTCAGCCTGTATATTTCGTAATGTACATGCAGGTAGGTAAATGGCACAACTGGGTCACGTATCGGACTCGTCTAATGAGATGTTTCACGCCTTGTGGTTGGGTATTGGCAGTGATGGTATATTTATTTGTGTTTTAAGTAAAAACAATCTGAGGCAGTTTATTTTTTTGAGATATTGGTCACTTTATGGCTTTTCCTTTTCCTGCCTTTATTTCAAATATCATCAAAATCGGTACACGTTTATAACTGTATAAAAAAAGCTTTAAGAGCCATAAAAATACTAAGTAGAAGTAATACAAGCATCCATCGTAGCACTAACACATTATCATTATAATCCTGACCTTACGTAATTTATTTGGGGCCGACACAGCATGTCTCCATCTTTCATACTTCTCTATTTTGTCGTCATCTCATAAGTCAACCACTGTCATCCATATCATATAACACAGTCCATTTGTCGTTTCTTCCGCCATTCTAATAGCCACCCACATTCATACTCAAAACTTT
Source organism: Cerastis leucographa (assembly GCA_963082945.1). Classification (NCBI taxonomy): domain Eukaryota; kingdom Metazoa; phylum Arthropoda; class Insecta; order Lepidoptera; family Noctuidae; genus Cerastis; species Cerastis leucographa. Next base: position 3,308,978 of record OY720366.1, read on the forward strand.
TCCCACATTCTTCCAAAGTAGTCAATATGTAAGTACAAAGTAATGAAATCGCCTCACAAAAGGCAATTGAGCCATATAACTTTAAACTATCCGACTGCCATCAAACAAGCTATAATAAACTCTCTGAATTAACAGCACGACGATATTATAGGATTTGAATTAATTCACGCCAATTAAGTTTTATTTCAATTTGATTTCAACCAATAAGTGCTAAAGCTGCCAGTTCATTTGCGCGCCCGCTCGGCGCTTTCAATGTATAATAAACGTTAAAATTTGATTTTACATTTGGAACATTAAATTCTATGCGCAGCCTGCGACTGATGTCTTTAATAATTTCATGCAAATATTGCTAGTATTTTACGGCACAATTTTTGAATAACATTTGCGTTTTAACGCTTAAATAAAATTATCAAAACATTTGATTCCAATTTTATAAAATCAAATGCTTTTCACTTTCAAAACAAAGTCTGTGATTTTAAAATCAGAATCAAAATGGCGGCACAAAGCCGTTTGTTAGGCTGCATGCACACTATTCGTCATCCGCAAGTGTCATACGCTTGACATGTTGGTGACAAATGAATCTACATCAAAAACTTTCCCTTCCTTTGGCTAGGTCCTTGATTAAAAAAATATCAAGCATTCGCGTGAACGGAATGAGGTCCTAACTGTTGTGTCACACTGGGGTATTTCGTGGGCTTATACCAGTAATGAGTGACGGGCAAAGCTGCGCTAATTGGAAAGCCTGTCTGCGATTAAAATGACGTCGTGTGATAGGCGTCGCGAATTTCAGTCGCAGCTTTAATGCCGTGATACCCATCACGGTTATTTTAATGACGCCGCATATTTTTGTGGCGAGTTTTTATGAGTGACGACTACTTAATGGTTTTGCGTTCATTTCCGAGCTGTGTTCGCGGGTTCTGCACGTTTTGGTGTCGTGAGATTTGCCTACGTTTAGATGGTGTAATTTAGTAGGATCGTAAAATTATGAAGTGGAAATGTGTAGGTTAACAGCTTTAGAGCTGTAAAAGTATTTGTTTAGGGTAGTTTTTGCTTAAATGCGGTCTTTGGTATATTAATTTTACAACCACAGCAATCCTTTTAATTTTGTTTAATCAGGGAAGAAACCTCTATAAATTCCGTAGCTCCATTTTTGTGGTTTGATTTATTCTGTACTTTTGTCACAAAAATGAAGCGATGCATGTTCAATATTCATGCCTCCTCAGACTTTATTTTCAAAAAAGCATTAGAAGGTCTTTAAAGGATTTATCTGAAAATCCACATAGCAATTCTAAATTAACTTTAACTACTTCTTTTAAAGTACTATAAATCTATTTAAAAGCATGCAGCCTTCGTGTTCATATTCATTATCGCACAAGTCCATAATTTCTCTACACAAGAAAAAAACCCAACAATTTAACCACATTAGAATCACACTCCCTGCAAATTACCTTCTAACAATATGCAACGTACCTACTTTATAAAATAAGGTACCTATTAGACATTACTTTTTACAATCTTTAATGTAATATAAAAAAAAACTATAACTTAGTCGCAGTCGCAATAAACTAAGCTTTACATTGATAGTTCCACATTTAATTTATGCGATCATAAAATCTTTTGTCGCTCAATAGTGACGTCGTAAAATTTCCGCCAATGTGAACGCTGCCTTATAGGTCGCGAGTCTGGACGGACATAGATGGGACAAAATTTAATAGAAACAGAAGGTTAACGAGTAAAAACAGGCGCACACACATAGAAGTGTACAGCGATATTAAACAAATGACAGTCGCGAGGGCGCTTGCACTCATTGCATTTTGCACATTGCACAACTAGCGTATGTGTGCGTGCGTGTTGCTTGTTGCACGAAACCGACCTTCTACATCTATCTGTTTTGTGCACACGGTTCCGTATTTTATGTTTTTTTTTTTATTTATTCATGCAAGGGTTATAAAATTTAATTCGGAAATTGGACTGGGAGAATAACTGATGTAATTTTTTATATGTTGGGGTTCCGTACTTATATTATTATGTAGGTCAAAGCAATATAATTCGCAGTAGTGGTCTCGGCTTAGTAAAAGGCAATTCCTTGAGTGAATACGATAAAAAGCTTTGAGATTATGGCAAGAAAATGAAGCAAGATTTTCTTTTAACGGTAATAACAACATAATATCTCTGTTAGGCCAATATTCCCGAGATAATAATTGTAGAGCTTTCTTTGCGAAGACTTATATTCTGTTGTGCTTAAACTGCGGGCTAATAATATTGTGATTTTATTATTAGTTACATTTATTATAATTATCACTGCTTTGTAATACTAGTATTATAAGAAGAAATCGCGAGCAATACCTAGGTATTGCTCGCGATTTCTGCTGTGTATTTTCGTGACACATCCAGGATAAAAAAAAAATAAATACCTGTGTCTTTTGACTAAGTCCATATTGATACCTAACATTTACGTTTTTACGTTTCATAGTTGTTTAATAACTCGTTAGGTAGAATTAAAAGTGGACTGTATAAATAGGTATATAGGCTTGGTATATTGCCGATTAAATTTACAATATTTAACTGTCGCGGACAAACATGAAAATAATTTAGAAGGCGTTTGAGAGGATGGTCCGTCGCGGTGGTGTCCGAGGAAGCGAGTGTCCGCAGGCCGGCCGGCGCCGCCCGCAGCTCCCCTCGCTCGCCGATGACGTTGACGATGACGCGTAGGTCGGTCACGTCGCTTGCGCGTGTCGCTGCTCGTGCCGACCGCGTGTTTGTTGGGTGCGATTCCCAACAATAGTTCTCGAAAAAGAACTCTTTGACAAAAAAAAATAGAATTATAATGTTTCCATTTTTCTCACACGGACCCCTAAAACTTAAAAAGCCTTACTTACATAAAACGGACTGTACTAAAACGCTATCAAAAGACTGGAGTAAAGAATTAGACCTCTTAAAACCCTGTATTCACTCCCTTAGGAAACATGAATACAAAATTACGTAATACCTTCGTTGGTGGGTCTTCAATTTTGTACTTTAGCCTTTAATACAGAGACTGGATTTATACCTGTATTTTATATTTTTATCTTGTTACCGATATTGAATATTTTTTTAACTGGTACCGAGGAATATCTTTGAAACTGTCGGAGGATTCTGAGAATGATTTGGTGACTCAGAGAAGAATGAAAACTGAGATTACGGCTGATGGAGATGTCAAGTAGGAAGAAGACATTATGGTCATCTGCCTAGCACTTTCCAAACTATTTTGGGGTCGGCTTTCAAATTAATCGGATGCAGCTGAATACCAGTATTTTACATGGAGCTACCTATATGACCTACACAACCCACTTAGTATTAGGTAGGTAATACGATACCCCTTGGTAAGACTGGTTGTCAGACTTTCAGGCCACTGACTACCTGTAACGACTGTCAAAGATAAGATCTACAAATGATAATAGGGGTGCGGACTGGGTAAAGAAAACGACATTCTATTTTGTCCGTAAGACAGGTAATACAAAAATATTAAACACGTATTTTTTGTTTTATCAAAATATCACAAAATTACTTAGTTAAAACTCATTAAAGTTGGAGAGTGGGGGCTTACTACGTCACAAGTAGGTATAAAACTTACCTACATGTGACGTCATGCGCCATTTGAACTCAATATATCTCCGTAATTTTATGACCACGTGAAAAAAGAAAAAATACGTGTCTAATACTTTTCAATAAACTAACCGACGGACAAAGAAAAAAAAATGGATTATCCCCTATTAGTTGCTGTTAAGCCGTTGCTTGTCGTAGGCAGGAAATCGGTATGTAATGGTCACCCAACCACGGACCAACCTAGGAGCTCAGTAAACCTAAATATCGAAGAAAGTGGCTGTTATTATTTAATTTGAGATTCCTTATTGTAACCCTATTCAATATTGATAATGTCAGCCCTTGAACGTAGTTTTGTTGAGCGCTGATCTGTTCAGTTCCATTGGTGAAATTCGCTTGTCGTATTAGACTCGCCATCATTGTGAAGTAACAGACAGTTTTCCTTGTAATTAAAGACGAGTTTCGCGTGACAGCTTCTGAGACGGGACGTCGAGTAAAACTGGAAGTCAGCAATTTTTTAATGATTTGAGTTTGCGACCCTTCTCACGCTATTATCGCTTTACTGACGGACAGACCGACGTTGCGTTATATAATAGGTTTATGAGAACGTTGGGATTTCTTATCGGCAAAAATACAGCACTACAAAACAAATCTTCGTCCCCGATATAACCGTTTTAGGCGATGTTGTATTTTAAAAGGATCAGAAATTTCTCGGTGGCAACCACAAGTGGAACTGGTTGGTTGTAACTAAACATAACTGCGGTGAAATGTAATTGTATTTTATTTTTAATGGCTTCTCGCAGTTCAGCCTAGGAGGTTGTTAGTGCCTTGAGTGTAAGGCCTCCAGCCAGGGCATAAAAGACTACACGCTAAAGGGGGTGCCCTTAGCGTGTAGTCGCTTAGTTTCTAATCTTTTTGAGAAAATTTTGCCTACACATAGCAATGGCAGCTCGGTCGCGAACAGATTTGACGTGCGCCGCGAAGGACAGGTGGTTGTCGAGTAAGACTCCTAAGTACTTGGCTTGCTTCTCCCAGGGGATAGGCTTACCGTACAAAGTGATTGAGGTGATTGTATTATTAGGTACGTACACTTTTATCGAACCCTTCGTGGATTACAGGCGTGATTTAATACTATTTTCATCCCATCTATTCGAAAAGGACGACTTGGTTCGCCTTTAAGTGCATCCAAATGTAGTGTATTCTGTAAGGAACTTTTAGTGGGCAGTAATGAGTTTTTATTCCTCTTTATTTCAAAAAGTGCGCCGCAATAGTATATTGCTTATTAAGGGCGGTAAGTAAGGAATTACGATCGAGGCTCTAGTAGAAGCCCGAAGTCGAAGACTGAGGGCTTTCTCAGTCGAGGTTCGTAATTCCCGTACCGCCCGTGAAACATACAATGTTTTTCATCACATTTGCGAGTTAATAATTATGAATATACACAGGTCAGCACATATTATTACGAAATACGTGAACTGATTTTTAAGCGGATGGCGGGCTGTTTGCCCACACCACAGATTATACAAATGTTTTGTTCAGAAACTTTAAAGGCAAAATACTTACCTAGGTATACAGCCATGACGGAGTGTAAAAAAAAATAATTCGACGTTTGGATACAAAAAACTATCGATTATTTAGATTTTAGAACATTAGTTGAGTAGTTAAATAACATGTAGCGAGATTGAATGAAATTCCTGTTTAGATAACATTTTAAGACAATTTTTTCAATTGCGTGTAAACTCCTTGCCTGATGAACTTGCATGACCTGTGTGCTGTCAAGCGGTGCTGTAAATTAAAAAAAAATTACTTACCGCCCTAGGGTTTTATATGGGGCATTACAGCCAAGTTCACCTGTATGTTATGACAATGTTTACGTGCAAGTGTGATGAAAATTAAAAAAAAAAATACTTACCGCCCTAGGGTTTTATATGGGGCATTACAGCCAAGTTAACCTGTATGTTATGACACTGTTTACGTGCAAGTGTGATGAAATAGTATATTGTGTATTAAGGGCGGTAAGTAAGGAATTACGATCGAGGCTCTAGTAGAAGCCCGAAGTCGAAGACTGACGGCTTTCTGAGTCGAGGTTCGTAATTCCCGTACCGCCCGTGAAACATACTATGTTTTTCATCACACTTGCGAGTTAATAATTATGAATATACACAAGTCAGCACATATTATTACGAAATACGTGAACTGATTTGCGGATGGCGGGCTGTTTGCCCACACCACAGATTATACAAATGTTTTGTTCAGAAACGTTAAAGGCAAATACTTACCTAGGTATACAGCCATGACGGAGTTAGGAGACGACGTTTTGATACAAAAAACTATCGATTATTTAGATTTAAGAACATTAGTTGAGTAATTAAATAACATTTATTTATTTATTTATTTATCTACTTACATCTACCATTACAGGCTGACCCAATGCGATAAATGCGCCTTAATTAATAATAACTTCATTTATACTTATAACTAATACCTATAACTAATGACAAACAATGCAATCCTTGTGAATTCACTCAGAGAACAATAAAATAAGTCCGAGTAACATGTAGCGAGATTGAATGAAATTCCTGTTTAGATAACATTTTAAGACAATTTTTCAATTGCGTGTAAACTCCTTGCTTGAACTTGCATGACCTGTGTGCTTTCATGCTGTGCTGTAAATTAAAAAAAAAATTACTTACCGCCCTAGGGTTTTATATGGGGCATTACAGCCAAGTTAACCTGTATGTTATGACACTGTTTACGTGCAAGTGTGATGAAATAGTATATTGTGTATTAAGGGCGGTAAGTAAGGAATTACGATCGAGGCTCTAGTAGAAGCCCGAAGTCGAAGACTGAGGGCTTTCTGAGTCGAGGTTCGTAATTCCCGTACCGCCCGTGAAACATACAATGTTTTTCATCACATTTGCGAGTTAATAATTATGAATATACATAAGTCAGCACATATTATTACGAAATACGTGAACTGATTTGCGGATGGCGGGCTGTTTGCCCAAACCACAGATTATACAAATGTTTTGTTCAGAAACGTTAAAGGCAAATACTTACCTAGGTATACAGCCATGACGGAGTATAAAAAAAATAAAAAATCCGACGTTTTGATACAAAAAACTATCGATTATTTAGATTTTAGAACATTAGTTGAGTAATTAAATAACATGTAGCGAGATTGAATGAAATTCCTGTTTAAATAACATTTTAAGACAATTTTTCAATTGCGTGTAAACTCCTTGCTTGAACTTGCATGACCTGTGTACTGTCACGCTGTGCTGTAAATTAAAAAAAAATTACTTACCGCCCTAGGGTTTTATATGGGGCATTACAGCCAAGTTAACCTGTATGTTATGACACTGTTTACGTGCAAGTGTGATGAAAAGATAATTGCGGCGCACTTTTTGAATTTGGAACATCTTAGTGTTCAGCGCCAAAGAAATCGAATGCAAATGTTGTTTGAATAAAGACTGGCTGGTACGACGGCCCATAGCCCCGCCGCCAGCTGAATAACAATAAATTTTCATAATTGCGAAAATGTCTCAAATGTTAATATAAGTTATTAGTTGTTTTATTATTAGATACCATTTAACTCCAATTTAGTTGTATCTATGTTTTATTAAATAGTAATATTACAATAGTGGGTGATGAAAAGCAGAGTGTATCACTCGGGTGAAAATATATTTTTGGCTCGGGCGACGTACTTTGAATCCCTCGCTACGTTCGGGATTCTAATAAAGAATCCCTCGCTACGCTCGGGATTCTACTCTAGAGTCCCTCACTTCGCTCTGGATTCAAAAAAGCGCCCTCGCCGTAAAAATATTATTTTGCTCCCTTATGATACAATCTACTATTTAATGGATTTATGATAAAAAATTGTAGCTATAACTGATGGAAACAGTTTTAATCCAAAAACAACAACTCTTACTACCTTCAAAATAATCAATGTTTCATGAACACTGTTATTTTTACCTCCCAAAATGCAAACAAAATAGCCATCGTTATTATACCTCCTTTAACTTAGTAACAGTGAAAATACACTACTATATTGATACTTTTATGTGTGTACAGAAATAACACACTTAAGTGCAACATTCCTAAGATTTACTTTCCAGTTTCTGCAGAAAGCACAGTTTGATATCCACTCCATATCCGTAGGCTATAAAAATATTTTATCCGTATCCCCGATGCAATATTCGTGTTCTCGGCGTCTGCAATCCCGTGTTAATGCATGATATAGCAAGACGTATGGAGCGTGATTGCATGAGCATAAGTTATGGCGGGACGTTAGCCTGTCAATGTGGCTATAATATGTTTGATTACTCGCTATTGGTTTGTGGGGTGGTGCGTTCATTGTGTGATAGTTATGTTTAATGAGACAGAGAACTTATTGTTGGATTTGTTGATGAACATTATCGATTTCGCAGATTTTTGTGCACAAACGAAAATAAAAATAGGTTGTCTATTTTTGCTCAGCACCATGATTGCCATTGTATCTATAAATTAAAGAAAATTTAAAAGGGCTGTGTAAGTGTGTAACAATTTTGGTGCACAATAAAGTATACTCACCCTATCTTTCTACTAAGCACTATTTCAATTAACCAAAAAACTTATCTATTTTCTAAAATCGTTCTCCTAACAATTTTATCCTTTTCATTTCATAAAACAGTTTTCATGAAGGACAAAACTACTTATCTATACCTAGAAAGACTTCAGGCATCTATTAAAAGCTGACTTTACCCAAGACATAAAACCGAGACATCAATAAGAAAAAAGAGCAAACTTACATCATTAACCGACTCCAATTTAAATGAAGAATACAAAAACTAATTCAAACACAAAGCCACCTTTAAAATAGAACACAATAAACTTTTCTAATCCTTCGAAACTCATTCGTTCCCAATCCTCGGGCTATAAGAGCCACAAACTCGTTTTGAATAGCAATACTGAAGGAATTGGTTCATTCGTTCCGATCTGCGTACATACCGAGAATGTCCCTCGCATTGATTTGTACCGAGTGGGAGTGATTGAAAACATCTACTCAGTACTGGCTGTTTTAGAAAACATCGATTCTTTTTTTGAAATTGTGTTTTTTTTTTTTCTGGTGTTGCGGCTCGATTATCTTAGTAAATGTATCTATCTTAGTAAGGAGGAACTCGTGTCTTAATAATAACAGCCGCACGGGTAGATCTTTAAGGTTAAACCGTGGTTGCTGAGGTTGGTCCGTGGATGGGTGACCATAATTACATACCGAGTTTCCTCCATGCCTCGGAAAGCACGTTACAGCCGTTGGACCAGGCTGTCATTTCTAGATCTTTGACAGACGTTACGAGTAGTCAGAAGCCAAAAGTCTGACTAACCAAGGGTATCGTATTGTGGAGGTCAGATAGGCAGTCGCTTCACGTAAAATACTTGTACTCAGCTGCATCCGGTTAGACTGGAAGCCGACCCCAAGATGGTTTGGGAAAAAGGCTAGGCAGATGATCTTATTAAAGGTAAATAGTATTCTTAATCGGCTTCTAAAAAAGGAGGCGGTTGTATTGTATTCGGCCAACTTTTTTTTTTCATGTATTTACACCTATTTATCGGTGATTACTGGTCTGATTTCAATGATTTTTTTTTTATTTGGTAGAACGAGCTCGTTTATTTTCGTTTGTCTAATCACAGCAAGAAAAGGAATTGTGAAACTGTTCTTGTCTGCGTGCAATTGATCACTACACACTAAAAGAATAAAATGTCATTTTATTGTTATTAGGTAAAAACACCTTGCTTGACATCACACGTCAAAAGTATGGCTTTTTAATCTAGATGAGGTCGGTGTCACCATTCCGATTAAATAACAATAGTGGTCACAGTATTTTTTTTAAGTTTAGGCATTATTTTGATCAGATCAGGTGAGAACCATGCATGTTATCGTCAATGATGGTATTCCAAGGGAGGAACTACTCAGATTATGGGTGAATTTTTCAAATCAGCCTAGGTTTCAGTAAAATATCTTAGTTTATTTTAGCTCTACCAATCCATGACGGAATAAAAATACTGAGACTGTTTGTCTCAGAAAACAAAAATATCTGGTTCCCCCATTTCCGTACGCCGCCTGACAAATTCCAAACTCACGTCCAATGGACTGCGTACCGATGGATCGAATCGCTATGCCAATCGTCTTATGAATCGAAACATCGAATGAATCGAATGTTGATTTCATTTAGATATTTTGCATCTTATTCGTTCCTTCTACGATTTTGTTGATGGAATGTCGAATTCGATTCAGATAGGAAATAAAATATTAGAAAGATAGAGATTGTTTTTTTTTTTAAGTTATTGTGGTATGTACGGAAGCATGTTTTATTGTTTTTTTTTTTTTAACTGTTATGGATTTATTAAATACTATTATTTCATGAATGTGTGCATTGTGCAAATATTAAGTATGTTTTCTAGGTAAAACGCGTCTATTATTATGAACATAATATGATTTATTTCTTAGAAATGAACGGTTTCAATGTTGAATTACTTTGAATTGGAGAATTTATTATAACAAGTTATTTACGATGAAGTATGAAATTTATCCTGGATTATTATGGATTGGATTATATCATAATCTTCTTAAAAACATACAGGCTTCAAAATTATTGTTGTTGTCAAAATGAATGTTTTATTGTGCACGCACTTAGTACCGCAGATTCAGAATTAAATAATTATTATAGAAAATCAGACGAATTTGAAGTATTGTGTTAATGCAGCATAAAATCCTTCATAAACGATAATGTAGCAATTAAAACTATATAATAAGAACACCTATCTTACAATATACTGCATATTAACAGGCTCCTTCGATTTAAGTTATATCTTCAAAATTCTCACTTAACTACATTTTGTAGAATTCACTCGGTTCTAAGAAGAAAAATGAATGGCTGAATATAAAGGCAATATGCCAGCCAGCTGTCACTACCTCTGTCGAGATCTTACACCTGATAGCTCATTTTCAGGAATTTATTTTTTCTTGGGTAGGTATTTTCATTATGAATGGATAAAATGCATGCAGCTTAAGGAATCTTGGAACGAGACAAAAGAAGTGTGTAAAAAACATAAACGTTGCGTGCTGTGGTTTTTACCTACCCCCATAGAAATAAGGCTTAAGTTTATTATACAAAGTGTTGTTTTGCATCCTCGTCAAAATTAAGGAGGTTGTCACAAAAGACATATAAATCATGAATTTAAGTTACGGTACTTAATTAGTTATTAATAAACTAACTTATGTTTGGTTGTTTCTGTTTGTCAGTATTTCAGAATAACCCCCTTAACGCGGTTTAGGGAATAAGAAATTATCGAATAAACGTTTGAGATTGTTTTTACGTGTGGTAGCGCGGTAAAAGGGCGAGAATCAGACGGCCCGCATTTAAAACACGAGTGGTTCATACCAACCGATTTCCGTAAATATGAAGAAAAAAAAAATACCAACCCATTTTATAATTGATTCGGAACGAGAATCATTAGCATAGTTATCTTCCTTGAATTTAACAAGGATGCAAAACTACATCTTGTATGTATGTAAAGGAAACTTTAAAATAACTGTGAATGGAGAGGGGAAGATCAAAGAAAAGATGCATGAATTGTATGAGGATTGATATGAAAGAAATAGGAGTGAATGACAGAGTGGCGATTGGCAGGTCAGAACGGTAAATAAAACTTGTTGCATCGACCCCAACTAACATAGGACATAGACCGAAAGGTGATGATGATGCAATATGCTTAGATACTAAACTGGCATCATTTTTTGTTATCTTGTTCTACCTTTTTTAGTAAGCAACGACTTATTGTCGGCCCTATGCTGACCTCCCATACTTAAAAACTAATGCTGTAACATTCAAATATTGTACAACCAAATTATTTTAAAAGAGTAACCATGGAGTTTCTTGTCGGTTCTTCTCCATAGGAAACGACCAACCCGAACCGTGCACCTTTTGTTGACGTTTTATAAGTGCCCATAAAGGCCTATGTAAAATAAAATATTTTGATTTATAAAAGTAATATAAGGCCGGAAGCATGTCGGGGATGTAGCTTCTTTTTGATATTGGACTGCGATCCGCCATTGTGTTTCTTACCTTATAATGCAAATGTTGTTTTAAAATTAGGTATTAAATTATGGTTCGCATCGTTTGCGAAAATTAAAACCTTTCATAAAACAAAACAAGAATATCTAACTAAAATTATGAATAATTTTAACAGAAGTATTTAAATAGTTCTTAACAACAGATCACTGCCACCCTTTCATTTAAATTCAAATTCTGTACCGTCTGAAAGTTCAACAATGTCAACAAAGTTATGTTGATGTCAGAATCTGTGCGGCTACGGCCATTTTGAAAACTTGTATGACATCACAACTAAGAGGCTGTCATGATACGTTTTTAACATAAACATAAATCTTTTATTTGCATTAAAGTCTTGTCATGTTTTAAATGTCATGTTGAAGCTAAATATGTTTTATCAAATAAACATAAAGAAAACAAGATGTGGTCTGCCATTTCGCTCAAACATAAAAAAAAATACAAATGCAACTAGTTTTTTTGTAGTTGACTTATGTCACTTTTCTGTGTATGGTATTATTTTTATAGGTTCTTACATTAATACATTGTATTAATGCAAAAGTAACTCTGTATGACTACCTTTGTGTTACCTTTTCGCTCTAATTGGTGAACCGATTTGAGTGAAATGAAAAGGGACACAGCTAGGCCATGCACTGGGGTTGTACATAAGATGGGTTTTATCCCTCTTAATACCTAGTGCTTTACGATCATTTTTGACCTCCACGTGGTCAGAAAAGTGACAACTTCTTCTTCTCGAATCGATGACTCAAATTTTGTCCAACCAGCACGTAGCGACCTGGACAGCTCTGTCATTAAAAGTTATCAATCCTTTTACTGATAAATTATGATACCATTTTTACACAACGTAACGTCGGCACTTCGGAATTGAGTTAAACCGGAAACATACTTACGTGTCGTGGCGTGTCGTGACGCGCCAGAAGCATATCGGTTTCATACATTTAATATGGTTAGTGACATATTTGCACGGCGTGTCGTGTCGCAACGCGTTCTGTCGTGGCGCCGACTGCTCACCACCTATTGCGCCAGAGCGGTGGAGGGGGTTATGACGCGACACTACAGAACAGGCAAATGTGTTTCTATACCGCGTGGCTCGTGGCGCGAAACTCTAGCGGACGACATTTTTTTTTTTAATAACTTATTATATTTGCAGAATGTTTCTGATGAATGTCTGACGAGCTTATTGAACTTGTATGTCAACGAAAAGTATTATATGACACAGAGTGTAAAGAGTTTAAGGATAATTTAATCAGAAATATTATCCGAATTCGAAGAAAACATCATGTACGTTAAAACGCTGCAAAGGTTCGAAATGTACTGTTCAGAAAAAACGCCAGAGCACGCCACGACACGACACGTTAGTGTGCACACTCACCGTCACGACAGTAAGCATCGCGACACGCCGCGACACGTAAGTGTATTTCCGCCTATAATCATAAGTCCATACAGACAGCCTCGCAACTGCACAACTGCACAGTGCACTATGAACATCGCAATAACCCGTCTGTGCTCAAAACCTTTCATTTGTCTTAACCTCACGTATCTTTTTCTCATAACGGGTAGCTTAGGGTTAGCACATTGTTTTAGATTTAATATTTCTGTTATTTTTGAGATATTGGTTTGGGATTGAAAAATTGGATAGACTGTGTGTGGGTGGTGCTTTTGTAGATTCAAGGATTGTAGGTTTTGCGTTTTGGAATGTTTTTTTTTATAACATTATTGAAAAGTTTACTTTAAAAATAGAACTATTTGAGTGATAAAATGTTGCCACTATGATTTCATGCCCATTTTTTTTGTTTTATTATTTTTATAATTTTGTTTATCTAATGGCCTGTGTGACAGTGACTTCAAAGAAAAAGGAGCAAATGATAGCTTGACGGATGACAGAGGAGAATGAAAGAATAAACGTATTTCGCCGACCCCATGTAACGTGGAACAAGGATAGGAAGATGATGATGATAGTTACTTGAATTTGAAACAGAACGACTATAAAACTACTATATTATACAGGGTGTAACGGAAAGGGTATGTACATCCTTAAGGGTGTGCTACAGACCATCAAACTGAACATGTTTCTCAACATAAAAAAAAAGATGCGCCCAGATACAACAAACTTTCATCCTACAAATACACTATTCTTTACTGATCATAATCATAAATCTTTATTTATCACGACATCAAGAGTTTAGGCGCTGGTTCACATATGTAGAATCTTATATAGAGAAAGGTGTCTGAAATAGGAAGATCCTGAGGTATAGATCACCTTTCGGGCTTGGAAATAAACATTTTAGTTTTTGCAAAGATATAAGTCAAGATAAAAATTTCAAACAAATTGGTAATTTTAATACTAGTAAGTATTAAAATTACCAATTTGTTTGAAATTTAAACAAAAGTAAGTCAAAAATATGAATTGACATTAAACATAAAACAACTGAAACATACATTCCAAAATTGTACTACACTCAAATAACACATTAAAAATCATTGAAATCTAAACCACCAGCTTTTCAAAAAGCTTGTCTCTGTACCCCTACCAACTTCAACGTGGTTTATTTAATTTTAACCTCGCAGAAGGCAAGACTCGAAAACGCAATTATTGCTCATGTATTTTTCAGTAAAGACGTAGAAGTTATTGAATTTTTGCGTTAGAGAGAGAATTTTACAACGTATTATATTCGCTTTTAAGTCTAACAAGGGTTTCTTTTTTGGATTCTCTTTGATGATTTTGTTTTTTGTGAGAATGTGGTGCTACGTTCGTGTATTATTTCTTTGTGGGAGGTATTAACGCTTGCCTATTGGAGGCTTCTAGAACTTTTTTTTGTTTGCATTCTGATAATAGAGGCGTTTTGTGAATATTAATAATATTGTGAGTCTTTGCCTTGCCTCTAGCAATATGTAGCTTATGTACTATTAATTTAATAAGAATCCATTGATCCATTGCCATTCTTATTTCTCAGTAAACATCGTGATGAAATTCAAAATTGACTTGTCTACTAGAGCATTATGCCTGTTAATAATGTTAATTTAGTATTTTAAGGTCTAAACTAACCAGTCTTTAATATTCCCAATGCTGGAACACAGGCCTCTTCTCCGTATTTTTTTTTGGTTTTGGGTCATGTTGCTTGCCTCGCGATGTTTAGGTAAACCAATTTTGTCAGCAGTGACTTTAAAAAAAGTACACAAGGTAAAGTCCATTTCTAAGTTCAAATCCACGTCGTACTCTAAAGTAGTTTAATACTATCTATATTTCAACCAATTCAAAACCTTATCCCACAAGAACACCATTACTTTTAAAACAGCACCCAAAGAGAAAACTCTCGTAAAATAAAATATACTGCGGTAGGCTTACTTCCTACGGAAACATAGCAAATTGTTGAACTCAACAATTCTTCGCCCGTTCAGGCGGAACAATAAATTGCAAGTCGACTGCACCGCACTGCTGTTTCTTTAACTTTATTCCTTCTTAGATATACTGGATCTAATATTTACTGGAAGTGGCTTCTCGCCATAAAAGGACCAAAATTTTCGGATCTAGTGATTCGATGTCTTGGTTTTTGAGAGATTTGGAAGGTATTTTAGTTATCTAATCTAGTATTAAAGTGAAGTAATCTCGAATTCCATATAATACCCCATTCCATAATGGCTTGAAAGTCTGACACCTAGTCTTGTTACTAAGGGGTATCGTATTACCCAGTAATAACTGGATTTTGGAGGTCAGATAGGCAGTCGCTCTATGTAAAATACTCGTATTTAGCTGCATCCAGTTAGACTGAAAGCTGACACCAACATATTAGAGAATAGGCTAGGCAGACGATGATGTTATTGGAGAAGAGTATCTTTTTTTTATATAGTCAGCACTCGTAATGTCCCTTGAACGTCATGACATAAGTTTTTTTTTTTCGGCGATTCTTTTTGCGCAGTGGTTGAGCAATCGGCTGCTGCGCTGCGTGTCTCGGGACGGAACAAATATTTGTATGGCCTACAGATAGTTGTTGCAGGTCTGGCTGTTGAGTGATGTGAGTTTAAATGTTTGTAAACGTACGATACAGGAGAAATTCCTAGAGTGGGGCAACGCTTTTTTTTAAATAGAAGAAATGTCTATGTGTAAGTTACATACACAGTTTTAATTTTAGTCATAATCTGCCAAATCTTTCCTGACTATCTTGGTGTCGGCTTCCAGTTTAACTGGATGCATTTGCGTGTTAGTGGGAGTGATTATCAAAAATGAGCTATCACGTACGAGATTGACTAAAGAAATACAAACTAAAATCAAAGAGACACAAGACTCCTTACGTATACACCTGTGACTTCATCTATTTGGCAGCCATAGTTACTAGTTCTACAGTCTTTCAAAACTTCTCAAACGACCCTATCAAATCGAATCAGTTTTCTGCTTTATTAACGTTGGCTCATAAAATGGCAACAAAACTGTCTCGTATAGGTACTAGGACTAAAACATTTAAACTGCGTTTGGAATTTAGTTCCCTAAAATTTAAAGAAATAAATAAAGTTGCTGCAATTTTATCAATTAATAGCTGACTCGCGCAACTTCGTCTACATCACATTTTTACCGTTTTTGCAACATTTTTAATGAATGCTCCGCTCTTATTGGTTGTAGCGTGATGTTATATAGCTTATTGCCTTCTTTGATAAGTGGGCTATCCAACAATAAAATATATTTTTTATTTCGAACCAGTATTTTCTGGGATAAGCGCGTTTACCCAAACAAACGAACAAACAAAAACACTCTTTAGCTTTATATCACTAGTACAGAAATTATTTGCTGGTATTAGTCATTCTAGAACAAAACTTAATTTGCTTGATTATAAAGTTGATATTTGTTTAAAGTGGAAACAGAGACATAAAGAAAAGTCTATTCAAAACTTGACTAGTCCTATTGCCAAGCTGCCAAGTGGAACATTTCCTGTTGGTCTCGTTAGCCGCATAGACTGGCTGATGTATTGACTGAGAGGAAGGCTGGCCAAGTGTTTAGCCCGTTTATTGTTTTAGCCAAGATGTATGGCGGTTGAACGTTGCTGTTATTTGTTAGACAACGATTTGCAGTTAGCGAAATTAGTGTTCTTTGGGCGTAGTTTAAGTTAGTTCGCTGGTGCTTGGCAACAAAAGAAAAATGGTTGTGTCCTAGATGTTTTAACCTATATTTGTGTTTTTGACACACCCTTTCTCCTACTGGTCTTTTACTGGCAAGTATATTTCATGAGCTTTAAGTTTTAACAAAAGTTATAAAAAACATTACACCAGTATATACAGTACATGTTTTTTTTTTTTTTTTCGAAAAATTGTTCCAGCTGAATTAGACCGATAATAAATTATCCAAAGGAACAGAAATTTCCAACTATCTTCTTTTTAAAAGACATTTCGAAAATGTTTTTTAGTTACTTTTAAGACCTGTGTGTCCTGTTTTTGCGTATGAAGTTTCATTAAAATCGGTTCAGTCGTTTCGAAAAACAAGGACTTGAAAGTTTGTATGAAATGCCGCTAGGCGTAAATGCTCTTAATAACTGTCCACAGTGAAATACAGCAGTACCTGTCTCAGACTAAAACGTTCCAAATCAAATTACTGACGGTTAGATTTTATGTTAATTTATGCTTACATTACTGTACCATCGCAGTCTGCTACAAACGGAATTCATCAAATCAAATTATTCGTTGCCAACTATGATATTCGAGCTCAATATCTGGCTTTATTATTTTACAGTTGTGTGTGTCCAATTTGGAATACGTAGTGTAATGTAATGTATGCTGGCATATATGAGGTCACCATTATCAAAAACCACGCACAGAGAGGATTCTGTATGTATTGATTTTAAAGGGCGTAAAAATACAACTCTCGCGCATTAGTTCAGTCCGCCGTCCGAGGCATACTCTCGTCACCCCCGATGATGCTATCACCCTCTTCCAGGAAAGTAGCAAAGAAACTAGAACAATCAAAAAGTTCAGACGCAAACCGCCGTCTTTCCGACCTCGCCGTCGAGGTCCGTCGCGACCGGTTCATGCCTTTCCCGACCCTCGCTCGAGCCAGCCCGCGATGCTGAGCCAGTGTTTTTAATCAGCCCCTAAATAATAATATCATTCAGATCCAGCCTGTCCCCATGTAGTCCTCACCCAGCGACACCCTAAGCCAAGGCTCGACCCTTAGCGTGCAGTCGCTTAGTTTGTAAGTTTTTATGCCCTGGCTGGAGGCCTTACTCTAAAGGCACCCACAGGATAGTCCGGTTAAGCAGACGACAACCTCATAGGTTGAACTGCGAGAAGCAATTCATAAAAATAAAAGTAAAAATACTATCTATTTACTAGTTATTTCTTAAATTACCCACCTGTTTTTCAAGAATACATCTTTGAAGCGGAAATAAAACAGCTCCAACTATGAAACAAATGAAAAACTAACTTCATATTCAAAATCGCGCAGTTCATCGCGATTTAAGTATGTCAGGCAGCAGCTCACCAGACCCAACACGCATCTGATCGACGTCCTTTTTCTACGGGGGATAAAGAATTTTACCCCCCGTTCTTCATACCATGATTAGGTTTCGTTTGTTAACTACGGAACCCTCAAAGCGAATACGGTTTTCATTTCTAAAATAACTAAGTATATTCTTTAACAAAATCCCAAGACGCATTTCACGTAAAACTGAGTACCTATAGGGAACCATTCATATGAAATGGAACTTTCTCACTAAGTAAAAGGAAAATATCGCGACCAAAAATAGCAATTTCAAACATAACATACCTTCCATCGATATCCCTTTTAGCCCCTTTTCAAGAAAGAAAATGGCGTCACATACCTGCACAAATACAACATTGACCCTTGTAAATTGGCTAGCAGTATCACTTATAAAACCTTTTTGTAATCTCCTGACTCAAAAAAAAGTCTATCCATAATTTATTTACTTTATCATTCAGTGTGTTCTCCCATTGTAAACAATACCTTCGACCTAAATAAACTCGTCCAATTGACGAATCGGGGAAGACAAATGTATCTGCCAACAGGTTGGATGATTCGTCGAATCGACCGGTCCGATCCGACCATACGTCTTCGCCAACTCGATCGAATCTTCGATACCTAATTAATTAGTTTTTTCGCTCAACGATACCTTTTAGGGGATTGGGCCTTTGTTGTGTTGTTGATCGTTTAGCTTTTTGCGTTACCAACAAATTGGGCGTTTGAGATGTTTATAGATTAGGGATATTTTCGTTTTTTGAGGATCTGGAGGGTTTTTATGTGCGTGAATTATTTCGTTTAATTAAGAATAAAAGTACTCATATAAAAGGCAAAGAAAGAATTTAGATTATACAGTTGCTTCAAGAGTAGAGACAAATAAAAAAAAACCAGCCATGTGCAAGTCCGAGATTGCGAGATTTATAAAAACGAGCAAAAAAAATCACTTTTTTGTATGGGAGCCCCCCTTTAAATATTTTTTTAATTCTGTTTTTATTAGTTGTTGTTAGTCGCATCAACAGAAATACATAATTTGTAGAAATTTCAACTGGCTAACTATCACGGTTCATGATACAGCCTGGTGACAGGCGGACAGCGAAGTCTCTGTAATACGTTCCGTACCGAACGGTCAAACGGTGGTCCCGTTTGACCCGTTCGGTACGGAACCTAAACAGCAAACTCGACCTACCACGATAGTCAGAATACTCTTTTTGCTTCCTCCCCGTTCATACATGTGGTTATACACGCACACCGGTAACGTTTATTACGCTCCTGTCCTATCTGAAAAACATATCAATCATCATCATCATCATTCTCTTCCCAATTTATTTGGGGTCGGCGCAGCATGTCTTCTTCTTCCATAATAGGGATGAAGACTGGGTAAAGAAAACGAAATTCTATTTTGTCCGTCAGACAGGTAATACAAAAATATTAGACACGTATTTTTGTTTTATCAAAATATTAACAAAATACTTAGTTAAAACTCATTAAAGTTGAAGAGCGGGCTCACTACGTCACAAGTAGGTATAAAAATTACCTACACGTGACGTCATGCGCCATTTCAACTCAATATATCTCCGTAATTTTATGACCACGTGAAAAAAGAAAAAAATACGTGTCCAATACTTTTCAATAATCTACCCGACAGACAAAGAAAAAAAAATAGTGTTCATCCCCTATTCTCTATCATCCTTCACACAGTAGATCCAACGTTTTTTTGTTTTTCCTCTACTCTTATACCTATCCATCCACATTCATATTCAAAACTGAAGAACATCACTAATAAGCACATCTGCCTAGCCTTTTCCCAAACTATCTTGGGGTCGGCTTCCAGTCTAACCGGATGAAGCTGAGTACCAGTATTTTACACGAAGCGACTGTCTATCTGACCTCCACAACCCAGTTACTGGGTAATAATACCCCTTGGCAAGACTGGATGTCAGACTTTTGGCTTCTGACTACTCGAAACGACTGTCAAAGATCTACAAATAACAGCCGGGACCAACGGCTTAACGTGCCTTCCGAGGTACGGAGGAAACTCGGTGTAAAGTTATGGTCACCCATCCACGGACCAACCTCAGCAAGCACGGCTTAATCTTAAAGATTGACCCGTGCGGCTGGTATTATTTAGCTACGATTACTAATAAGCACATGTTTAAAATAAACTTTGTCATCAACGCTACGCATAATTTGTTCCAAAAACCAACCACTTACAAACATAACAAGGTCACCATATAATGAAAAGAAAACATACACAAAAGATACGGTTACTTAATTACCAAAAAGGTTGCACCAAAGAGGTACAAATTGCAGGATTTATGGAGGCCAAACACGGAATGATTTTCGTGGTAATAAACACAGGAAACTGTTGGGACGCACGGAAATATGCTGTTACTCCGGTTACGTTGCAAACGCAATCACGGATGGAAGCTGAATGTAATTATCGTGGGCTAGCGTGGCATCGGAGTATCCTAGTAGGTCAGTCGGTGATTGTAGGATGCATTAAAGAACCTTTATAAGAGGTAAGGATATGGTTCAGGTTTACCTAAGCAGTGAGACAGATATATTGCCCGTCCCCATGCTGTCCTCCCCCAGCGACGCCCTAAGCCGAGGCTCGTACACCACAGGGGATGCCCTCAGCGTGTAGTCGCTTAGTTTGTAAGTTCTTTATGCCCTGGCTGGAGGCCTTACTCTCAAGGCACCCACAGGATAGTCCGGTTAAGCAGACGACAACCTCCTTGGTTTAAATCTTCAAATGGTTTTGCAGAGGTGTATCTAATACACTCACATTTGGCCGGAAATGTTTTTAGTCCCATGTAATAGGGGCGAGCCTATTGCCATCAACTGAGCAGCAAGCGAACCCACTGGACCAATGAGACAGTCACTTTTCACCACATTATATCGTTATAAGTTATGATAATTATACTTATAAATTTCACGTCTTTTTGTGAGCGAAAGAAAATGCCATAGTAACATTTTTTTATCGTAATAAGACGAAACATTAATGGAACCCCAAGATAAACAATAATAAAAAATTGACTGTCGAAAGCGATGATAATGAATTGTTTAAACCTTAAGCGTTTGTATAATCACCATCACAATATAAATAATGATAAAACATTAACCTTTTAGCCAAAAGTTCTATTAATCCCTGTCTATTTGCTGACAAAACTAACGTAAAATGATCACAAACGTATACAAAGGTTATACTCAAAAAAATAGGTATGAAGACAAATTTTTATTTCGGTAGGAGCTCGTGACTAAATAAGAACAGCCGCACAGGTCGATCTTTAAGGTAAGCTGTGCTTGCCGAGGTCGGTCCGTGGATGGGTGACCATGTCTCGGTATGTAATTACATACCGAGTTTGCCCGGAAAGCACGTTAAGCCGTTGAGATTGGCTGTCATTTGTAGATTTTTGACAGTCGTTACGATTAGTCAGAAGCCAAAAGTCTGACATCTAGTCTTACCAAGGGGTATCGTATTACCCAGTTACTGGGTTGTGGAGGCCAGATAGGCAGTCGCTTCATGTAAAATACTTGTACTCTGCTGCATCCGGTTAGACTGGAAGCCGACCCGAAGATCATTTGGGAAAAGGCTAGGCAGATGAGTCTATCAGGTAGATTATTAAAAAATATTGAACAAGTAAATTTTTTTTTTTTAAACAAAAAAGTGCGGAGATATAATGGCGCATGACGTCACAGTTGAGTCTGTATACCTAGTTGTGACACTTGTGACGTAGTGAGCCACTCTACAACTTTGATGCGTTATAACTAAGTACTTTTTGTTAATTTTATATAAAAAAAAACGTATTAAATAACTTTGTATTGCCTGACTGACAAAATAGATTTTCGTTTTCTTTACCCAGTCATCATCCCTATTCTTTACTACCTTCTGATTATTTCGGTAAATAAAAGAATACATTAGTCCGTAACTCGAGTGCCTAGAATGTTTGGGAAGGTCGTTATCTCGAAGTTTACGAGCCCTCTAATTAAGCATCAAGGTTCAGGATCTAGCATTTATTTCTATGTTACTCTTCGTAAAAACAAGTCTGACAGACAGCCTTACCAAGGGGTATCGTATTACCCAGTATTAACTGGATTTTGGAGGTCAGATAGGCAGTGGCACCATGTAAAATACTGGTATTCAGCTGCAACTGGCTAGACTGGAATTCGACTCAATATAGTTGGAAAAAGGAGGGAAGCTGATGACTATTTGTAAGGACATTATTAGCTTAGTCTCCTCGTTCCAGAGTGTCTCGATAGCTATTTTATTCTCCTGTGTGACATTCTGTAAAAGTTTTGTATTCGTCTAGTCTTTTCAACTTAAAACTGCATGCCAAGTCTGCATGTTTTTAAATCAGGTGGCCTATATGGAATGGTGTTAAAACAATACGGCTTTAAGCCGTCAGAGTAACCCCCCGGGCATAAATGAGGGGTGAAAAACCTACAGCTTAATTGCGTAACCCACTCACAATAATTACGATCCCTTTTATTTTGGCAATTCAACCACATGAATTTAATTGTGTTTCTCACTTAGTCGAATATTCCAAATATTGAAACGTATTGACACAACAAATTTTATAAATCCACTTCAAAGTTAAAAGCAATAAAATTGTCCACTAATATTACACAGCCATGGTTACGCAAGTGGGGTCTAGGATTTAACGCTCCAATTGCTAGAGTAAGCGTGCTGATGAATGCTCAATGCTTATTCCGACTCAATGTGTAAAAACGTTTTATCTAGCACTATTATTTATTTATTATTTATTTATTTATCAAACAATTTTTATACAAACTTTCATTTAAAAACTAAGCCCCACAAAACTGTTTTCACAGTTTGTCTGTAGGAACGGAACGATATTAAAAAATAAAATAAAAATAAACAATGTTAAACTAATATTACTCAATCAACAAATCTTAGAAACTACTTATTATACCCTCTCCCAGCAATCTGCAAATCACCTTCTTAATAAAAAAAAAAATAAGTATGGTTTACAGACTCCTGAGAAAGAATAGTTTAAGCGATTTTGCAAACTTACTTTTCATTTTCTGACTTCTTATATCAGCAGGCAATTGGTTGAGAAGGTATGGTACTCTTTTATCAAGCGTTCGGTCGCCAAAATAATTATTGATTTTAGGTACATCAAACTTGCCTGCTGATATTGACCTAGTAGCATGGTTATGGGTAACAAGCGAGTGGCGCCCCCAGCTGCCATGACTGTTAACTAGAAGTAGGTATTTGTGTTTTAAGGTGATAGGAAGAATTTTGCAAATTTTAAATAAATGATAATAATTGTTTTTACATTTGTTTTTAGTTTTCTTAGTGACTAATAGTTTTAAAAATCTAATTTGCAGTGCTTCCATTTTGTCTAAATTAGTTTTGAATGTGAGTCCATAGCAGTCGAGAGCGTAACTTAATATAGGGTCAACTAGTTGTAAATAAAGACACTTAAGAGTATTACTCGGTACTTTAAAACTTAGATGGTAGAATTTACCGAGTAATATTCTAAGTTTATTACATAAGTACTCAATGTGATTAGACCACGAAAAGTTCTCATCAACCTTTACCCCGAGATATGTTATACATGTATCACGTTTAATAGGCTTACAAATACAGTTTACATGGCTATTATGAATGCACGCAAACTCATGTGTGTACATTGGAGGTGGGTCACCAGGCGGAAGTAAGTATGGTGAACGTATTATAACTAGATGAGTTTTATCCGCGTTCAGTATTATACCGTTATCGTGCGACCATTTGACAACTCGGTCTACGTCGAGCTGCACCAGTCGACAAGTTTCGGCGAGGTCAGTGCCGGCGCGCAGCGCACACAGGTCATCCGCGAACATGTATGCTGAGCAGTTGCGTAAAACGCCGCACAAGCTGTTGACGTGCATAAGGTAGCATACAGGCCCGCATCCCGCGCCCTGCGGCACCCCGCACCTTACCTCCCTTGCGTCACTGTACACCTCATCCACCTTTACGCGGTAATATCTCTTCGTGAGATAATCACGAAACCATTTGTTAAGTGGTTCCCCCACCCCGCACTCCTCCATTGCGTTTAATAAAGTATCTATTTCTAAGGTATCAAAGGCCCTTTTAAAATCGAAGAAAATTGCTACTACAAATTGCTTTTTATTTAAATAATTATTAATTTCGTCACAAAACTTGGATAATAAAGTGGTCGTACTTTTACTTTTTTGAAAGCCATGTTGACATTCATTAATAATGCTATTTCTTTGAAGATAATTTCCTAGTTGAATAACAATACATTTCTCTAAAATTTTGTCTACACTTGATAATATCGCAATTGGTCTGTAATTACATAATACTTTACGATCCCCTTTTTTAAAAATTGGACGCACTATGGCCTCCTTTAACTTGCTCGGACATGTAAATGTCCTTACACATAAATTAATAAGATGTGCAAGCACAGGACTCACTGTATTTACTAAATATTTAAGATCAGACATGCGTATGAGATCGCTTCCGGGTGATTTATTTGTATCCATACCTGTTATTACTTTCTTAACATCTAGACTATTCACCGGTTGCCATCGCATATACACACTCTTCTCCTTCACATATGTGCTTCTGTCTAACCATTTCGCATTACACTTGTGTTTTATATTTTCAATTTCGTTTGTAAATGTTGACGAGAACTTATCACAAATATCTTTTATACTGCCTTGCATCTTAATGTTGTTTAATATTACGTTATCTAGAGATTGTTTATCTTTCCCCATCATTACATGTATTCTATCCCATAACTTTTTTATATTATTGTTACAATCTAATATACTTTGCCTATCGTATTCATTCTTACATTTGGTTAATATTTTATGACATTTATTTCTATATCTAGTGTACTCTAACCGTTTAACCATATTCTTTGGTTCGTTACTCCATACTGCAAAAAGTCTGTCTCTTTCTAACAAAATCTTCTTATGATCTTTCGTTATCCAGCTTTTATTATTTCGAACTCCTTTGATAATAATTTTATTTCTATAGCAAGACTCGTAAATATCAGCAAATATTTGTCTGAAAGATTCATATAACTCAACGGGACTTTCAATCATTAACAGACTATCAAAATCTATGGATGATAATTTCTAGTATATATATATATAACTAGTACACATTCTATCTCTTTCATGTTCTTTATGTTAGAAAGGGACAGCAATATTCTAAGTTTGTATAAGCTTGTGGTCAACAGAATTGCCGCCATTATTATTATCAGAGTACTAACACAGACCTAACTATTCTCCCCGTACTAAAATAACCACCACGTAACTTAAATACAAGACCTACCCAAATGACCCATTCGGCTTCGACCTACATAGAAAGCCATATTAAGATTAGTAAAACAAGAAATTTATGGCACTCGAGTGGTAAATAAAGGTACACAAGTAATTCGTACCTCACATAAAAATATGCAATAAACAGGGGTAATAAAACCCTTGAGGACATCAAAAAACTTTTCACAATTTACGATATATGATGTATATGGTTTTGAGTCAACGGCTGAGGGCAGTGTAGGGTGTTTTATTACGGTACGAAGGAATTTGGTCCGCTGTGACTTTGGGCTTTAGACGCGTCTGGTGTGAAAACCAGAGCTTTTACCCTAATTTACTCTGATGGTAGGTGCCTCTAAAAGGTGTCAACAGGGCGTTGACCTAGATTTTGGACTTGGCCAGGTATGACGTCAAGCCGTCTCTTGTTTTTTCCTGTGTTTCTTGAAGTTGGTTGGCAGTATTTTTATGGACAAGAGTTTTAAGAGTTTTCTTGTAAGACATAAGTTTAAGTAGGTAGTTGCTGGTTTCATTTGTGTAAAAACGAAATGTAAATAAAAATAGCGAGAACTACATTTTTTTCTGGTATTTCTGTTGGTTCTATTTTTTTTTAAACCTTGCCCCACACTAGTAATTTCTCTTGTATCGTGGGTGCGTTTTACAAACATTCAAACTCACATACACAAACAGCCAGACCCGGAACAACTATCTGTAGACCATACAAATATTTGTTTGTGCGGGGATCGCATCCGCGATACGCAGCGCAGCAGTCGATTGCTCAACCACTGCGCCTACCGTGCCTTCAAATATTAAAATAATTTAAAAATTCAGATTAAACTCAGCGTTACATGTGCTGTACTTTAGAAGTAATACCCAGTAACAGACATAGTACGACACATTACGCAGCATATAAACATCAAAAAGCCATTAATAATGGCGTCTCTAAATACAGCGAATATCATCTTCCGCCTGCCCTTATCGCAATTTATTTGGGGGCGGCACAGCACGTCTCCATCTTCCAAACGTTTAAAATTTACAGGCGTCGATACCGTAGCCTAGTGGTGTCGGACTGCCAAGTCATAGGTATAAAGTTCGAACCCAAGACATGTACCTCTGATTTTTCGGATTCATGTGCGTCTTGTGTAATTATCACTTGCTTCGGTGAAAGAAAACGTCGTGAGGAAACCGGCATGCCTGATAGATATTTCTCCACGGCATGTAAAGCTGAAGTCAGAGGCCCATAAATAAGCACATATTTTTTTTGTTGACTGTACCTTTAAAGTACTTGTAATTTAGGACGAAGCAGGAACTCAATAGTGATATGGGACAAACGAAGATTTTTTCGGAATGTGGGACAAAACTTTAGGACGAACCAAGAATAAATCCATAAAAACTGTGACACCAGATTAAGCACCACACGATAAAAAAGAAGCGTATTTCTAACCGAACCACATGTCTGGTTCCCAATATAACTATTTCAACCCACTAAAGTAACTGAATCTTGATTTCTAGGCAAGCCAATACAGAGTAATCTAAGTTGACTCGAAGCACATTTAGGAACGATTCACGTTCAATCCAAAAGCGAAGCAGTTGTAACCAGTTTCATCCAGTTCCATCCAGTTCAAACTAGATCGTTCGAACTGTAAAGAGCTCTGAATTTAATCGGTGGGTGCGTAATAGTTATAGCGTACGTAGTTTAGTGTTGTGTTTGTTTCTGTTTCAAGGAAAATGTAATAGAAACTGCAGGACTCCTGTATTAGGTGAAAAATATAATTTTCATATGAAAGTTTTATAGTTTTAGTAACCTGGTAGTAGAGTGACACTTTTTAATAAATTTGAAGAAAAGTTGTGAATAAATTCTCTACTTACTTAGAATAAAAAAAAAAAACCTAAAACTTCAACTAAATCTGAAGTTGAACAAAAAAACAGTACTTGAACTAAACAAACAAAAGATATTTCCTAATTTAAATCAAAGTTAACAAAAAAAATACCGTTTATTTGTTTACTTTAGCCATCTAACAAGCAATCTTGGTCACATTCAACAAATGAGAAAGCAGAAAAAGCTCACACAAACTATTCAAAACGCACAAACAACTTTTATTTGGTACCCCGTAACTTTTATAAAAGCATTTCAGCTCACATTTTAAGCAAAGCCTTCCATTACCGCACCTAAACTTATTTGTGGGCCATAACTCCTCAAATATGCAGCATAAAACAAGGAAAAATGCACCTTAAATAATAGTGCTAAAGTTGACTTTTTATTTGACGTACAATGCGTGTAGAATAGCTTGCGAAAGAATATGCGTGGCCATCGCTTCCAAAAAGCGTCGTATTTTTAGGAAAAATGAACTGTATTTTATGGTGAAAGGGTCTGAATTTGTTTGATTTTCTGGCAGTGGGGTGGGTTAATCTTTCAGTCAGCATCTCTGACGGTCGCTAACTCTTCAAAGTGCTATCTGGGAGGCTTATAGCTAAATGGAACACAACTTTTTCATTCAAGCACGGTTTGGTGTAGAACTGTGTAAATTGGTGAAAAAGCCTGGATCAGGGCTCGAAGATTTTAGGCTACGAGATTCTATTTTCTTGAAAGTTTGTTTGTCACACGTTGTTTTAATATGAGCAAGTGGTAATAAACATGTAAACATAAGTAATTGGATCTAATAATAGTCGGCAAGCTCACTGAAATTCAGCCCAAACAAAGAGGATCGCTAATTTCGACATCCAGAATCTCGAAGCTTAAAAGGACAGTTTTAAAAATCTGTAAAACCTCTCTCAAAAATCGAGCACAATGCCGCTATATAAATTTCGAAAACGGAACACACCGTTCCTTCCAAATCAGCTGTTACCGGCAACTGGCGTAGCGTGTCCGTTCGGGTGTTTCCGCCGGGCGTCGGTCCGACGACGTCCGGTTGGTACATTTGAAATACGAAATTCGTGAAACGTCGGCTTGGATCTTGGCAATCGCTGCCGATGGCATGTGTTGATCGGAAGTGGCGCGAGGTATGCTCACGTACCAAATTTGAAATTTATGAGCTGGGAATACTAGTACATGATTGGTCCGTTCAATGCTTTAACATTGCGAAACCGCCACTAACTACACCCATTGCACTGCACCAGTTCCTGAAAAGAAAAGAACTTTAGAAATAAAATGTTTTACTTTGTGAGCCATCAATGTTTAAGTTAAACATTGTCTAGATTTTTAATCTCGGTGTTTAATGTTGCGTATCTAAATCGGGGAGCAGAGTCGAAGATTTTCTTCACGATCATTGAACAATAAGGACGAAAATTATTAATTTTACTTTGGCGAAGCTAAACATTTTTATTAAATGTTTTAATATTATTTCTTCCAAAGGAAATTCTTTAAACAACGTTGGTCTTAATTGAACGTGAACTTAGCAAAAAAAATCTTATCATTTCGACATTTTGTTTATCATTTCGATATTTTGATGTTTCACTTCACCTTTTTATACGAGTCATCATCATCATCATCATTTCAGCCGAAAGACGTCCACTGCTGGACATAGGCCTCCCCCAAGTGTCGCCACATTGACCGGTCCCGTGCGACGCGCATCCAGCGGATCCCCGCAACCTTCACCAGGTCATCGGTCCACCTAGTGGGAGGCCTTCGAACGCATCGTCTCCCGGTTCGCGGTCGCCATTCCAGAACTTTTCAGCCCCATCGGCCATCTGTTCTGCGAGCAATGTGCCCTGCCCACTGCCACTTAAGTTTGGCAATTCTTCGGGCTACGTCGGTAACCTTGGTTCTCTTGCGGATGTCCTCATTTCTGATTTGGTCACGCAAGGAAACTCCGAGCATAGCTCTCTCCATTGCCCTTTGGGTGACTTTGAGCCTTCTGATGAGGCCCATTGTGAGCGACCACGTTTCGGTCCCGTATGTAATCACTGGCAGCACACACTGGTCATAGACTTTCGTCTTGAGGCACTGCGGTAAGTTGGACGAGAAGATACCACGCAGCTTTCCGCACGCTGCCCAGCCGAGTCGGATTCGACGATTGACCTCTTTCTCGAAGTTAGACCTACCCAACTGGACCGTTTGTCCCAGGTAGACATAATCGTCTACAACTTCGATAGTAGAGTCTCCGATCTTGATAGGAGTGGGTGTTACATGGGCATTCAACATGACCTTGGTTTTGTCCATGTTCATTTTAAGACCCACTCTTTCGGAAACTCGACTGAGGTCATCGAGCATTGTACTGAGGTCCTCCATGGTCTCAGCCATGACCACTATATCGTCGGCAAATCGAAGGTGAGAGATGTACTCGCCATTAACGTTGATGCCTAGCCCTCTCCAGTCCAGAACCTTGAAGACATCTTCCAGTGCAGCGGTGAACAGTTTCGGAGATATGACGTCTCCTTGTCTCACACCTCGCTGCAGAGGGATAGGTTCCGAGGTCTGGTCCTGAAGTCGGACTGACATGGTGGCGTTTTTGTACAAACACTTCAACACCTCGATGTACCGATAATCAATTTGGCACCTTTGGAGAGACTGCAATACAGCCCAAGTCTCGATCGAATCGAAGGCTTTCTCGTAGTCCACAAACGCTAAACAGAGAGGCAGGTTGTACTCTTCTTTTTATACGAGTAATTTCATATATTAGGTAATTCTTCTATCTTTTAGCTTAGCATAATGCAATTTAACACTACGCCTGTAACCCCCGAAGGGTTAAGCACAGGTGTCCCTAATAGTACACCCACATTTCGCCAGAAGTCAGCCATGTAATAGGGGGTGAGCCTATTGCCATCAAAATCTCATGCTTAGCTGTTTTTATTTGTATTTTAGTACGTGGCCCTATACTAGGAATTTCTCCTGTATCGTGGGTGCGTTTACAAACATTGAAACTCACATACACAAACAGACAGACCCGGAACAATCTGTAGGCCATAAAAATGTTTGTTCCGTGTGGGGATCGAAACCGCGACCCGCAGCACAGCAGCCGATCGCTAAACCACTGCACCGACTGTGTCATCAAGTTGCGATTGTGAACACTGGAACAACTAGACAGCATAAGCAAAATCAGTCTAAAGATTCTCAACTACTTGGCCACACGAGCCCCGAGAGGGACACTGGGCTATAATTCACCAAGAGGGCCCAGTACTGGTTGGTGGATGTCACATACCTCCAAAATGTATGGTTCTAGAACGTGTCGGTTTTCTCACGCTGTTTTCCATCAGTGAAATAAATACAACATTTACAGACAATCGTAGAAGTTGTAGTTTCTGCTTTCTTACCTTCATTAAAATATTTTTCATTATTCTAATAATGGACATAATATGATAAAGGATCTTTCTTTGATAAGCACAGCTAACTAAAACTAGCAAGTCATTTCTCATAAACAGTATACGCTTTGAACAATAAATTGCCGAAGTCAGTTACAGAACCGACCAGACCAGACCGGTGGAAAGATTAAAAATTACATCAAACGTGTCCTTATTAAAAAAGCATATTAAAAATTAAAGACTATGTTGGAGATAGAGAAGTTTGGCCTTAGCCTCTTCGCCATGCGGCTACCCTGGTAGCTCATAAACGGCACTAATGTTTGGATGTCTATACCTATTCTCAATCTTATTTTTTTTTCTTTCTTAAAAAGTTCAGATGTTTTACAATAGTTTTTAAAGCATTACACCTTTTGTTGAGAACAGTTACAGCACGGATGATAACATTCGTGATTTTGACAGCCAATACACGTCCAGTTCTACAAAGATATTGTATATCCATGGGAGCTTCGATACTCTTCAAATTGGATTTATATGTATGCTATTGTATGTACATCCGTTATATTATTACCAGCTATTGTTCACGAACAGAACCGGGAAGTGTGGCAGAAATAAAAGAAGGCCTATACCTAGCAGTGCGTAATTCCAGGCTGATATGTTCATGATATTCATGCTATTATTGTAAACAAAAATTATTCATAAACAAGTCATAATCATATTAGCTGACGAACGATACTATTCTTACTAGGTACTGAAAATGAAAAAATTAAGCTTTTAAAGTCACTTGGACTTAATTTATTTACAGGAGTAAATTTAGTAAATTTAGATGAGAAGTAGGAAGCCTCACATAAAGATGATAGATCATAAATTCTAATCTTAGACATTCTATTTTACACTGATTAGCTCTTTGTTCTCACTAATCGACTTATAAACCATCTGATAAGATTCTTTCGTTTCTTCGCCTGCATAAATCTGGTCTCAGACTTTCATTTTTCCAATATAAAAGCATTTCTATGTTATAAATATAATTATAATTTAATATTATACATTTACTTACAAACAATTTACTTTTACTATTTTTGTAAAACATTTTTGTCCTTGACAGTACATTTGAAAATTGCTTTGAATTAAATAAATCGAATCGGGGGCTTTGGCCACAGGTGCCTCGACCACTGGGGGCCTAAGCCACGGACCCAATAAGAGCACGCTGAATGAAACAATCAAAGAACGAAAAACAAGCAACAACAACAAACAAAATATTTTACCAAAGTATTATAACATAACACGAACAGATACATACACGTACTGATGCCACACCAAAGGTAAGGCAATCTGAACCCAATATCAAAACCAAAATCCGAGCTGAACTCAACGGAAAATCATTTACGACACAGTGCCATACCGTGTGAAAAAGTGATGAAAAACCTACGTCGATATACTATCGTGTCCTTTAATATAGCTTAATGGAAGGGGAAAATACGGGGTGATGGAAAACAAATGCCTCCGGACGACTCTGGAGTCTGTAGCGTGGGGCTAGGCGAACAGCGGTGGAAACGATTTTTTGATGGAGCTCGTATGGGGAAGATTTCATGGTGTGAAAATGTGGAATATCATCTTGTTGTTTTTTTTGGCCTTGATCTGACCCAGCCGTAGTATGGAGTTTGAATAGAATAAGATGTCAGGTTATACTGGCTTACCATTGACGTATGGTAACAAAAAGCCATACGTCAATGGTAAAAAGCCTAGTCCAATTTTCGTATGATGTACAGGATTTGTAGAACGAAATATATTTATGGTGATTCTACGGTGGATGTAAGATTTCATGTGACCTGTGAGATGACGTATTTGAATCTTTGACAGATGCAATTTTGTAATAGAATGTTTTTCCCTTATTTTTGCTTGATAACATGAGACGTATTTTTGTTTTTTTTTTTTTATGTGTTTGTTGTGTGTTGTCATCAATAAACTGAGCTCTCTCTGACAAGATTCTAGCTATTGCTTTTGCATAAATGATGACATCGAATAAAAACTTTATAGTCTAAAACATTCCATAAAATAGTAAAAACAAATACATAAAACATTAACTAACTCTACTACAGGTACTTAAATTCCAAATTACTTTCAACATAAATTTCAATCCTCGTTCGAAACAAACCAATTTTATTTTAAGAGTAATAAATCTCAATTCTTACGTCGTTTTTCGTTCGCCATTTTCATTGCCCGATTGGAGTACAGTATTATACCCTAGACGTTTCTTGTAACGATCTAGTCGAGATATCTTTTTGTGGTGGGTCGTAGCTCCGTCGGTATTTCGCGCCGTCTTTGTTTGACTCTTGTTGAAAGAGCAGGACAGACAGACGTTTGTAAACGCTTTGAGTAGTTTATGTCAGCTATTAATATTTGTTTAGTGGCTCTTTCTTTCAGAGTTTTTTATTACGATTTTATTGAGCGTTAGGTGATCGGTTTCGCGTGCTCTGTCTAGATTATCAGCTGTTGATGTAATTTATGGGGAATAGATTAGGATGGTTGCCAAGACGTCAACTTATTTAATAAATTGACAGATTTTAGTGATTGACATTTCTAAAAATTGCGACTTATGATCGGTTACTTATTGTCATTTATTACTTTTTTCGCTTGAATAAATAAAAAAATACAATGAAAACTTGTTCGATATTGGTGATTAAATTAAGTCTCAGTATTGAAATAGCTAGAACAATGGGACTTGCGAACAATAGTGCAGTTATTAGGAATATTGCAATGCATGTAAGAGCATCAAAGATAATACAAGACAATGGCTTGTGAATCATATTTGTTTTTTACTTTCAGACCCTATTCATTCATTCCTATTTTGGTTTTATTCGACTTTGACTTGGATCTACCATATTGCTCTCCTTTGTTATCTTGCCATTTTTTTTTGTTTCATGCCCAATGCATGAAAGTCAACTTTTAATCAGCTAACAACATTCCTCCATTCCATTTTCTTCAGTCTTAATTTGGAACATTTAAAATGGTCTCCAGTTAAGAGGTTCTTATAAACCTAATGTTTTATCGCGAATAAACTGCAGTACTTTCACAGTTAAAACGCCTTGTGACTGGGACTGCAGCTTCATTTTTATTTTTGTCTTTGTTTCGATAGTTCAAAAGTGCCTGTGACTGGCCTGCTTGATATAAATGCTATTTTGCTTTTATAAAAAAAAAAAACACGTGGCTGCTAACACAGGGCCAGCTACTTACGTCATGAAACTTGTCATGGTAAAAAGAAAAGGCTTGCATTATTCGCAACGATACGGTATTTTTTTTTTTTTAACTTTGCCCCACACTTGGATTTTCTCCTATATCCTGGGTGCGTTTACAAACATTTAAACTCAAAACCACAAACAGCCAGACCCGGAAGCGTGTTTACAAAGGCTATACCATTAGAGTGAAAGTGCAAACTGAACTGGCTTAGCTTTTGTTTGACAAAAACTTGCCAAAACCCTAATCCATTCTAGTACAGAAATTGACCGAAATCGCGTAGACTTTGTTAGACAAATTCCTTCTAATATTGCAGCAACAAATGCTATTCAATTTGATACCGATATTTACCAATCGTTAGCTTCAATAATTACGTGGAAATTGGTATTATTTTGGTAAAAATCTAGAATACTTTGGCAGGCGAAGGGGGGGGAGGGGGTGTGTACCCCTTTTCCCCTGGGACCACTCCCGTTAAAAGGTAATGCACCGTTCTTGAGAAAAACTAATTATTGTAACCTAACCTCAAAAAAAATTGTAGTCGCTTATGAAGCATAGTCGACGTAGCCCCGCTACGCGGGGCTCCTATTTCTGTCTGCAGGGTTTACAGTAACCTAACACGTAGGGGAAGTCGGGGTCTTAGTTCGCTCGCTCCGCTCGCTCACTAGACCCCGCCATCCCCTTCGAACCTAACCTGTCCGGTCGGGGTGCCCCAAGTCCAGAGCTCGCTTCGCTCGCTCTTGCAGCCAAATTCTCCTGGATACGTATGATACAGTACTAGGTTTTGTCCGTGCATTTTCTTTGAAAATATCCAGGCCAAAAGCTAATCTATTTGAGTCATTTTTTTTACTGAGATAGATTAGGTTTTGGCGAGTAATGTGCACAAACAAAAGCTCATCCATTAGAGTCTGGCTCGTGACTCAAATAGTATAGCCTTTGTAAATTCGCGACCCGGAACAACTATCTGTGGGCCATACAAATATTTGTTCCGTGTGGGGATCGAAGCGACACGCAGCGCAGCAGTCAATTGCTCAACCACTGCGCCAACCGTGCCGTTAGACAGGAACTCACTAAACCAAACGGAAAAATGTAAGAAAATCTGCCCCAGTGCAGATCTTTTGTATAAATTCTTTTTATTACTCTTCTTTTATGGGAAGTTTGCATAACGTTGTATAAATGTATTTGATGAAAGTGATATTGGAAAAACTTCATAAAATGTGCCAGTTTGTGTTCGTTTCACTGTTCTTAGCATTAACATCAAGTTTTAAAATAACTTTTTTTATTATAATCACAGAATCCTGATCTTTTTCATGTAAGTTAAGCGAATTTGATCAGAACGATTGTTGAAAAACATAAATATTTTGTTTTTCAACAAACGTTCTGGATAGCCTTACTCGATTAGGAATACGAACAATGCTCGCGAGCTCTCGATCACAAATAAGGTGAAAACGTCTATGTAGCCCATTCAACAATGACTATTAGAAAAAGTCATTCAATGGGATTAAATTAATTTAACGGGTGGTATTGATGATTTTAATTAATAAAAACTCTGTAAAACCATATCTGTTACGGTCTTTTTGCATTTGGAACATCTTAGTGTTCAGTGCCAAAGAAATCGAACGCAAATATTGTTTGAATAAAGACTGGCTAATACGACGGCCCATAGCCGCGCCGCCAGCTCAATAACAATAAATTTTTATAATTGCGAAAATGTCTCAAATGTTAATATAAGTTTTTAGTTGTTTTATTATTAAATACCATTTAATTTCAATTTAGTTGTATCTATGTTTTATTAAATAATAATACTACAATAGAATACGAGGCGCCTGTTAACTCATAGTGGGTGATGAAAAGCAGAGTGTATCCGCTCGGGCGAAAATATATTTTTGGCTCGGGCGACGTACTTTGAATCCCTCGCTACGTTCAGGATTCTACTAAAGAATCCCTCGCTAGGCTCGGGATTCAAAAAAGCGCCCTCGCCGTAAAAATATTATTTTGCTCCCTTATGATACAATCTACTATTTCTTCCTTATATTTTGCCTGTCAACCGCCACAGCCAATCACTCCCCTCCCCATTATATCATTGTTTATACAGTCAACTTTTCTCCCTCTCCTTCTGTATCTTTCTAGATACCATTTTTACCTATACCATACCAAGTTGTTAATAATTATCTAGTTTTAATTGTTGTAATATATAAAGGGTATAAAACACCTCTTAACGAAGCCGAAAGGCACTGGTTCTCCCTGACATTGCAATCATTTTTTTGTTCTACACCATACCTGGGAACCTTCTAGTTATAGAGATATTAGGGGTCAAAGTTCCAACTTTTTGACAAGTATTTTTAAAAAAACAAGTTTGTAATGTAAGCTTTTTACTTTAAACACCTCCACGACCCCCGTACTATTAAATCCATCCATCAGCACAATGTTTTGAGTGCGTTACATTGAGTTCTACCACAAAACATGATTTTACACCCCCAAAAAAAAAGTCGTTTCCCAGCAATAATTTTTACGTAAAGTTACTTAGTTTCATGTACAGAATGCTTGGTTGACGGCTTCGTGATGAGGTGATTTACACGGTGTATATAGTTAGTGGTCGAAATTTTTAAAACGATGTTCAAATACTTGCTCAACTAAAAGCATACTCAATCAGTTATAAGCGGTCTCCCAGCATTCCATCCGAAGTTCGTATTTTTTACGAAGATCTTACTTAACCGAGCTAGTCGATAATATAGGCACTCAGACTGGGCACTAGATATCTGAGAAAACTTGTTCTAGTGATTAAACATTTCTTTCATGGGTTTCACTTTAGACCAGAATTTTGAAATCGAAGTAGAATTTATATGAGAAATTAATGATACGGTTTCAATTTCAATTGTAGGAGGTAAAGAGTTTCTGATGAAAATTAAAACCACTTTTTTGTCTATCACGCAAAACAATCTAACCACATTAAAAAACCCTGCACAGGTTGAAAAAAATCGTGATGACCAATACGACGATTGCCAGAAAACCATTTCAATCTTTTTAAGCTTCGATACTCTCAAAAATTAACAACTACAGAATTACGTGACTACATGATACTTTTAAGTCTTACAAAGTACTTGTACTATTCAAAGAACATCGAAATAACTGCTTAATTAAACTAAATAACTACCTACAAAGAACATCAACACACTGTAAAGAGTTTTAAATCTTAACCTAATTGCATCTAAATAAACATCCAAAAAAACCATTTAAATCTTCGCAAAACCGTAAATTCTCAGGAGCAATTTAGTAAAAACAAAACGTTAAATAAAATATATACGGTTCCTAATCGAACTATCCGATACCGGGATTCGTCTTCGCATTTTAAGGATAAGTAATCCCTGCTGAAGGGATTTACCTCCATCTCCGTTCTTGAAATAAATAATATAATAAAAGAATTCATACTTCGACGTACTCGTGGTATCAGAAATAATACTTAGGGTTGGTTCACACTATTGAACCTGCGATGTGACGCGGCGCGTTTTTTGAGCGGGTGTATTTCAATGAATATTCGAATGGAAGCGATTTTTGAATGTGTGACGGTAAGATTTATTTTTATGGCTGTAAATTGCAAGCGCAGAAATTCATCAATAATGTGTGAATATAATCAAGGAGTCTACAGTAAATTGGCAACAAATAGTTTGTTTTGCACATGTTAAGTTTAATAATTATTCAAGGTTAATTTCGGCGTACGGCATCATCGTAGTCATCATTCTCCTGTACGGGCTAAATATTTTTACTCAAAAAATATTCGTATTCGTATTTGAAATTAGTTATTGACAATTTATGACAAAAACTCGTCAATGATGCCAATAAACCAGAACTATTGATCTTTGTCCATTTACAAGATAACTATAAAAAAAAAATATGTAAATTTAAACTTTAATACACCCTTACAATTTCTACATTATCATTTTGTTGGCTCATCGTTTATCTAACGGCATGCTAAAAGGTTTTAAACCAGACGTGTAAGCAGACCGTCTGTCGCAAATTTCATGGCAAGCTGACGCGTCGGCGGCAATGTGTTGCTGGATTTATTCTCTTACAAGGCATTCAAAACGCCTTTGTAAAATCTGCAGCTGTTTGCCTGGACTGCTCGTCTGTAATAATGTTATAAAGAATGACGGATTATTTTTATTTGGCTGTTAAAGAGTGGTGTTTTATTTTGTTAGAGTGGCTGGCTTATTTTGGAGAAATGTTTTATTTTACAATTCAATTTAACATTTACGATGAGAGATTTGCATCTGTTTTTGATGTCGTTTATTTGTTTTCTTCTTTAAAGTTATAAAATGTCTCCAATGTCCAATGACTGCTAATTATTACTTTAGCTCAAGATGAAGCAAGTAGCAAGCGATGATTATAGTTATTCTTTTTCCTTTTTTTTTAACTTATTTGAAGTCCCACTTGTAAGTCGTAATGACTATATTATTAACCTCGTATAAATTAGCACATGTACTGCGCTGCCTGCAACAAAGTATCCCCTACCACCAGTAAATTAGCACGTAATATACCCAACTAATCCAAAACTGAAGCTATCGATAAAGTGATCCGGTACTTTACCCGGCTATCCGGTATTACTGCCAGTTATCCGGCGTTTCAGGGTAATTCCGCCGTCGGAACAGCTGATCTGCCGGCTGCGATGTGTTAAACCTAGCGCTAGGAACGAAGCGATAAACAGCTAGTGGTTCCAGCTAGACATATTGGACATTTTGTAGGAAATCTTGTTGGGAGAAGTGAGTGGCTTAAGCCTTCTAACTCAAACGAACGACGTATTGTCAAAGGCCCCAGCACGAGCGTGCGGTGTAATCGCAGCGTAAATACGTTGATTTTCAATTAATGTTTCACATTATATCTAATATTTTCATAATTTTAATAATTTATTCCTATCTGTAGATGATAAATAAATAAAATAAAATTTATTTCTTAATCAACAGGTTTTTAGACATACATTGTCGAGGCCTTTTATTTAGTAGAGTGTTTTTAAGGAGATACCTGTACCAAAAAATTCTATAGGATAATTATACTTTCGATTCAAAAATTTACCCATTTGCGTGACGCGCGCTCATTCTAGGGTGTCTAATCTGAATGTTAGGTCCAAGGCCTGTCTAAAAAGCAACCGTTTTGAAAACCATTAGTTGGTAACATAAATTTCATTATAATGTTTTGGTAAGCAATAAGAATAATATTATCGTCCAAATAACAAATAATTTCGTTATTAAATTAGTCCGTCTCATCTAGGTATTCAACTAAGCAAGAAAAACTAACCAAGTGCGAAGCCTCTTAAATAACGAAAGCAATTCTCTTTGTATCTCAATAGCAAAAACAATTTCAATTATTCAAGTAAACATCCATCAGTGTTCTTGCGTAGACCACATTTATTGTACACCCCAGTGGTAGCCACTACGTACAGATGGAACTCGTATATGGTGAGAGCGAGTCGTATGAACAACACAACCTGCCAGGAAGCTGAGGTCGACATTCTTTATTATAGATTTAATAAATCAATAAAAAAATGTGATTGCTTCTTCGAGCGTAAATAGTAATTTTACTGTTTGGTTGTATACATATTATCACTTTTCTATTTCATATATTCTTATTAATACATGTGGAAACTTGTAATTGGCCATGTTTTGTTTAAACTATTACTAAATGCCTGCTTAGCTGTAAGTTTTCCTAAAAAATAAATAAATAAAAAACAATAACATTTATAACAAATGTCATTACTATAATTATTGTTTTCGATTATTTTTCTTTAATTAAAGTAATAAATTCAAAACATATTTTTATTTGAGACAAGAATTTCATAATAAGATTACTCTGGTACAAAGGAATTAATTATAATATTTTAATATTATTACTGTTTGTTACAGGTAAATTACATGGCAGCTCTTCTTTATGTTGTATTCATGAAATTCATGAGAGAAGGTAACACAAAAGAATATAATTTCTATATATTTTATAATTGCAACATTTATCACACGTTTAGAATAATTGTGTTGCCATGTTTTGTTATTTAAATTGAAGAGTGACGAGGGTAAATACTATTTATATTTATTTAGTTTCAAATTAACTTCCAAATCACATGAATTAAAATCTTGTGTTAAATGTTTTTACAGATTTTATGACGATGAATTAAAAATAATACGTTACGTACGAACTTAGACATTTCAGTTTTGCCGATTTACATTACAACGGTTTTGATAACACTATATTAGGGAGGAAAATCATAACTATCTCTTTTTTCGTAATAATTTTCTTACAGGATATGAAATTCTCCTGGAAACCTGCGAAAGATAGAAGTCCATTGCAGATTTCAAGACTCTTTCATTAGAAAATCAAAGAGTTTCAGTGGATATTTATGTATCGAAAACAATAATATATTTATTTTATAAGACCACAAACAGCATAAGTCCTTTAGAAAGCTAGTAAATGCAACCTTTTAGGGTTAAGAAATTAAGGCACGTTTACACCAATCTCTCACTGACACGTGCAGCGCGAGTATCATCCTGCCAGATATTCAAATCAATCGTTCAAGTCAAGCGTTTTGGAATGATTTTAAGATGATTGTAAAGTTACTTAAACAAATAGAATGAACTTTTCTTCCTAATTATCGTATGGTTTGTGCTAACCTGGTATCAGAGTTTTTATGGGTCTCTGAATTTGTTTTACATGCCGTCGAGAAATATCTCTCAGGCATGCTGGTTTCCTCACGATGTTTTCCTACACCCGAATCGAGTAATAATTATACAGTTCGCTCATGAATCAGAAAAATCAGAGGTGCGTGAAATTTGAAACCTAAGACTCGTTTGAAGATGACATAGAAGTTTAAGTATACTTTACCGGTAAACGTATTTTCCAGCTGTAACTTAAACTGCTTTGCTATTATGGCTCATATTAATATTGACGTCCAATCAATACCCAACCAGTCTGAACATGAGTACAAAATCAAGCCATCAGACATGATACACGTAGATCAGCTCAAAAGTTTCAATCGTAACAATTAGGTACAACTACGAACTATTACATTATTGTTGGAGTAATCTTGTAGAATGGAAACTTCGTCGTACATCGAATGTGGGCAACTATATTTCAGATGTCGTCATCTTAAATAAATATCTAAGGCTTTGTGTGGACTGAGTCATATCAGACTTGAAATTCAAGCTTTCGAGCTTCCTTTATTGGTGCCTTGTATAAGATCAAACTATTAAAACAAGGTTTTATTTTAAAATTGTAACTGATCGTGATCAACATATCTAAATAGCGTTTATGAGCTGTCAGTGTCATCACTGTTACGCAATATTGACAGCCCTTGATCTCGGTTTACATGAATCGCTTTTAGTTTAATTGGTGTAATTTGCCTTTAGTCATGCAACGTAGCCCAAAGTGTGAGTGCGGCTCATTCTTACTTTCTTCTTTATCGTGTGGTGTGGTTAGTACATAACCTGGGGTTAGAGTTTTTATGCCGCCCATGGGTCTCTGATTTGGTTTGTGTTGTCATTGCAATACTAAAACGATGTATTGGTTCCCTAAGTTAACGTATTTTATATTAATGTATTGGTTCCCTAAAGAAACCTAGTTTAGATTTTATGATTTATTTGTTTTTAGCGTTAATTATTATTTTTATTCTGTTGCCGGGCAATTAAATCAATTGGAATTTCTATTTTGCATGATGTAATTAATATTTCGTTTATTTAATTGTTTAATTATTACTAATTGATATTTCTTTTATCATTTGTTACTAATGTGATGTAATTATTGTATTATGTATAACCTATCTAGTGGCACTCATCATAATATCTTCTTTTGTTAATCTGTGGATAATGTAGTGGACTGCAATATTGTTAATATTTTGTGTTATCATCCCCTGTTCCAACACATATTGTAGCTGTTTATTGTCCCTGAATAAATAAATAAATAAATAAGAGACTGTCACCTAGCACGTGGTGTAGTGAGCTATTAGCAGCCCTTTCACATTTATTCTACATCTAATTTTGCATAAAATCACGTCTTGTAGTCCCATGTAATAAGGGGCGAGCCTATTGCCATCAACCGGGCAGAACTCCAGACTCCGTAGCTGCTACGGCCTGGGAATCGTACCCATGACCATGAGGTCAGCACCACTTGTGACCACAAGACCAACGATGCTCTGATCTGGCATCATTGTCAAAATCACAATGATCTGAATGGTCTATTCAATAAGGCTGCTTTTTGCTGAATGAAACCTTTTATACGTCTAATATCGTTGTGTCAAAACTTTTATTTTGAATTTTAGTCACAGAACAGTATCACAGACCGAATCTACAAAAAAAAGGCCGGTCTTTTGCAGCCAAAACTTTTTGTCTAGTGTGCACACTGCCTTGGATATGACGTCATTTTAAGCGAATCCTGAACATTGTATTTTTAATGTTTCTAGATGGAGTCTTTAGAAATAAAATTACGTTGAATAGACGAAAAATAATATGAGAAAACGTTCTTTTAGTTTCATGCATGAAGTTGGAATTATTCTTGTTCGTTTTAAGTGGCTACATGGCGGAGCGAGATGAACTTATAGTCGTTATATACAGCAACTTTGTACTGTGTACTTAAACTAATTACATAGTTTTGTATCTCTGCATTGAGCATATGTTTGGCATAGTATGATGGTACTGTCACGAGTATAAAATAAACAGTTTAGAAAATTAAAAAGTAATTTCTTCGTTAAATAACGATTCCAACGCAACGTTAGAAAATTTCGCAATAAGTCGTATTATTTCTATAATAATATAGTTTCAAACTGACTGACAGAGTGCCTCGTCAATTCCCGGGTCATATAAAGAGGTTTTGGGATTTTCCATCAGGAATTTCGTTTAATTTCACTGGGGATTTATACTCTTAAAAAACCAACAGTTAGCTCTTTCATCACTCATTTATATTTCACATTGTTGTATCTAAAACTGGTATCAGAAACTCACAAGTTCATTCACTTTAAAATTAGAACCACTCAAGCATTCTAAAATTCTATCTAACCCAGTAAAATACAAAAAAACTAATGCGACAAAAACAGAGAGAATTTTTTACTGCTTCACTAACGACATTTTCATATTAGTAA
This sequence comes from Cerastis leucographa, assembly GCA_963082945.1. NCBI lineage: Eukaryota > Metazoa > Arthropoda > Insecta > Lepidoptera > Noctuidae > Cerastis > Cerastis leucographa. Next base: position 3,351,993 of record OY720366.1, read on the forward strand.
ACAGAAAAAAAGCAGCTTCAGCCACAATTTACATAAATGTAAGCTCGCTGTTACATTACTGTTCATTTGCAAAAACATTGAGACTTCATTTGCATCGTAACCATATTTTTTGGGTGCTAAAATGTGGCGACATACGGGGTGGGAGTTGAGACGCGTGCCTTGTGCAGACGATTGTGGATCTAGTAAGATTCTGGAGACAAAAAGGCCTACTAAAAGTAGGCAAGTCCATATTCTACCCGCAAAAATGCTGGTTGTAAAGTCAATAGCTCACAGAAGTAAGCTGAAGTGGCAACAACCATATTAGCCGTAGAACCGCAGCCCATTGGGTTCGACGTGTTCTTGAGTGAAGATCGCGAATCGGTAAGGTGCGACGTCCCTAGGTTAGGTGGGGTGACAGTCTCCGCAGGGTGGCTGGTAGCAACTGGATGAGATTTGCCGAGAATCGAGCTAAGTGGCGTGCTATTAAAGAGGCCTATGTCCAGCAGTGGACTGCTGCAGGCTCATGATGATGATGAGAAACAATACTGCATTTGATTGAGGTGATCTACCGAAAAACTTATGTCAGTCTTGTTGAAAATCGATGTAAAAATACAAAATGTCTTATAAGCGATTGCGACTTGTTTTAGCCATTTGAAGCCACGATTTGCTTTGACTGTACTGTCGTGTACATAGGCACACCCGATGTTTGCTTATTTGTAACGATCTTAATAAAAAATCTAAGTGCGCTATTTTGGTTTGTAATGTAATAGTTTCTAGAAACAAATTAAAAAAATACTTAGAAGCTTGTGATGACATCATCATCATCTGCCTTTTTCCAACTTGGTTGAGTTGAGCTTCCAGTTTAGCCAGATGCAGCAGAATGCCAGTATTTTAAATGGGGGTGCTGATCTCCATAACCCTGTTACTGGGTAGAATGATACCCCTTGATAAGACTGTTTTTTCAGAGCAGCTATAACTATCAATACTGTTGCGAAATATAAACTTGTGGTGAATATTATTTTTCTCTATACATAATCACACGCGTGGCCGCACCCCCTACACATCCATATTTTCCCACGATTGCGAAAACCCGAGTTCTCTGCGTCACATCTCTGTAAAATCACATCAGTACATACGTTTGTATATAATAATTCAGAGAAGAACATGAATAAGTCATTACCTTCTCGGTTCTTCAGGTTTCACTATCATTTTTGTTATACCTGTTAGGCGTATTAGACACTTATTCGCAACGGTAAGAGAGATTTATTGGCAAATGGCAATCGAAAGAAACGTCATTGAAAAATAGTGCGTGGAGTCCATCCGTGCGGAAGAAGTGAAACTTCGTAATACTACACGCATGCGTTCGAGTGCCACGCATTCACTCTCGTTATTTTAATGAGCTTCTAAACAATATTTTGTTGTTTTCCTGTTGTATTATTTTTAATACATAAGTTTATCGAGGTTATTCTACTCATGGAAATTTAGCGAAGGCTGGTCACACCGAAGAGTCGAATGCATGACTGTTTGCACGCCATCTTGCGTACCTAGTAGAACTACGTAGTCACAAATCTTGTAATACTGCCATCACTTAGTGAGTTTAAGAAAATATTCCCCCTCCATGATAGCGTTAAACTTGTTGGAAGTCGCATAAGAAGTTTCACTTCAAAAATTGTAAAGATAAACATCACGCCTGTAATCCCCGAAGGGTTAGGCAGAAGTTCACCTAAGGGACACCCACATTTCGCCAATTATGTTAAAGTTCCATGACGTAGGGGGCGGGTATTTTGCTATAAACCGAGCACAAATACAGACTCCGTGACTGAGAAATTCCTGATGGAAAAGCCCAGCAACACTTCGCAATCTGTAAAACGACCCCAGAACCTCTATAGGTTCTGGGGTCGTTAGACTCTAGAGTCTAGAGGTTCTGGGGTCTAGACCAACGAACCGAATATTATACGTAAGTATTGTCGCTCCGATTCGGCGTTGTCATCGAATGTGACGACACGAAGTAGTGCGTAGGACGCCTTATACAGGGGAATGTTTACAGATAAGCCGTCAAGGTGGATGATATTACAAACAAAGCCACCTTTTGAGAACATCTCACTATGATAAATTATGACAGCATCCTGTATTAGTACTTTGTAATGTTGTGTTGTCTAGTGCCTTTTTAATGTTTTTCGGTGAGAATTATAAAATTATTTTGTGAGTTAGGTTTTATCAGAACTATGTATGGTTTCAAGGTACAAGTAGTGATATTTATATATTTATTAATTTTCATATGTCAACTACTTAAAACTACGTAGTTCACTACAAAGTATGAATATTCAACTATGCAATGTATATTTTTTTGCGGTATCTTTGATGAATTAAAATTACCGTAACAACATACAACACACAGTTTTTTATCAATTTATAATCCATTATCAAAATTTAAATGTGACACGTTAGTATAGATACCGCGTAGTGTGCCATGTTTCCCGTTTCAAGGTTTAAATCTGAACTTCTCTGGATATTTTTTATTTCAATTCCATAAATAAACCTACCCTATTTCACTGTTTCTAAACTATTTTTTCCCAACAAACTCCATACTATATTTCCTATTGTTGTTCAATCAATTTCATATTATGATCCGCTTTCGTATCCGAGAGCTATTGCAAAACAAATCTTTGGCGGAATTGATTCCAGTTCGCTCATGTTTATTGCCTATCGAAGGGAAGACGCGTCTTCGGGAAATTTATAAGTGCCTTTGTGTTTCATACGAATGTGTAAGGTGGGCTGCACACTTATATTCGGGACGGCACCTTTTATTCTGTAGTATTTTTTTAGTAAAAATACCGACCCGAAGCAATTACTGTTTTATTTTTTTCGATTTTATCGTGTTGCTGTTAATGCCATCCAAAATTATGTGGGTAGCACATCTGTGCTTTACTTATAGAAGTAATACGTGTGTATTACTGCTGGGTGTCTCCAGCCTCACCCTCCACAGCCTCAGGGTTTGGGATTTAGCCTCCATGGGCCACCTCATGACCAGCTCAGACGGCTAGCGTCTGCCACTCTCCACCTGGTCGCCTCGGCTTCTGCAACAGCACCAGTCAACCTTCCCTCCAGGCTTTAGTGAACCGTCTCGACATCAAACAGATGTCGAACAGCTCCCTAAGCCTGTCCTCCAGCGCCGCCTTCAGACCCAGGGCCAGCACCCTTGCATGCGCCCCGTACGGTCCGGGGGCAGTTCTCTTGGCCTCTCCTTGCCGGCTGTGGCCATGGCCATGGTCGACAGCGAGGGGGTTTGTGAGGCAGTAGCGTTAGGCATTTCTCAAAACTTAATTAAAAAAAAGTTTGGCTCGGCACAATTTGAGATAAGCTTAAAGTTTATTTTCATAAAAAATATTCAATGTTGCCGCTCGGCTTAACCTTATCAAGCCGACCCGCATATGTGTGCAGCGTCCTTTATCTCTTTGTTTTGCTTATAGATAAACGGTTATTGGTTTGAATAGTAAGTTTTTATTGTTTTCCGTTTGTGGTTTAGAGTTATAGCTTTTTATCGATTCGGACTAATATTTTCCGTCGTTTTGTTTTTAAAATCGTCGCAATAAGCCGCTAACGAATAGATGTATCAGCAACGTTGAAACTGATATATAGATACTGTGTAAGGCAGATAGGCAGTCAGGAAGTGGGAAATATTAGAATTCAGATTCATCTGGTTCAAAAAGCTATGCACTTAGGCAGATGATTATTTATGACGAAAGTGTAACCGATTGATCCATAAAATTAATCCTTCTCATTTGTATTCTCAATAGTTGATTAAAATGGGTTAAGTGCTATCTCATTGTTACCACCTGCTACCAATTCATCAATCGCCACCAATTTACATCCAACCACTTAAATTTAACTCTTCTTACAGTCAATCTTCATGGTTATAATTTGAAAATGACGTACCACCTTTGTATCGTAGCAATAAGAGTGATTTTCCAGTGTTACCTCCAGAAATTGAATGATGGTGTCACAACGAAAACTATTTCAGAAAAATGACGAAGCAGCTCATATTCTTATGTTAATGCGAAGGGGGTAAGCTGTGCAAGGTGCGGGGTGCGGGGGGTGTGATGCTCTCACGGATTTTTGGGAGTGTTGGAAATATGTTTGAGGATTACAATTTAGACTTAGGTGGTGTTACTAGTGGGGATGTTTGTGTTGACTTTTTTTTACTTGAATGCGCGATAGAAAATACAGGTTTATGTGTCATACGGTTTGTCGTAGGAGAACAATTGGATTTATTTATTGAGGGAAAACAGATTTAAATGAAAAAAGGATAACGTAGTAACGGTAAAACTAAACACAAAAATTGGCTTGCTTCGAATATTCATTCATAAAAATCCAAAGTAATTTCATGCAGATAGTAAAAGTAAAGCCAAGGCTATGTTAAGCCAGAAGTTACCTGCTGCGGTGTGATTCTGTAAGACCTCACTTAAAACTTCGAATCTGAATCCGCTGTGAGTTTCTTGATTGGCATTCTAAAAACCCTGTTGATAATTCGATTTTACACTAGGCGCCACCACTACGAGCGTGTCAGCGAGTTGAACTAAAATATCAGGGAGATTTTGACAGATAAAGTATGAGATGACGTAAGAAGTGGCATTCTGTATGGTAATTCCCTTGGCTATAAAATCAAGGTCATTTTTAACCTTAAGCGAAGTGAAAGTGGATAGTGATGTGAGATGTGAATTGTCGTCTGAATTTTACAGAATCGACGTACCTACTGTATGAAATGAGATTACCAGGTTACTGCATCTCGTACTTAGCAAAGTTAGAAAACATCATATTCCTTCCTTATAAGAATCAAAAAACGTGGCGTTCCGTAGTTTCTGCCCAACCATTGGGGAAAAAGATTGTTTGAACTAACAGTTCGATTTACGCTGTAGTTTAAAAAACTTAACGTATTTTTCGTGCAAACGAGTACACACAGAGTGTGTTGTCTGCGTGATTTTGCTTTTATTTTTTTTTAACGATCAAATTTGTTTACATTTTTATGGAGTTGCTGTAAAGCCTGCATGAGTGGGCAGATATATTTATTTTGATTTATGTATTTTGATATTGCCAGAACACTTTTAACCGTGCTCAAATACAGTTACCAAATATTTGTGGGTTTTCCCAACAGGAATTTTTCAATTGCAGCTTGAAATGTGGCTTTGTTAATAAGCACAGTGTTGTTCAAATCAAGCATTTGACAGCGCCTGTGCAAGGAGGCTTTATATGATTCACGTTGAACACTAAACTGTGACCACAGATGACAGAGAAGCGGTCTACAATTCTCTCTGTCAGAACGTCAAGTCGTTGCAGGCAGCCATATTGACTTTTGTGATTGTCAAGGAAGGTGCCGCGTAACAAGGCATTGGCGGATCACCGACGTCAGTTCTTTTAATCTAATTAAATCTGGTGCCACATATCATATGTGATTCCGATGGGGCGGATGAAAAGCCTTTACATTAATACGATAACCAAGCTACCTCCTAACATAATCTAAACCTATTCAATTAGCTCACTCCACATCCACTCGTAACAATAAGCTAGCACATCTAAACATATCTGGTTATATGAGAGCGTATAAACCGTTCCAGGAAAATAGCCAACTCCAGTAGCAGATAGAAAGCTGCTGTTGAGCATCTTCTAATAAAACCTACTTAAACTGCCAATCTGATCGAATGAATACGGGATCTTACACTCAGTTGTAATACTATCAACCACTTAACCATCATCATCATCTTCTGCCCCTGTCTTATGCTACTTAGGGTCGCCGCAACACGTTTTTTTTTCATCCATTCTCCCCAAGATTGATGGATATGAATGTTGATGGATGAAGAGAAGAGAGAAGGAGAGGAAGGCCAAAGAAAAAATATACGAATTGTATGAGGAATGTTATGAAAGAGAAAGGAGTAAATGATGCCGTAACAGGGGAGAATGGAAGAAAAAACTGTGTAGCGCCGACCCCAAGTAGAATGGGACGAGGTTAGGAAGAAAATGAGACTTCCCTCTATCATATACTCCTTCGAGTTCACTAAACTTCTACAAAATATGAGCGTACAATCTCTATACACAATATTCCACGAAAGACAGCGAATATTAAATTTTAATCCTAGCTTTGATAGCTAGCTTTGAACTGTCTTCTTGTAATAGGACAGGAAGACAGTTCAAAGCTACCAATTAATAGTTTTAACTTTAAATACCTCACTTCTTTAGCTTCACCTTTGTGAACTAAGAAGACATTATCTCCTGCACACACTCCTTGCACAAAATTAATTAGCACACGTTCTAATTAGCCTCTTAGATATACATTATTTTACATTATAGTGTCGATACGGATCGCGATAAAAGGTCTTGGTTTAATTTACTTTTCAAATAATGTACTTGAATTTTTTTCTGGTATCTTCTTTTTAGTCGAAACACTCTGGTCAGAGTATTCGTGGTTGCGCAGATGAGGAGATGCATGGAGAGATGTTCTGTGGGTCGTTGACTTCCCCGAAGATAGCTCTTTCAGCGATGTGCTTCCATTTCTGCCGGTTGGAGACGTTGCGAGTACACTGAACCATGGTGGACTCAGTAGCTTTTTTGATCAGGTCAGTCCAGGCGAGTTGGTGATTGGCCGCGTGATCAGGCGAGTTGGTGATTGCCTTCCATTTGGCCCTGAACAACCAGTCTTTCCATTGAATTTTCTTTTATAGTGATGTGACCTTTAATATTCGAAGAACTTCAATATTCGTATATGCACTAGACGTTAGATTTTCTGGTATAGACAGAGCCTTATCCCATGAATAGACTATTTCGTTAATGTTTTTACCAATTAACTAAATATGGTAATGCTACCAGCCTTCTGGGCACTTTTCCTATTTACAGCGAAGCGGATGAAATTATTGGCACCCTTTAATTCTTTTGGCTTTTGATACATGTGCATATTTTTATTGTAGGTCTGTATTGTAAATAATGTATAAAGTTTATGAGAAAGTTAACGAACCCTAAATGTTACGTACTTTTTATGTAAGGCCCTTTTTGCTTGGTCTCAGGATATCTTTCTTTGAGAGGGTGTGGTTTGAAATCTGTGTCCTTAATTTCTTTTCTCTTTGAAAAATGGCTTTATCCGCTTTTTGCTTTTATTGCTTTTAATCTATACTTACTGGCAGATTTAGATTAGGCTACTATTATTTATTTTAAAAAGAATCAAGGTTCCTTGTTGTTGTCCACGTGAAATTACTATTATAAAAATACAACTTCCCTCTTTGAATCGGATTCTGTAAGCAGACATTGCTTACAGAATTGCGTGGGTCGAACTAGTAACTAAATAATAAATAAGTAATTAAATAATTAATTAAAATACTTAAATTCAAAAGCACAACACTTAATTATCGAGTCAAAATAATTTTCTATCTTTTATTCATTATCATTTACTAAAACACAGTCTGCTTCATATCAAAACAATATAACCACGAGGTTTTGCTTCACCAACGACATAAAACTATCTGCATACACTAAGCTCATAACTATGCAACTCTTACAGCAACTAGGCACAAACAAATCTAACTTAATGCTTGATTACCACGCGCTAGCTACTACACTGTACAATTTTATTACTTGGAAGCTGTAATTACACCGTATTTAATGAGCCAGAGCCGTAAATGGCCCGTAAACAATATAGTTACATTAAATAATCTCGGTTAGATTTTTTTTTTGTGATAGTTTTCTTTTGTAGAAAAGGTTATTGAAATATTATGTAAAACATAGTAAATATTTAAGTCTTAATAAGGGGTATGGTATTATTTACCCGTGGTTGAATAACAGCCGCACGGGTCGATCTTTAAGGTTAAGCAGTGCTTACCTAGGTTGGTCCGTTGATGGGTGATCATAACTGCATACCTAATTTCCTCCGTGCTCGGAGAGCACGTTAAGCCGTTGGTCCCGGCTGTCATTTGTAGATTTTTGGCGTTACGAATAGTCAGAAGCCGAGTCTTACCAAGAGGTATTGTATTACCAAGTTACTGGGTTGTGGAGGTCAGATAGGCAGTCACTTCATGTGACATACTGGTATTCAGCTGCATCCAGTTGGACTAGGCAGGTTGATGAAAAAAAAATTGGTTGCCTGTAAAGTCGGTATACGGGCGAAAGTTTTACGTGACAACGACTTTGAGTGGTAAAATAATTTTAATGTGAATATTCATTCGTATAGTAGGAAGAAGGATGAAATAATAGTAACAATTTAAAACATTTATTTATACAAAGAATTATATTTAAAACATTAATTTATACAAAGAATCTCGCACTGAATTTCATATTAACAAAATTTTATTTTTACCTTTACACATACATACGTATTTATATACAAATATACATATATAGAGGCACGCGTCCCTTCCACTCGGGCATGGTTAGCCCGCCTAAGAGCGAGAGAGACAGACATAAAAAGTGAAAGGCACGCGTGCCTCTCACTCGCTCTCATTGTGAGCGCATAACGTGAGCGGAGCGTAACGCAGTTTCTTGAAGTGTCACCCGGCAAACCAATTTATAAGACGTTGTCACGTCAAAAAAAGTTATTAGATGTCTCAACTTTATAAAAAAAAGTTTTTGAATCACGAATTCACTAGCCGGGTATATGCATACCAGGAATTAAAATATTTACCTGTTTCGAGAATGTTTCTTGCCTTAATGAAACAATACACCACATCATTGGTACACCACAAACAACCTGCAGCATTGTCTTTCCGCCTTCCTTGATTCATCCAAAGGTTTACTTGAAAAGACCTCTTTTAGTGAAAAGACCGCCCATTCCTTATCGTTATCATCGGCCTAAGTATAATTTTCCCACTGCTGGGACACAAGCCTCCTCTTTATGAGAGGAAGTGGGCTGTAATCCACCACGTGGGCCCAGTGCAGGTTGGTAGATGTTCGATTTTTTAGTTCTAGAGTATGTCGGTTTCCTCACGATGTTTTCCTTCACCGTTTTTGAGAGCAGCGGTGATGAAATAAATTACACAAAGTAATGCGCCTGCCTGGGTTCAAACCCACGGCTTTCTGCTCATAAGTCGGGGCTGCCACCACTGGGCCACCGCTGCTCTCTTCCCATTGCATCATTTTATGTGGAATGTTTTCTTTTATGAATGTTACTTGTATGGTGTACATATCTTATGTAAATATAAAGAAGGTTCTATTCTAAATGTGGAGCTACATAATAACTATGAAACCTTAATCCAACAGGAACTACAAAGTCTGTTTACCCTTATTTAGTAACCAGCGTGAGGAATCAGATATCAAAGTGCGGTTATTAATTAGTGAACGCGTCGTTAGGCTCGGCTTCAGTCGACTGCGTACACAATAAGGCTACGTTTTGTACCAGTCAAATACCGAGAGTTATTGATTTCTGTTGAGATGCAGGTTCTGGAGAAAGAAAACAGTAATGACAGTGGGTATGTTTAGTTTTTGTTTATGACATCGATCAGTGCAGAGTTCAGTGCACGGGAGCAGTGGTGGCTCAGTTGTGGCAGCCCCGACTTACGAGCAGTAAGTCGTAGGTTCAAACTTAGATAGGCGCATTACTTTGTGTCATTTGTTTCATCACCGCTGCTCTCAAATGGTGAAGGAAACCGGCATGTCTTAGAACTAAAATTTCGAAGACATGTGACATCTACCAACCCGCACTGGGCCCGCGTGGTGGATTAAAGCCCGCTCCCTCTCATTGACAGGAGGCCTGTGACCCAGCAGTGCAGCAGTTATAGGCTGATGATGAAGATGATGACATCGATAAAAAAATGACAAGAGGTTTGAAAGCCAATCATCCTACTATACCAGAATTTTACATGTAGCTTCATATCTGACCTCCACCGATCTCTAAATCATGTGGTTATTGCCTGGTGACAGACTTTTTAGGCCGCTCATGGCCCTCTGACTTGGTTTTATATGCTGTCAAGAAATATCTCTCAGGTATTCTGGATTTCTCATGTTTTCCTTCACCGTAGCAAGTTTTTGATGCACTGCAAATTACGAGTACCATCCCTACCTTGCTGCTATTCCACCAATTTGCACTAAGCGTTTTCAAAAGTCTTTTTTAATGCACACAGCAAAGGAATAAAACTCTTTGTCCGCGTCTGTATTTCCAAATGCTTACAACCCAAATCTCTTAAAAATTAGAGTGAACAAGATTCTTCTGAGTAAGCTCGTTCCATCGTCGACTTTGTCTCTGTCATCTTTGACCTAGACTAGCGTCAAGAGCAAACCCATCTTAACTAAAAAAAAGTGACAATTATACAATACGCACATGAATCCGAAAAATCAGAGGGGCTTGTCTTTGGTTCGAACTCGGGACTTATCACTTGGCAGGCCGACGATCACACCACTAGGTTATCAAAGCTAAATAGTATATCACTGATAAAAAATAACGAAATAGGTTTGAAAGCCAATCCTCTTACGCCCAAGCCTATCGCAACATATCATTCATATTCATATCTGACATTCTTATTCTTTATTGCACACAAAATTTAAAATAAATATACAGATTGCAATATAAAAACTTATGTACAACGGCGAGCTTAACCCAGAATTGGGTTTTGTGACATTCATTATCTTATTGTTCATTCATTATCTTATTATTCATTCATTATCTTATTATTTATTCATTATCTGATATTCATATATTATCATTCATATCTGACCTCCAACAATAAGTAACTGAGTAACGCCTTACTCTTTGGTAAGACTGATCGTCAGACTTTTGGGCTTCTGATCATATCAGCCTAGAATCACCTACTGCTGGGTCTTCCATTTTTCCTGCTGCACATCCTGGTTCAGTTCCCTTATCCAGATGTTTCCCGCGGCTTTGACGATATCGTGGACCCAACATCATTCGTGGCTGCATCATGCTGAGTGGTAACCTGCTTGTCACAGTCAGGACGTGCAATCAGTAAACTTGTAGTTCCGTCCTGTTTGTACTTCTAATATTTTTTTCTTGCGTTTTTTGTTTTATTTTATTTTTGTCATTTGGTTTGCACTTCATGTCCCTGCGACAAATAAATATTTTCTTTCTTAAACAAGCTAGGACTCCTTGGTTTCTTTACCCTAACCTTGGCTACTTATCGGGCAAAGCCTTGGCAAATTGGCCAACTCCGCTTCAAGCCAAGATTAAATCTGCACTATTTGATTCAGTGTCTTTCAAAGTATAAGTTATTAATCACCATTTCCATCTCATCTGCCTAGCCTTTTCCCAAACTTTGTTGGGGTCGGCTTCCAGTCTAACCGGATCCAGCTGAGTATCAGTATTTTACATGGAGCGACTGCCTATCTGACCTCCACAACCCAGTGACTGGGTAATACGATACCCCTTGGTAAGACTGGATGTCAGACTGTCGGCTTCTGACTACTCGTAACGACTGTCAAAGATCTACAAATGACAGCCGGAACCAACGGCTAAACGTGCTTTCCGAGGCACGGAGGAAACTCGGTATGTAACAATGGTCACCCATCCACGACCAACCTCGGCAAGCACGGCTTAACCTTGAAGATCGACCCATGCGGCTGTTAATATTTAGCCACGAGCTCCTCCACCTTCCTTTAATTACCATTTCCATCTATTGGTGACCAATTATCAATTATACGACCCCTAAAACAACACTGAGATTAATATAACATCTCCCGTCGAAGTCTCCGCAAGTTTAATAGGGTCTGACAGATTTCAGACGCACTTACCCGCTTTCGAAGAGATTAATGATGTGTTCCGCTGTATCCATTACTTATAGCGGTGTGTTGGGGACTTGCACTAAAAAAAAATAAAAAAAGGAAGGATTTTTTATTTATTTATTATTTTGTTTATTGAGATTTTGTTTTTGCTGACGTGTCAAAGGATTATGTGTGAAAACTTTGATAAGAATTCAGGCCCAAGTTGCACTACATTTTTTAAATAGAAATGTCAAAATTTTAATAAAGGATGGTCATTTGGCATAAGCAGTTGGAAAATTGCTTAAAGGAAACTACAGCTTCTATCGACAATATCCAAAAATAAGAATAGATTTGATGAAGAAAATATAATGTTTCGTTCGCACGCAATATTCTATTTTAAATATACATCATATTTTGGAAAGAAAACACTATCTAAGCATAAAAAATCCTATGCACAATATTTCAAAAACCAATTAATATGTACGATAGGAAAATTAAATCGATAGTGCACTCCAAGCCCTTTGATTTCTACATTCAACTTTGTGGTTCGAAAAGTTATCAAATATCAGCTGAGTTCTAGTTACGCTTAGATAAGCAATAGCGTTTCTGTGTGTGCTACGAGCTACGGTGCTACGGCGTAGCTGCTACGGTGTAGCGCGTAGACAAACACCACGAAGTCTAACAAAACAATTCTGTGGTTACAGTAGTAGTTGGTAGTATGTATTCAATATTGTTAGAACCATGAATGGGTAAACATTATTATATGAACATAGGTCTTTATGAATGGCTGTGAACAATTGGAATTCTAGTCAATTTACTATGCTTTTGACTAATAACAATAATAAAAAGGCATAAAATAACACACACAATTGATATTTCGGCTCATTTTACTTAGTATTTAATACATAGCGCAAGGCATAACGTCACAAGATATGCCGATAGCTACAATCTGGAGGTCTTCAAGTCAAGAGTGAATAGGTTTCTTCTAGACAAGCGTACTTCACCGTTGACCACATCATCGCTTACCATCAGTTGAGATAGTGGTCAAGCGTGAGCCTATTTATACTAAAAAAAAAAGAACTACGTGGAAAAGCATACGTATAATTTTTTTTTTCACATTGTTCTGGTGGGTCATCTAAATAATTCCTGGTGAATGAATAATGTTATGATGTTCCTTACAACTTGTATGTTATTTTACCTGACAGTGACAAAGCCTAGAAGAACGTGAATGTTCACCAATCACAAACCTCACACGAATGAAAACGACATCTTATCAATATTCCCATTCACCACTAACGAACAAACGCTTTTCGCACCCCATCCTAAAATTACCCCAAACATAAAATGAAAGTATCTCCACAAAAGGCAATATCATTGATAAAACTCAACACAATCGAACATAGCTCAACAATTCAGTCAGCAGACGGAATATAAATTGCGAATCGCGCACAATTCTGCCTAGTCTAATCGAAACGCTGGGAGAATACTTTACACAGCCTCAATATTACCCTCACGTACATTCGTCAATTCAACACTTGTTTGAGCAGATAAAACGTATGATTTCTTATATTTTAGACACATTATATGTTCTGGTGAAAGGAATAAAATGTATTAGGGAAAAACTAGGATCGGTCGTGACAAGTCGTATTTTATTTTGCGGTTAATAATATAAGAAATGTGATAGTATTTTTATCTTGTGTCAATTTTACTGTCACTAGTGCAAGTTTTTTGATACCAAGTGATTAGAAATACGTAAAAGAACGTCTGAATTATGTGGTTTGAAGAAAGTTAGCAATATAAAAGCTACAATGTAAATCTATTTATGGAACTGTTTGGATACATTAGCTAATAGGGATGGTGACAATTTTTTTTTTATTTGTCTGTCTTGTAGATTTTTAAAAAGTATTTGACACGCATTTTTTCTTTTTTCACGTCATCGAAAAATTACGGAGATATTTTGAGTTGAAATGGCGCATGACGTCACGGCTCAGTACATTTTATACCTAGTTGTGACGTAGTGAGCCCCCACTCTCCAACTTTAATGCGTTTTAACTAAGTATTTTTTTGTTAACTTGATAAAAACAAAAAATACGTATCTAATATTTTTGTATTACCTGATTGACGGACAAATTTAGAATTTCATTTTCATTACCCAGTCATCATCCCTATTAAAGGATGCAATATAATTGCCTTTTTACTAGGACTTGTATGCGGGGAGTGCGACAGGGCGACACTATTTCACCAAAAAATTTCAAAGCAGTCTTCAAAGCCATCGTGAAATACTTTGCACTTGGGACTGTTGCGGTGTTAACATAAATGGTGCTTACATGTCTCACTTAAGATTTGCAGACAACCTCGTCCTCTTCGCTGAAAACTTCGAGGATCTTCAGAATTTGCTTCAAGACCTATACGATGCTTCTTTCAAAGTAGAACCAAGGATGAATATGGCCAAGACGAAGATTATGGCGAACATCAACAGCAATTCAAATCCTTCTGTCAAAGTTGGAAATGAAGAATTAGAGATGGTTGACCAGTATGTCTATCTTAGGCATATATGCTTTCATTTGGCAAAGAGCATCAACAAAAGGAGATATCCCGAAGAATACAGCTTAGGTTAGCCGCGTTTAGCAAATTGGACGACATTCTGAGATCAGCCAAAATACCGCTATTTCTAAAGTCCCACCTCTGTAATCAGTGTGTTCTGCCCACGATGACGTACGGTGCTGAAACATGGACGCTCACACAGGAGGCTGTGTACAGACTGAGAGTTATACAGAGAGCCATGGAACGTTCTAAGCTCGGCATAAAACTGATAGAACGAGTTCCTAACGTCGAAATCCGAAGACGTGCAAAGGTTCTCGATATTGGAAATCGCGTTACGAAACTCAAATGGACTTTGGCAGGACACCTAGCAAGGCAAAAGGAATGGCAGGTGGACTAAAGCTATCACCAAATGGCGACGGGCAAACGAAATGTGGGTCGTCCGGCGGCGAGATGAGCAGACGACATAGTTGCCATCGGGAGAAAAACATGGATGAGGTTGGCGCAGGACCATGGAGAGTGGCACAATACAAGGGAGGCGTATACCCAACAGTGAGAGAATTCGGGTTACGGATGATGATGATGGTGTATGTACATGCAAAACGTTTTCGCCACGTCAAATTTAGGTCATCGTTAAAATGCGTCTAATTTATAAAACCCTGTTCTACACAAATAATAAAATTTACACATGAAAACTCCTATACAAGGTGTTGTTTTGCATCTTCTTCAAATTCAAGGAGGCTACTTATTCTCGAACCGAATCGATATTAAAATGGGTAGGGATTTTTTTCTTTTCTTATTTACGGAAATCGGTAAGTGTGAACCGTGGTTTAAAGGCGACCCATCTGATTCTCGCCCTATAACCGCGCTTTTACACATATAAACAATCTCAAACGTTTATTCGATCATTTCTATTCCTTAAATCACGTTAAGGGGGTTATTCTGATATTCTAACTAATTTTAACAACCAAAAAAAACAGTGTTCATTGATAATTAACTAGGTTCCGTAATTTAAATTGATTATTTATTTCTTCGGCGGTATTTTATCGGCAGTCTAAGCCTATTCCCTTGCATCGTGGTGTGAGACAAGGGGACGTTATATCCCCCAAATTGTTCACAAATGCATTGGAGGATATATTCAAGACGCTGGACTGGAAGGGGCGCGGCATTAATATAAACGGCGAGTACCTCTCACACTTGCGATTTGCAGATGATATCGTCATCGTGGCGGAAACGCTGCAAGATTTGCAACATATGCTGAATGGCCTAGTTGATTCTTCTCAACGCATTGGTCTCCGGATGAACCTAGATAAAACCAAGGTTATGTTCAATGAACATGTCAGTCCGGAACCAATTGCAGTTCAAGGAAGTATTCTCGAGGTTGTTAAGGAGTATGTTTACCTCGGGCAAACTATGCAGTTGGGTAAAAACAACTTCGAGAAAGAGGCCAACAGAAGAATACAGCTGGGCTGGGCAGCGTATGGGAAACTGCGTCGAGTCTTTACATCGCCAATTCCACAGAGTCTAAAGACGAGAGTCTATAATCAGTGCGTCCTACCCGTTATATCGTACGGTGCCGAAACGTGGACACTCACGGTAGGGTTGGTCCACAAATTTAAAGTCGCTCAACGTGCTATGGAAAGGGCTATGCTCGGGGTAAAGATCGAGTTCGTAACGAGGTGATCCGACAGAGAACTAAGGTTATCGACATAGCCCACCGCATAAGCACGCTAAAGTGGCAATGGGCCGGCCATATAACCCGAAGAACCGATAACCGTTGGGGTAGACGAGTTCTTGAGTGGAGACCACGGATCGGTAAACGTAGCGTAGGACGTCCTCAGACTCGGTGGAGCGATGATCTTTGCAAGGCGGCTGGCAAGAGCTGGATGAGAGTGGCCGAGGATCGTGCTCAGTGGCGTGTCTTGGGAGAGGCCTATGTCCAGCAGTGGACGAATACAGGCTGATGATGATGATGATGATGATTTATTTCTTTTGGGACAACCTCCTGAAGCTTGACGAGGATGCAAAACAACACCTTGTATTTATATTATACCAATACTGCAGTCACCCCGAGTTCCTGTCTATTCAGTTTCCACTTTTAGTGTTAAAATACAATAGTATTATATTATGCAATATACAGTCCCCTCCAAAACATAAATCACCCGAAATCGACACAAACCAAATGCGCGAACACTGTTCTCAGTGTAATTTAAATTGAAAACTAAAAGCGACCGCTCGAAAATTATTTATCATGGTACATAGGGGGTGTATGAAGGAAGCGGATACTACATCAGAGGCGAGCTACATTTCTGTGCCAGCGAGTCTCTATCGTGGGGTAAGAGAGCCCGCATCCCCACACTACCCGCAAAGTGTGTGGGATAAGTGTTAGGAGAGAAGCGGGTAAGGTTGGTATTACACTTATCAAATATCTTTGGCCAGTGTACAGTCCGTGGTGACTCAAAGCTGTTCGTTACATTTTTTTTGTTCGCTTTTCGTGAACATGCATCATCAGCCTATATTGTTCCCACTGCTGAGACGCAGGCGTCCTCTATATGAGAGGGAATGGGCTGTAATCCACCACGCGGGCCCAGTGCGGGTTGGTAGATGTCACAGGTCTTCGAATTTTTAGTTCTAGGACATGCCGGTTTCCTCACGATGTTTTCCTTCACCGTTTTGAAAGCATTGCAAGCCGTTTTTCGTGAACATTGGACAAAGATATTTGATAAGTGTAATACCACCGTAAGGTCAACACCTTACGGTGGTATTACACTTATCAAATATATATGGTTGTGACAATTAATTTGTAGATCTTTGACAGTCGTTACAGGGAGCCAAAAAGTCTGACAACCAGTCTTACTAAGGGGTTTCGTATTACCCAGTACTAACTGGGTTGTGGAGGTCAGATAGATAGGTAGCCGCTCTATGTAAAATAATGGTATTCAGCTGCATCCGGTAAGACTGAAAGCCGACTCAAATGCAGTGCAATCAGTAAATATAATATTCTTCTCTATAGAGATTTACGCTACGGAATGGGCAACTACAGTACTTTCATAAGTTATTATACCTTGTGACTGGGACTGTAGCTTCGCGTTTTATATTGTTTTTTTTTTTACTTTCAAAAGTGCCTGTAATGGTCTAATTGAAATAAATGCTTTGACTTTGACTTTGACTATATAAAATAAATCTGATTCATCTCATAATTAAATTGATGTTAGTTTGTCTCTCTCTTTACTTTTTGTTTTCGATTCGGAAAGTCGTATGTCTATGTCGCTAGCTTTTGTAATGCCAAAATAAGATAGACATGCGACTTATCGAATCGAAATCTAATCCGAGCGCTTTTGAATAGGGGGTCTGGACCGTGGATTTCGAATCTGGTACGTGAATTGAGAGCAGCGGTGGCCCAGTGGTAGCAGCCCCGACTTACGAGCAGTAAGTCGTAGGTTCGAACCCAGGCAGGCGCATTACTTTGTGCAATTTATTTAATCACCGCTGCTCTCAAAACGGTGAAGGAAAACATCGTGAGGAAACCGGCATGTCCTAGAACTAAAAATTCGAAGACATGTGACATCTACCAACCCGCACTGGGCCCGCGTGGTGGATTACAGCCCATTCCCTCTCATAGAGAGGAGGCCTGCGTCCCAGCAGTGGGAACAATATAGGCTGATGATGATGATGATGACGTGAAATTCGGTACTGTTTGGTTTCATACAAATACCAAAACTTTTCACAAATACGACCGTTCCAACGTTCCGTACCAACCGTTCATTATGAAACGCAGTAACCACATTGACTTGCTCAGTGTTATGCCATCGCTATACTTCGCAAAGCTTTGTTATGTATTTTTGACAGTATTTTTGTATAGCAGAAAGGAGTTCTCCCTCACTTTACACTAAGTATGGTACAAATCATAAGCGTGGCGATTTATTTTAAACATGAGACATTACTTGCTACTTTCTTATATCTTATACCACACATTGAAGGGTTTTGCTATCAACGTATGGCAGCTTTCTAGTCAATTTCCTGTTTTACTGTCTATCTATTCCACACATGATATCTTTTCGCCGATGTCCAATCTAAAATTATCTACATTATGATCAAACTACGTTTTAAATTAGTTTGATAGGTTCCAGACCTCATTCGAAATAAATTGAGCGGACATTATTATAGTTAATTTTTTTAAATTTGGAATTAAAAAAAACTGCCATATTGGTCTAGTGTTCGAAAGTGTGGCTACTGAGCATAAGGTCATGGGTTTGACTCCCGGGTCGGGCAAAGTGTAATTGGGTTTTACTTATAGGAATTTCTCAGTAGCAGACACGGAGGTCCAGATTTGTGGCCGGATGATGGCAATGGGCTCGCCCACAACATGGGACACAAAAATAACTGGCAAAATGTGGGTGTACTGTTAGATATATCTCTGCCTAGACTTTCAGGGATTACATAGGCGTGATGTTATGTTTTATCAAACTTAAATTAGAAATAAACCTGCATACAAGCTCACTATCTACCAGCCTTTTCCCAAATATATTGGAGTCAGCTTCCAGTTTAGCCGTAAACAGTCTTTTGCAGTTAAGAGCGTTCACACCATACGGCATTTCATACAAACTCTCAAGTCCTTATTTTCCGAAATAACTGAACCGATTTTAATCAAACTTAATTCGCATAAGCAGGATACATAGGTCTAAAAAGTTACAAAAAAGACATTTTCGAAATGTCTTAAAAAAAATATATATATAACTAGCTGATCCCGGCATGCGTTGCAATGCACTTGTTCCTACCCACTACTTACCTACTTCCTACCTTCCTACCTACCTACTACCTATTTACTACCTACCTACCTACTACCTATTTACTACCTACCTACCTACTACCTACCTACCTACCTACCTACTACCTACCTACCTACCTACCTACGTACTACCTACCACCTACCTACCTACTACCTACCTACCTACTACCTACCTACCTACCTACCTACCTACTACCTACCTACCTACCTACCTACTACCTACCTACTTACTACCTACCTAAGAACCTTCTCCTGACAATAACAAACAAAACAAAAAAAGAATTATCGAAATCGGTCCAGCCGTTCACGCGTGATGCCGTGACCAAGGAAATAGGGATTCATTTTTATATATATAGATTGGAAATTAAGTTTCTATAAATAATTTATAATCGGTCCAATTTTTCGAAAATATTTTTATGAAACTTTTTTATAATCGGCTCAGTTATTTCGAATAAGGAATTGAAAGTTTGTATGAAATGCCGTAGGTGTAAACTTTCTTAAACCTAGCCCAAATCCAATTTCGCATTAGAATCGACGAGCCTCTGAATTTACATTTCCAAACCCATCTTTTCTACGTTGAAACCCGCTTAGCTCTCATCCCTCGCACCATTTCAGACTGCGCTTCACTATCTACGCGTCGCAGCCCCGCTCGGTCAATTTGCTGTATCGCTACGTGTGTGTGTACCAAGCTCGGTATATTATTGAAATAGAAATGTTTGAACTGCGAGAGTTATTGCCAAAATACAAGGACTATTTCGTGGGTTTTTGCGTAGGTATTACTTAATGCTTGGCTGGCAATTATTTGGAAAGTAAAACCTTTAAAATTGCCAAAATATGTTTTAAAACTCTCAAAAGCTTAGGATGAAACTTTTAGAAAGGTCAAGGAAAGCGTGTGATTTTGGACAGCTGTTAAATGATTGTTATCTGAGATAACATTAAAATCAACTTAGCCTGCACACTGCAAGCAAGCTTCTCCCAAGTTTCTGAATAGTAATCGCAATCACAACGCACTGATTCGTAAATGTTTTTATAAATAATAAATAGCATTTCCACTCATATACTCTTGTCATATTGTATTGAGAAGGAATAAAACGCACGTGACTAAAAGAGTGATGTATATAAACGTTGATACAGAGGGAGAGGAATGCCAAAGAACCGAGAGGTCTGACAGGGGAGAATGGAAAAGGAAAACGTGGTGCGCTGACCCCCAGAAGAATGAGAAAGGGCAAGAAGATGATGAAATAGCAGTTCCTCTCAAAGGTATTAATGTCAAAATTTATAGAAAAAATTCCTCTGACTGCTATACAAAAATAGACAAACAAGCTTCCAAAAAAAATAATTAAAATAACTAAATTAATTTAAAAACAATCCATCTCTCCCATTTGTCTTTGTCCAAAGAAAAAGTTGTAAAAAAGAAACATCTAAAGATTATGCCGGATGATAAAATATCACTTTAAACAATAGGAAATGTCGGCCAATTAACTTTGTTCAATTAATTTTCCGAAGGCGACAAAGGGACATCAAACGTTTGGGGGAAAACATTTTTGGGTGACATCAGGAACCAATTTAGGGACTTCGGAGCTATATTGTTTAAAAGTTGCAATTGCTTGTGCAACTGTTCTGCGACTATTAATCGATTTTATTGGTATTGACTTAGGGAACTATGTCACAATTTATGAAGGGAATGTAGTTGGAACTAGTTTAATGGCCTGTTTTGCATCATTCGTATAAATTCTGGTATACTTTTCAGCCATTTTGATTTTGTAACTAAGATCATCAAGGATCATCATCATCATCATCATCAGCTGCCATTTCGATTCTCGGGTCTGTCAAAATGATATTGGGTTTTTCCATCGTGAATTACTCAGTAGCAGCCGTTTGAGTCTACAGCTTGGATTGATGCCCGGTTGATGGCATTAGGCTCACCCCCTATTAAATAGGGCTTAAAACTTGTAAAGTGTGGGTGTAATATTAGGTACACCTCTGCTTAATTGCCTTCGGGGATTACATTACATGTCAAAATAAATATTGAGGGCACGGTTAGCGCAGTGGCTAAGCTATTGACTGCTGCGCTGGGTGTCGCGGGTTCGATCTCCGCACGGAACAAATATTTGTAAGGCCTAAAGATAGTTGTTCCGGGTCTGGCTGTTTGTGTATGTGAGTTTAAATGTTTGTAAACGCACCCACGATAAAGGAGAAATTCCTAGTGTGGGGCAACGTTTTCTATAAAAAAAAAAAAACAAAAATACTAAAACAACGAATAGTAATTGCATGATAGATACTTCCTTGCTCGGTACACTTATAGCCAACTTGAGCTTCTAGTTTGGACATCAGACTTGCAACAAATCAGTGCTGTCAGCAACATCTTCATTTTGTGTCAACACAAGTTTCACTAGAACAGCTCATAGACGCAGAGAATCGATTAACAAGTCAGCAAGTTTGGAAGCCGCTCACCAAGTCACTATCTGAGGTGTGTGAAGTCTATCGGGAAGGTCCTAATAATAAATTCCTAGTCATAATACATAGGCCTAAAGATAGATAAGAGAAAAAATATCTATGTTTATTTATCACCTGTACTGAAGGTGGTATGTAGGTGTACTACAAACACACCTCTTCTTAAAACTTCGGGGAAAAATAAGTGTGTGTGTATAAAATAACATATTTATTTTACAACCTCTTTCATCACCTTCGGTCATTTTTATTATTACCTTATTTGGCAGAGACAAAAACATTTTTATGATGTAACTGTCCGACGAAATAAGCCCTAAAGTGTCAGTGAAAGCAGAATGAAACTAATTTATCTATGCTCTTAAGGCAATTGAAAACACTTCAAGACATTACCCAATTATGGTGATGCTACCAACCACCAGATTTCAGTGATAGTAACAGCAAAGATCAGGGTAGTTGGCCGCTGCATAGGGCGAAAAAAAACAAATGTCCATCGGGTCGTAAGTTCTATAAGTAACAATCTCACCCCTATTAACATACCCAACCCCAACAGTTTCAAAAAGTAACGCGAGTTCGAACAAAAACGGACCAAACACTGAACCCCCGGCCTTTAGACAATGGGAGCCAAATTAATTAAATCCCCCGACATCTTGAGATGACGAATCGATCCAACTTGAAGATCCGAACAATTAATCCGTTCTCATAGTGCCCCATAACGAAGGATTAATTGCGTTTGTCAATGTCAGAAATGGTTTGTAAGCGATTTTGAATCTTATGTAATTATTTGACGATGCCAAGGTCGTACTACTGACGCACTAGGCAGAACAATGGCAATCATTCCTTCACTGCTAATTGTTCCAGACTTAGAGAATAGGGGATCGGACTGGGTAAAGAAAACGACATTCTATTTTGTCCGTCAGACAGGTTATACAAAAATATTAGACACGTATTTTTTGTTTTATCAAAATATCAAAAAATTACCAATTTAAAACTCATTAAAGTGTGTGGAGAGTGGGGGCTTACTACGTCACAAGTAGGTATAAAACTTACCTACATGTGACGTCATGAGCCATTTCAACTCAATATATCTCCGTTTTGTATGCTTTTTTGCGGGACACAGTTCGGATCCTATTTATTATAACATCTACTGTATGTACCTACCCTGTGTTCACAAAATAAATGAATTTGAATTTGTAATTTTATGACCACGTGAAAAAAGAAAAAATACGTGTCCAATACTTTTCAATAAACTACCTGTAGTGTATGTAGACATCAATATATCTCACTACAAACCGATTACAGTATTGTAACGTTGCCTCGGGCGCGCACGTCGCTCGGTTGTTAATACCGGTCCGAGTAGTGGGGGGCAGTCGTTGTCGGACTGTCGGCCTGTGCGGTGGTGCGTTGGCGAGTCAACTATTAGTGTAACTATCAGTGGATAAATGTGCATATTTTACATTGGCGACGAGGATAAAAACGTAAGTTTTATATTTTTATAAAAAAAAAAAAAAAAAAAAAGTACACTCCTACAGGGAGATAACTAATCATATTTTGGAAAGAAAAATTCAAATTACTATTACACTTCAAAAATCAAATTATGAATACACCGTGTAAATCACCTCATCACGAAGCCGTCAACCAAGCATTCAGTACATGAAACTAAGTAACTTTACGCAAAAAACATTGCTGGGAAACGAGTTTATTTTTGGGGGTTGTCAAATCATGTTTTGTGGTAGAACTCAATGTAACACGCTCAAAACATTGTGCTGATGGACGGATTGAATAGTACGGGGGTCGTGGAGGTGTTTAAAGTAAAAATATTACATTAAAATCTTGTATTTAAAGAAAAATACTTGTCAAAAAGTTGGAACTTTGACCCCTAATATCTCCGTAACTAGAAAGTTCCCAGGTATGGTGTAGAACAAAAAAATGATCGCAATGACAGGGAGAACCAGTGCCTTTCGGCTTCGTTAAGAGGTGTTTTACATCCTTTATAATACGTTAGAATCTGTCATTGGACATATTAA
Organism: Cerastis leucographa; assembly: GCA_963082945.1. NCBI lineage: Eukaryota > Metazoa > Arthropoda > Insecta > Lepidoptera > Noctuidae > Cerastis > Cerastis leucographa. The sequence goes on from OY720366.1 coordinate 3,375,462, forward strand.
CTGTTAATAAATAATTTTTGTAAAGGCTAAAACAAAAAGTGGTTCGTTAATGTATTGTTTTGCAACTAATTAAATGCTATCTTGGTTGTTAACCTCTCCAGCCCCGTGGTTCCCATATGGGAACGCCGAACAATTCGGTTGAACCCCGAGGTTCCCATATGGGAACGCCTCGTACAAGCAAACTTAAACCCTTATCGTACGTGCAGTAAGGGTCTAATTCGTTTGTAAAAATTTACGTCTCTGGCCAACTAGAGTTCGATTATAATGAAACCAAACATACCAACCTAACAACTGCACAAAATTATTAAAAAAATAAAGAAACGCGTCTTTGTCGACTGTCAAAATGAGTCATGGCGGCCAGTGTGGAACGGTGGTGTTTTGTTTTGGAATGCAGTGAAATTTCTGTGTTTTGTGTTGTTAAACTTTGGTAAGTAAATGTATAGTATGTTATAAGTGTATAATGTAACTTTTTAGATAGTCATTTGCTGGAAAAAATATCTAAAAATTATGTTTTTGACCCAAAAATTTCTCCAAAAATTCCTTTGTTGTGAAGTTCGTCAGTCGAAATTGAAAATATGAATTTGACTCTTTTACAATGAAATATGGTCTTGGAAACATTAGTAATAAGCGAAAAAATAGTGATAATTCATAATTTCATGCATTCGAGGCATATTTATTCATATTTATTGATATTTCAAGTATTTTCATGCATTGAACTGCGCAGTTAGAAAATGGCCGATTCTAATAAGACGTTTGAATTGGAATCTTGCAAGAATAATTTATGTAGGACTCCTAAAAAACACTGTCATTAGATTACTTGTATATTTGTTATGTTAGATCTAAAGTTTCGTGTAAATTGATTCAGTAGTTTTACCAAAAAAAAACAAACTACGACAACAGTATGTTTGCGGCGAGCTCTCTGAATTCTATGCGATGTTTATAATTCTCAAGTAGTTATAAAACAGTTGTTTATATTGTAATACATGGTCTCGTTAATCAAGAACCCGAAACTGTTTACCGCTTGAGATAAGAGCTAATAGAACTCGCGCGATAAGCTTTTTATGAGCGCAGGACACTTGACACGCTCGATGACGTCATTGTGAGGCCGGCTGGGTGTTTTACCGTTTAGCCGCAAGGTCGGAGAGGTTAAGGAAAAAACATACTGATTAAATTATTTAACATAATATTACGCCTGTGTTCCCCAAGGGGGTAGGCAGAGATGTGTGTTACAACCACGTTTCACCAATAACGTTGAGCATGCCTGTTGCCATTAACCAGACGCCAACTCGGACTCAGGTCTGTAATTGGAAGGTTCCTAATGGAGAAACTCGGTGACACTGCCCGACCTGGGAGTCGAACCAAGGACCCCATGTTTAATTATTTGATTTATACTACAGGATTAGTTCTAAAATAATAAATCGAATAGCAGTAGAATATCTCTACTGGTCATTAAATTGACAAGTCATCAAACAACGACGGTAATAGCAATAGAATATTTCTGCTGATCATTAAATTGAAAAGTCGTCAAATAACCACGGTAATAGCAGTAGAATATTTCTGCTGGTCATTAAATTGAAAAGTCGTCAAATAACGACGGTAATAGCAGTAGAATATTTCTGCTGGTCATTAAATTGAAAAGTCGTCAAATAACGACGGTAATAGCAGTAGAATATGTCTACTGGTCATTAAATTGAAAAGTCATCAGAAAATGACGGTTATAGCAGTAGAATATATATACATACTGATAATTAAATTGATAAGTCAAAAAATTTGGTCAGCAGGTAGTGGTACTATTGTTGTACATACTGGTCATTAACTTGACAAATATTTTAACGGTGCAGCAGGAACGAGATGGGAACGCTGGAAGCGGGTACTGTTGATCTACCTGGAAGTTGCTGGAATAGAGAGTAGTGCGAAGAAACGCGCTTCGCTTTGTTGGACTAGAATTGCAGGAAATATTCTATAATATACCAGATGCGAATGTTTCAGCAGCAGATGAAGTGGACGTCTTCGCAGTGGCTATAACCAAACTCGACGCATACTTTCTACCTAAACAAAGTAAGATAATATATGAACGTCACCTTATTCGTTTGATAAAACAAGAAGCAAATGAAAAGTTTGAAAAAATCCTAGTACGGCTTAGACAACAAGCAGAAAAATGTCAGTTTAAGGGCAAAGACGATCCTATAATCGATCAATTACAGAAAAGTGTTCTAAAGAGCTTAGAAAGAGAATTCTACAAACAGGAAGCACAATAACACTGACAAATATAATTGTTGAAGCAAATACTCTTGGAGCTGTAAGTCGATAAATAGAAGAATTCGGAGGAAGCAGCACATCAACTGAGAACATAAACAGAGTGGAGAGAATAAAAGAAAATATGAGGGAAACAACAACAAACAAAACCTGGGACAACATGAAATAAAATAAGGTACAGGTTCGTAACCAAACAAACAGCTGCAACAAGACTTTTTATGGTTACGCAAGTAAGAACCCCTTCAACTTAGAGGGACCATTTGACGCAAAAATAAAAAATCGCAGATAGATCAGAAAATGCAACTTTTTACGTCATCGCTGATGGAACTAGAGATCTGCTTGAGAAAGAAACTGCCATGGCTATGGGTGCTCTTAAAATCGAATTAGAAATCGACCAAAAGGAAATAAAGAGTTTCCTAAATTCAAGGATCTTTTAGTGGAAGTACCAATCGATGAGAAAGTACAACCAATTTCTCAACCATTAAGAAGGATCCCCATACCACTGGAAGAAAAAGTTGAAATCAAAATAAAAGAACTGTTGGAGTAAGAATTATTGAGGAAGTTCAAGGATCCTCAAGATGGGTATCACCAATAGTGCCGGTTTTGAAAAATACTGGAGATGTCCGCATTTGCGTAGATATGAGGCGGGCCAATAGAGCAATTTTACGTGAAAATCACCCATTGCCCACTATGGACAAGCTACTACCAAAAATAAAAAGTGCAAAGTAATTTGCAAAACTGGACATCAAAGATGCTTTTCACCAGATTGAATTACATCCCGATTCTCGGCACATTACAATATTTATTACAAGTAAAGGTCTATACAGATACAAAAGACTAATGTTTGGAATATCCTGTGCCTCGGAAATTTTTCAAAAAACCCTGGAACGAATGTTATTGGGATGTAATGGCACTATTAATTTTATGGGAAGGATTTGGAAGAACAAGATCGAAGATTAGAAACAGTAATGAAAACTTTAGAAGAAAATAATGTAGTACTGAAGACAAGTGCATATTCAGGGAAGAAAAAGGTTCAATTTTTAGGACACGAATTATCACACAGAGGTGTAAAACCATTAGATAAGTACGTGACAACTATTCAATAATTTCGTCCACCTATGAATATAGGTGAGCTTTCAGAACTTCTTGGGATTAATCAATTATGTTGGAAAATGGATTCCAAATTTGGCAACAACTACTGAACCATTGAAAGAACTGCTTAGGAAGAAATAGACCAAAACCACAGAATTAAAAAATCTTTGTGGCAGTAAACAGGAATTTGCATTTAACAAATTAAAATTGACCCTGTCTAATATTCCTACTCCAGGATACTATGACGTCAAAGATCGGACTATAGTAATAGCAGATGCTAGTCCGGTAGGACTAGGAGGAGTATAAGTTCAAATTAATGATCACGGACCTCGCATTGTAGCGTATGGTCACCGGACACTAACAGACTGTGAAAGGCGATATTACCAGACAGAAAAAGAAGCCTTAGCTTTGGTCGAGGCGGTGGAACATTTTTATGTTTTTCTGTTTTGAAAAGAGTTTGAATTAGTGACCGACCATAAACCACTCGAGGTTATATTCGGTCCTAAATCAAAACCATGTGCAAGGATAGAACGGTGGATACTACGCCTTCAAGCATATACATTAAAAGTAATATACAGGCCTGGCAAAGAAAATGTAGCAGATAGTTTATCAAGATTGTGCAAATTAAATAAAACGTCACAAGACAAGTCGGAAAACTATATACACCAAATTGTTGAAGGAAACAGGCCAATAGCAGTATCACTGGAAGAAATTATGGAGGCATCAAAGCAAGACACGGAAATATTAAAAATAAGGGAAGGCCTTTATAACAACAAATGGGATGAAGAGGTAAAAAATTACAAAATCTTACAAAACGAATTATGCTTTTACGAATGAGTTTTATTGAGAGGCACTAGAATTGTTATTCCAAAAAAAAAAAAAAATTGCACATTGACGTTCTGACAGCTACCTTACGAAGGGCACCCAATAGTCCTAATGAACGCGAGACTAAGAACCAAAGTTTAGTGGCCTAGATACCAGGAAACTGAGAACTTGGTCAAATGCTGCAAAGGCTGAACGTTGGTCTCTGCTCCAAATCCTCCAAACCCATTGAAGCGACGGGCATTACCATGTTAACCTTGGGTAGATACTTGTATTGATTTGTTGGGTCCTTTACCAAGTATCGATTACATATTAGTAATCGTCGATAATTTCAGTGGATACAAGGAGGTAAAGATTTGTCGTAAAATTACCAGTGCTGACATAATAAAATGCCTATGAGATTTTTAGCAGACTTGGTTACCAGATGGCAGACAGATCTACATTAGAGGAGTTCAAAAAAAAATCTGTACTGAAAGGAATATAGTTTCGCATAATACGGTACCATACTGGCCTCAACAGAACGGAGAAGTCGAACGTCAGAACCGAGATATTCCAAAGAAAAAAAAAAAGTCAAGTCGAGCGAAAAAACTGGCAAGAAGCTTTGTTAAAGTATGTATTTGGCTATGTATAACGGTACCTCGTATAGTGTTACAGGTAAAACTCCTACAGATCATTTTTCAAACGGCAATACCGTGGCAATATACCTATGGCAGGAGACATTACACAGAAGATTCAGATGTTAGATACAGAGATCAAGAAAAGAAAGAAACTGGGAAAGAATATACAGATAAGAAAAGAAGAGCGCGTGAATGTGAACTAGTGCCTGGGGATAAAGTTTACGTCAAGAATATGGTCAAAGATAAACTAGCCTAAATTATGACCCAACTTCTCATACTGTAGAAAAGAGTAAAGGTGGACACTTATGTGTTCGAAACGATATAACTGGGAAGGTACATCACGAAGAAATGTAGTTCATTTGAAGAAAGTTGAAGGGAAGTTATAAGTGACCAAAATAAACAAATTAACATAGGAGAAGATGTAACTGAATCAGAAAATGGAATAGAAGAAGAAGGGGAAAAGGAAACATTAAATTAAAACATATTATGATTGACTAAATATTTATTGTGCTGTGCTTTGGTTAAGCTAGAGATATATTCCGGTTTTATAAAAACTAGTTAAAACAAGGAAGGGATGTAGTGTATGTAGATATCAATATATCTCACTACAAACCGATTACAGTATTGTAACGTTGCCTCGGGCGCGCACGTCGCTCGGTTGTTAATACCGGTCCGAGTAGTGGGGGGCAGTCGTTGTCGGACTGTCGGCCTGTGCGGTGGTGCGTTGGCGAGTCAACTATTAGTGTAACTATCAGTGGATAAATGTGCATATTTTACACTACCCGACGGACAAAAGAAAAAAAAATGGATTATCCCCTATTCCGGAATCGCCGAAACGTTTGTAAACATAGTGTGTTAAGTCCTCATGTGAGTCGACCAAGATTTTGTCTTGACCTTAAAAGAGACAATGACCACTGAGTTTTTTTCGGCTGTTTCATCTCAGAGTAGTCAGGTAAGAATCACTGGCCTCAAGTTCTTTAAAAAAAATGGCGTGTTAAAGTGTTTGTAATAACCTATTTGCAAAATAAACATCATTTATCATAAATGTCATATTCACATGGGGAGTTTGTTTGCCACTTCTTCTTCCCAGCTAAAACACTAGAAAGTGGAGAAGGGCGGGCGTTTTGAGGGACTGTCTCTTGTAATTTTGACGTTCAAAAAGTGCTGATTATAAGCCTAATTTGAAAAAATGACTTTAGATTTTGCACAAACTAGTAATCTCAAAATTCAGAATTACTAGATAGTATATCTGAATTTTGAGATTACTGTGCATGTTACTCATATTATGCAGATGCATAATATGAGTTACATGCACAGCGTGGTGAAGTGCCTGATGACCTGGTGAATGTTACAGGAATCCATTGAATGCAAATAGCTGTTGTGCATTTTTTTTTTAAAAGGATTTTTTATCATTGTTTAGGGGACGTGGACAAAGTAAATTCACTTCAGCGATAAGGATGAAGCTTGAAAAGTTGAAATTTTTATTTATTATGTACACATAGAAGACAACAGAGGAAAACAACATGATATTTTAGAAAAAAAAAGAAAAAAAAAGCATGTACTAACATAATCTATCGAAACGCTAACGTCAGTCTTGATGGAAATCGTTGTCGAAACACCAACCAGTTTCAAAGCTGCTGCGGTTTTGTTCAAAATCTAAATGCAGCAGTTATCCCTAAAGAACACATTATCTGTTGAAAACAGCAGGTCCAGATAATGTTATTAGTTTTGCTCCTAATTTGGCATAGTAACAAGTACCAACACAATTTGGCAAAGCTCGCGGCTATTGCCAGAATTAGTTCGATCCTCAAACTAAACTAGTACCTACGTGTCTACCTAACTATTAATTCTAAGCTGCGAAAAAAACATGACTGTATCTCTCTATTGAATAAACTTGTAGCGAAAGCATTTTCCGATTACAAATTAGTTATAAAATAGACTTCAATTCAAGGGTTCATGTTACTATGGATGATACACTATTACTCCATGATTTTTAAAACTGCTTAGTTATTGCATAATCCTTACAATAGCAATGTTATTCATTTTTACTTTTACAAAATTACTTGCGTTGTTTACGGTTAAAAAAAAAAATTGACAGATGAAAAAAAGAGTCGAATTAAAATTCCTCAAAAAATATTGCTGCTGTCATCAGTACATGAATCATCAGTGCAGTCAATACCGTTATACTATAAAACTGGTACATAACTTTAAGTTATCAAATTCTGTTAAGTACCAGTTTCCACCCAAACGAAATCAACAATGGTAAAAATAAGGCTGCCAAAAATTAACATGACTCAGATCTAATATACTAAAGTCACAAGCAATGTACCTACTCAAAATTAAGATAATCCTCCGGGAATCTGTTAATACTGATCGGAACACTGAACCAACACGCCCAAATCTAACCACAACACAAGTCGATTCATCTCCCGCTTACAGGCCAAATTAATTTGATTCAGACATCAGTTGCCGGAAATCTCAGTTCCATGTAAATCGTCTGAAATCCATAATATTAATTATTGTAAATGCCAAAGTAACTCTTTCCGTCTGTTACATTTTCTCCTCTTAACGGTTAAACGGTTCTCGATGAAAGGTAAACAGTTTAAATGTGACGTAGGTTAGACCTAGTTGAAAACATTTTATGAAAGAAGAAAGAAGCAATATTTATTCGACGCAGGGACATGAATTGCATAAAATTACAAAAAAAAAAAAAGTAAACAACGTATGATAAATATTTGTAAATACAACAGGACAGAATAAAAAAAATGACAGCTTGCACGTCGTGACTGGGACAGGTTACTACTCAGCATGATGCTGTACTATGGGTGGCCCACAGCATAGCGCTGGTTTTCAATAGTCACTCGTGGAAAAAAGTTGTATTTATATTGTTTCTGTAGGATGATTTCTGATATTGAAGTCGAGGCCAACAGTTAGTGTTTTGGCCAAATAAGCTATATGGGTTCATTAATTTCTATCTGAATACCCTTGAAAAATCATGCCGAGATAATATGAGGTTCAAGTTGCTTGTAAAGTTCAGTCACTCAATATCAAGGCGGGTGAAGCCACGGGCAAAATCTAGTGACATATAAAATATCTTCTTTTGAATAATATTTTAGTGTTCTTCTTCCAGTTGTTGCCAAAGTTATTCTTTTCTTCAAGTCAAGGAGTGAATATAAATTAAGAAAATTACAGAATTGTGATTTTAGGAAGTTGTAACTTGCCGCTGAGTTTCGAGTTTCCTTTCAAGGGTGCTTTAATACGATATCTTGTTTCGGCTGATTTGTTACTTGAGAATTATTCTAGTACAACAATGGAAGTTTTGCTTTGATTTACCGTTGAAATATCCGTTGTGTCGTCATGGGCCGATGTTTTATGGACTGGCTTCTGAAACTGCAGTTTTCAGGCGACTAGGAACTAGCCCATGTGACTTTTAAAATTAACTTAATATAGTATTTTAAAAAAAAAACCGACTGTCTATAAAAACCTACTAAATCTTCCATTTTTTTAACATGCATATAGAACGGTTTATTTAAATAAGCAAAAGTTTGTAAATATGTATGAATGTTTGTTACTCTTTCACGGCAAAACTACTGAATGTATCTGGATGAAATTTGGCACAGTGATAAATTATAGTCTGGAATAGCACATATAATATTTTTTATCCCCGTAGTACGATCCTGTGGCATAATAACCAAACAAAATGCGGGCAAAGTTGTGAGCATTAGCTAGTACTCAATAATCTGTACTTCTTTTTTAATTAAATAAGCCTCGAACAGAACTCAGCCACTGCGCACTGGTTTTGGTCAGGTCCCACAGCATTAGATATACACAAGCTTCCAGCCTAATTAGCCGCTGAATATAAATCAGCATTTGATTATATCACAAGCATGTTAACCAAATATAATTAGTAAGTCTGTTCCCCCCAGAACAAGCAACGAGCGTAAAGATAACTAATTAACAAAAATCTCAAGGGACACATTCTGCGTAATAAACATTTTCTTTAAGAAAACGTCTAACAATTACGACGAATTACGTAACAAATGAACGAAGAGCTGCCTTAAGGTCAACGCACATTTACAAACACTGCACAGGGTCAGTATAGTCTCAGCTAAAACTGTTTTCTGCACTGCAACGGATGTTTTAAAACATTGTAACGGCATGTCTTGGCTCATGGTCAGCTTATGACCCAAAAGTCATCGAGCTTTCAGTGAGACGTCACCCTACTTGAGGCGAGCCGGCGTGGCGCTCTTAGATGAGCTATCTTCTTGTTAAAGTAGGTCATCACTTAGGAAGTAAAAGCGCGGCGTGAATCTGTCACCAATGGGCATTACAAACGACGCCACATTGGTAATGCTGAACCCATCCGGTCTAGACGACCGCCGAATAGAAACAGCACCAGTGGGCGTAAGGCATCTGTATCCCAAACTATGCTCCACCTCGTATACTGAGCTTCAAAAAATTCAGCCAAAGAAACCTCTGCACTGCCATCGACAGTGTGGCGAAATTTTTGGCCCATAAAATCTAGTAGCAATGTTATGAAGCGACACGAAGAAGGCAGTGTGCGTCGACCTTAAGTAAGGCTTCGATCCCTAAGCCCACGTAAGCTTGCAAATTAAACATACAACGTCTACCGATTAGCGAACAATCGATTCACGAATTGGTATTCGATTAAAATCGTTTCGAGTGTAAGAAAATGCGTGAATTACGATTGTTGAGAGACTCGATTGTTTCTTTGATTTTCAATCGGTATGTCTTTGCTGGATTACTTGGTTTAAATGGTGTAATTAAATTGTATTCTTACGTCTTTGAAAAGTAGGTAAGTGTGATGTTTTTTTTTTCAGTTTTGAGATTATAATGGCTTTAAATATTAGGTTTTATCTTACTTATTACTGGATATCGTGTCACGTAGATATAGCATGCATGACCTAGGTAGTCACTCCATGTAACATACTGATATTCAACTGCTTCTGGTTATAATGGAAACTGACTATAACCGATTTGAGAGAAGGCTAGGCAGATGATTATTTACCTACTACCATCGTTGCCTGACTCAAATTTGCCGGCAATGTTTACCCAAATAAAAAAATGGTATTTCGTCAAAATATCAATTCTCTATAAAAACTGTTTTACAACCTACTGATAACTTTAGGCTGACTTATCTTTCGCATAATTCCATAAAACTTCTACACCATTTTCGTTTACCTAGACATCACGGAACCGTCCATAATATGTATATTCAAATTGGACACCAAAAATGTTTTTAACTCTCCTCCATACAATTGACACACTAACACAATTTAACACCGTCAAATCCATTGGAGCTTAATTTCTGTCACCAGGAGCGCAGAGATTAAAGGAGATTCAAGCCTCTCTCGAATGAAGATAAATAATTCGTTTCAGGGTTCCGTACTAAGAGTGTGCCAACGAAACCCTATTACTAGGAAAGGCTCCGCTGTCTGTCCGTCTGTCATAGAGTGGTACCTTTCGTTATCGTAATACTAAGGCACTTGAAATTAAGTAAAATTCAAAAGCGATTTTCTTGTGAATTAACGGTTTGTAAACCAGAAACCGTTATAATTACATACCAAGTTTCCTCCGTGCCTCGGAAAGTACGTTAAGCCGTTGGTCCCGGCTGTCATTTGTAGATCTTTAACAGTCGTTACGAGTAGTCAGAAGCCAAAAGTCTGACATCCAGTCTTACCAAGGGGTATCGTATTACCCAGTTACTGGGTTGTGGAGGTCAGATAGGCAGTCGCTTCATGTAAAATACTGGTACTCAGCTGCATCCGGTTAAACTGGAAGCCGACCCCAAGATAGTTTGGGAAAAGGCTAGGCAGTTCGTTTTTGAGCCTATTTCGTATTGGCTTCCAAGGGATATATTCGTGAAAACGTAAAACTTTAATGAATATCGTAGAACAAAATTGCTTTTTAAAGTTGTTTCGTGTAAATATATAAGTGACACCGTTTCATTATTTGATTATACCATACAAGAATCGTGTTATTTATTCCTGGCGTTTTTTCCTCGATGTTTATAATTCGTTGATGCGGAACCCTTCGTGTGCGACTCGCACTTTGCGGATTTTTTTTTATTTTCAAAGCATTATGCTGACTAACATTACTCAATGTCTGTTGTTAATTGACTGAGCAATATATCATTCGAGCCAACATTAATATGTTGGGGGTGGGTGGCCGGATATAGGGGGTTCCTTTGTTCGGATGTTATGATATGGGTGATTATGGTACTCTGATGGTGTATGGACAATGTGGAGTGCGGTTTTTTTTTTTTGTTCTAGATTTTTGGGGTCTTTGACACTCAAGATAAAAAGTTTAATACTCGGTCAATAATAGTCGGCACGGTTGGCGCAGTGGTTGTGCGATCGACTGCTGTGCTACGTGTCTCGGGTTCGATCCCCGCACGGAACAAATATTTGTATGGCCTACAGATATACATTTAAATTAACCTGTTTGTAAATTATAATCAAGTTTCATCTGAAAGATGCAGTTTAGGCCCGAAAGCCAGACAACCAGTCTTACCAATTACTAATTTTAAATTGGTAAGACTAGTTGTCAACCTTGAGGTTGTGGAGATCAGATAGGCAGTACTAGTATTCAGCTGAATCCGGTAATACTGGATGCCGACCACAACATAGCTGGGAAAAAGCTAGGCAAATGATGCCGATCTGAAAGATGTTGAAAAGGTAGTTCTTGTAAATAATCAGATATTTTTTATGAAATTTGTTTCTAGAACTATCCCATACTCTATAGCTAGGTATTGTTGTGACATCACTAATTAGTATGTTACTTATTGTCAAGCTCTAGTGATTATCTATGGTACACATCCTTCCGGAGGCCATAACTTGGTGTCAACCCGTCTGTCACACTACGCACTGTCTGTATCTATTAAAACCTGTGTCCTGTGAATATTAAACTAAGTATACCCAACGGTATCTTTCATTTCAACCATCCAACATAACAGGTATAATATACTCTCAGCCACACAATCATAAGTAAGTTAACAATCCTAACATACCCAAAAACAACACTGGCCCTTTGACAACGTACGTAAATACGTCTTAGAACCGAACCCCACCTCGCAGAAAAAATCCAAAAAAATAACATAACAGAAAAGCATTGTTGTGTTACTACACTGCACCGTTAGCCACCCTAGATAACCAGCTTTACTCGCAAAGAAAATAAAACGAACGCGAAAAAAAAATACAGATTTAGTTTTTGTGGTCGACAACAGATATTGACTCTTTAGCCCTGGCTCGCAAATAAAACAAAAAAGGTTGGAATAAGCTGCTAGGATTAAAAGGTTACGGAATAAGCTGGAAGTGTTAGGAGAGGGGTGAGGGGAGGGGGTAGCTAGTGATGAATTATGACTTAAGCCTCTGTAGATCTGTACTCTGCAATGATGACGTAAGTATTGGATGTACAGTTCTTTTACGGTCATTTGCCCTGTGACAGCTGCAGTACAACAACAAATTTATCGTCCCGAAAATAGAGTACTGCTAGGTTTTGATAAATTAAGATTGATATTACAATGCCGATATTAGAACTAGTGAATTTCTCCAAGTTTTGTTTTCTTGACAGAGACTACTATTTAACACTTAGCCTAGCGACTCGGTTCCGCGGGTCACGCGGGTCACAAATGCTCAGGAGCAGTGGTGTAGCAAGAGAGGGCGACGGAGGCGCTCCGCACCGTTGACAATTTCAAGAACAACATACAAAACATAAAGAAAAAAAAGTGTCTAGCACAGCTGTCTTTTTCGCGGTTTACAAGAGTTCACAAAAGCTAGCTCAGCTCTGTTCACATAAAGTTTTGGAGATAAGACTCAATCCCCACGCAGCTAAGCCAAAATCACTGTCCGAATATAGGAACAACTTTTGCCTTCAAATGAGCACAAAATATTCAAGACAACAAAGTATCTACTGACCCGTCACCAGAAAAATCCTTTCAAAGAAAAACCTGCTCGAAAATTAGCTCTTCTGTCCCCCATAAAGAACAAATCACGCACATAGAGCCACTATCAAACAGCTATTTGGTACAAAAGCTAATAAACAAAGTCATTGGGGCGTCCGCATTGAATATTTCAACGGAGGACGGGCCACCAATAATAATGAGCTGATGAATATGCGAGGACACCGAACCGAACGGACCAGGATTTTCGGGAATTCGCACTTGACGGTTTGAACGCTGTGTGTTCAGAACTGATTTTGTTTTTTTTTGCGACAATTTCCGAGTCCGGTCGAGTGGATATCATAATATGATCAGTGACCGTTGATTTGCTTCTTGTTTGCGTTGATACGGGATTAGATTATTTGCAAGCTATGTTGAGAGGTATAAATAACATGGAGCAATGTTAGCTGTATCAACTATTGCTTGTTGTATCAGATGCACTTAAATATTGACACTTGAGGAGACGCATTCGGTACAAGTGTCTACCAAGCCTTGTGTTCGTTTAAATCTGGGCTATAGATGATCACATAATTTAAAAATAAAAAACCCTCATCTTTATTTTGTTTCTACAGAAATAATGCAGATTTAAGCAAAATCTTTCCATTTGCAAATTCAGGCAAGTGTAGTAAGTAAGTTAAAATCTCCTTTTACAGATAATCTCTTGCAACCATATTCAGCACTGAACAGAAGCAGAAATGTCACTATTATTTCCTTTATTAATTTCTATACATTTCTTTTTTTAATTCTCTTAAAAAAATATACTTATAAAAACATAAAAAAATATAAAAAAAATATCACCCACCGGTAACGGGAACAGTGTCCAAGCTACCGGTGGTCAGGGCTCCAGAGAAAACAACCTCCTTACAATACGAGCCGTGTTCAAGGGTACCGCTTTCTGAATCAAGCCCTTGTCCCTTTTTTTTAAAATTGCCCCACAATAGGAGTTTCTCCTGTATCGTGGGTTACAAACATTTAAACTCACTATCACAAACAGCCAGACCCGGAAAAACTATCTGTAGGCCTTACAAATATTTGTTCCGAGCGGGGATTGAACCCGCGACACGCAGCGCAGCAGTCAATCGCTCAACCACTGCGCCTACCGTGCCGGCAAGGGTCGATTGTCGTCGATTGGTCGAGGGTCTTGGTAATTAAGCCACTGGAATATGTTATTCCTTATTAAAGTAATTTCTGAAGCCTTCAATGCAAGCCCAAACTAAACCAACAAATTCCACATAAGAGACTGCCAAAATTAGTCCAAAACAGTCCTCCTTTTTCAATTGAGTGTTCACCCTTCACAGGGACAGGCCACCAATACTAATCAGTTGATAAATATGCGACGGAGCCAGCTCGACGATTTTGAATATTGATTTTGGGGAACCAGATGTTCTTAGTTAGGTTTGACAGCATACAGGTGGAAGTTTTACTAATCACTTGATTACATTTTGACTAGAATATTGACATAGATGCACCTCTGCATAATCCTCTAAGACTACAACCGTTTTGTTCTGTTTTGATAATATTAGCTTAATATGTTCGCGGCTTATGCGAAAGTCTGACTACCTGTTACCAAGGGGTCTCGTATAGCCCTCAGTAACTGAGTTGTGGAGGCCAGATAGGAAGTCATCATCATCATCATCATTAGCTTATAATGTTCCCACTGCTGGGAAACAGGCCTCCTCTCCTACTTCTTCTTCCCAGCTACAACACTAGGAAGTGGCGAAGGGCGGGCGTTTTGGGGGACTGTCTCTTGTAACTTTGACGTTCAAAAAGTACTGATTATCAGCCTAGTTTGAATAAATGACTTTTGATTTTGATTTTTTATTTATGAGAGGGAGTGGGCTGTAATCCACCACGCAGGCCAAGTGCGGGTTGGTAGATGTCACATGTCTTCGAATTTTTAGTTCTAGGACATGCCGGTTTCCTCACGATGTTTTCCTTCACCGTTTTTGAGAGCAGCGATGATGATATAAATTACACAAAGTAATGCGCCTGCCTGGGTTCGAACCCGCGGCTTACTGATCGTAAGTCGGGGCTGCCACCACTGGGCCACCGCCGCTTTCGATAGGAAGTCGCTTCCTGTTAAATAGGTTAGGTTAGCTTAGACAGATGATGATGATGTCCGCGGTTTCGCCTACGGGGAGTTCTGTGAAGGTCCCACCACCGGTATTCTGTATTTTAATCCAGGTTATTAACTACCTGTGTGTCATCGAAATCTGTTGAGTCTTATTTGAGTAAAAGAATTAAAAACATGCATCCATCCATACATCTTCGCAAACTTTCGCATTTATAATATTAAATAAGAATCAGGCATGCAAATTGATACATGTTTTTTTGAAAATAACAAAAATAGAATGACCGACTTTGAACCCCACTTGAATAAAAAAATCAAATCAAAATTTAAAAACATGAAGTGGCATAAAACCTTGTACACATGTGGGATTCTTTGACACCTGCGATAGATGAATCACAAATGACTGAATACGTTGTTGTTTTAAACGAATTTAAAACACTGTTATATTTCTGTCAAACGTTTAAAAATAACAGAGACAAAATTATGTTTTAATATACGCCTTATTAGGGTTGAATATCCTAATCCTTAAAAGATTGCAAAGCAAATATGAATCATGCCAGTACCGTCAATCCAAAATGACAAAATAGGATCCACTTCATTTATCTAGCTACAGTAAAAAAGAAGTGCTCTGTGAGCTACACAGCCGGGTTTCCAGTTTATTTATCATGTAAACACGGATTTTTCTCCCGAATTTCCTAACAAGAAAATGAGGCAAAAATAACTTCCAGCAATCACTAACAGCAGGTATATGATTTTCTCGTGTTTCCCCTATTTCGGATACGGTACCTCCGTGATTAAATTATCGGAGTTATTGCCGTAGCTAACAGCTACGCCGTAGCTGCTACGGCGTAGCCCGTAGCCGGTGTAGCTAATATTCGTGCAGTTTTGTTTATTCGGTCGGTGTTACATGTTGAAAAGTTACGAGCTTACAAAACTTGGATGGTAAATTTGGGTAGGAAGGTAAACTTATTTTTTTAAGGGAACTATATTTCTTGTCACCAAAATTTATATTTGTCATCAAAGTTGTATCACCTAATAAATAGATCTATCGCCACGAAATATTTTCGTTCTCAGATAAATAAAAAGTATTCCCAGGTATGAATTATCAAATAAATGTTGATATATGTGTAAAATAAGAGATAAATTACCAATAAAAATTAAATGCATTAGATGAATATAAACTTCGTTCTTATCTATAATAATAGTTTTGTTACATAATGACTTTGTGCTCAGAATGGTAGATCTGTCACCAAATAAATAGATCAGTTCCTTATTTCTATGAAGAAATGCCTAATACGAGACATAGGGCACATCAACTCGGACAGGTTAGGTTCGAAGGGGATGGCGGGGTCTAGTGAGCGAGCGGAGCGAGCGAACTAAGACCCCGACATCCCCTTCGTGTAAGGTTACTTTAAACCCTTCAGAAAGAAATAGGAGCCCCGCGTAGCGGGGCTCCGTCGACTACGCCTTAGTTTGGACCTGTGGTTTGGAGTTTTATGTAAACATTTTTACATTGTTTGATGATTCAATTTTCGTGACACTTCTATTATTTTGAAACCTAATAGAATTACTTGATGATTGATATTATTTCCAAGTAATTCTTAATTAATATTTAGGTAAGCGTTTTGATATTATTTGATGATTCCATTTAGGTGACAGATCTACTATTTTGGGAAAAAATATTATTTATTAGGTTAATAAAAATGCATTTATTAGGTTATTGATAAAATCATACCCTTTTTTTAACACAAGCAAGTCATATAGTATCGGTAACTAACTCGTTATTTCTTATCAAGTTTTAGGTACGACTTGTTTAATTTTACTTACTTGACTCTCTAAGGTACGGTTGAAAATAAATCTGAAAAAAAAGCAGACTCACCGTTTAAAACGCTACGTGTCAACCGCGGCATGACCGAAACTTCATTTTACTTTCATAAGGCAAGAAACGTCGCGCTTAAAGAACTTTTAACGTCACCCATAAATTGCCCGAGTTCGTTTCGTTAGTAATTAAATACGCATATATTCGAGCCAAATAACCCAATGGCTATTTGAAGGCGTTGACGGGCTATCAAATGGTACTTAGGTCAAATCTTGTGCCAATAAACTTTTGTGAGAGAGAACACAGATTTCGGTTTTAGTTTTTGTGATGTTCAGTATAGGTCTTAGGCCTTTGCAGGAATGCTGAATATACAAAAGTTTTGCATTTACATGGCACAAGTATTTATAAAAAATACATCTTTTGCGAACCTACTATAATACTCGTAAATATAGTTTCCGTATGTATTTTGCATGACTTTTATTTATAACTGTCTGTTGCCAGTTGATTTTTTAATAGTAATTTCACATGGAGGGATCCACGTGAAATTGTCATAAGAGTATTAATTATTTGAATCTGATTTTGTTAACAACAATTTTCATGGGTCTTACATATTTCTACTATTATTTTAAATTAGTTTATAGTTGTTAATTTTGAAAATATTTATTAAATAGTCGAAATTCTGTTTGAATGCGTAATAAATATTAGAATTTACGTAACAGTAATAAGAATGTAATCGTTTATTTTTGTTAAACATAGGCATCAACATTAAGGAAGGGAAGGTTATAAGTAATAAAGGTTCTTAACATGTTTTGTCATTACTGATATACAAATAAAAATCAAAATAGCTAACATTACTTTCGCAGTTATGCTGGAAGAGATTTATTTAGAAATAAGCATCACCTCTGTACCTATTTTCTGTTCCTTTCTTCTTCTCTGTATTAAGTGTGTATATCATCATCATCATCATCATTAGCCTATTATGTTCTCACTGCTGGGACACAGGCCTCCTCTCTGTGAGAGGGAGTGGGCTGTAATCCACCACGCGGGCCCAGTGCGGGTTGGTAGATGTCACATATCTTCGATTTATTTTTAGTTCTAGGACATGCCGGTTTCGGCACGGCTTACTGCTCGTAAGTCGGGGCTACCAACACTGGGCCACCGCTGCTCTCAGTGTGCACAGTGTCGCAGTGTGTTACAGTGTGTACATAAATATTGTTACATAAATAAAACAAATAAATAAAAAAAAAGAATTATTAATTTGAAATTGAAATAAAAGATAAAAGAAAAGAAATTTACCACTTACCATTAGGTAGGCTGGCTGTGCTTGTTTACCACACTTTTGCATAAAAACAACGTACACACGTTATTTAAAGTTTCGTGTTGCATTTTAACAATCTTGATTGCGATTTTAACTTGATACTGAAAGTAATTAAACTCCAACACGATTGTGTTTTACTTGTAGGAGCTCGTGGTTTAATAATAACGGCCATTTGGATCGATCGTTACGTAAAGTAGCGCTTTCCTAGGTTGGTCCGTGGATGGGTGACCACCCATTACGTACCGAGTTTCCTCCATGCCTCAGAAAGCACTTAAAACCGTTCGTATCGGCTGTAATTTGTAGATCTTAGACAATCGATACATGCCTGTTACGATCCATGGCTCGTAAATCTAATAAATAATCCAGACCAAGGAGTATACTTACTCGAGATAAATACTGACATTTAGCTGCATCCAGTTAAACTGGAAGCCACCACAACATAGTTGGAACATGATGATAATTTTGTAGTTTATACATAAAGTATACCGTTATATTTTAAGTGTTGAAGTTTAAACCTATGGGCAGTATCTGAAAACCTGTTGTCGATGCTGATTTCAAAAGTTTCCGCTAGATCTCTTGATAACATATTTAATTAGTTTAATACAATAAGGATATTTGTATCTTTTTCTAAATTCCATTAGATAATTATCAAAGCCAATTAAATTGAGTAGAACGTTTGAATGCTATATTACTGTATTACTTACGGCCCATATGCTTTTTTGCATGTGCTTTGAGCTACCTAATTTATGTCGTTTAATAGTAACTTAGAATGGCCCTAACATTTTACGTTTGTGGTTTGATCTGTCATTATTATTTATTTATTTATTTAAACTTCATGTACAATAGTGGTACAAAGGCGGACTTAATGCCACAAGGCATTCTCTACCAGTCAACCATAGGGTAAAATACGACAACATAGTGGTAGGGTACAAAAAAAAAAAATTACAAACAACTACTAGTTTTCGAAAATTCATACACTTACATAGATACTAATACACATTATACAAATAAAATATACTAATATATATTATAACTAAAACCAAAATAAAAAAGGGGAAACCTAATAATAATTACTATGACTAGACTTAAAATTAAGAGTTATTTAGTCTGACGTAAATAGTGGTTGCGAACTTTCTTTTTAAAAGTGAATTTACTTTCGGCTTTTTTAATGCTAATGGGTAGCGCGTTCCAGAGTTTTATAGTTGAGATGGCATAAGAATTTGACAAAAAACCGGTACGGTATTATGTAGAAATTATGGCAAGTAAACAAAATAACGATACAATGTTACACATTATACAAAAGACAGAAACACACATAAAACACAAGCTTTTAACAACAATAATTTTAAACCAAATATTTGGCTCCACTAACAAGGAAGGTTTAATTTGCTAACTCAATTTAAGGCATAAACAATAATTGAATGAATTATTCAAACAATATGTTGTCTTGGCGTTTTAATTTATGCACAGTGGGTGTTTCTGCCGTTCTGGAGTTATGGAAACACAAACATACATGCATGTCATACGATAATTTGGCTGAACTTTGGTATGATGAGGGTAGGCAGAGAGAAAGAAACTAATGTGATTAGATGAGATTGATCTAGATTATGGGCATTTTTTCAGGCTTAGTAATTTTTTTTTTTGCTGTATGTACATTTTTTGAACCAGGTTTTTTTATGTAAATTTGTTTTTATTTTTGAAGAAACGAGAATAAATTGTTCCCAACATTTTTCTAGGGCGTCCAAGGAGTTTCTTGCCCGTTCTTCTCCATACAGATCGACTCTCTAGAGTTTCAGAATAGATAACTAGTTTCAAATTTACATTTGACTGCCTGTCTTTGGCTGTTTAAAATTGCCAGTAAATGATTTTAATGAAGGAAATGCTTTGACTAAGAGTTTTCAGTTGAAGTCACCTGCATTTGAAGCATTTATATAATTTGCTAGATCATTTTTTTCATATAGTCTAGCAAGTGCTAGACTATATGAAAAAAATGATCTGATGAGACAAAAACAACAGCGCTGAAGTCAGCGCTGTTGTTTTTGTCTTCTAAATTCTGTTGCAAGAACTAGACGTTACTTTTGTATAATTTTACTAGCTTCTGCCCACGGCTTCGCCCACGTTTTATCAGTAATTTTCCCGCGATATCACACTACTGGGATAAAAAGTATCCTAAGTGCTATTTCAGACTATTATCTATCCCTGTGCCAATTTTCATCCAGATCCATTGAGTAGTTTTTACGTGAAAGAGTAACAAACATCCATCCATCCATCCATACCTACAAACTTTCGCGTTTATAATATTAGTAGAATTTGGCATTTTCTAGGTTTTCAACACTATCTAAATGAGTTAAGACTTAGATTTTAACATAAAGACACATTGCAACGTGACATTCAGAATTTTAAGGATTCCTTATTAGCTGTTAGCCTGTGTCATCCCACCGCTGGGCAAAAGCTTCTCCCTATTTATTTATTTATTTATTTAGCTTTATTTATCCCTTACATTTAGTTTGTATCTAATATCTAATGTGTTGTGTACTTATTTATTTATTTGTTAGTGATGTTAGTGTTTATACTTATGATAAGATTAGTATTGTTAGGTGTAAGGGCCGCCTTTTGCGGTGAAAGCCTCCTCCAAACTGTTCCAGCTGACTCTGTCTTTTGCCAGTCTGGGCCATAAGTTTCCAGCTGTTTGTACGATGTCGTCGCTCCATCTTTTACATGGTCTACCCTTCCTTCTTTTTTTGCTCATTGGATACCAATTTGTAATAATTTGTGACCATCTTTCATCCGTAACTCTCTGAATATGTCCTGACCATTTCCATTTCAGTGTCAGGACCTGTTTGACCACATCTCTTGCCTTTGTTTTTTTCCTTATCAGTGAACTTTTGACTTTGTCCTTCAATTTGATATCCAGGTAACTTCGTTCTATTCCTCGTTGACAGCTTCTTATTTTACTTAAAAAGGATTTTTTGAGAGGCCAGGTTTGACATGCGTAAGTAAGAACCGGTGTTAGGCAAATATTCATCGCTTTAGTTTTTAGTTTTATTGGTATGGGACCTTTGAAAA
Source organism: Cerastis leucographa (assembly GCA_963082945.1). Taxonomy (NCBI): domain Eukaryota; kingdom Metazoa; phylum Arthropoda; class Insecta; order Lepidoptera; family Noctuidae; genus Cerastis; species Cerastis leucographa. The sequence continues at coordinate 3,396,483 of OY720366.1, forward strand.
TTTCCTTCATACTCCTAGCTTCTCCTTAGGACATCCAAATTCTTCTATCCAGGGCCAATGTGAACCACTAGTCGTCGATTCTGTCCAGCTCGTCGCGCCATCTTCACCTAGGTCTACCGCGTCGCCTTCGTGGTCTTTCTCCCTTATTATTTTTTAACTAGAGCGTGTTGTGTACTTTATGTGTTTATGAAGTTATTCGCAAAACAAACTTGTTTGGCAAAGCAAACTTGCACTGTGCTCGCGACAGCTGCTTCCGTACTTAAACATTCGTTCATATCTCGAATATTAATCAGTTTAAGGAATTTTGATTCGAACCTTGTCTTCGTTGATTACGTATGCTTGGGAGATTGTGGACAGAAGTTTGTGAGAATTTTGGAAGAATTTCTGCTACCCGGCATTTAAAATTGTAGAGGATGTGTTTCATTTGGTTTCTATAGATACAAATGATTATAGTATTTCAAGAGTGCTTGTACATTATACATGTGAACAGTTTGTACATAGATATTAATGTCCACATTAAAATGCATTTTCACATTAGTATCCCTCAAGCTATTTCTATAACACAACATTTTATAATTTGTTACGTTAAATAGCATCTAAGTTACACAAATGTCCTTTACATATTCATAATACATTATCTAACATTTTACAACCATTTTGACGTGACAACGTATAATAAATCGATGAACGCCGGCTGCATGCACGAAAAAGGATGACTCATTGTCCCGTTACGCTCATTGTATACGCTTGCGCCGCATCAATGTTTAGTTATGACATTGTCACGTTAAACTATCGTATGTAAACGAATTTTACAGACAACCAATTTTTTTACAATTATCCTCAAGAAATTTTCACATTTATTTTGACTGGAAAGCCTAAGATAATCACTTTTCAAATACTTCATATTTCAAAAGCTTTTCGGTACTTTATGTCAATCCAATATAATTATTTTTGACTTTTCCAACATCTTGCAAAAAACGACAGCTGATAGAATGCTACTTTGTCTAGACCTCGAGATCTGTATCTTTTCTAATGCCTACTTAAAATTTCCAAGAAAAACAGCCTAATCTAATCATGCAAAACTTGTCATAAAGATTTTAAAAGTCCAAACTCAAGTTTCAAAGGCAAATGAACTCTGGAACTTGAACAGTTGAACCACTTTTACTAAACGCTTCGAAAGGAATCACGATAACAACTTAACTGTGAGTTCAATTTGGAATAATTACACTTGGCACATGCACTTTCAAGATAAGCATGATTGATTGAGGCTTTTACTTTTATTTTTACATTTAGTTAAACATAATTCGTGGATTGTTCTGTGGCAAGTTAGTGGTGCGAGTTAAGGTTCTGTCAAAGCGGTGCAAATTCACAGACATCGTAAACTGACACATAATGGTATGTCAGTACTGAAGTATCTGTCAGAGTTAGAATTAATGATTGGTACGACTTGTTGCTAGACTTTAGACTTCTGGGCCTTTCTGTGGTAGATTGTGGTCTACTCTCTCTCCCGTGAGGCTGACTCCCAGAAGTGGGAATATTATAATGTTATTAGACTAATTCAGCCAAGATTAGTAGAGTAGTATAATTTTCAGAATTCGTGTTTTAGCTAGGTCTTATAATCTTCTGGTTCATATTTTTTTCTGAATTTATATATTAGAGAAACAGAATCGTGTAAGTAATCAACCATGAACCATTGGACATGTTTAATTTTTTTTTGTTAACTGTCTGTTAACAGCAGTTTAAACATTCATCTTGAATTCTGAACATGTTCTTAATATGGGGTTTCTCTATGTTTTCTACCAAATAAAGATTATAATTATATTTGATTAAGAGTCTCTTTTGATATTCTAAGGAATACGTGTTGCCATAATTAGGTACCATTAAAAAACGACGTCAGTCTGTTCATAAAATATATAAATTAATTGCAGAGATTTTTTAAGCAGGTAACCATCTCTGTATACCGATCGAATATTAATGAATAAACTAGATAATATTTAATTCAAACATTCACAAACACTATAACATTGAACATTATTTACAAACGCAATAAAAAACAATGTATACATCGTTAGCCTCACTATTTAACCCTGTTACAGTCCACCTATATTCCCTCACTTCAATTACTTCGCGTGCGGCCAATCTATTTGATCAACCCAACGATTATTATGAAAAAATATCGTAGCCCACTTTGCGATAAAATCCGTGATAATGTACCCCACATCGGTCCCTTGACACGACCGGATTATTGTTTCAATATGATTATTTTTTGACAGCTTTATTGGGGTACTCTGATACCCCACGGATTTGCTTGAGGCTAAGTTGATTGTCATGTTTTTTACGGTGGGAATTATATTACGATTCTGTGGATGTCTGTTTTAGGGAAGATTTAAACAATTCAAATAAGGCGCTCTCTCTCAGCGGAGCGTGCGCCTGTAATGTAACAAGATTCGATTATGCACAGAAACAAGTGATTGTTGCAAACTGTATCGTTATAGGTTGCGCCCGGGTTTCCCTCACACACTGATGTAATGCTCGGGTCTAAACTGTTCCATGACGGAGCGCCTTTAGACGATTCCCACCTTACCTATCAAATCATATTCTTATTGGTTATTATTCTACCAACAAGGTCCATTATGGGTTAGGGAATAAGTACTTAAGAACTACAAATGTTAATTGAAATTTGGTGATTCAGTTACTTCATTCTTCTACTCATAATTGTATATTATTTTGGTTTTTGTCAGCGCCCAAACGTGATGACTTAGTGCTTGTTTACATTCAAGACGCAGGCGCGGGCGCAAGCGCGGGTCCACTAGTTCCACCACCACGCCTGTGCGAGCTACGTTTTGTATGTGAACAAGCACTTAGAATAGGGCCGTTAAATTTGTTCGCAATAACCGCCAGGATACCATTGCTGCTAGCATAAACTCTGCTCAATAAGATGGCGACTTTTTTTCACAAAAAAGCCTCGACTAAAGTCGTGGGTGAAACTATTTTGTGAAATAGCTTTTTAATGATCCATATCGCTCACATACATGGAACGATAAGATCGACTTTATTATAAGTGAGCGAGATAAAAACTGTTAAATGTCATTGTCAACGAAACAGACACGTGATGATTTTCTTAATGTTTTCAATCTTTGGTTTCAGGTAATCATCGTGAAAGATCAATCTGGTTTGTTACAAAAGAAACAGTTTGGGTGCAAGTATTCGCGCCCTTGAATAAAATATCTATAGTTTTAAATCAGCAATTCTGGCTTCTCTACACAGCCTGAACTTTTTGTAAGTTGATAAATAATAGATTTTATTTCCGAGCAATTTTGTAGGTTATATTTCAATATACGGTTCGATCAATCAATCAAACCAGTGCGGACCGGACACTGACAAGACAGTTATTGTCTGTCGTTTTTCTGGAGCCTTAAAGACAGCCCAGGGTTTTCGTATTTTGGTAAACAAAATCTGACCGTTGCATTGTTGAAGGTTAAAATTTAATTTATAATATTTAGTCACCAACGGATGGGGTAGTCGGTTGGAATGTCCCCGATTTTTTGAATAACCTACTTTGTATGGTTTACATAGTCGATGTATGTTTTTACCTACGAGATGATAGTTATACAGTGTGTTTTATTTTTTACAGACAAAATCGTTTATTGGTCATGCATTTGCAATTTACATGACTGAAAAGAATAAAATGAAACAAACGATACTTTTATAAATATTCTTCCATGTTTTATGGCAATTATATTTAACATATTTTTCAGAATCATGTTTTTAAGATGTAACTGTAAGTGTTGGTACCTTAACCGTAGTATCAGGCGTCACGGTCTTGGGAGCCCTGCGTTTATTTTTTGTGAATTTTCGATCACCTTTCACAGATTCTAGAAAAAGTGTAAGTGTGAGTAAGAATAGGGAACATAATATTCACGACCAAAAAAAAAATTGACGTCAATCGCCATTTTTATTGCTTTTTACTATCATTTATTCCGGAGGCAGAAACTTACATGAAAAACTGAAGTAATACATCTATTTTATTATTAAATTGTAAAAACTTTACAAAGGTATACGCGGGTCGCTACGTGAAAGCAAACTGAAAAGCAATTGATTATTCACTATCTATCACTAAGCTTAAATTCAGCTCTAACCCCATTGTTTCCTCTTCAATCTCTGTTACACACAAAATAAAATAACCAAATTCCAGTTTACAAAAAAGTTAAAACCTTTAATCCATATTTATTGAAACACACGAAGTTGACAAAGCCCATTCAACATTTTAATTCCCGCAAAACAATGTTACCAGCTTCATAAAGTTCATAAAATGTTGCCATCCACAATAAAATACTTTACAAATTAATTATACATGCAAATATTAAAGAAACAAAATAAACATCTCGACAAAAGCCTTAATTTTATTCAGATTACAAAACATGCAAGTTGAATTACAATTTTCTATACAATATCATGCTAATTTTTATATAAAATGGCTGAAAAAGGTACTCTTTTAAAGTATAATTTAACACAAATTAAGCTTACACATTTATAATTCATGAGAGAATAAGGCATGTAGGAAGAACATGAAATTTCCTCAGTTTTGTGCTGGTATAAATTTAAAAAGGGGAGTCTTAAAACTGTTTCATTTTTTTACTTTGATCTTGGAGGAGGTTTCAGAATTTTGTGCTGCGTTTTAGGGTGTAAATGGAGGTTTCGTATTACCAACCATGTGTATACAAAGATGAACCTATAACTATACAAAGATGATTTTCAAAAAGATGAATATTTCCTTTTATGTCGTTTTAATAACGTACTGATTGCAATCTCCAATTCATTTGCGATCTTTTCTAATTTATTTGTTCTTAGCACAACAAGTCACCTTCTTCCATTTATTATCTCTATCAGCGTAGTCATTTTTAACAGCCATGACTAAATTAGTGAAAGTAATCCCGTACCTTATATTTTCCTCAATAATTATAATCATTCTTCTAGCTTGCCTTGCTCAGAGGAATCACGTTTGGTCACGTCATTGAAAAATTCATGCTCTATTAGTCAAAATTATCTTGTGCTAGCACAAACAAAACTCACATTTTTGTTAGCGGCAAGATTTTGAACCCATAATCCTGAAAGCAATACCATCAACATCACCTAATTTCCTGCTCACCATGCAACAGGAAAAAGTAAGCGTAAAGATACCGAAACAGACCCTTTTCGTGAGATAACTCTCTATACACATACGGAAGGTAATCCCTTAAGATTTATTGTTCAGAATTAACGTTAAATAAAGAAGGGTATATGATATACGGCGGTAGTAATAAGACTACTTGTGCGAGTGGGTTAGGGGTGTTGTACGCATATATTTGTTGAATAAAATAGCCGAACCGAAGCCTCATCATCAGCCTACAGTAGTCCACTGGACATAGGCCTCTTCAATCGTATGCCATTTAACTCGATACTCGGCAACACAATATATTCAGCTTTAATTCGGCTCGTGCCAATTGGCTAAATTTAAATACCGAAGATCATCGTAATCTTCTTGCTTTTATCTTCTTTCTTAAGGTCGGCGCAATACGTTTTTTCTTACATCATCCCCTGTCAGCAGTCACTCCTATTTCATTCATATTATTCCTCAGACAATGAATACATATTTTATTTAGTTTTCCTCTCGTTCTCAATCTATCAACATTTATATCCATAACTCTTTAAGTTAAATGCATTTTAATTCTCCTAAATAAAAGCCTAAATTAATTCTATCTCAAATTCTGATTCGTGTGTTCGAAATTCCTTGAGCCATTTTTTTTTTGTTTCACTTAAATAGTGTTTTTCTTAGTTGGCGTTGTTGTCGATATCCAGAACAACTTCTGTCGTGTCAGCTAGTATCTGCATTTATTCTATTTCGCCAACCGCCCTGTGTGACACCCCTTAGGTAGAATCAACAATATCCTACATAAGGATGAATATAATCTTCGCTTACTTGCCATGTGGTAGTCATTAATATGGTAGTTTTGTTATGTCCACTACAGCTACGTTGCTTATTATTTTAGAGATGGTATTATTATTGTTATATTATTATTTTGTCACAGTGTTTTTAAGAGGTTTCATTGAAATTTTTCATTATACACAGTTCGAAACATCATGGTGCAAACTTAAACCATACATCAGCATGAACAATATGGGGAGATTTGAAACAGTATTTTACTTCTTCACAATACATGAATCTTCATTTCACATACGACTTATTTTTTTCGCTCATACTAATACAAGGTGTTGTTTTGTATCCTCGTCAAAATTCAGAAGGTTGTCACAAAAGACATAACTAATAAATTTAAATTACGATACCTAGTTAATTATTAAAAAATGCTGCTATTTTTTGTTGTTTAAATTGGTCAGTATTTCAGAATAACACCCTGAATTTGGTTTAGGGAATAAGAATAAACTTTTGAGATTGTTTGTATATGTGAAAGCGCGGTTATAGGACGAGAATCAGTTGGGTCACGTTTAAAACACCGGTGGTTCACACTTGCCGATTTCCGTAAATATTAATAAAAAAACTACCCTTTTTATTATTGATTCGGGTCGAGAATCATTAGCATAGTTACCTCCTTGAATTTGACGAGAATGCTAAACAACACCTTGTACCAAAGGTATACTTACAAGTTTTAGTTGAAATTAACACAATCAACAGATATTGGACAGGGTACTCTGCAAATATAACTATTTAAGCTTCACACTTCCATAAACGTATTATACTATTGCAGCACACGTTCACTTGGGCGAAGCCGCAACCAAATTCAAATCATTATGCTGTCTTGGCTTGAGAGAACGTTTTTTCACTGGTGACCTCTGAAAACCAGTACTATGTTGTGGACCCCCCATAGCCCAGCATCATGCTGAGTGGTAACCCGCTTGTCGCAGACACGACGACAAATAAATATGTTTTCTTTCATAATACAGCTCAGATATTTGTTTTATACGTAACCTATTTATGATTTAGGTATTCTTCCAGAAAAATTAAAAATGAACTTTCCAAAAAAACATTATTATAATAAACCCACAAAAACAACGCGCCACATACAAAGGCGCCGCATTAAATAAACTTAACCTATTCTGTCTTGCCCAACAAATGCTAACCCTTAGCGTGCCACGAAAATGTTAAACACTTGATTTGAAATTCAAAAACGTCTGGTTATTGCTTTGCTCTAAGTTTAATGTGGTTCGCCATGAATTTTCCGTGGGCACTGTAGTTTGTGGCTGAATAAAAGTAAAGTAGTTTGTCAACTCCTTTGGTTTAGCGGCAAATGAAGAATACATTTGTTTTGAGGGAATATGAAAAAAAAAATACACGGTGTAAATCACCTCATCACGAAGCCGTCAACCAAGCATTCTGTACATGAAACTAAGTTACTTTACGCAAAAATTATTGCTGGGAAACGACATTTTTTTGGGGAGTGTAAAATCATGTTTTGTGGTAGAACTCAATGTAACGCACTCAAAACATTGTGCTGATGGACGGATTGAATAGTACGGGGGTCGTGGAGGTGTTTAAAGTAAAAATCTTACATTAAAAACTTGTATTTAAAAAAATACTTGTCAAAAAGTTGGAACTTTGACCCCTAATATCTCCGTAACTAGAAGGTTCCCAGGTATGGTGTAGAACAAAAAAAATATCGCAATGACAGGGAGAACCAGTGCCTTTCGGCTTCGTTAAGAGGTGTTTTACACCCTTTATGTTGAGCGTACCTTTTAGAGATTTCTTCGCAATTTATTTTATTAATTAGTAGTTAACTTTTTTTACATTTTAACGTTATATACTGGTTGTAGAAAGCAGCGGTGGCCCAGTGGTGTCAGCCCCGACTAACAAGCAGGAAGCCGTGGGTTCGAACCCAGACAAGCACATTACTTTGTGTAATTTATTTCATCACCGCTGCCCTCAAAAACGGTGAAGGAAAACATCGTGAGGAAACCGGCATGTCCTAGAACCAAAAATGTGAAGACATGTGACATCTACCAACCCGCAATGGGCCCGCGTGGTGGATTACAGCCCACTCCCTCTCATAGAGAGGAGGCCTGTGACCCAGCAGTGGGAACATTATAGGCTGATGACGATGATACGGGGTGGAAGGATCACCGACGCAAAAACGCTTACCGCCTACAGTACATCATTCTGAACTCCCATAGAAATTTTTCATACAAAAAAACCAATACCTACACGGTCAAAATGTACGGAACAGCTTTTACAACAGTTTGTGTTTTAAATTAATGATGAAAAATTTCAATGTGAGAGCTTAAACTATTGTCTTGTTGGAAGTAATTGTAAAATGCTGAAAGTGATGCCATTAGATATCCAAAATTCCTTTAAAAACTAGGTACATTATCTTCTACTTCTTTTTTGGCCCATTGACCTAGTCCATTTCTTTTTAAAAAGTAGAACTAAAACAGTAATAGAGCCGATTACAGCTCCGTTAAAATAGCGTCCAAGTCAATGGCCACAACATTCATTTCTGCAGTGTCGGCATTGTACAGCCGGCTTTGTTCACTCGCTTTGTCCCCATCAACGCTATCTGCAGCACAATGGACAGAAAAATTGGCTCTCTATGGCTTCTAGAGCCAGTTATTAATATTTCATAATAGGCTCTGGGCTCTTGTGCTTGGTTGTTTATGTGGTGGCGTGGGGAAACTAATTATAGTTGATGGTCTTCGGTTTGTTGGTGGTGAGAAGGAATTTAGTTTTGTGCGTGGTGTTTTTGTTTTTTTTGGGATGAATATGCAAGCAGGTTGTATGTTTGTTTTTTTTTAACAACAAAAAATGTAGGTTTGATTTCGGACGCATGTGTTATTCGTGTCATATAATTATGAATACATACATATATCTTGCATTAATCTATAACCACAGAATTTATATACTCTAAGAATACCTTTTTTCATGGAAATGCTTTGCTGTTTCTTAAAACAAAGAAAAATTACACAAGCGCGCAAACAAATGAACCCAAGTAATCTGAACTGATTTTACACTATTATTATCATAATCATTAGAAAATAATTGTAAGGACATTACCAGAAATCAGGACACTTCGCTGAGCGTTGCAATAACAGACGATGTCACGCTTCCTGACCGAAACAGGGAAAGGGCGTGACTGCGACCGAAACTTTGGTCCCGCAGCGTGACAAAATGGATAAATACAGAAGGCTAATTCTCAACAAGCGAAAAAAAAATTGGCGTTAGTAGACTCGCGACTACGCACGGCGAGCGCACTCAAAACTGAAATTTAATCAAATAAAATCGAGCTATAAGAATTGTATCTCCACTCTATCAGAGCTGAACACAGATTAAGATCTCATGCTCAACAGAAACGTTTGCGACTTCAAGTGCAAGTTTATTTACCAGGTATGGCAAATTGTTATTGGCAGTTTACACCAGGATTCTTTGAGTAGCAGCCACGGAGTCTGGATTTATGCTCGGTTGATTGATGATTTTATACATAACTACTGTGTACTATTAAGTACACCTCTGTCTAAGCCTGCTCAGATTACAAGTGTGATGTTACGTTATGATAAAACATCTTAAATATGAAACAATCAAAAAAACCGGCCAAGTGCGAGTCGGACTCGCACTCCGAGGGTTCCGTACAAACCAAAATTACTGAAGAGAATAAATAAAAATATGTGATGTAATAAAAAAATTAAGGTTTTTGGAATTTTTACTTTATATGTGCTATAAAACATTGCTTTATGCCAAATTTCAAGATTCTAGGTCGACTGGAAGTACCCTTTAGGTTTTGATTCCCTTGCGAGTAGTTGCGAGTTTTAAAATATGCGGCTTAAATTGCTGTTTCTTTTGATGCGTTGACCTAGAAGTTTGATTTTGTTACAGCTTAAAGGTATTATAGACCTGAGTATTTGATATGAATTTCAATTTAATACCTTTACGCGTTCATGAGGAAAGAGGTAGTAAGTTTAAAATTATTAAAAATATTTTTATTGTATGATGTAACTAAAAATTTACGGTTTTCGCAATTTTTCCTTTATTGATGCTATAGGACGTTGCTTTAAAATTTGCGGACATTTGCGGCATAAACGGCTATATCTTTTGCTTGCGTTGGTTTAGAAGTTTGTTTTTTTCACAGCTCTAAAGGACAGTAGACTTGAGTATTTGATATATATTCCAGCTTGATACCTCTATGCGTTCTTGAGAAAAAGGGTCTTGACAGACAGACAGACGGACAACAAAGTGATCCTATAAGGGTTCCGTTTTTTCCTTTACGTGTACGGAACCCTAAAAATTATGATCTAGGTTTCGTTCCGGTTCAGTGCTCGGTTGACATATCTAGCTTAACCTACCATGACATGGTAAGAGATTTCTGAACGGTGTCTTTACGCGTGCTACCGTTTTCGCACGTTGTATTCAGTTGAAGTTCTGGAACATTTTTTTTTTGGTGACAACGAGTTTCAGCCATCAAGTTGTTTATTGGTTACTATGAATTTTTCCAACAATATTACGCCTGAATAGAGCTGTGGTTTGTTTGTGAAAATGTTCATTTTTATTGGCTTGTGAAACATGGTTTTTGGGAATGGATTCGTTAGGCTGGGTATTCGTTTTTTTTATTGTGTAAATTTAAGTGATATTTGAGATGACGAACTACGAAGTTTTTTTGTCGCTGTATTTCCCAAAGGCTGACTGGTAGAAAATGCTTGTCGCATTAAGGCATATTATCACTAAGCGGTAAGGCAGATAAAGTATAAAGAAGAAGTAATGTTCACGAGGAGCGGTACTCTAAAATACCTCCAATATTTTAAACCAGTTACACATACTTCGTATAATAGGGATGGTGACTGTTTTTTTTTATTTGTCTATTGGGTAGATTATAAAAAAGTATTTGACACGTATATTTTCTTTTTTCACGTAATCGTAAAATAACGAAGATATTTTGAGTTGAAATGGTGCATGACGTCACGGCTCAGTACATTTTATACCTAGTTGTGACGTAGTGAGCCCCCACTCTCCAACTTTAATGCGTTTTAACTAAGTATTTTTTTGTTAACTTGATAAAAACAAAAAATACGTATCTAATATTTTTGTATTACCTGATTGACGGACAAATTTAGAATTTCGTTTGCTTTACATCCTATCCATCATCATCCCTATTATGGTGGTGGTTTTAAAAATACCTAACAGAAGTAAATATTTCTAATGTAAACTCCATGGCAATAGTGTTGTAATGAACGGATAAATAAACTCCAGTCATGTTTAAACTGTCATTTTTTTTTATTTGGCAGGACTTTCCCACTCCTGGGAAAAGGCCTCTCCCCATTCCTTCCACTTTTCTCTATTTTGTGCCACTTCTCGCCAATTTTGGAGAAAGCCATCCAAGGCGTCCCGCCATCTTCTCCTTGGTCTGCCGCGACCCCGTCTAGCTGTTTCAGGGCTCCAGTTTTGTGATATGCGAGCCCACAGCTTTTCCGGCATCGGGTAAACATGGTCTGCCCAGTCCCATTTTAGTTTGGCAGCTTTAAGAGCAACATCAGCAATTTGAATTCTGGAGTGCTGTATATATTAAAAAAATAATGGCCAGCAATCAAAATTAAAAGCTAACTCTAAGCGAACTAAACACAAATTAAGTTGATGCAATAAAAAACTTAATGACGTGGCATAAAATCACGCCCGAAATCGCAAAATGGTTATATTATGTGCACTTATTGTATCCTATTTCGTCAGATATGTTTAAGTACCATTTGACGGTTGGCGCAGTGGTTGAGCGATCGACTGCTGCGCTGCGTGTCGCGGGTTTGATCCTCACACGAAACAAATATTTGTATGGATAATTATTCCGGGTCTGGCTGTTTATGTTAGTTTAAATGTTTGTGAACGCATCCACGATACAGGAGAAATTCCTAGTGAGTGTGTGTTTTTTTTTAAAGAAGAACTTATCGTATTACGTGCCTTAACCAGGCACAAGTCTTAAAAAATATCTTATCTGTTTTTCACATAATTATAATTCGTACTCAAACATACGCGTACATTTCACGAGTATTTTCACAAACATACCTTTAAACGTATCTGAAATATCCAACAAAAAATTCATAATTATAATAACCTGGCACGAAAACATTGCGCTGTACAACACTGAGATTTACAATAAAAAAATAACTTAAATACCCGCTATGAAATTACTGGAGCACCTATAATAAAATTTCTGAAATCAAATAACAAGAAAAGGAGGCAAAAGGAAATTTGTAAAAGAACAAAGAACATAAAATTAATTTCGTTTCCCGCTCTCTTTGGCTAAATACTTGATTCAAAACAATCTATGTAAAACAAGAAGTTGAACCTTTGAAAGGTTGCGCACACATTTTAACGATGGAGCAAGTGAGATGGCAGATAATGTCTGGATTATGGCATAGTTTAATCGGTAGATGGATGAAAAACTGACTCGTTGGTCGAGTGGTTGCAAGCACCCTGCTGAGCATTCTGTATTTGATTCCCGGGTCGAGCAAAGTGTTATTGGGTTTTTCTATCAGTTTTTTTTTCGGTAGCAGCCACGGATTCTGGATTTGTGCCCGGTTGATGACAATAGGGTCGCCCCCTATTACATGGGACTTAAAACATCAACTGTCAATGTGGGTGTACTATAATTGGATACTCCTCTGCCTAACTCTGCGGGGTTAGAAGGCCTGGTGTGGATGAGAAACTTAATTTATCTAGGAATGGGTTATCAAATCCTTTTCTATTTCGCAATATATGACGTCTTTTGTGAGAACAAATAAAGTTTTTCGACTGCGATGAATAGGTACAAACCATTCAGAAAATTAATCTCAGGTCGCTAAACAAAAAATATCGTAAATACAAACACCTTTACAAAAACAACATTATTGAAAACTCTAACAAAGTAAGTGTTTGATTTTATTAAAACTATCGGAATATGGAAAATTTTCCAGCGGGCGCGTGCAAATTTCCAGGAACAGGGCCGGTTTTTCTATGTGCCAATTTACGATGGATTAGAATTGCAGAAATTTTAAAGTTAGGAAAAAAAACGTGCACCTTTTTGCGTATCGGAAATTGATTTAGAAAGTGATTAATTTTGAATAAGTTCCGGAACTATGGTTCTTTGTATCCTGGACAGATTTTGACGTCCCAGATTTAGGTGATGTGGGTTGCGTTTAGTCTGAAAACCAGTCTTACCAAGCGGCATTTCTCCTAGTAAAATATGAGTATTAGCTACATACAGTTCGATGGGATAGGTTTTTTTTTGTTGTGTAAGTTTGTCAGTATTTCAGAATAACCCCCTTAAAGGGGATGAGGGAATAAGAAATTATCGAATAAACGTTTGAGAATGTTTGTATGTATGAAAGCGCAGTTATAGGGCGAGGATCAGACCGACCGCGTTTAAAACACGGGTAGTTCACACTTACCGATTTTCGTGAATCAGAAAAAAAAATACCTATCTATTTAATATGGATTCGTGACGAGAAGCATTAGCATAGTTACTTCCTTGAATTTGACGATGATACAAAACAACACCTTGAATTAATAATGTACCCTAATAATGATTTTAAAAGAGTAACCATGGAGTTTCTTGCCGATTCTTCTCCATAGGAAACGACCAACCCGAACCGAGCACCTTTTTGTCGACGTTTTATTACAAGTGCCTATGTAGGCCTATGTGAAATAAAAATATTTTGATTTTGATATCGATTGAATAAAACAAATAAATAGCGACGCGAAACAAAGCAGTATAATTTGTTCCTTATATTCGATAGCAATTTGTTTTAATTAATTTATCAATCAAATTTCGTTGGACTGATCGATTATGTTACTAATTGCTTCAAGAATTTTGCCAGTCGTATGTTTTGATAAGATAAAAATAAATTAATTTGCCAATAAAAATCTAGTTAAACATACTCAACCACCTACTCTTAAGTGTTTAATTATGAAGTTATTTTAAGTAGAAAGCGAGCCCTCAATTGGCATCCCTGAAACCAAACTCTTGGCGCTTATAATCGTTGAAGGTTTAGGCAGAGGTGTACCGAATAGCATACCTACCCACATTTTGCCAGTTATGTTTAATTCCCATGTAATAGGGGCGAGCCTATTGTCGTCAACCGGGCACAAATCAGACTCCGTTACAGCACAAATGACAACATTTGTGTCACTTGTTTAATCTAGTCTTTTTGCAATATCTTCTTTTCTAGACTCCTTTTCTTATTTACCGATTGTTTGTAAATGTATGGACATTGTAGGCTTTATAGATTCCTAGATCCTTGGTAACTTTTTATCTTGTTCAACGTTTTGTAGTAAGCAACGACTTATTGTCGGGCGTACGATGTCCTCTCATACTTAAGTGTTAACGCTGTAACATAGAAAAATTGTAAAGCCAAATGATTTCAAAAGAGTAACCATGGAGTTTTTTGCCGGTTCTTCTCCATAGGAAACGACCAACCCGAACAGAGCACCTTTTTGTCGACGTTTTACAAGTGCCCATGTAGGCCTATGTGAAATAAAAATATCTTTATTTTGGTTTCGTGGCTGTTACTGAGAAAATTCCTGACGAAATAACCCAATAACAATTTGTCCGACACGGGATTCAAACCAAGACCTCATGCTCTGCAGACGTGATTGTGGCCACAAGACCAGCGAGGCAGTCGACTTACATAATATTTACATAGTTATTGTAAATCAATCACAGTCAAGTCACATAGATATTAAAAAAGTTCTTGTCAATAATCTCATTTTACAAATCAATATAGAACTGAGATCAGCTCATCAAAATGTCGCGAGGAAAGTAATAAGTATGAATTTGTAAGGATTTTGTGAAAGATAATGTGGATAAAAACAGATAAAAAAGAGTGTGACAGAGAAGATTCATATGGAAGAAGAAGACATGCAAACTAATTGTGACAAGAGCAAGATAGAGACATTATAAAACATACATGACATTATTAGAAAATCAATCAAAATAGTCGTGTAAAAACATTTGACATTGACCCTATTCTCTCGGCCCAAATATGAATAACACACAACCTACTCATTAAACTCCAAACACACAAGTTCCCAAACATTTCCTTATTACAATTTAAGTAAATATTCCAAACATTAGAAAGCTATAATTGTATCGACTTGTACCCCAGAAGGTTGTTTCAAAGTCTTGTGAATTATTGATTAAAGGACTTCGGTGTGAAGTCTTTGTATAATACAAATGTATATGAACAAGGTCATGATGTTAATTGGTTCGAGAATGACAAATGTCTTGATCGCAGTAAAACAGCCCTCCTAAGTAAAAGCTTTTATCAAATAGCTCAAGTTATATTGGATCAAGGGCTTGATTCAGAAAGCGGTATTCCTCCACACGGCTCGTATTGTTAGGAGGTTTCATTTCCCTGAACCCTGACCGCCGGTAGCTTGTACCCTATTCCCGACACCGGTGGGCTGCTATTTTTATATTTCTAAATGTTTTTATTTTTTATTAATATTTTATATAGAAATATTTAAAAATGTAAATTATATGTATAGAAAAAAAAGGACTGTGTGGTTTTATGAAACCACGGTAAAAATGATACTTTTTTTCACACTATAAAAAATTTACTAAAAAATTTTGGTATAATGTTCCACTAAGGATATAAACCGTATAAAACGCGGAGTGGGGATAAAGCATACTCTGTGGCCGAGCGTCACGCGACATGCAACACACAGACGAAAAAGTTTGAGACGATGTAATAAAAGTTTCACTTTAATAAATAAATGAGAATAATTAAAAAATTCTACTACCCCACAGCTGAGTTTATAGAGGACATGATGTTGCTTTTTTTTTGCTTTTGTAATTTTGTGTTAGTATGTAATTGTGTGTTATTTAATTTAAAATATGTGTCTATTGTTTTGACATACCAAACTTTATTATGATTTGTATGTTCTCAAGTAAAATATAGTGAACTAACCATTTCTATACAACATCTCATTGTAATGAAACCTACATTTACGAATAAATTTGTTACAGAAGAAAGTTGTGTAGATTCGGGACCGAGGAAATAAAATCCCTAGTTTTCTTCTTAAAATATGTTAAAATATAGTTCCGTCTTTTCAGCAACACCCACAGTCTTCCATCCTTCTGTCCTTCTCTCATTTGTTCTCTTCTCCTTCTTTGTGACACTATCATTCTCTCACTCACACCGCAACGTTCCATTCCACAAGTTTTCATACGTTCCATTTTAAATCCAATCCTACTGTTGGTGTTATTGATAATTCATTATTCTTATGCTTTTATCCCATTTTATTTAGGGTCGGCTCAGCATATCATCTTCTTGTTTCATACTTCTCTATTACTCGTCATCTCATCAGACACCTCTTTTCAAGCCATATCTTTCTTCACACAGTCCATTCGTCGTTTCTTTGGTCTTCCTTTACTTTTATAGTCATTTACATTCACACTTAACATTTTTATCATTCTTTCCTCTTCAAATCACAAATGTCCATATATTTTGTTCCTGTCCAAATTACTTGTTCATATAATCCATACCTCGATATCCAATTATCACATAACTTTTCAGTCAATTGACAATAATGTAAACTTAATGTTCCCACCGCTGGCTTCTCCTTTGTGATAGGAAGAGAGGTGGTATTCAATCACACAGGTCTAGTGCAGGTTGATAGATGTCACATTAAGGCATAACAGCTTTTTCTAATAACATCTCGAGGAAACCGGCATTTCCTAAAAACACGATCTTATTCGAGAAACCTAAATCAGGTAGTCGTGCCCATTGCTTATTGAGATCTTCTTAATTTGAGAACTGGTCCCGCTTAGTAATAAAAGCTGGTGAAGGAAAATATCGTGAGGAAACCAGCATTCCTGAGAGATATTTCTCGACGGCATGTAAAACCAAGTCAGAGGCCTTTGGGTGGCATAAAAACTGTGTCACCAGGTTAGCTACTAACCACACATGAAGAAGAAACAAGAGATAGAAGCTGTTTATATTTAATTATTTACCAATCTAATAGCTTCATTAACATGCTATTCACCAACAAAATATCCCTAAAATTCAAATTAGCTGACACGATTTTAACCACCTTGCAAAATTCACCGATACGGTTATGACATAAAATATTCCACGGTGAAATTGCACAATTCAAATGCAGGTGCTACCGTAAATTCAACGGTATTAAACAGGCTTGCTCCGAGGATGCTGAAAATATTTTAACGTTAATTACTGGGTTTACCGCGGTGTGGTGATGGCTACTTGTATTTAAGGTACAATTTTGGAAGCAACCGCAACTGCAGTCCGCAACAGCAAACCCACCCAAATCGTCATGCTAAACAGTAATGACACTTATCATCATCATCATCAGCCTATAATGTTCCCACTGCTGAGACACAGGCCTCCTCTCTATGAAAAGGAGTGGGCTGTAATCCACCACGCGGGCCCAGTCCGGGTTGGTAGATGTCACGTGTCTTTGAATTTTTAGTTCTAGGACATGCCGGTTTTCTCACGATGTTTTCCTTCACCGTTTTTGAGGGCAGCGGTTATGAAATAAATTACACAAAGTAATCCGCCTGTCTAGGTTCGAACCGGCTTACGGCTTACTGCTCGTAAGTCGAGGCTACCACCGCTACTCTCTAGTACACTACTACTACTCTGTAGTGACACTACTACTACTCTGTAATGACACTACGACTACTCTGTAGTGACACTACTGAGACCCAAACTTATTTAAAAAACCTTGGCTTGTCACCGCTAACATCCCTTTACATACACGAAACATGTATGTTTGTGAGTAAGCATAAGGAATTGTGTAGTAATGCAGGTGATTTATATCCTCGTAACCGACGAGACCATCACGGCTTATACTGGATTATCTTATCCTTATTCTTTATTGCACATAAAATTAAAAAATGTACTATTATACACAAATAATATATAGCTTATGTACAACGGCGAGCTTAAACAAAACCTTATTTTTAGCCCCCGACCAAAAAAGGGAAAATAGGGATACCCTATTACAAGCGCCGAAGACAACTAACGTCATATCCGGAGTATGGGTGAGATGCTGTATTGTGTTCAGAAATATAATTTCTTATGGGAGATGTACCAAGTGGCGTAAGAACCTAAAATAGAACAAAGATAAAACGACACGCTACAGCCAGTCCTCATTAAAACAAGGCAACCCTTAGGTGAATGCTTAAATAAAAGCAAAAATTGCTGAATTCATTAGACTCGAGAGTTGAAATTTTAGTTGTGTAGTAAAATAGTAACGCTTTCATGTGGGAATGTCCTGATTAACAAGATTTTAGGTGCCTCTAAATGACTGCCCTAATGAAAAAATACTGCTGTGCAATAAAATTGTTCATTTAATTTTTCTTTTATGTAAACTGGTCATCAACTAACAGATCAAAGTAAACAAAAGAAAGCTCATAAAGGCTTCATTTAGATTTAAAACAACCCCTTCTGAATTCAGTGTACTCCCTGTTTTTTACAACAGCTAATAGCTACTTACCAATTACCACACCAAAACAAGTTAGATACTAAACCAAAACATCCTACTTTCACCTAAAAGCAGTACACCATTGCCACACAAAACCTCGTCTAATTTAATTAAAAAATAATGACACCCTTTGTTCGCAGAATTACAGGCGATGCCGAAATAATTTCTACGTTTCAATGCTACGTTCACTCAGACACACTCGGTTGGGCCAATGCTCAGTTTCAATTCTAATTTCGTCGAGTAACGGGCCTTAAAGCGTGTTGGTGGTTTACCTGCGTCGGGTTAAATCTTTGAGGTTTCTTTGCCAAATAAGAAGGGTAATTAGGTGCGTATTTCTGAAATTTCAGGCTTGTTTTGTTTTGCGTTATACGGTTGGCAAGGTTAGGGTTAGAAGTTTTGAGTCTAGTGTTGCGTGTTTGACTGCGTGTAAAAAGCTTAAAAGTCTTAACTTTTTTTCTTGTTATCATCTGCCTAGCCTTTTCCCAAACTATCTTGGGGTCGGCTTCCAGTCTAACCGGATGCAGCTGAGTACCAGTATTTTACATGAAGCGACTGCCTATCTATCTACTGGGTAATACGATACCCCTTGGTAAGACTGGATGTCAGACTTTTTGGCTTCTGACTACTATCAAAGATCTACAAATGACAGCCGGGACCAACGGCTTAACGTGCTTTGCGAGGCACGGAGGAAACTCGGTATGTAATTATGGTCATCCATCCACGGACCAACCTCGGCAAGCACGGCTTAACCTTAAAGATCGTCCCTGGCGGCTGTTATTGTTTAGCCACGAGCTCCTCTTTTTTCATTTTCGTTTTACTGATGTATAATCATCAAATGACTTCTCCCGCTCTGGCCGGAGCGGAAGTGAGTGTAAGACTTGTACTGACTAAAACCCATCCATGTTCCTTCTTAGCCCTTTGTGATCTAGGGCCACGGTAACTCTTTCGAACAGTCCCGCAGCCCTAGCAGGCATCGGCCCTCTCGGACTCCTTCCGATATCTCCTTGAGGCGCGCGTGAAACACGAACTCGCCGTCGACACGGCCTGTCGTCATAAGACGGACGGTGAGCTAAAAAGTCTTAGCTGAGAATAAGTTTTTGGTTTAATAAGCAGTATACGCTAGTGGTGTGCCCGTCACACTGCCTAAAGGTCTCATATTCGAACCTTAGACACGCTACTCTGGTTTTTGGATTCATGTGCATTTTGTTCGAAGTTTAAAAATATTTTGAACTGTTAACTTCTTGTAAGTAGATGGAAATTGTAACGACTACTTTACTACATCACTTCATTAAGATCACTGTACACTAAAACAAAGGACACAACAAGTAGTTTTAGTATAGGGTCCGTGGCTTAGGCCCCCAGTGGTCGAGGCACCTGTGTCCGACGCCCCCGATTCGATAAATTTAATTTTAAGCAATTTTTGATCAAATGTACTGTCGGACACAAAAATGTTTTTCAAAAATATGTATACCTATATAATATTAAACCATAATTATACTCATAACATAAAAATGCTTTTATATTGGATATAAGCCGAAGTTTATACAATAATATGTATCATCATCATCAGCCTGTAATGTTCCCACTGCTGGGAAACAGGCCTCCTCTCTATGAGAGGGAGTGGGCTATAATCTACCACGCGGGCCCAGTGCGGGTTGATAGATGTCACATGTCTTCGAACTTTTGGTTCTAGGACATGTCGGTTTCCTTACGATGTTTTCCTTCACCGTTTTTGAGGGCAGCGGTGATGAAATAAATTACACAAAGTAATGCGCCTGCCTGGGTTCGAACCCACGGCTTACTGCTCGTAAGTCGGGGCTTCCACCACTGGGCCACCGCTAATATGTTTAAACTCCCGGCTATTTAATATGAAACTCCTTCTTATTGTGTCCATGCGCTCCATGTTAAAATACTACTATTCAGGTGCATGAGCTTAGACTGGAAACCGACTCCAATATATTTGGGCCAGGCAGATGTTGGTTCTTATAACCTCATAGTGCAACTCCTTTATACTTCAAAGGCCCCTTTAAAGTTCCCTATCCTCACAATTCACACAGCAAAACGCTTGTAATATCGAACCCCCTGCTACAACCAGCTAATATCGTCACCCCTAACGTTTAATGAAGAAGCTGGCTCCGCAAACAAAAGGCTCAAATGAAACGCCTGCGGGCCGATGTTTTTACGCTCATTTTTTACAAGTCCGCGCTTTGTCCGTGTACTTAGCCTGTTTTGTTACGTTTGATTGAGATTTACCTTTGTGTGCTGTTTGTTGGGTCTTTGTGGCTTAGTTATCGAGGGGATTAGAGTTGTGGAGTCGTGTTGGGAGTGGTGAATCTTAAAATATCCATATTCCAAGTGATGTACATCATTTTTACATCTTTGTATAATCTCAACATGCGGTCTATCTATCAATCTTGAAATCTTGTAAAAGTATTATGATTTAAAAGAGTGTACATGGAGTTTCTTGCTTATTCTTGTCTTAAAAGATCTACAGTTTGGAATGGGCAATTACTGTACTTACACAAGATCTGAGCCTTTGTTTTTGACCTTTAGAAGTGCCTGCAACGGTCTAATTTTAATAAATACTTTGAGTTTGTGTTGTATGTATTCACGGTTTTAAAATGTATTATATTTAAGGAAATTTAAGGAAATTAGGTTCAAAGCTTAACGGGTTTTGGATCTTGGTGATCGTGATTGGTGACACATTATTTTGTAACAAAACTAAAAATTATTGATTTCATTATGACTGAAATAAGTGGCGTTTACACCATCATTATCCGTAACTAAGTCATCATTATGTTAACTAAACTAGGCAATCACACGACAGACACCATAATCAAAATACTTGTACAAAATCTTCCTGTGTGGAATGAATTTAACTTTTATGAAAATATCAAGAAAAAAAGTATTCATTTTTTTTTTTAATAATAATAAAATAAAATGTAAAACATCAGGTATCAAAATTAAACAAAATAACATGAATATGATATTTTCAAACATGCTTGGGTAATGAAATTTCCATCATTATTCTATTTTTACTTTAATCACAATTTTTTATAATAATTACTTAGTCTTTTTTAACCGACTTCCAAAAAAAGGAGGAGGTTCTCAATTCGGATGTTTGTATTTTTTTTTACGGTACAAACCTTACAGGAGTGAGCAAGTCAAACTGTCAACAAAAAAAAACAAAGCTTCATTTCCCCGCCAATTGCACTACATCAACAAGTAACACACAACCCTTATTGGACACTCAGCTTAAATTAAAAACTTTCCAATCGACAAGAAAAACAAACAAGACAACTGAAGCAGTAAATACACTGTTGCGAATACAAACAGACAAAATATACAAGATGGCGCCGAGATTAAAGTACGCCAGGACGCAGTCCGGAAATTAAAGCAAGCATCTTACCTTACCTTAGCGAAGCATCTTAGTATGTTCCGTATTAATAATTAAAATTTGTGTTTAGACATGTGTGTACCAGGGTTAATTAGAAGGTTGGATTAGTCGTAAGTGTACGTTGGATCTAATATTTGAGTCAATATTTGATGGGGATTTATCTAAGCTATGTAAGAAGTGCTACTTAATTCTATGGCTTGGCATACTTTAGCAGACTGAGTTCGGCAAAATTGAAGAGACAGTAATAAAATAAATATATCAATAAAAGTAGAATAGAGAGCGGCGGTGGCCCAGTGGTGGCAGCCCCGACTTACGAGCAGTAAGCCGTGGGTTCGAACCCTAGCAGGCATTACTTTGTGTAATTTATTTCAGCATCGCTGCTCTCAAAAACGGTGAAAGAAAACATCGTGAGGAAACCGGCATGTCCTAGAACCAAAAATTCGAAGACATGTGACATCTACCAACCCGCACTGGGCCCGCGTGGTGGATTACAGCCCTCTCATAGAAGAGGAGGCCTGTGTCCCAGCAGTGGGAACATTATAGGCTAATGATAATGATGATGATGATGAATAGACAGTGCTTTGCAAAAAGTTCGGAAATAGTTTATTCACTGCAGATTGTTTGGGATCTTGAAGGAAACCACTGTAATTCACTTTTAAACTATTTAATATTTATAAAAAATCTCAAGAGACGTGTGCACTCTGTTCATTGTGTAGTTAGAAGGGCAGAGACAAACTACTGTCAAACTCATATTTAGTTTGACAATGACGTGACATTGACATTACTAAACATTCTCGGGCCTCCAAAGAAAGGTAAGCCCTCGGTAGGTACATATCTAAGTTTGCACAATAATAAATCAAATCATTAAATTTTAATATAACATTTAGGTACGTTAGGTATTTAGAGCCTTACCATGAGCAGAAAATAGTTATATAATAATATAAAGTAAGTATAGATAAAGCAATGATTATATTATATTACATCATCACATATGAAGTAGTTTTATTTCTTACATTTAACACATAAGTATTTATTTATCAGATAAGTTACATAGGTAAACATAATTAATTAGGTACCTACTAGATTAGTTTAGTAAAAGTATTAGTTTAGGTAAGTAAAAAAGTTAATCTAATAAATTTAGCATTCTTGAGAACATAGAAGTTAAATGAACAACATGGCTAGGTAAATCTTAATCTAGGTTAAGTCTAAGTCTTAGGAACCATTATATACACACACTTATGTTTATAATATAGAGAGTTATACATAGGTATATGTTAACACAAATAAAAAATACAAAATATTAAGACACTTGCTAGTTTAAATCTTTGCTTGGTAGCAATATTATTTTATTAACAGGTCTAGTAAATTCTCCTTTACTAGTTCGAATCTTTACAGATCTACATAGGCCATCTGTCTTGTTAATGTTTACAGAGGTAATTCGACCTAAAGCCCATGAAGTGGGTGGACAAGCTTCGTCTTTGATTAAAACTAAGTCGCCTATACTTAAATTATTTTGCACTTGTAGCCACTTATTTCTAGTTTGTAATTCAGATAAATAGCTAAAATAGAATTGTTTCCAAAATCTTTGTTTAAATTGTATTATTTTTTGGTATACATTCAGTCTAGATTGACTAACATCTAGTACATTAGGTTCAGGTAGGTCAGTTATTGGAGCACCTATAATAAAATGAGCAGGTGTCAGGCAAGTTAAATCATTAGGTAAATCAGTAACAGGACACAACGGTCTGGAATTAAGTATTCCCTCAATTTGAACCAGAACAGTATACAATAACTCATATGTTAATTTGGTGTTAAATAGGTGTCTCTTGAGGAGAGATTTCACAGATTTAATCCCTGCTTCATATATACCTCCCATGTGGCTTGCAAGAGGACAGGTAAACTTGTATTCTATGCAATTTGCTGTACATAAATCAATAATTTCACTGTAGCTGGTATCATTTTTAAACATTTTATAGAGTGCATGTAACTCAGTTTTGGAACCTTTAAAATTTGTTGCATTGTCAGTATATAAGCAGGTAGGTATTCCTCTCCTAGAAATAAATCTTTTAAGAGCACAAATAAAGGCTTGTGCAGATAGGTCAGTAACTAATTCCAAATGAATAGCTCTAGTAGCTAGGCAAACAAATAGGCATATATAACCTTTAGAGTATTTACTGTTTCGGGTCATTGAACTTCTAATGGCTATAGCACCACTAAAGTCAATCCCTACATGAGTAAATGCACGAGTCAATGTGACTCTGGGGGCAGGAAGATCTGACATCTGCTGCCCACAGACCTTGCCTCTATATCTAGTGCATCTAACACAGGAATATATGCATTTCTTTACTTCCCCTCTGCCATTGATAGGCCAGTATTTCAGTCTTATGTTACAGAGTGT
This sequence comes from Cerastis leucographa, assembly GCA_963082945.1. Classification (NCBI taxonomy): domain Eukaryota; kingdom Metazoa; phylum Arthropoda; class Insecta; order Lepidoptera; family Noctuidae; genus Cerastis; species Cerastis leucographa. Next base: position 3,420,729 of record OY720366.1, read on the forward strand.
GTTCTGAACACCTGAGTGCAGTAGCTTGAGGTGATAATGCTGTATCAAAATTTGTGTGATGTGGTTTTTGGCAGGAAGTATGATAGGATGTGCTTGATTGAATGGAACGTCTGAGTGTTTTATGCGACCACCAACTCTTAGTATGTTGTCTCCATCTAAGAATGGATTCAGTTTCCTTAGTGGGCTGGTTGTGAATGTGTAAGACTTTTGTGTATGTGAAGTCTGCAAGTTAGTAATGTTTTTTAAAGATTGTAGTTCATACATTTCCTTTGAGAAATAATGACTTTGTGTTGTGTGAACTATAAAGTTGTGAGCAAGTTTTAGTTCAGTAACTGTCAAATGGGATGTACGTTTGTCATGTTTGTTTTTTATGTTATGTACAAATCTAAGTGTGTATGCAACAATTCTGACAAGCTTAGAGAAACTGGAGTGTTCTGTAAATTTATCAAAGAAGAATGAATGATTGATGAGTGAATCTGTGCAGAAATTGAGTACTTTGACTTGCGAGGTTTGATTGTGTGTAGTATTTATGTGTAGATTAGGTGTCTGTGTCATTGAAGATGGCCATTGTGATTGATCTTGAGTCAACCATGAAGGGCCTTGCCACCATAGTGTACAAGATTGAAGATCTTTAGGCATGACTCCCCGGGTGATCAGATCAGCTGGATTTTGTTTTGTGTTTATGTAGTACCAGTTATCACCGCTGGTGGTGTCAATGACCTGCATGAGGCGGTGAGTGACATATGTGTCGTGTTTGTGCTTGTATGGAGCTTTGATCCAGTGTAGTACAATAGATGAATCTGTAAATAAATAAGTTTTCTCAATGTTAATTTTGTTATTTATAGTGTTTATGAACCTTTTTGCTAATTGAGCTAGCAAAAGTGATCCACACAGCTCTAAGCGCGGTATAGATTGTTGTTTTTTGATAGGTGCAACTTTAGATTTAGCTGTAATTAGTGTGCAGCTTGTAGGTTTGTTAAGGTAGGTTGCTCTTAGGTACAGGCAAGCACCATAAGCTTTGTGTGAAGCATCACAGAACCCTAGTAATATTATTTGTGTAGGTATATCTGTAAAATAACATCTAGGCATGTGTATAGTTTTTAAACAGTGTAGTTGCTGAACATAGTTCTGCCAGATGACTATAGAGTCCTTTGAGATCAAGGAATCCCAGTCAATACTTTGTTTCCATATGTCTTGCATCAATATCTTAGCTAGAATAGTTGTAGGTGCTAGGATACCTATAGGATCAAATATTTGAGCTATTTGTGAAAGTATGTTCCTTTTAGTGCAAGGAGCATCACTGTAGGCAGGTATGCTGACCTTTTTTTTTTTTTTTTTTTTTTTTTTTCTGGATGGGAAATCATCAAATGACTTCTCCCGCTCTGGGCGGAGCGGGAGGGAGTGTCAGACTTGTACTGACTAAAACCCACCCGTGTTCCTTCTTCGCCCTTTTTGTTCCAGGGCCGCGGTATCTCTTTCGAACAACCCGCAGCCCTGGCAGGCATCGGCCCTCTCGGGCCCCATCCGGTTTGCTGACATCTCCTTGAGGCGCGCGTGGAACACGTACGCGCCGTCGACACGGCCTGTCGTCATAAGACGGACGGACGGTGAGCTAGCCCATTACTCACCGTCCACAGGCTCGCGCCTACGGTGGCCGGGGGCCACTGGTTGCCCCCCGACGCCCGGGGCGTCTCCCGCGGCGGCTGGGACGTGAGGTTCTCTCCCTCTCACGTTCCGCCACCTCCTTCGCTAGCATGACTGCTTCGCAGAAGGAGGCGACGGCTTCCCATTCCCTCTCGCTCCGGACCATGGATTGAACCAGGGCCGGTCGCAGGTATGCTGACCTGAAGAGTGTCTTGTGTAGGTAGCCATTGTAAGCCAAGCGTTTTGACAGAAGATGATGCAAAATTGTATGTTTCTTGTGTATCTGATTCTACATTGTTATGTAATGATTGTATATTTTTTGTGTTTTCTATAGAACTTGTGCCTACATGTGACAGTATGTCAGTGTGGTTGGATGACCACTTGTGCAGTTGAAATCCTGCTTTGCTCAATAAGTCTGTAAGCTCAGAGCATATCTGTTTACAGTGTTCTAGGGTTTGAGATCCATACAGATAGTCATCCATGTACCCAGAGCTTTTAATACAGTCAGCTGCCTGGGGGTGAGTATCTGAGTGTGAGTCAGCTAAATGTATCATTGTGCGACAGGCTAAGTATGGGGCACACTTTGTGCCATAGCAGACCCTGTTGATCTCCAAACACTTGAGCGGTTCAGATCTGGAGTCTCTCCATAACACCCTTTGTAAAGATGTCTGTTGTGAATTTATTTTTATGGCTCTAAACATTTTGACTATGTCACAAGAGAAAGCATACTTGTAGAGCCTAAATCTGAGGATAATTTCTAAAAGATCATTGTATATGTTTGGACCTTCATACATTATATCATTGAGTGATATACCAGTAGAAGTCTTGGCACTAGCATTGAAGACTGTACGTAATTTAGTTGTGATACTGTCAGGCTTTATGACCGCTAGATGTGGCATGTAGTAAGCATGTGTATCTGTGGGTGAGTATTTCTCTATGTAGTGAGCATGTCCTAACTGTATGAACTCATGTATGAAAGCTTTATACTGTGTGTAGAGATTTGTATCTTTTTGCATTTTAGATTCAAGTTTTAGAAAGCATCTATAAGCTGTATTGTAAGAATTACCTAGATCCTCTATTCTATTAACCTGTAGTGGTAGGTCCACTGTGTATCTGCCTGAGCTGTCCTGTGTGGTTGTAGACATATATAACTCTTCACAGTGTTTGTCTTCAGGTGAGAGTAGGTTTTTAGGAAGCAGCTCCTCTTGCTCCCAGAAGGATTTTAGTATGTCATCTGTTGATGTAGGAGTAGAAAACATGCTAACGTGCAAGGTGCATTTTGGAGTATATAGGTGAGTATCAGGTAGGTAGGATCCAGAAACGACCCATCCAAATTGTGTTTCAATTAGGAAAGGTAGGCGTGAACCAAGCGCTATGCGCCCAGTTTGAAGTGTAGCATAGAACACTTCAGCATTAAGCAGTAAGTCTATAGAACCCGGAATGAAGAATGTGGGGTCAGCAAGGAATTGAGCTTGTTTTTCTGGTATATGCCATGTTTGAGTATGTACATGCGTGTGAGGTAGTGGTACTGAAATACTGTCCATGACCAAGAAAGTTTGATTGCTTAGATAGGAGTTGTAACGAGATGCAACATTTGTGTTTACACTTACTTGAGTATGCTCTTGGCTATTGCCTACACCAACTATAAGACATGATTGCTGATTGACCTGTAGTTCCAGTTGAGTTGCAAGTCTGTGGGTAGCAACGTTGACTTCACTTTCTGTGTCCAGAAGTGCTCGGGCAGTGATCCACCGGCCCGAGGCATGTTGAATTCGTACCAGAGCTGTAGAAAGCAACATTTGATATCTGTTAGTGTTTGTTACTAATACTGTAGAAGGTACAGTGAATGATGTGTTTGAAGATCGAGTGTGAGCAGGCTGTAAAGAACCTGGTTGTATGTGTGCTTGTGTAGTAGCTGTTGTCAGAGTGTTTGCTGTTGCAAGTGTAGAATCTACCGCCTGTTGGGTTTGTAAGGAATTATATGTATTGCATGTCTGTTGACTGTGAGTTGGGATGTTTGCCTGTTGGCTGTGAATAGCTGTAATGTGATTGACCTGTGGTTGAGGCCTGTCCTCGTGTATGGATGTGTGATGTTTACCTTTGCATTTCAGGCAGTGATATTTGGAACACTTATGCCTGAATTTGTAGGGCTGTAAACAGTTATAACACAGTGATTTAGATTTGATCAGTTCTATACGTTTCTGAGTTGTAAGCTCAAGATATGTAGGGCATTTATGCAAAGCATGACCGCTATTGCATAAAATACATGTTTCCCTGATGGTTGTAGATGCTAGATGAGAGACTTTGACATTTTGAATTTTATCATTATTAGGTTTAGCATCATACATTAACTCGAAGGCTGTTCTGCGTTGGTTTAAGAAATCAAGCAGCTCGCTCAGGGTAGCAATAGAATTTTCTTTGCGGTTGATTTCCCAAGCGGCTCTCAGTGAATTGTCTAATTTTTGTGTTATTAGAAAAACCAACAATGCATCCCAGTGCTCAACAGGGAGCTGGATGGCTCGTAGGGAATCTAAACTTTGTTGTAGCAGAACCAAGTACTCTTTGAGGTTATTTCGAGTGATAGTACTAAAACTAGTGATACTTTTTAAGTGAAAATTCACAATTATTGTTTGATTTTCATACCTCTTAGCTAGGATCTTGAGCGCTTTGGGATAGTTCTCTTCAATGATGAGCAGTGAGGCTATGAGGCCCGCAGCCTCCCCCGTTAGCGCCGTCTTCAGGTACTGCAGCTTGTTCACCAAGGGTAGTTCAGTGCTGTCCACGGACGCGTAGAAGATGTTCTTGAACGCTGGCCATTGCCGGATGTCCCCATCGAACTTAGGGAGTTCCAGTTGAGGCAGCTTGACACGTGGCTTGGTGTGGTCGTAATATGTACAGCTAGATTGATCAGCGTTGCGTGAAGGCGATGCCGCCGCCGCGGGTATTGGCGATCTTGCCGTTAAGGCGTTTAAAATGGCTGCCTTCAGTCCATAGAATCTGTCCTCGAAGGCGCCCCGCTCCTCTTCGTGAATGTCTTGTCTGTCCGCGGCGTCGTCGATTGATTCGATTTGTAGTTGTAGTTCCTCGAACCGCTGAATCAATTGTTCTACATCGCCTTGTCGGACTTTGATTTCGTTCATGGAGTGTCGATCTGCATCGAAGTTCTCTATGTATCTTTCTATCCTAGTAAGCTTGCCTTTGACTGCGCTTCTCTTCTGTTTGAGGGTTTGTAGATTGATTTCGAGATTTCCTTCTTCATTTTGAGACATTTTAGATATTTTTGTATGATAACGCTTGCTGAGCGCGTGCGTTGCCGAGAGTCAAAAAAAGGGAAGCAAAAAATGGCGTAGCGGAAGTCGGATGTTCCAAATTGTTCTACTCACTTGCCCAATGCCCGCTCGCGAAAAGTTTCTGTTAACGGACGTCCTGTAGATGACGGTTTTGCGTGTTCGCTGATTGGCCGATTAGAGATGCCGATGTACAAGTATTGGCTGTTGCCTGTGTGCGACTGTAGATGTCGATGTGCGGTATGTCTTGTTATGTTGGTAAAAATGTTTGATTGTCGGTAAAGCAGTGTCTTGGTTGATTGATTACTTGAATTTATTATTGATTTTCGACTGTTGTCGCTGCCCGCTGCTGGTTCGCCGCCCAAACTCCCGTGTTTGCGTGATGCGTACGAGCGATGTTTGCTTCGTTTTCTCCACCTCCACACCACACGACGCGAAGAAAAAAGATGGCGATCCTTGTATTCACGGCTTTCGAAGGACCAAAATGTTTGGGATCTTGAAGGAAACCACTGTAATTCACTTTTAAACTATTTAATATTTATAAAAAATCTCAAGAGACGTGTGCACTCTGTTCATTGTGTAGTTAGAAGGGCAGAGACAAACTACTGTCAAACTCATATTTAGTTTGACAATGACGTGACATTGACATTACTAAACACAGATGTCACATTAACATTTAAGGTTATTCAAGTTTTTTAACTGTATTCTTACGAACGGTATGTTGAACTCTGTCAGTGCTACAATTTCTTATAGATGAGGCTTTAAATATTAGTCACATTAAATACTAAGGTATTAACAAATAAAGTATTACTAGTTATTAGGTACAGCCGACAAAATATTAATTTAAGAAGGTACTTCCACCACAGAATAAAAATATAATGATGAGATATTAATATTTTAATGAAAGTCTAGTCGAGGTGGAGCTCGTGGCTAAATAATAACAGCCGCACGGGTCGATCTTTAGGGTTAAGCCGTGCTTGCCAAGGTTGGTCCGTGGGTGACCATAATCACAGACCGAGTTTCCTCCGTGCCTCGAAAAGCACATTAAACCATTGGTATCGGCTGTCATTTGTAGATCTTTGACAGTCGTTACGAGTAGTCTGAAGCTAAAAGTCTGACATCCAGTCTTACCAAGGTGTATCGTGTTAACCAGTTACTGGGTTGTGGAGGTCAGATAGGCAGTCGCTTCATGTAAAATACTGGCACTCAGCTGCATCTGGTAAGACTGAAAGCCGACCCCAAGATAGTTTGGGAAAAGGCTAGGCAGATGATGATGATTTTAATGAAAGTTTAATGACCTCGGTTTAAGAGACCCCCTTTTCATACCGAAACAGATTGAGGGCAAAAATGGGAATAGTTTTCATACTTTTCCTCCAGAACAAGTTTGACAAAGAGCTCTTCAACTAACATTGTCATCTTAGGTAACATTGTCACTCCAAAGTGACCTATCCAAGTAATTTAAACTTGTATAATAACGTCCTGTCAAGTCTAAAACATATAATAACAAACTACCAAGTTTCTAAGTAGGTCCTACAATTCCCTAAGAGAGGACATACCTCAAAACTTATAAGCATGACAAACCCTATTAAATATTCTCTTTAAGACCGTCATAACGCAGTAAGTGACATAAATATGATATAGGGAGGAATTAATTCTTGCATATTATTATTTAAAAGGGACTGTAGCACGTGGTATTTTGTACTTTCTGCCTACCCCGCATGGTAATAAGATAGATTTTGCTCTGTTTTATTGATTGTAGAACAAGAAGTCATGAATTTAAATCGTGTTAATTTTTTCATTCACTGACTCCTAGCACATACAGAATACTAACATCATAAAGCGAACAATAGACCATACGGCAGTGGTCAAATTAATAGAATAAAATGGCGTCTTATTTTATTGAAACTTCCTAGTACGCTAGGTTAGCCCAAGGCCAGAGCGTTACCTCTGACAGGCGATCTACCATACCTATAAAGAGACACTGGTTATAAAGTACTAACAATATAAATGAAAAATACTATTTATTTTAGTACAATGAAATCAATGTTGCTATACGATAATAAGTATTGCCTTTTTAATAGGTTAAGTTTTTTTTTGTATCAGAGAAAAATATACAAGGTGTTGTTTTGCATCCACGTCGTATTCAAGGAGGTGACTATGCTAATGATTCTCGTACGTTTTTTTCTTATTTATGGAAATCGGAAAGTGTAAACCACCCGTGTTTTAAACGCAGCCCGTCTGATCCTCGCCCTATGACCGCGCTTTCACACATACAAACAATCCCAAACATTTATTCGATAATTTCTTATTACCTAATCCACGTTAAGGGGGTTATTCTGAAATACTGACAAACTTAAACAACCAAAAAAATCAGCGTTTTTAATAATTAACTAGGTACCGTAATTTTAATTGATTATTTATGTCTTTTGTGACAACCCCCTGAATTTTGACGAGGATGCAAAACAACACCTTGTATGCCACATAACATAAAATCACGCTTGCAACTCTCGAAGGGTTAGGCAGAGGTAACTAATATTACATTTACATTTCGCCAGTTATGTTTAAGTCCCATTTAATTGGAGGCGAGCCTACTACCTTCTGCTACTGAGAAGATTCTGTTGGTAAAACCCAATAAAATTATGCCCAATTTGGGAATCAAAGTTTTGACGGCACGGTTGGCGCAGTGGTTGAGCGATCGACTGCTGCGCTGCGTGTCGCGGGTTCGATCCCCGCACGGAACAAATATTTGTTTGGCCTACAGATAGTTGTTCCGGGTCTGGCTGTTTGTGTATGTGAGTTTAAATGTTTGTAAACGCACCCACGATACAGGAGAAATTCCTAGTGTGGAGCAACGTTTTTTAAAAAAAAAAAAAAAATTAGGACCTCATACTAAGCAGTTGCGCTTACGACCACTCGACCAACGAGGCAGTCGAATAATATATTCACTCAAATATTAACATTTGCCTGACTGTAGACAATGTTAATGTGAACAAACTTGCCCAAATCACTAAATAAAGTAATCTGGTTAGTGATAGCATAAAAATAAGTAAATTGTTTACAAATTAACTTAAATGCCAACTAAATGATAATACCTAACATTGTGTTAACAAAAGCAAACATGTCAACACAAAAACCCAGTTACCATAATGTTACTAATTGATAGTTTACCTTCACCGTTTATGTTGACACTACCTTTACCTTTGTGTATTTATTTATGGTGTTTACATTACAAATATTATCGTTCATGTGGTAGACTTTCATGTGATTTTGAAGTAAGTGTTATAGTAGATCAGTAAATATCGATTTCAGCACAATAACCTTAGCTGATATTAATGGTTTGATTATTATAAAAATAATTATTAAGTTATTATCATTCTACTCGTATATGACTCTTTTCGATGCAGTCGGTTAAAAAGCAATCATAATACAGTGTCTTGTAATAAATACATTAAAAGGTGCTTTGTAGTCCTTCAATACAACTTCCTATATAATTAACCTACCACCATTGAAGTAACATACGGCCTTGAAGTATTGATGACATGTTTTGAACAATAATTATAAGAAGCCACAATTGAGGGTAGTCAAACAAAAGTAGACATTGCTGTCCCATATGGGCGCCAATATGAAAACCAAATCTATTCCTATCTGAATAATTATGATAATAACATTTCAATTTCAATACAAAATAACAAAACTGTTATTTGATCAATGCCATTAGTTATTCAAAGGTACTCCAATTTTCGGTGCTAGGAAAACCCATAAAATTACTATACATTTTTGAAAGCGATCGATGTGCAGGTCAAAAAAGGTATTATTACCCCAAAGCTAACTTATAAATAATTGGTGTTTTTAGTAAACTTTCAAGGCTACTCTGTGGATGTAATTAGAGAGAATTTTCCTGTATTATTTATTACATTCGGAACAGAACCGGCTTTTCCTAATGTCGATTTGACTGGCATCGATCTGTAGCAGGAAATACAATTTTTCGTCGATTGGCTGAAGATATTAAGGTTTTTTTGTGGCTCGGAGGATTGTAACGAGAGTATTATTTGGAGGATTTAGCGGCAATTCAATAAAAATGGTATTGGTTGTTATGAAATAAGGTATTACTGCCGTGTATGGTAGTAATAAAAGATAGTAATATTATGTCCGAATTTCTACTATTTATTGTAGTCAATAACAATAATAAGGACTATAATAATAATACTTCGCGGACCTAAGTATCGTCTGCATGCACAGATACACTGACTATTATTAGTCAGTGTATCTGTACTACTTTTATAAGTAGATACGAAATCGACGTTGCTTCATTTAAGAATGTGTATGGTAGTTAATATAAGAGACATAACAAGAAAAAGCACTAAAATATTTAATAACATAACATCACACTAGTAATCCCCAAAAGGATAGGCAGAAGTGTATCCAATCGTATACCCATATTTTGCCAGTTATGTTTAAGTTCCATGTTATAGGGGGCGTTCCTATTGCCATCAAACGGGGACAAATCCAAACTCCGTGGCTGTTACTGAAAAATATTAAATTAATAAAATGAAAAACACCCAGCATACAAAAGCCATGTCTTAACTCACAATAACGAAACTTATGACCGGTAATTTTCCACCCAGCCCATAAACCCGTCATGGCTTTCATTCTTTGTGGAAGCTCCTAAAACATTATGCACTATTAGCTTTAATTCAAGACTCAGCACCAGCATTTGCCCCTCCCTCCCCTTTTCAGGGGAGGTCAGCAATTAAACCACTATTTTGTATTTACTCCTAAATTACGGTAACAAAAGCCTTTGAAACTAGCGCATTTGGACGCGATGACCCTAAATGAATTGGGTGGAATATTTTGTTGGTTGGCGGAACCTAAATTAATTAATAATGTGCTTTATGTTTAAATAATGAAATGAGGCAAAGGAAACATTACGAAAGTAAACGATTTCAAATCATACCTAAAGATAGAAACAGTGACGAGTGACAAGGATTCGAAATTTCCCCAAAAGATATTTAATTTTAGAATTATGATGCACAAGATATTAAGTTCTTCATCTCCCCAAAAAAACTAGAGGATACTCTGACAAGACGTGTGTTATAATGACTGGTGGGCGTTTGCGGGTAGTTAAAGTCGAGTTTTTCTATTTAAAAGTCGCGGATAGCTTTAACTGGGTGATTAAGGAATTTAATGTTTATTTATTTAGAACATGGAGGACTTACAGCTAATAAAAACAAACAAGAAAGGGAAATTCAATGTTAGTTCTTCATGTGAGGCATAGATGGCGCTGTAGTACATTTTGTCCTATGTTGCTGTAGTACAGACAGCGCTATTAAGTAATTACCCCCCTGGCGTACTCGGCGGGAGTGTAGAGGGGTTAGCTCATAAAAACGCTGTCTGTACATACTTTTTGTAGTGCCACTATAGAACACTTAATATTGTGAGATTTCTGTTGTTTTCTTATAACAGAAATTAATGGACGCTACTAAAGGCGACACTCTCGAGGCCAAGTTCATTTAGATGGGTTATTGCAAATTGATTAACATCGAAAAATTAAAAAGAAGGAAGATTCAAGTTATAGATAGCAATAAGAAGGCTGCCAAAAATCTATTGCTTAAACCTTCAACGTAGCTTAAGGGTTAGTAGTGGTTACGGGAGTAACGTTAGTACGTTGAAATAGGTTCGAGATCTGCTACCTAACGTTAAACATTATTATAAAGCTGAAGTGTTTGTTTGTTTGTTTGCTTGAAAGCACTAATCTCAGGAACTACAAATCCGATTTTAAAAATTCATTGAGTTTTAGATAGCCCATTTATTGAGGAAGGCTATGGACTATATATCATCACGCTACGACCAATAGGAGAGGAGCAGCAATGAAAAATGTTAAACGCAGAGGAAGTTAAGCTGGACAGCTAGTTTTGTAATAAGCGTCGTTTTGCTTCACGTTACTAATAAAAACAGCATTATTCTTTACTGGAACCATTATCTGCCCAGCCTTTTCCCGAGTATATTGGGGTTTGCTTCTATTCTAACCAGATGCAGTTGAAAACCAGTATTTTACATGGAGAGACTGGCTATCTGACCTCCACAACCCATTTAGTACTGGATAATACGATCCGCCTTGGTAAGACTGTAAGGTTGTCAGACTTCGCATTCTTGTCTGAAACCACTGTTTCATAATAACGCGAAAAAAATATGTCTCAGCTACATTTCCAATTCGACGGCTTAACCTCGAATATCTGTCTACATGCCATATTTATTTCTCAAGGCCATCGTAACCAGATCAATTTTCCAGGTACTTATAGTCCGTATTCAAGCCTAACATCTCCACAAAATGATAGACATTAAGCATCAATTTACTCAGAAGATAATGACAGCGGGAAGTGGAAACGATTATGGTTGCCCTCGCAAAATAGCCCGTTGAGTGCTTCATCTTTTCCTAGTAATTATTTTGTAGAGGAAAAATGCTTTGGTGGTGTATTGTTTTGTATTATCTGTTATACTTACTTAGTCCGTTAAGCGGTATTAGAGAGATTAGCTGTTGTCAAAGTCAGGAAACGTTTTTGCGTTTTCCTGTGTCTTAGATCGCTCTGTTATTGGATTGGAATAACCTCCACCAGTAACGGTTATTAAGAAAGAAAGAAGAAAGAAAGAAAAAGAAAGAAAACATATTTATTTGGCACATGCCACAAGCGCACACAACAAAAAAAAAATGTTAAAACTTAAAACTAAGCAGAAAGAAATAAATAATATTGTGTGTCTCACGGCTGCGCCAAAAAGGCCCAGTTCAGCAAACTGCCGAACAGCTAGTGCCCGACGCTGATTTTCAACTGGACCCATTACAGGACAGTTATTACTGGCTGGAGGCCTTATTTGTAGGATTCGACAGGAAAGTCCCATTTAGAGCGTTCACGCCTAACGGCATTTCATACAACCTTTCAAATCCTTATTTTCCGAAAAGACGGAATCGCTTTTAATAAAACTTAATACGCATAAGCAGGTTACATAGGTCTAAAAACGTCTAAAAAGATATATTAGACCAATTACAAATTATATAAAGAAATTTCCAATTATCTTAATTTTTCAAAGGCATTTCGAAAATGTTTTTCAGTAACCTTTTAGACCTATGTATCCTGCTTATGCGTATGAAGTTTCATTAAAATCGGTTCAGTCTTTTTGGAAAACAAGGACTTGAAAGTTTGTATGCTGTAAGGTATAAACGCTCATAAGCAGCAAACAACCTCTGGGGTATGTGATGTATGGAAATAAAAGTCAAAAACTTATTGATAAGGTACAGAAAGCATAAGACCGCGTTGTTGGTCTAGTGGTTGCATACGCGACTGTTCAAAATGGTTTATTGGGGTCGCTTTCCGGGTAGGGCAAAGTGTCATTCAGGGTTTTCCCGTCAGGAATTTTTCATAGCAGCCATGGAGTCTCGATTTGTCCCCAGTTGATGGCAATATGCTCGCCCCCTATTACATGATACTTACACATTATGATGGAGCAGCGGTGGCCCAGTGGTAGCAGCCCCGACTTACGAGCAGTAAGTCGTAGGTTCGTACCCAGGCAGGCGCATTACTTTGTGTAATTTATTTCATCACCGCTGCTCTCAAAACGGTGAAGGAAAACATCGTGAGGAAACCGGCATGTCCTAGAACTAAAAATTCGAAGACATGTGACATCTACCAACCCGCACTGGGCCCGCGTGGTGGATTACAGCCCATTCCCTCTCATAAAGAGGAGGCCTGCGTCCCAGCAGTGGGAACAATATAGGCTGATGATGATGATGATGACACATTATGAGAACTTGCCTATTAGTTAAGTAATAAAAGACTCTTTGCTATCTAGTTTATTTTTTATTATATCTAAAATCACATCGGCAGCCATTACAATTTCACAGGGGACGCAAGAAGGAAAAGTATTGGCATAGACAACTTGATATCTTACACCACAGATTATAGAGTAGTTTAACAAACATAACTGGCCCATTATTGCTGAAGTAATATTTAAAAAAAAAAACACGTGGGCGAAGGTCTGTTTCTATTTTAAATACCTAGATTTGTCCTAAGTCTACCAATCTTATTTTGGGACTTTTTCATAGAACCTTTTTCAGGAGATTTATTCCTCTTACCTATAATAACAAAGTATTCAAATTGCTTCAAATTTTATTTTATTAAAATGTTTTCCCTATTTCTAATACAGTTTTTTGGTTTGTGTACCCACATTATCTATAAGCCTTCTGGTAATTTAAGATAACGTTAGACAGTTAATTTAAAAACCGTACTTTAAGATTCAAGATCTTTGTTTTCTGTGGGATACCGTTGATACCTTAAATTCCTGCTGGTAATGAATAAATAATAATATAATATTGAAAATATTGATGGTAAAATATGGGTGTACTATTAATTAAAAGTCAAAATATTTTTCTTCCACGTAGGCCTACATGGGCACCTAGAAAATAAAAAGGGGCACGGTTCGCGTTGGTCGTTTACTATGAAGAAGAACCGGCAATAAAATCCATGGTTAGTCTTTTCAAATCATTTGGTTTTACAATATTTCAATGTTACAGCGTTAGTAGGTACTTAAGTATGAGAGGACATCGTAGGCCTGACAATAAGTCGTTGCTTATTACAAAACGTAGAACAAGATAAAAACTTACCAAGGATCTAGGATTATATAATGCCTACAATGTCCATATATTCACAAATAATCGGTAAATAAAAAAAGAGTCTATCCAAAAAAAATAGTGCGTGGAGTCCCTCGGCGCGGATGAAGTGAAACTTTGTAATACTACACGCATGCGTTTGAGTGCCACGCATTCACTGTCGCTTTGTCTCTTTCTATTCCTCCTCCATGGTAGCGTTAAACTTTAAGGTTTGTTGGAAGTCGCATAAGAAGTTTCACTTCAAAAAAGGTAGGGTTGGTACTCTCTGCCTAAACCTTTTGGGATTACAGGCGTGATGTTATGATTACTTTTAAAATAATCAATGCTGAGTTGTCTGTACCCAGAGGCGGTAGGGTATTTTTACAGGATCGACTTAACTAGGCTTTTCAACTTTTTTTTTAATTTTTTCTATCATCATTAGTAGAATTTTTCTTTTACAAGACCCTTTTTCTAAAGCTATGGTCAAACTGAGGCCCATCACACGCTGAATCATCATCATGATTACATCAGCAAGGAATCACCCATTGCTGGGTACAGGTCTCCCCTTTTTAGGGTTCCATACCCAAAAGGTCAAACGGGACCATATTAATGAGACTTCGCTGTCCATCCGTCCGTCCGTCTGTCACCAGGCTGTATCTCATGAACTGTGATAGTTAGCCAGTTGAAATTTCTAAAGATTATGTATTTCTGTTACTGCTATAACGACAAATACTAAAAACAGAACAAAATAAATATTTAAAGGAGCTTCATACAAAAAAGATTGCTTTTTTTGCTCGTTTTTATAAATAATGGTACGGAACCCTTCCTACGTGGGTCAGACTCGCACTTGGCCGTTTTTTTTCTACCACACTTCCCGGTTCTGTGCGTCTCTTATCCAGGTGTTTCCCGCGACTTTGACGATATCGTCGACCCAACGAGCTTTAGGACAGCACTGGCTTCTTTGGATTAGCCTTGGCCGACTCAGTCAAAGCTTTGCTCCATCGCGGCATCGACTCAAAACGCGTCTAGCCACATCATCATCTGCCTAGCCTTTTCCCAGATTATCTTGGGGTCGGCTTCCAGTTTAACCGGATGCAGCTGAGTACCAGTACTTTACATGAAGCGACTGCCTATCTGACCTCCACAACCCAGTAACTGGGTAATACGATACCCATTGGTTTACGACTGGATGTCAGACTTTTTGGCTTCTGACTACTCGTAACGACTGTCAAAGATCTACAAATGACAGGGACCAACGGCTTAAAGTGCTTTCCAAGGCACTTACGATGCTATTACGATGTTTGTCCGATGGAGAAACATGTTCAGTTTGATGGTTTGTAGCACACCCTTAAGTATGTATGTACCCTTTCCGTTACACCCTTTATAGGGCTTAATTGGGTGACAGAATATTCACTATGAGTGCTAAGTGGAGTGTGCGAGTCAATTCACAGTCTATTAACACTATCGCTTCACTACCGGGATGCTTTCGCTCCGATACGTTTATTACAGCGCATGAGTATGTAAAATATTTTCTATTGAGCAACGTACGCAGCGATCACGAAGATTCTTTTGTCGTATAGCACACGAGCTAGTATTATCAACTTGGTGATTAATTTACCCCTGTTATATTGCTCTTTCGATGAGGAGCTCGTGGCTAAATAATAACAGCCGCACGGGTCGATTTTTACGGTTAAGCCGTGCTTGCCGAGGTTGGTCCGTGGATGGGTGACCATAATTACATACCGAGTTTCCTCCGTGCATTGGAAAGCACGTGAAGCCGTTGGTCCCTGCTGTTGTTTGTAGATCTTTGACAGTCGTTACGAGTAGTCAGATGCCAAAAGTCTGACATCCAGTCTAACTAAGGGGTATCGTATTACGCAGTTAGTTACTGGACTGGTTGTGGTGGTCAGATAGGCAGTCACTTCATGTAAAATACTGGTACTCAGCTGCATCCGGTTAGACTGGAAGCCAACCCCAAGATAGTTTGGGAAAAGGCTAGGCGGATGATGATGAATACTTCTTGTGCGATGATTCAAGTGGCATTCAACCCTAGGATGGTAAATAAATGCCAAGGGCGATTATGCTTCTTATGTAATACTTATTAGCACAAACGTTTCTTAAAAGTGGAGTGAAAAAATTTAGATAACAGTGGACCCCAAACTAGGCTGTGCCTGTATCTTGGGGGCCGGAGTACAATAATGTAATTTGACATTCCAATAAAAAAGTAAGTTTTCTTTCTCCGAATCAAGTCAAAACAAACCCTTAACTCTAGAACTATTAACTTCAATGACATATAGCCCATATAATTTACAGGCAGCTCGAAAGTGGTTAATTCCCATTAACCCGTATATTAACCGTTGCCTTGTAACCTTATGAGCGAGTTTTACGGCAAATGCTTTAGCACGTAAACTACTGGTTGCAATGTACAATCGGGCGAAAAAGTGGTTTGAAAATATAAACAAATGTGTGGTATTGAGGAGCTCGTGGATAAATAATATTAGCCGCACGGGTCGATATTTAAGGTTAAGCCATGCTTGCTGAGCTTGGTCCGCGGATGGGTGACCATAATTACATACCGAGTTTCCTCCGTGCCTCGGAAAGCACTTTAAGCCCCGGCTGTCATTTGTAGATCTCTGAAAATCGTTATTGAGTAGTCAGATGACAAAAGTTTGTAATCCAGTCTTACCTAGGGGTTTCGTATTACCCAGTTACTGGGTTGTGGAGGTCAGATAGGCAGTCGCTTCATGTAAAATACTGGTATTCAGCTGCATCTAATTAGACTGGAAGCCGACCTCAAGATAGTTTGGGAAAAGGCTAGGCAGATGATGATGTGGTATTGAGGAATGCTCTTCTAAAATTAAAGTTGTGAATTATTCGTTTGATAATAGTTATTAGTTATTTTAGTAAATAAATGAAACATTTGTCAGACATAACCGTCTTATTTAAGAGAACAATACTAGATTTCCCAAGATGGGAACGGGTTTTAATGCGTCTCTTTGTTATGTTAATCTGTTCTGGGTTGTTTGCCCAATTGGTTGAAGTTATAACCAATTTATATTACAAATATAGTGAGGAGAGCATAGTCGTAACATTTAGAGCGTTCAATTTCAACATTTTTATTTTTGTATGAAAATCTGATGAACTAAAATATGACGAATTTTTAAAAGTCATATAAAAAGTTGTTGATTATGATTTTAGTAACAGGTTTTTGGTGTTTTACAAATAACCCTGTATTATAAAAGCATACACATCCTACACCTTTTAAAAAAATCATGCTATGTTATTATCCTAAGTTAATTTCCAAGTATTTGTTAAACCTTACAAAACTACTAAGACGAATCTTCCAGACTCCGAAACCAAGTGAAAGACCGACCCTCGCCGGAAGGTTACTTAGTAATGGCCATACTGAGTCATGGTCTAATAATATATACTTATATTACGGAGCCATGACTTTCATTCTAGCACAGTAATTGAACGCAGGCTTCTATTAGAATGGATGGAAGTTTTTGTTTAAGAAAGACGTGTTATAAAGAGTGTAAAACACCTCTTAACGAAGCCGAAAGGCACTGGTTCTCCCTGTCATTGCAATCATATTTTTGCTCTACACCATACCTGGGAACCTTCTAGTTACAGAGATATTAGAGGTCAAAGTTCCAACTTTTTGACATTATTTTTTTTAAATACAAGTTTTTAATGTAAGATTTTTACTTTAAACACCTCCACGACCCCCCTACTATTCAATCCGTCCATCAGCACAATGTTTTGAGTGCGTTACATTGAGTTTTACCACAAAACATGATTGTACACCCTCCAAAAAAAAGTCGCTTCCCAGCAATAATTTTTGCGTAAAGTTACTTAGTTTCATGTTCAGAATGCTTGGTTGACGGCTTCGTGATGAGGTGATTTACACCGTGTATTTAAGTTTCCGTTGGAAACTTTGATAATTTTAAAAGTTTTGATTGTTAAATAATGTGGATTGTTAAATACACATGAGTTTGATCAACTATATTCTTGAATATATACCTTTTTTTCTATTTTATTTTTATTGGTTGGCACAACGTTGAACATTTTTTTTTTTTAATTAGTCGTAATAATCGAAATAATCTAGTATAACATTGTAAGTTTTTCATTTGTATTTGTATGTTGGATTTATATAACAATTGACTGTATTTATGTAACTTAAGTAAAATCTGTTTTTCTGTTTTCATACTCCTATGTTAAATAAATGCATGCCGTGGCAGCCTTTACTTAAGGCTCGATATATTTTGTAAAAATAGTATGAGTACTATGAGTAGCTTAACATGTATTTTTTTGGTGTAAGCTTTATTGTTCCTTATATAAATAAATACCTAAAAACTTTATTCAGTACACATTGCACATTTACGTATTTAATATTAATATTTTTTAGGAAATAATACCGTTGCACCTACTCATTTTATTATTTTTCAAAATTATACAAAGATGGAAAAGTACACAAAAAAAGTCTACAAAGGTATACTTCATAGTGATTGATGTGTGTAAGTTTTCCCCTGGGCAACCTCAAACATCGTTTAGTGTTTTTACAAACGCGAAAATCAAACTTTGAAATGTTTCCAAAACTTTTAATAAATTATTAACGTTTATTAACACTTCTAGCCGCGAGTGTACGCACATAAACACTGTTTCTCAGCTACATAAACAGCTTAGTTTTACACATTAATTAAAATGTTAATGTTTACACAAAACCCAGTTTACTTACACTTGGGTGACAGCAAAACGTTCTTTACTGCGTAATTTTTCTTCCACATCCTACTAATATTATAAACGCGAAAGTTTGTAAGTATGGATGTTTGTTATTTATTTATTGAACACTTCAAGCACATAGTACAGAGGCGGTTTTAATGCCAAAGGCATTTTCTACCAGTCAACCTTTGGGTTATGCAGAGACAAACGGTGGTAGGAGTAAATCTATAAAATATTATACATTGAATATTAAAACTCACTTATAACTTACTCTTTCACGTAAAAACTACTCAATCGATCTGGTTGAAATTTGGCTCAGGGGTAGATAATAGTCTGGAATAGCACATAGGATACTTTTTATCCCGGTAGTGATCCCGCGGGACAATTACCGAAAAAAACGCGGGCGAAGCGGTGGGCAGAAGCTAGTTTTATAATACTTACAAGCATTTGACCGCAACTTCGCTTGTATTGAGATCAGAAATTATTCAACTCTTAAGTATTATGTTCTAACCCAGGTCATGATTCAACTTTGTACCAAATTTCATCAAAGTCTGTTCAGCCCAAATGGCGCGAAGGCGTGACAAATGATCATAGTCACTTTTACATTTTTTACATCAGATATTCGAACAGGGAAAGACAGAGGTGTAACTATTATAATTATAGAGACTCGTTGTGCCAGTTAAGGGCGAGCCTATTGCCATCAACTCGGACCTAAGCCAGACATTCCAGGCTACTTCTAGGAAATTCCAGAGACAGTCAATATTATTTCCTTTTTTTTATTAGCTGGGCAAACGCCTCCCCAAAATCCTTCCATATTATAATAAAAGTATTTTTCCTCTTTCAAATATAACATCGAAATTAAAGAGTACTTCAGATTTTTCAATAAATCTTTGGTAGACGAATATTTTTTTTCGAAAGAACTATTGAAACAAAAGCATAACGTTTTATTAGTTTGTTATTTCTACAAAGTTTTAATGTAAACGCATCGTTGAAGGGGCGAGTGTTTCTAAATAGTCGTTACTTCGCTAGTAATAGAAAAGAAGTTTATTTGAGTTTGAATTCGAAACGTACGAACGTTTTCAATAAAAAAAAGCATGAAATACGTATTAAATTTAAAATTTAAAAAACCCCCAACAAACCTCTTAAAAACTATAAATAAAATAATCCAAACGTCGTAGCGTCTGGGATCCGCTTTGTTTTGTGCTTGTACTAAGCGATCTACTTAGCGTTCCCCCGACGCTACGACCCGGCGACGCTTGGATTATTTTATTTATGGTTTTGGAGGTTTTTAAATATATAATTTAATTTTTATTTCATGCTTTTGACAATCCTGGGCATAGGCCTCCCCGATTGCTTCCACTTTTCTCGGTGTTGCGCCTCTTCTCGTTAATTAAAGAAAACAAGGAAAGTTATAAGTTAAAAAAACCCGAGCTTCTAGGGGGGTGCGGGCGGGGTGCAGTTTCCTCCCCGGCGATGCCCATGGTGACAAGTTACAAGATTTCAAATTTAGAATCCACCAGACCTGTGGAAGTTGTTTATTTCGCTTCAACTAGAAAAGAGGTGATGACCTTCAAACGGCTGAGCAGATTTTTTCAAAACATAGCTAAGATTCTCACTCTCAACTTGATTAAAACACCTTTCAAACGAAACCAATTTTATCAAAATCGGTTCATCCGTTTAGGAGCTACGATGCCACAGACAGACACACAGATACACAGATAGACAGATACACACGTCATACTTATAACACCCGTCTATTTTGGTCGGGGGTTAAAAAAATTTAGTGATACTTATGTCATTCAAATTTCTCAGGTCAAAACAGAATATATGTATAAAGGTGGATCATTAGAAAGGCAACCAGAATGAAAATAGCGAATAAATACCGCCCGGGGCTACATCGCTAGGTTCTTATGATGTGGTGAATAGAAAAACAACGGCAAAGGATCGGTAATCTAACAGCGTTTGATTTTGGGGTACGATAGGTACCTATCTACCTTTTAATATAGGGTTGTGTTTATGGATACCTTACGCCTTGGGCAAGTGAACTATGATTATGCTGGCCAGAGTACTGTAGTAAATAAAAGAATAAAACATACGTGTGGGCAGCGGTGGCCCAGTGGTGGCAGCCCCGACTTACGAGCTGTAAGCCTTGGGTTCGAACCCAGGCAAGCGCATTCCTTTGTGTAATTTGTTTCATCACCGCTGCCCTCAAAAACGGTGTAGGAAAACATCGTGAAGAAACCAGCATGTCCTAGAACTAAAAATTCGAAGACATGTGACACCAACCCGCACTGGACCCGCGTGGTGGATTACAGCCCACTCCCTCATAGAGAGAGGAAGCCTGTGTCCCCGCAGTGGGAATATTATAGGCTGATGATGATGATGAATAAGCAGTGATAGCCTATGGGTGTGACCGTCGGACTGCCAACTCGTAAGCTCTCAAGTTCGAACCCAAGATACGCACTTCTGAATTTTTGGATTCATGTGCGTATTGTATATTTATCACCTGCTTCGGTGAAGGAAACCATCGTGAGGAAACAAGCATATCTAAGAGATATTATCGACGGCATGTAAAGCCAAGTCAGAGGCCCACGGGCGACATAAAATCTCTGACATCAGGGGGCCTACTCTCTAAGTCCGTCAACAAAAATACGGATCCGTCCGTAACTAGCTTTATACTTCGAAATGAACTCTACTCCCTTATATTTTGAGATTCATGAGTTTTAAAAACATATCGGGAGTAAGGACACCTGTCCAATCGTATTATCATTCATATTTAGTTCGGGCCCCTAACGAATCTTATAATATATCCGTAAGTGATAAGGAGTAGGGAACGACCGTGACTTCGGCCTAAACTACGGATTTCGTGCCTAGAGAGTAGACCTCCTGGTTTGGACATTAACCACACGAAACAAAAATAAAGAAGAAGCAAATAAAAAATGTTTTGGATTTAGCTCCAAAAAATCAAAATACCATCAGGCAGATTCAGAGCTAATATCCTCTGCGATAACACCACTTCTATGTAATCAAATAACGTCTGCTAGGGCAAGCAAATCGACATTTATTGCGCCCGTACTTACTACCAAGGAACAAGTAATAGAAAAACACAATAACAATCTGGCCGACCTGTGAGGCGGACTTAATTAGGTAACCACTGTAACTGTAGCTCTGTATCTAGTACAAGCTTATTATTCTCGCGGCTTCGCCATAGTCCGCCTTCCCTGTCCCACGGCATTGTACTACTGGGATAAAAATTATCCTAAGTGTTAATCTATAAACTATCTATGTGCCAAAGGACAACTGGCAGTTTTGTAAGAAACATTGAGTGAGTTGATGTAAGACTGACAGAAATAAATGTATCTCAAATAGTAGCTTAAGTTAAGACTTAATTCGATCACATTAGGTAGCTGAGTCGCTGGATTTAAGAAATAGAGGCACTTGAAAGATGTTGCCTTTTCTGTATTTTGCCAAAGATTGGACCTAAATATTCAAAATAAGCATAACCTCATAACCCGTTCGGAAAAAGGCGTCATTTTATGTTATAGTTAGGAAAATGGTGTTGATACGTTGGCATGAAAAAGCCATTTTCATGGAAAACCGTTCATTATATGTTTTAATTCTCAGAAATATTATTATGAAAAACATTAATTATTCAACACACATAATCATTTATGAAACCCGTTATGCTTGTAGTAATTCTATAATTCATTATAATTTTTGTGTCAATCAATTCTTTAAAAAAAACAGACATTATATAAAAATATAATGTCTGATTTTTTTACGTATTCCATATACAAATTGGAAACAACCTATTCACTAACGCATTTAAACATAAAACACAACAAACATTCTACATAATATTATCTCAATCCAAAAAACACAACTCAATTAATTCCCCAAACGGAATCCCTAACTCAACAAAAACGAAAAAAAAATACGCAGAAAAAAAAACTTAATATAGAAGTGCGTCTTCACAATAATTTATCATTCCGAGCTCGAGGTGCGAACACCCAAGGGTTACGACGTGAGAATGTTTAATTAAAATATACGTAAAATACGCAGCATTTATTAAAACGAAGTAGGTACAAAGAAGGATTATCCTTACCTTGGAGATTCGCCCTTTTACCGTAATTAGTGTTGCGGTGCCCGGAATTAAGTCCGCCATTGGACCGGTTTTTTTTTTTTTTTTTTTTTTTCCGCTTACGTAGGCATGTTATGTTCTTTGCACGGTATGTGGTCTGGCTTAAGGTAAAATCTTTGCTGATAATAAAAAAAAAATATTTTTAGTTGGTTGTAGGTACACTACTAAAAAGAAATGGGTATAAGAGTAGTGGAAGGCCAAAAAACGATTAATGGACTGAGTGAAGGCTGATATGGCAAGAAAGGAGGTGTCTGTTGAGATGACGAGTAATAGAGAAATATGGAGAAGAAGACATGCTGCGCCGACCCTAAATAAATTATTGTAATTGCAGGAGAATGGTGATTTTACGACGGTGAAGGAAAACATCGTGAGGAAACCGGCATGTCCTAGAACTAAAAATTCGAAGACATGTGACATCTACCAACTTGCACTGGGCCCGCGTGGTGGATTATAGCCCACTCCCTCTCATAGAGAGGAGGCCTGTTTCCCAGCAGTGAGAATATTAAAAGGCTGATGATGATGATTATAAATTTGCATGAATGCGTTTGGCCGACGACACCCAATGAAAATTCTTATTGGAATTGTCTAAGCTTTCTAATAAAGGCACATTGAATAAATTCTGAAATAAAAGCATACACATGTTCGGCTAACCTTTTAGCACTCTACGCTATCCCCAATCATATTGGGGTCAACTTTCATCCAACCAAAAACAGGCAAATATCAGTATTTACATTGTAGCGACCACCATCTGACCTCCACAACCCAATTACTGGACCAACACCGATATCCCAGCGTTAGATACACATAAGATGATCCTAATTTTGTCCGATCATTTATCCCCGGATGTGCGAGGGAGACAACACCTAAATCCGACTTAGGAAACACGACTTTTGAAGATTAATTCCATTCCTTTTAATGAAAACTCCGGGATTGGATATCGCAGTTATTTTTAATTAAAACAGTTTTCGTCTCGATTAATCACAAGGCGTTATTCATTTATATCGCTTTGGTCATAAGCAATCATTTGTTATTGCTGTGACAAATGGTCTGGTGTTATGATCTTCGGTTGTGGTGTTTTGTTCATAAATTAGATTATTATAATGGTAAAATTGATAGTCGCATTGAGTCCGCGTGGTGAATTATCGTCATCATCATCAGCCTATAATGTTCCCACTGCTGGGGCACAGGCCTCCTCTCTTTGAAAGGGAGTGGGCTGTAATCCACCACCCGGGCCCAGTGCGGGTTGGTAGACGTCACATGTCTTCGAATTTTTAGTTCTAGGATGTGCCGGTTTCCTCACGATGTTTTCCTTCACCGTTTTTGAGAGCAGCGGTGATGAACAAGTTACACAAAGTAATGCGCCTGCCTGGGTGCCAACCCACGGCTTACTGCTCATAAGGTGGGCCGCCACCACTGGGCCACCGCTGCTCTCTCTGGGTGGATTATGCCTCAGTCTTTCTTCAGAGATAAGGCCTGTTTTTCTGTAGCGGGCAGGTTATAGGCCAATTATGTAATTGTAAAATATGAACTGGCAGTATCATCTTCAGCATTGAGCAAGATCCTTTCCATAATGGGTATTCAGGTCAATTTAATCTACCCGTTATCAGGGAACTGGTAAGCACTAAGGTGTCTGATGAGATGACGAGTAATGGAGAAGCATGGAAGAAGAAGACGTGTTGCGCCGATCCCAAAGATGATGATGATCCACCAAACCTGGCATAGAGCATCAGTACTTACTTATTTATGAAATACCTTTAAGCTTTTAATAATTAAAATGAATATATGCGGTGTATTGCCTGACTGGGCGTTTTTAACATAATACTTAAAGAGCATACAAAGGACATAATATATGTCAATAACACCAACCAATTAATACGAGTAGTTCTAGAAAAAAAAAAAAAAAAAGTGTTTTTTTTGTTAAAACCGAGTGAATAATCAAGTACGTATTGCTGTCATTGTAATTAAAGCCATACCCAATAAAAATACCGAAACATCCTTTTAAAAATATCGAGAAAAAAATCACGTACATTACTTTGAACATAATAATATGAATTTCAAAATCGAAGACCTAAAAGTAAGCATTTTAATAATAAAAGCTTGGACTTTTAATTAAAAAATCTAAAGTTCGCAAAAGCCTCTAACGATGTTACATTTGCGTGAGCGACTTTTATGGTCCCTCTCTTTTTGTGTGATTAAAAAAGTTTATTTTTTCGGGTTATTTGCTCCTATTTTTAGGTGTAATGAAGTTTAAATTGTGTTTTTTTGGCTGGTCAGGTTCAAGGCTATTCCTGAAAAACTGAATCTTATTACGAGAAATTGTTTTTTTTTTTAATTTTTTTTTTTATAATCTTGCAATCAGTCGGTCTACTACGAGCAGATGAGATGAAATAATTTTGTTGCTTTCAGAGCAAAATCCCCTTTGGGAAAATCTCCATAATGAATTAAGTGCAGCTGTCAATTTCCAAAATATGCCGCCTTTTCAGTCTGCGTATTGATTCGGGAATAGTTAACTGCACTGCTAGTTGGTTCGGATGGATTGCAAGTCGTGCTTTGTATTTGGAACAGGACGATCTTATCTCTTCCTTTACTGTCTTGATATTTAAATGTTCTACCTCCGAGATTCTTAAGAACTATGGCTAGTTGGAAATTTGCTTCGGGATGTAATTTTGAGCCCTGTGTATTATGCTGCCGAGAAATGGTTAAAACCAAAAAGTTGTGGTGCTCCTCGTGGCTAAATAATAACAGCCGCACGTGTCGATCTTTAAAATTAAGCCGTGCTTGCCGAGGTTGGTCCGGGGATGGGTGACCATAATTACATACCAAGTTTCCTCTGTGCCTCGGAAAGCACGTTAAACCGTTAGTCCCGGCTGTCATTTGTAGATTTTTGACTGTCGTTTAGTAGTTAGAAACCAAAAGTCTGACATCCAGTCTTACTAAGGGGTATCGTATTACCCAGTTACTGGGTTGTGGAGGTCAGATTGGCAGTCGCTTTAAGTAAAATACTGGTATTCAGCTGCATCTGGTTAGACTGGAAGCCGACCCCAAGTTAGTTTGGGAAAAGGCTAGGCAGATGATGATGATGAAATTGTTAAAACCATCTTTGATCTTTGACTGAACGGCCACGACCAGCCCTTTCTGGAGCTCTGACACAGCCAGGTTGCGTCGTAGTAGACCTCGTCAAAGATAGCAGGACGAACTGGACAAGACTAGCGACCAGTGGTCCACATTAGCCCTGGATCGAAGTAACTGGAAATCATGAACGAGGCCTTTGCACAGCAGTTGGATGACGCAGGCTACAGTCCTATTTTCTAGCTAGGCTACAGTATTATTTAGGCTACAGTATTATTTTCAGTAGCTATGTTTTTTGTTCTGTTGAGAAATTGATGGTGCGATTAAGTTTTGCCTTCTTCCACTGCTGGCGCTATCGTATGATAAAATGAGAGGTTCATCATATTGAAGTACAATTAGTTTGAATAGTTTTTTAAATGATTTTGTATCGTTTGGCATTATAATTTTGTATCAGTTGGAGTTGTATCATTGGTTTAACGTAAATTTAGAATTATGTTATTTTGATTGGAAAAACATAATGGAAATATAACACCTCTGGTGGAAGCACTTCCTACTATAGACGGCCGCTTCACCAAACCGACGCTTCAGCTGACCAAACTACAGCTCCGCACAGTCACAGCTGCCATCAATGGGCATGGCTCTTTTAATAAAGATTTCTTTGTCCTAGCAGTCACAGATAGCCCACCGTGCAGAGCCTGCATGGAGGAAGACGAGACAGCAGCCCACGTGCTTCTACACTTCCCAGAGGTTGCAACATACAGGGTACTACGGTAGCCTAGGTACTTTCGGCGAGATCGTCAGCAACATCAAGGAGCTGCTGGCCATTCTCGGGGAACTAGAGTGGATCGAATAATGTTCCCACCCGTACTCAAAATACGCGCTTTAGACGTGGAGTTGTGGAAATCAGCCCGCTATACAATACAAGAACACCTCTGGTGTTATATTTCCATTATGTTTTTGTATTTCTGGAACCCGAAACAACTGTTTTCGTCTATTTTATCTGGTGAAACAATAATTTAAAGAGAAAGTACGCTCTCTAAACTCCATTTGTTATTTAGCGTGAAACACACGCACGTCATGTGAGCGTGATTCGTATGTCGACACTAATTTTGTATGGAATGATTTAAATTTGAAATTCAAAGGGTAATTATAGCGTATAGATCGTAACTAGAAAAGGCACACACAATATTACACGGTATTTGAGCAATAAATGTATGTATATGCTTATATTATTATGTTTGGCGCTACGGAACCCTGTGTGCGTGTGAGTACGACTTGCACTTGGCTGGTTTTTTCTTGCTTAATATTAGTTGCAATTTTAAAGAAAATGCATTCATTGACCTACTTGTGCAAATCATTTTTAAAAAAATATACCTTAACAAAAATGAGCAAGTAAATCGAGCCTTCAAACTCCAGCAAGAATTGTAATTAAAATACGGGTCAAAGCTCATTACGGTTCCAATATCATCGAACGTTATTCGATCAGCAGCTGCCGAAAATTGCCAAGGCCTGCCGAAAATTGCCGAGGCCAGCCGAAATCATCTGCCTAGCCTTATCCCAATCTTATTGGGTTTAGCTTCCAGTCCTGCCCGATGCAGCTGAATACCGGTATTCATGGAGCGACTGCCCACCTCTACAACCCAGTTACAACTGGGTAATACGATTCCCCTTGGTAAGACTGGTTGTCAGACTTTCGGCACACTGACTACCAGTGACCCGTCAAAGGTATAAAAATGACAGCCAGGACCAACGGCTTAACCTGCTTTCCGAGGCACGGAGGAAACTCGGTAAGTAATGATGATTATTCCATCCACAGACCGACCTAAGCAAGCACGGCTTAGCCTTGGGGATCGACCCGGGCGTCTATTATTATTTAGCCACGAGCTCATCCTGCCGAATATTCCCGAAGTGTTCCGATCATTCCCGAAGCACTAAATGTGTGTATTGCGTGACTCGATTGAGTGCAGTGCTCGTAATCTATGAGATATTAATCTTGTGATTCATTCGTTTCGTATTGGGTATCTATGGGGATGTTTTATGGTATGGGTTTTTAGATTAGTAAAGTATTTGGTACTTAGGTAATTACGTGGTACAATTTGGTAAATAAAATTTGTAGTATGAGTATAGTCTAGTCAAGTATGACCTAGGCCCGTAACCCTTAAACAACTTTGTAAGCAAAATCGGTATGTATTGTTCCCACTGCTGAGACACAGGCCTCTTCTCTATGAGAGGGAGCGGCCTGTAATCCACCATGCGGTCCTAGTGCGGGTTGGTAGACGTAACATGTCTTTGATTTTTTAATTCTAGGACATGCCGGTTCCCAGACGTTTTCTTTCACCATTTTCAGAGCTTGGTGATGAAATAAACTACGCAAAGTAATGCGGCTGCCTGGGATCGAACCTACGGCTAACTGCTTGTAAGTCGGGGCAGGCTGCTCAACATCTTTCTTATTAGAGTAAAATCACATTTACATGCACATCGCACGATCAAAATTTTCTTGCATATTTTTCCCTTTCTGTCTTTTAGAATTGCAACTCACTGAAGTGAGAGGTCCAATCGCATGTTAAAGTGCTTCCGATGCGAATGAAAGCGGACGCTTGCGACCGGACTTCTCGCTTCATTAAATGGCGCTTTTCCGGAACAGAATGAGATAGACATACTCGGAAACGCTGATCCGCGCATGCAAATGTGATACACCAATTTCAATGGCATGCTATGCATTCATAAAATATTTGTTTTTAATATTTGTGTTGTGTAAGATTCTATTGTCTCCTAACTTAATCCATAATAATTTATTATGTTATAAATGCGAAAGTAACTAGATCTGTCTGTTTGTCTGTTACATTTTTACTTTACGGCTGAACAGATTTAGATGTGGCTTACGGATTGACCTTAAACTAGGCTGGTTAGGACATAGTATACCTTTTGACCTTTTACCTCGGAAGTACATTCCCAAGGGATTAACAACTAATGACGAAAGAATAATGTTATATTTTTTTGATGACTGGGTGTACCTGATACTTTCGTTACAATGTTTTTATTGACTTTTAATAATTTGATTTATTCAATTTTTTAATTATTGTACATGGGTATATTGGCCTGAAATAAAATATTTTATTTTATAACTACTAACCAACACACGGGAAAATCGCAAGCAACGATGTAATCCACCATCACCATCATCAGCCTAAAATGTTCCCACTGTTGGGACACAGGCCTCCTCTCTATGAGAGGGAGTGGGCTGTAATCCACCACGCGGGCCCAGTGCGGGTTGGTAGATGTCACATGTCTTCGAATTTTTAGTTCTAGGATATGCCGGTTTCCTCACGATGTTTTCCTTCACCGTTTTTGAGAAACGGTGAAGGAAAACATCGGTTTGATTACAACGATGTAAAACATCATAACTAACTTGACGTGTTTTTAGTATTTTTCATACAAACGTCGAATTTCATTAGAAAAGAAGAGTGTACAAAAATAATTTTGCCTACTAGGAACCACTTTGGCTACAGTGTAGAGCTTCAAAATAAGGCTGGGTGAGCATAAACGGTAAGGTAATAACATTTCACCCGCAGTTTGGAACCCCGCCTAATAGCACGCTCCTACCATGCCGTACCAATTATATTTTTATGTACTTGATAAAAATTGTGCACGTTCTAGGCAGGTAGGTAATTTTGACCTCGGGAGAACTGATTATACAAGGTGTTGTTTTGCATCCTTGTCAAATTCAGGTTGTCACAAAAGACATAAATAATAAATTTCAATTACGGTACCTAGTTTATTATTAATAAACGCTGATTTTTTTTGGTTGTTTATGATTGTCAGTATATCAGAATAACCCCCTTAACGTGGATTAAGGATTAAGAAATTATCTAATAAACGTTTGAAATTGTTTGTATGTGTAAAAGCGCGGTTATAGGGCGAGGATCAGACGAGCTGCGTTTAAAACACGGATGGTTTACACTTACCGATTTACATAAATAATAAAAAAAAAAACCTCCCATTGTATTATTGATTCGGGTCGAGAATCATTAGCATACCTTGCCTGCTTAAATTTGGCGAGGAGCTAAAACAACACCTTCTATAAATTATAGTTTTTTAAATCAATATAACATTATATCTACAAGGTGTTGTTTTGCATCCTCGTCAAATTCAAGGAGGTAACTATGCTAATGATTCTCGTCCCGAATCAATAATAAAATGGGTAGATAATTTTTCTTTTTTTTCTTTTTTACTGAAATCAGTAAGTGTGAACCACCCGTGTTTTAAACGCGGGCCGTCTGGTTCTTGCCTTATAACCTCGCTTACACACATACAAACAATCTCAAACGTTTATTCGAATTTCTTAGTCCCTAAACCACGTTAAGGGGGTTATTCTGAAATACTGACAAACTTAAACAACCAAAAAATACAGCGTTTATTAATAATCAACTAGGTACCGTAATTTTAATTGATTATTTATGTCTATCGTGACCACCTCCTGAAATTTGACGAGGTTGCAAAACAACACCTTGTATAATAAGGCAAAATTGTGTACTAACACAAACCGATGGATGGTCAGTTTGAAGGATGATATGACTAGAAAGGAGGAGTCTGATGAGATGACAAGTAATAGAGAAGTATGGAAGAAGAAGACAATGCTGCACCGACCACAAATAAATAAGGATAGGCAGAGGAATAATGATAATTTGTGCCTTCAACCTACTTAAGAGCGTTTATAACTTACCGCTTTTCATACAAACTTTCAAGTCGTTTTTATTCCGAAATGACTGAACCGATTTAAATGAAACTTTATACGCATAAGCAAGATACAAAATTCTAAAAAGTTACTAAAAATATTTTCAAAATGTGTTTTAAAAAAAGAGATAATTGGAATTTTCTGTTTCTATAGAAAAATTATAATCGGTCTAATTTAACAGTAACACTATTTTTCGAAAATGTTTTTTAGAAACTTTTTAGATCTGTGTATCCTAATTATGTGTACGAAGTTTCATTAAAATCAGTTCAGTCATTTTAGTTTGTATGGGTGTAAACGCTCTTAAACGAAAACTGAAAAGAATCACAAAAAATCCACATTCCTATAAACCCCAAAATCTAAACGTATAAAACCCTAATATAATATTCAGGAGTAAATCAAGTGTATTCTGATCAAAGGGGAGTAAATGACATGAAATGGCCCGAAAAAGGTTGAGAAGCGAAGAAGCCCTGAGATCGTATAACACACTTTTGTTAAGGTATATTATTAGATGCAGGGCGATGGAGTTATCTTTAGTTTGAATATCTTCCGTTTCTTGTATGTTAGGGTGTAAGAAAAGGATGGAGATAGGTATTTGAAATATATGATGCCAATGTTATGAACTCTTTTTGGGGTCAATAGAGAATAGCTAGATGTGGTCTAGTTTTGATAAGCTAACTCGCGCAGTGAGCTAGTAAATAGAAAAGACAGATATGTAAAAACAAAAACCGGGTAAGTGCGAGTCGGACTCGCGCACGAAGGGTTCCGTACTATTAATTATAAAAACGAGCAAAAAAATCACTTTTTTGTAAAAGATATTCTGTTTTTAGTAGTATTTGTTTTTATAGCGGCAACATAAATACATAATCTGTAGAAATTTCAACTGGCTAACAATCATGGTTATTGAGAAACAGCCTGCTGACAGACTGACGGACGGACATCGAAGTCTCAGTAATAGGGTCCCGTTTGACTCTTTGGGTACGAAACTCTGAAAACATACTGTCGAACACAGAACCTTATTATTTTAAATAGTTAACAACGTGTGGTTATTGACACTTTTTAACAGTGTGACAAAATAAAACAAAAAGAACTTATAAAATCAAAAGCTGGGTTTGTGGAAAAAAACTTATATTTAGTGAAGTTAATGTTTTCATACTAACGTATGTTAAGTATAACACAAAAACAAGCAAACTCGAAAAAAATATCTTTTTCGATCAAAATTGTCAGTGTGTATAAAATTTAAACTTTAAACGGGACATTTACATTTTTCGCAATTTCTGTTATAAGCGCCATGATCACGGATAAACTGAAGTTATCCAAACAAATAATGAACCGGTAGCGGACCCTGTTCCTAATGCCAGTGGGCTACTATTATTTATTTTCATTTTGTAAAATTTAAAAAATGTAAATAATGAATGTAAAAAGATAAATAAACGAAAGATGGTAAATATCCCGTGTCCAGTATATGTACATTATTCTTTATTTGAAAAGTCTTTGTGCTCATAAAGGGTAAATAGTTCTTAGGGTCGAGTGCTCTTCATTGATCCCCTTGTCTATAGACGACGCCGAGGTGTAAGGTACTCAACTCACAGTGTGAGAAAATTATGACTCCTTCAGATAACTTAAGCTTTGAGTTTAAGATTAAAGAGCCTATTGGGTTTTCATATAGGGTGACTGGTAATTGTAACCGTTACTTAAACACGTGATTGTACTCATGATACACACTTTTACCAAAGAAACTTTATTTTTTTATTCTTATTCACTTTTATCACAATAACACAACAGCCATATGACTACTGTGGCACGGAACGATAGTAATGAGACACAATGGCGTAACGCGGCTAACAGCTGATAGGTCACAGGCGAACGCGCGCGCGAATTTCATACGGCTGTTGTGTAATTGATATTGATAGTCTCTTTTAAGGACCAGTAAGTGTCTGAGATGGTCATTTGAAGGAAGATCCACACACATTTTGTAGACCTATCCAGCCAGTGCAAGCATTTGCCAAATATTGTATAACTCGACTCACTACTCAAAGAGTACTCGTAGTAGTTACTGATTTTTATCAACATGACCGTTTTCTGAACTGTTCCCAAAACTGGGAAACAGAATCGAATCCGCGTTGTGAGAAAAAGTCAGCAATTTACCACGCGAGCCTATTGCGGGTTGGTTATAACTGTCAGCTTGCATCATTCCAGTGATGGACAATGCCTCCCCAAAATAAAGTGTTGAGTACTCTGTTGTTTTAAATCCAAACAAATAAAATTGAAGTGTCTGTTTGTTATATTAAAATAACCGGTTTTTCCTACATGCATATGAATGTATGTACGGTACATAAACCCAAATAACATTTTTTATAAATTTTGTCTGTCTGTCTGTCCGTTTGTTACGGCTAATCTCTAAAACGGCTGGACCAATTTTGACGGGACTATCACTGGCAGATAGATGACGTAATAAGGAGTAACTTAGGCTACTTTTATTTTAGAAAAGTTCTAATTCCACGCGGACGAAGTCGCGGGCACAGCTAGTTTATCACAATATCACAAGCCATTCTTAGTACTTTTTTATAATTTCTCTGTGCCAGGTGGGAGACCAAACTGGCTGAAATATTCCTTAACATATTGTCCCAGTATTATTATCAACCATGTGTTTCGCCGACCCCAAATACCATGAGACGAGGACAAGAAGATGGAGACGATAAATATTATTATACCTGTTGTTGTACAATAAAACATCATGTAATAATAACGACTAGTGGTCGGAACTGCTGAGCTTGACGTCCAGGGTATGATTAATTATTTTTAATTATTTTTTTTTTTTTTTTATTAATCATTCAGGCCGGGGAAAGTGTTTTTGGGTTTTTCAATAGTGTTGTTGGAAATTTCGCAGTAGCAGCTACGGAGCCTGGACTTGTGCCCGTTTGATGGCAATAGGCTCACCCCCTATTAAATGACACTTAAACTTAATTGTCAAAATCTGGGTGTGCTCTTAGGTGCATCTTTGCCTATTCCTTTGAGAATTACAGGCGTGATGTTATGATGTTGAATATTCCAAAAAAACACATTTTTTTCTTTTTAGCTAAGAAAATATGTTTCTTCTCTGTACCCACCATATTTCGTTCATTTGAACCCTTCAAGACCACAGCAATAAAACCACCATGCGTATCGACCATTTATATTACAAAATGCTATCAGAAGTCAGCGAAATAATTTCGTGGTAAAGAAATATCGCATAAAATCCTACACCATCTGAGAGCAGCCGTGCATTTTACCATAAAATAATAATAAAATTATACTTTGGCACCATAGCTCTGTTTCCTTAGCCCAAGGGACCGCAATACTGACGCTAAATTAATTTTTTGTCCGTGTTTTCATATTTACATGTTTTTATTTATACTTGTTTGTGTAAGAATGGAGTTCTCCATTACAGTTTTTAATTGTAAATCAGAAAATGGTTGATGTCCATTATACTTTCAGAGATAACTAGCCTATGCCCGCGGCTTTGCACGCGTAGAGTTCGGTAATTGTCCCACTGGATTGTACTACCCGGATAGAAAATATCCTATGTGTTCATATATGTATGTATCCAGGTTATAAACTACCTATGTGCTAAATTTCATACAAATCCGTTCAATAGTTTTCGCGTGAAAGAGTAACAAACACAGTACCTAATACATTCTCACAAACTTTTGCATTTATAATATTAGTAGAATTTACCTATATTTTTCCCAACAGTGTTGAAGTCAGTTTCCAGTCTAACCGGATTCAGCTGAATACCAGTATTTTACATGGAGCGACTGCCTATCTGACCTCCACAACCTAGTTAGTACTGGATAATGTGATACTTCTTCATAATTCAGGTTATCAGACTTTCCACCAACTAGTTGTAACGACTGTCAAAGATCTACAAATGGCAGCCGGGACTAATGGCTTAACGTGCTTTCCGAGGCACGGAGGAAACTCGGTATGTGATGTGTGGTCACCCATCCACGGACCAACCTAGGTGAGCGTAGCTTAACCTGTAAATCGACCCGAGTGGCTGTTATAACTTAACCAAGAGCTTCTCCATCACACTAAGAAGGAGTACCAACGCTGTAACATAGAAAAATTGTAAAGCCAAATGATTTTAAAAGAGTAACCATGGAGTTTCTTACCGGTTCTTCTCCATAGGAAACGACCAACCCGAACCGAGCACCTTTTTGTCGACGTTTTACAAGTGCCCATGTAGGCCTATGTGAAACAAAAACATTTTAATTTTGATTTTGATTTTGAATGTCGACGACAAAAATAAGTATTTATTCACAAATCTGTGTGGCAACGAATAGGATCATACATTATGTCTACAGCAGATTGTCCTTGACTTGATTGATTAAAGTGTAGCATAAACATATGCGACACTTTAAAAAAACTATTTTCTAAATACGCGACCCAAAACGTCCTAGACTGCTCTCGAGGACACTCTTGGCAACATTAAACAAACTTTTTTATGACTTTCAGACGCTCGATTCAGCGAATTTAAGTAAAAAAGTCACGTTTTACCTAGATAAATACATACACTATAGTGTACACTACACAAACACAATAAAAGCAATCTTTAAACACTATTTTACGATCGTACGGTTTTATCCTTACGCACCATTTGAGAGTAAAATCGTAAAATAGGATGACTAACCAATAACTATGTTTAAGGTTAAATATTTTACTTGTATGTAGTCTGCTTATCTTTCGTAAAAGACTAAAAGGGATGAATGGGTTGGGTCGTAAGCAATGAGCTGGCAACTTAACCTTGGGCTGAAACTTTCTTTCATGATATAAAAAAAAGGTTTTTGAAATATAATTGTGACTAGGGAAAACGGTTGACAGCCTCACTTGAAAAGACTTACTTATACAATCTGTTGTTTTGCAATCTTGTCAAATTTAAGGAGGTATCTATGCTAATTATTCTCGACACCATTTTTGTTTCAAACGCGGCGTGTCCGACTTTTGCCCTAAAACTGAGCTTTCACACATACAAACAATCTCAAACGTTTATTCGATCATTTCTTATTCCCTAAACTACGTTAAGGGGTTTATTCTGAAATACTGACAAATTTAATCATCAAAAAAGCAGCGTTTATTACTAATTAAGCAAGAACCGTAATCTAAATTGATTATTTATGTATTTTCTGACAACCACCTGAATTTTGACGAGGATACAAAACAAAACCTTGTATTAAAACTCCATGTCAACAGCTCGCCTGTAATCTCGAAAGGGTAAGACAGAGGTGTACCTAATTTAGTACACCCACTATTGCCAGTTATGTTTAAGCCCCATGCAATAGTGGGCGAGCTTATTGCCAAAGTTAACTCCATATTATTATAATGAGTTCTATTTTAGAAAATAATCAGCATTTTCAAAAATAAACAGCTTTTCCACATAGCATAGAAAAAACACGAACATTATAAACACAGGTTATACAACAAAATACTGTAACCACAGACAAAACAAAACTATCAAAAAATACATTTGCAACACTGATAAAACTCTAAACCGAAAAAAAAGAAAATCACCATCGCCGAAGCAGTCTATTCGAAAACGAACGACAAAAAAAAAAAAAACGGAGAAGTCTATCTCGTATTCTCGACGTTAATTTTAAAACCATTTTTCTTCAGCAAAAAGGGTAACTTGTTCAAAGGAAATTCTATATTCTAGTGCCGTCTACGAATCAAATTTCTAGAGGCGACCTCGATGGGGAAAAACTAACAAAAATATTTTGTTCCATTTATAGGTATCTATTTGGCTGGAACGTCGGTCTTCAGCGGCTGGGAATAGCTGCACTTGAATTTTTAGTTTTTGTAGACTTGTCTAGCGTTTTTGTAAATTGAAATAGTCACTAGAAATATTTATCGGTCATTCTCCAATTAGGCGTTCTTCGCCTAATTACCGTGCCCTTTTTAATTTTTCATTGATTTGACTTAAACACATTCTAATATGAAACACATTAAAGAAACGAATTCAATAGTTAATGTGGCATTTAACTGTTAATGGTGGTTTTCTAGATAATGAGACTTAAAAATTTTATGTGTATGGTAATTAGAAAAGTTTAATATGTAATGCATCGGTAATTAGAAAATTTCAACAAGTCCATGTAAAACATTAAATAAGATAATATCACGCACTAAAAGCATATTATAATTATAAAATTAACTTATTTTATTTATTTTTACGATGCGCCTACGCCTCTGCTGAGCTTTTTGCCATGACCACCCTCTGTAAATGTGATATCGGGGTTTTTCTATCTCTGATCATGTTTCTAGGAAATCAATCGCATGGTTTACGTTTACACATTTCGATAGTTAGGTAGGTACTTTAAGGTTAAGTTCCTTATTATTGAGGATAAGCCTATTACCTTGACATGTATTGTTAACAATCTGAAATAAATACATAGGAAATATTTCTATAGGATATTAAAACAAAAAAATGGTAAAATACCATTTTAAAATTAATTTTTTTTTTCATTTTTTTCACCCTTTAAAATTACTTTATCACGACAACCTTTTAGAATCTGCTGTTGGCTGTCAACAAGGTGACCCCCTCAGGCCAGTGATTTTTAGTTTAGCTATTCACCCAATTATCCGTCAACTAAATTCTAAATTTAACGTTTGGTATCTTGATGATGGAACCTTGGGAGGCGATGTAGATACCGTGTTAAATGATCTAAATTTCTTAAAAAATGAATTTCATTCCATTGGCCTTGACCTAAATCTTTCGAAATGCGAATTATTTGTAGAGGACAGTATCGACAGACAACCGACTATTTCCAAATTTAACGCAATAGCCCCTGACATTAAAATTATTGAGAAAAGTTCTCTTCGTCTCCTCGGGTCTCCAATCCTTGAAAATTCTTTTCCCGATTTTATAGAGGAAAAGATTCAAAATTTTAATGATGTTTCGGAAAGATTGCTCCAAATTAACATGCATTCGGCTATCACCCTAATTCGTTACTGTTGTTTCGGCCCTAAATTAACATACTTCCTTCGTGCTTCCCCTTTATGGAAGCACACACATCTCTTGGACAACATGGATCAAATTATCAGACATACTTTATCATCCATTTTAAATGTGGCTTTGGACGACCGAGCTTGGGCACAAGCAAGTCTTCCTATTCGCATGGGAGGACTCGGCGTCCGCAAAATTTCTAGTATTAGTTTACCTGCATTCATATCCTCGGTCTACGTCACTGAAAAATTAATCAGGAATATCCTGGCTTCCACACTGATTGATTTTGATGTACCGTGTTTCTCCGAGGCTATCGATGCTTGGAAACTCGCTTGCCGTAATACTGAAAAACCCGACAATCCATTATCCCAGAGACGGTGGGACGAGCCGCTCTGCAGAATAGTTCAGGACAATTTACTCAACACGTCTGCTACTACTGCTGAGCGTGCGCGACTGCTGGCTGTGGGTGAGTGGGAGTCGGGTCTTTGGCTTCTCGCACTGCCATCGTCGAGCATAGGCACTTTGTTCGACGACACGACCTTCCGCCTCGCTGCTTCTTTACGTCTTGGTGCCGCCTGCTGCTCTCCTCATCGCTGTCACTGTGGTGAAGCTGTCAACAGCCTCGGACACCACGGCCTGTCATGCAACCGAAGTGCGGGACGTTTTGCGCGGCATGCGAACATAAATGACATCATCCGTCGAGCTCTTGTTACCGTCGGCGTTCCAGCTATCTTAGAACCCAATGGCTTGGCACG
Source organism: Cerastis leucographa (assembly GCA_963082945.1). Classification (NCBI taxonomy): domain Eukaryota; kingdom Metazoa; phylum Arthropoda; class Insecta; order Lepidoptera; family Noctuidae; genus Cerastis; species Cerastis leucographa. Next base: position 3,458,696 of record OY720366.1, read on the forward strand.
CGACGATGGCAAAAGACCGGACGGCATGTCTTTGTTTCCTTGGAAGATGGGTAGGCCTTTAGTGTGGGACGCAACTTGCGTCGATACTCTTGCGCCATCACATCTTCCAAGCTCATCGTGCTGTACAGGCGCTGCCGCTGCGGCTGCGGAGAACCTCAAGCGGCGTAAATATAGTAACCTTTGTGTTAACTATATTTTCGAGCCGTTTGGGGTTGAAACTCTGGGGCCGTGGGGTCCAAGTGCTCACAGCCTTTTCAAGGAAATTTCTAAACGCCTAGTTGACACTTCCCGTGACCCAAGGGCTGGGTTTTACTTTGGCCAGAAGCTAAGTATTGCCATACAACGTGGCAACGCCGCCAGTCTCTTGGGCACGTTACCAGTTGACAGCGTTGAGGAGGAGTTTTTTGACGCCCTTTTATAATTTGTTGTTATTTTAGTTATCTAGTTTTAAAAATAATATTAATTTGTAAAATGTAATAAAATTTTAAAAGTCTAAAAAGTAAAAATTTACTTTAGCTTCAGAAGTCGGTGGCAAAAAAAACTGAATCAATAAAACTAAAGTTAGGTAGGTACCTACCGACTTCTGTCAAGTAAAAGGTGTTGTTTTGCATCCTCGTCAAATTCAAGGAGGTAACTATGCTAATGATTCTCGTTCCGAATCAATAATAAAATGGGTAGGTAATTTTCATTTTTTTTTCTTATTTCCGGAATTCAGTAAGTGTGAACCACCCGTGTTTTTAACGCGGGCCGTCTGATTCTCGCCCTATATCCGTGCTTCCACAAATACAAACAATCTCAAACGTTTATTCGATTATTTCTTATTCCCTAAACCACTTTAAGGGGGTTATTCTGAAATATTGACAAAAATAAACACCCAAAAAAATCAGCGTTTATTAATAATTAACTAGGTACCGTAATTTTAATTGATTGTTTACGTCTTGGGTGACAACCTCCTCAATTTTGGCAAGGATGCAAAAGAACACCTTGTATAATAAAGTAAAGTTATTTTTCACTTTGTTGTTTTAAAGGCGGTTTTATTTCTTACAAAAAAGATTTCTTAAGGAAATCGTACGCCCGGATTTTCCATAGGCAACAATGATGAACATACTTACATATTCTAGGGGGTGAATTTTCTAAATAAGATATTTAAAAATTTAATGCTGTGCGATGTCTGATAACTATTATTCACTGAATTAAAGACATTCGTTGTGAGATATGTATACTATTATCCTTATGTTCATCACTGGACGCCTGAGGGTGACATCGCCTTCGAGGTCGACCACGGCGAAGGTGGTGTGACCATCTGCTCATGTTCGCAGGGCAACCGTTGCCAGAAATCGCAGAAATCAGACAGTGTGCCAGCAGAGGACAGACGCAGTACATGCTATAAAAAAATAGTTCATCACTTACTCAAAACACTGCTGTTCAATACGAAAGCACGACTCAATAAGTATAGCAGATATACCCTATCAAAACAGCAATATGTCTGTCACCGCTCATCAAACATTTACTCACTCAAGTTGTGACGTAGGCGTTCATATTCCTAGCGGCAACTTCATATCTTCGCGTCTACGGGCAAAATACCGGTGTGATCCGGTTTATACCGGTACGAAATCGGTTTACGGCGGTTCCAAGTGAGCGTTTTATGACTGGAATTAAGTCTCCTCTACGAGATTCTTGTATGATTTGCAAAGGTAATTAGAGTTTTAAACAGTATTCATTTCTGTGTTAATCTTGGGAATCTTGTTGAAATTATTCTCTGCTAGGATTTTTCTTTTAGTGTATTTTTGCCAGTAATAATTTTGTATTACATTATTTCTTACTAGCTGTCCCGCGCAACTTCGTCTGCGTCACATTTTCCCCGTTTTCACAACATTTTTCATTGCTGCTACACTCCTATTGGTCGTAGCATGATAATATATAGCCTAAGTTACTTCTCATACCTCCAAAAATATGTGTACAAAGTTTCATGATGATCGGTTGAGTAGTTTTTGCGTGAAAGCGTAACAAACAAACTTGCTTTCGCATTTTTAATACAAGTATTAGTTAGGATTACTGTTTGTCGCTGGGTAAGTAATGTGACAATTTCGATATCCGTGCTAATAATCTAACATCACTGTTCTGACAAATTTTCATAATTTTGTCAATTTTCTTTTTTTCTGTGATTTGACATGAGACCCTATCTGAGTTCAGCGAGGATCATAAATTGGGCATGTGACAAATGACAATCAACATTTGCATTTTCCTGATGTTATTTACTCCATCGCATAATCTGTACTTGAAACCAATTTTGCACTCCCTTTCAGTCTCAAAACTCGACTGTAAAAAAGAAGTCGGCATTCTAATTCCGTCCAAATTGTCCAAAAACAAATTAACCGTGAAAAAAAAAAACGTATTCAGTCATTTGTTTTTGACACTCCTGACATTTGGGCCTGAAACTGTACCACCTTCTCTTAAGAGAAAGAAATAGAGCTCTACAAGAAGTCTAGCGACATCTCTTTCAAGCATTGAAGTAAGATTAAAATAACACTGCTATTAAAGGTGGTGGTAGGCCCCTTGGCCTTACTTCGGGTACTTGAGTTTACTTTCGTCCACATTAATCGCAATGTGTAGACCGAAGTTTCCGGACAAAATGAAAAGTTTGAGCTATAGAAATAAGTCGAAGTTTTGAATTTATGAGTTTATTAGCTTTTGCCAACGGTTTCGTCCACGTGGAGGTTTGAAATTATCCCAAGGGAACATTCTTTAAACATAAAAAGTACCTTATCTTCTAACGCATGGTCTACTCGTGTGTCAAACATTCAAATTTGTTCAACCGTTCATCGCGAAAAAGCAGGAGCTACTTTCATATTTTATAATGAAAAAATGTTAGAAGAATACAAGAATAGAAAAAGTTATAAAGTGAGGATTGAGCATTGATTGAAGAATTTTGAAAGTGGCGCCTGTTGCAGAAGAGGAGGGATGAAACGCATGTGACTAAAAGAGTTATGGTTAGGAATGCTGATGGATGGAGAGGGAGACCAAAGAAAAGATAGATGGATAGTGTGATGAATGATTTGATAGAGAAAGGAGTAGAGGATGACGTGGCGTCTGACAGTCAAAATGGAAAAAGAAAACGGATTGCGCCGACCCCAAGTAGAATGGGATAAGGGCAGCAACATGTTGTTGATATTAAACTATGAGTGTGTGTTTACCAGATATATTGTAGATACTTTATGATGTAAGGATATTATTTAAATTCATTTATTACTAGCTGTCCCGCGCAACTTCGTCTGCGTCACATTTTCCCCGTTTTCGCAACATTTTTCATTGCTGCTCCACTTCTATTGGTCGTAGCGTAATGATATATAGCGTATATCCTTCCCCAAGTTGAAATCTATCTTCTTGCCAAATTTCATTAAGATCCGATCAGCCCTCTAGTCGTGAAAAGGTATCAAACAAACAAACAGAGTGACATTCGCATTTATAATATTAGTATGGATTAGCTAACACAACAGAGTACAGACAGGATTAACAGCGGGTCCCAAACTAGGCTCAGCCTGTATCTTGGTGACCCAGACTTTACACCACGTTAAAAGAATTTTACAGTGTTCTGTTAGCGCAAGAAAAATGACTTAAATCAATAACCAAAATGTGATTACATCAAGAAAGAATAATGCCTGACAGACCTTCAAAATATTATTTGAAAGCAAACCTCACTCAGGATCAAACCCGCCATTTTAAAAATCTCTCCTGAGAAAACGAATAAAAATTTTACTTCTTTTAAAGTAGCTGCAATGTTAAACGATCTCTTAGCATAGCGACGATATAAAAGTTAATTGCTAACACAGTTGTCAGAGGTCTTGTAATTAAAAACCCTTTGGAAAATTCATGGGGAAAAGAAACGAAGAAAACCGAACTCGGCCGAAGTTTGACGAATTAAAAAAAATGGTGACCCAAGAACTGAAATGGGGGTCAATGATAGCTTGACAGTTGACAGGGGAGAAAAGAAGAAAACTATATTTTGTGGCAGGTCCAGATAACAAGAAATTAAGGAAGAAAGACAAATAATAAAAAAAAATAAGTAGAATAAATGAAATTAAGGTAGGTACACGCTAAGGTTTTTAATTCTGACTGTACAAAGTTTGTTAAAAAGAATTATAGTCCGAAACACCATTAAAAATATGAATAATAATGAAATTCCTGGTGCGACCGGATTGGACGAAACTCAGCGCCCGAAACACCTACTGAACAAACAATTAGCTACGCTTTTTGACCGGAGTATCCATTTTTTTTACCATGAAGCTTTGACTGGTCGGATCATCATAAGTCTTTGGATACGTTCACTTTTATGTAGCTTCTCAATTTCAAGTCGTGCTCGCAAACCTAACACTATAACATTATTGTCTTACGTCCGTCTCGTCGCTATCTCTCAGGTCTAGTTGAAAACCAGCGTCGGGCAACAGCTGATCGGCAGTTTGCTGAACTGGGCCTATTTGGCGCATCTATGAGACACACAATATTATCTTTTTATTTTCTGTTTAGTTTTAAGTTTTTTTACATTATTTTTTATTGTGTGCACTTGTGGCAGGTGGCCAATAAATATGTTTTTCATACGTATTGGTGAGATTCGCTGACAAATTTTGGACCTTCTGAGTAGGTACTCAGAAGTTCGAAAAATTGTCAGCATTAGTTTTGCAGTCATTATGGGTGTAACGACAGCCAGCAATCTACGATTAGTAGTCGGGACCAACGGCAGTTGCTCTCCGAAGCATGGCAGGAACTCGTGAAGTAATGGACAGTCATTGGCCCCATAATGTATGAAACTGTTTTACGTCCGTCACATCACTGTCTCAGGTACTATTGAAAACCGGCGTCGGGCACTAGTGCCCTTGACCATTTAGCTGAAATGGGCCATGCACTGAATTTGGCGCAGCCGTGAGACACAGAATTATGATCTGTTTTGTCTTTGTGTTTTAGTTTAAGTTTTTTTTTTAATGTTGTGTGTACTTGTGGCATGTTCAAAACAAACCAATTTTCTTTATTTCATACACGGACTGACCTAGACAAGCAAAGCCCCATTTAGAACCAAAAATATTTTCTGTTCTACTCTTCGTATGCTTACAACGAATAAAACCACTGTCTCAAAGCATTTAATAAATAAACGTTATTTCAACGCTACTTACTAGCAATCCGTTTAAACACTGCAGATGACATAAAAGAGAAATTGAAATACTTTCTCATTGAAAACGTTCGTGCTCGTACGTAAACAGATATTTTCCGAACGGCTGGATATTTGCATTTCTTTCCATTCTAATCCGTTCTGAGTAATAATGCGGTGCATTGCAGGCTAGCCATCAGTACTGGATGTTTTTATCCACTGTCGTTGAATATTCTTCTTAGACGAGTCGATTGTATTGTGAAAGAGTTATTGTGGATTGTTTGTTTGTGTAGGTTTGTTGGTAAACTGATTTGAATTAAGCTATTGGTGTATTTGTTTTAGTCGTTCGTCTGTTTCATCACAGATTTGTTTTTTGATCTTTATTCTTTATTAAACCTCTAGTAAACATTGTAAATTGTTGCGATTGCTGTAAACTAGAATTTTAAATAGCAATAAACGAGTTAAAATTCTATGAAGTTTAATAGCATCGTCAAGGTTTCAAATTCATTGCGTTTCTTAAGCTAAAAATTAAACTAAAAACCACAAAATTTTAACTTGAAACGAATATTTTCCTCGGAAGCGCAGTTTTGATGTTCAGTTGGTCACCATCATCATCAGCCTATAATGTTACCACTGCTGGGACATGGGCTTTCTCTTTATAAGAGGGAGTGGGCTGTAATCCACCACGCGGGCCCAGTGCGGCTTAGTATATGTCACATGTCTTCGAATTTTTAGTTCTAGGATATGCCGGTTTCCTCACGATGTTTTTTTTCACCGTTTTTGACAGCAGCGGTAATGAAATAAATTACACAAAGTTATGCGCCTGCCTGGGTTCGAACCCACGGCTTACTGCTCCTAAGTCGGGGCTGCCACCACTGGGCCTCCGCTGCGCTTAATTGATCATCTACTTAGTTAAAATTATGATACTATGCCAACTTATACCAACGCTTCCATGTCAGGAATGTGCTTCTACGAGGCTACAAAACTTGCTCATGCCATGATTGTTATTGTTATTGTGTATGTTTACTTGAAGCGGTAACAATATGTTATGTTAAAGTTATTTATAGATTAACTCATGACAGAAGGAAAACATGCTTATGTAGATTTTAATCAAACTTTAGATTAGGAGTGCATTCTTTTCTCTTTGAGAAAACAACAGTTCCTTGCCATTACATTCGAAATTCGAAACGTTTAAATTATTTGCATTCCGTTTCCATGGACGAAATTATATAAAAATACTGACTGGCAAGAATTTTATTTTGAATTCCGAATTTGGTCCGCCATTTTCATTCTCACAAGTAACGCCAATAAGCAGACGTTTATAACGTTCCTTTCGCTCCACTTTTTTTAAGGAATTCTGGATGAATAAAGGTGGGTCCCGTTAGGAGTTTTAATAAAATCCTGGGCTACGGCTTAAGTGTCACTCACGATATGAGCTTGCCTTTATTACGGTCTGTAAAAACTACGGCCGTAAGATTAATATTAAAGCTCATTTTTTGTCTAAATTATGGCAGGTACCTTGTTTCGGGTATGCATCATAAAAATTGTAATTTTCCACATTTCCTGCAGAGTTTTGCGGGCAGATTGAATTTTAGAGATATATTCGGTAATGAATAGTACGAGTGATGGATGGGATGGAAAATGTGAAAAAAGTTTGGTTTCGTATTTCGCGGGAGGACAATCCAATCGGCGTAAAACTGGTGGGTTCCCCTGGAGGGGTTGTCATGGCAACGGCCGGGGTAGGGGCGCGGGCGGTTGAAAGGGGTCACAAAATCCAAACTTATCTCATAAATTTACACGGCAGGTCGATCTCGTTCCGACACGCGGATCGTTCTGCCAAATTCTTTCATTTTGTACGGAACCCCAGGCCCGTTTAATTGGTATGAAAATTTAAGTATTATGTGATTTTAGTGTCGACTCGTGAAATTATAAAAGCGTTTGTACTCTTCTTATTTATTAAAAAACTCTTCTGTATGAAAGCGGTTTTCAGCGAGTGCGTGTGTGTTTTTGTGCAAGTATTTCGTTTATATATCTATATAGTAATGTAGTAAGCTCGTTATACTATTACTATTTAACTGAAGTCAAAATCAAAGTAATTAATTTCATTTACACCATTACAAGTACTTATACAAGGTGTTGTTTTGCATCCTCGTCAAATTCAAGGAGGTAAAGAACTATGCTAATGATTCTTATCCCGAAAAAATAATAAAATGGGTAGGTAATTTTTCTTTTTCTCATTTACGGAAATCGGTAAGTGTGAACCACCCGTGTTTTAAACGCAGCCCGTCTGATTCTCGCCCTATAACTGTGCTTCCACACATAAAACAATATAAAACGTTTATTCAATAATTTCTTATTTCCTACACCATGTTAAGGGGGTTATTCTGAAATACTGACAAACATAAACAACCAAAAAAATCAGAGTTTATTAATAATTAACTAGGTAACGTAATTTTAATTGATTATTTATTGTCTTTTGGGTTCTTGGATTTTGACGAGGATGCAAAACAACACCTTGTATGACTGTAAAAAAAAAGGTGTAGCCCCAGTCACTAGGGAAATGTTAAATCTGTATGTTAGTCTATCTATATGTATGTGTATACACCTTAACGGCTCAACGGATTCGGATGCAGCACAAAGACAGACCATGACCAGGGCATAGATAGGCATTTTTATCTCCAGTAGTATGTCCCCCTGGAATAATGTTCGAAATTCAAAGCTAGTATGCAATAAATTGAATGCATATAGAACCAGTAATTATTCAACACCAATCAATAACCAACAAACATAGTTTTATTGACAAACAAACAAACAGTATTCAATCGAATGAACAAAAAAAAAACTCAAAATGTCATTTTAATTTCAATTGGATGTAGCCAGTTAATTTTATTTTATTTTCGAACCCCAACGCGATTTGAACGGTTTCGAATAAACGAACTGTCCGATTAAAATATCGGATTGTCCAATAGATTTGGGAAATCGGGCTCACTCGTGCGGGGCCTCTTTGTATAAAACACTGAATTTTCTGATGCCGATTCGGTGTAAAATGTTTTTTATGATGGTGCGTTATTTTGATTTTAATGCGGCTAAAGTTCGAAGTGATGTTGATTGGCTTTATCCTAATTTATTTAAGGTCGGCGTAGCATATCTATATCTTCTATCATCATCATCATCATCAGCCTATATTGTTCCCACTGCTGGGACGCACGCCTCCTCTCTATGAGAGGGAATGGGCTGTAATCCACCACGCGGGCCCAGTGCGGGTTGGTAGATGTCACATGTCTTCGAATTTTTAGTTCTAGGACATGCCGGTTTCCTCACGATGTTTTCCTTCACCGTTTTGAGAGCAGCGGTGATGAAATAAATTACACAAAGTAATGCGCCTGCCTGGGTTCGAACCTACGACTTATTGCTCGTAAGTCGGGGCTGCTACGACTGGGCCACCGCTGCTCTTATATCTTCTATACTTTTTTATAAGTCCTCATCTCAGTGTTAGTCATCACTTTTCTTGCCATATTATATTTTTTTTAATTACTCGTTTGCTTAGAAAAGGTACATGAGGCAATAAGGAAGGTATATTGACATTCTTGTGCCATTAAACATGAGGTAATTAGGTTGATATTCTTCTGCCATTAATTTCAGAAAAAAAAAATGTTAAGTACTTGTAATAAATTAAATCTAATTTGGTAACAACACACACTTTAAAACTAGCTGTGAATATAACTATTGAAAAGGCGAGCATTTTAATGCTATGTGCAGGTAATACTTTCATGTCTGCAGAAGTTACATGAAAATGTTTACCGTCGCAGTGAAAAGGTTTGTCAGTAAGGTTTGTGTTTAACTGCCCTATTTTAATCTAGTCATATACGAGTACCTTCATAAGTTAGTATCGTCACTAGTATAGCCTTCTATGTGGTTTGAAAATTATTACTACTTTTGAAAACCTGCGTCAGATTTTGCAAAATGAAATCTATTTTTAGCGTGTTATAAGCGCCATGATCATGGCGCTTGATTTAGTGCCAAAATGTCGGGAACTCGAAAGAAATAGGAAACACGGTAAATATCCCGTTTTAAATGTTTATGATGTTTAAAAACGAATAATTACATCTATGCATTCTATTTAAAGTCGCTTTTCGTGTCTGTCAGTGTGAACGCTCTGTTGTTGTTCTTTCAAACTCACCATCTGCCTAGCCTTTTCCCAAACTATCTTGGGGTCGCCTTCCAGTCTAACCAGATGCAGCTGAGTACCAGTATTTTACATGAAGCGACTGCCTACCTGACCTTCACAACCCAGTAACTGGGTAATACGATCCCTTGGTAAGACTGGATGTCAGACTTTTTGTTTCTGACTACTCGTAACGACTGTCAAAGATCTACAAATGACAGCCGGGACCAACGGCTTAACGTGCTTTCTGAGGCACGGAGGAAACTCGGTATGTAACTATCCACGGACCAACCTTGACAAGCACGGCTTAACCTTAAAGATCGACCCGTGCGGCTGTTATTATTTAGCCATGAGCTCCTCCTTGTTCTTCCAAACTATGCAATATAGTTATGTTACTGCGATTTTCACCATCTATGAACTCAAAATTCAAATGTTGAAATGCTTTGTTCAAAGTCATAAAAGTGAGCAAAGCAGAGAAGTGGATCGCTATTAGTATAATAATTAATTTTTATAATCCACTGGCTCCCGGACTACTTTAACTGTTCTACTAGATATATAACAACAAAGTACTTACTCGCGTAGTTAATGAAATCCACGTGATAAATACTCGTCGAACGAAACTCAGATTGTGAAACTAAGTTAAAGTTAAGATTACTAACTTAAGCTGTAATAGATCCTTAACTTATCTTAAACATATCGGAGTTCGTTAACGTTAATTGCTGCTTACAATTTGTTGGATTAATTAAGTTAGAAATAGGTAAGAGTCTTGGAATTGATTGTTTAATTTATGAGTAATAAGTATTCAGAAATTGTGAAAGTACATTGATTGGGTTACTATTGATTATTGCTTAGGTACTGTAGATATACTCTCTAAAGTACCTAAGTATGCTCCATGGTTCTTAATGAATGGACTGGAAAAGACATAAGGTATTATTTTGAAATTAGAATTAGAAAAGAAGATGGTCAAAAGAGAGAGAGAGAGAGAACAGGAAGTACCTACTACCACAATGGAGAGTAATATTGATTTATGCTGCGAAGCAACGTTAGCAATTTATTGGTTACCAAGAGATAGTAGATGGAACGTCAGTTGACCAACAACCAGAGGGGTGGAAGATCTATAGAACTGTATCTAGGTATCCTAATAGCGGGTGAAACAAGACTGCCAAATTAATATAATGATGAAAACTTAAGAAAACGAATAATAAACGATGGAATCACTTTAGTTCACTATCTTTGCAAACAAGGCCACAACAAAATAGTTGCATCATCATCTGCCTAGCCTTTCTCCATCTATGTAGGGGTCGGCTTCCAGTCTAACCAGATGCAGCTGAATATCAGTATTTTACATGGAGCGGCTGCCTATCTGACCTATCTATATGATCTAGATGATCCTATTGTGAAGCTGTAGTACTTCACAATACGATATCCTTTGGTAAGACAGGTTGTCAGACTTATGGAGCCACTGACTACCTGTAACGACATATGACAGCCGGGACCAACGGCTTTACGCGCTTTCCGAGGCACGCAGGAAACTCGGTATAAAATGAGTGGTCAGTGTGGTCACCTATCTATATGCCAAATCTAAGGCAAGAACGGCGTAACCTGAAAATCGACCCGAGCGGCTGTTATTATTTTGCCACAAGCTCCTCAGAATAGTTACGAGACTTACGCTTTGGAATGGGCAACTAGAGTACTTTAACAAGTTATTATGCCTTGTGACTGGGACTGTAGCTTTGCGTTTTTAGGGTTCCGTACCCAAAGGATCAAACGGGACCCTATTTCTGAAACTTCGCTGTCCGTCCGTTCGTCCGTCTGTCACCAGGCTGTAGCTCATGAACCGTGATAGGTAGCCAGTTGAAATTTCTACAGATTATGTATTTCTGTTGATGCTATAACAACAAATACTAAAAACAGAATAAAATAAATACTTTAGGTGGCTCTATACAAAAAAGTTATTTTGTTGCATGTTTTTATAAATAATAGTACGGAACCCTTCGTGTGCCAGTCCGACTCGCTTTTGGCTGGTTTTTTTTTTTAGTTTTTAGACTTCCAAAAGTGCCTGTAATGGTCCAATTGAAATAAATGCTTTGAGTTTGAGTTGAGTTTGAGCACCAAGTAATCAAAATCTTACGCGATTTCAGTCGAAGATATCTTGAAACCGATAGCCAAATTATCCATAACACACATAATCATTATCCTATACCATTAAGTCCATCATCGATCCCCTCATGACGTCGGCATTAAAACAAAATTGTTTTTGACTTATCCAAGCTGTCTGTGCACAGGTGCGGCTAAGGTGGGATTAGGCGGGTGACAAACGAGGCGGAGTAATACGTTAATAATTATGTAAACGCGCGACGTATCGGGGTTACGTTTGCAGCAGGCTTGCTGACGAGTATTCATTTTGTTATGGTTTATTTTGGTACATTAATTTTGCTTGTGACATGTGTGTTGGAAGTGTTTTGAGATGTTTCATGTCGTATGTGCGACAGCTCAAGCTATATAGACATATCCAGTATAACCTGACGTCAATTTTTATGAGCTTCCCGAACAATAAGAGATCAGCATAATTTGGAGTGCGTACAACATAAATGAATGGTGCAATCTTTTTCTCAAATAATGTAAGTAACTAAATTAGTATTAAAGATTCCTACTGGCGTAGGCGGATCAAGCCTGGTCTTTTCCGTGAGAGGCTTTTCTTCTTCTTGGTCTTTCCGTAGACTGTAATACCATTTAATTAGGTTTTTCCTTATTCTAGATACCGCATCAATTTTTGCGCAGTTTATGGATATTAACCCTGCGTTTACTCTGTATATTTTCTTCAAAGACCCACATACACCCGACACTTAAATTATAGATACTAAATAAAAATGGTGCCACGACGACCAATCAAGCTATTAAAAACAGTTTATTTAGATCTCTTATTGTACAGGAAATCTATACAAATCTAGGCCATGTTATACTGGAAATAATATATAGCTTCATGTATCACCGTGTGTAGACATGAAATTCAAAGATGAGGATAGGTTTTAGGCAGGCTTGGAAAGTAACACAAACATCTTTCATAATGCGCACAGCAAAGGAGTGGAACTCTCTGCCTGCGTCTGTGTTTCCGAACGATTACAACCCTAATCTTTTCAAAGTTAGAGTGAACAGGCTTCTTCTGGGTAAGCTCGTACTATCGTCGACTTTGTCTCTGTCATCTCTGATCTAGACTAGTTTATCTTATCGACTAAAGTGAGCAAGGAGGATTTATGTAAAAGCTAGATAATGGATAAAGGTAAAAGGGTACATACTGACCGTATGTACTAGAGAGACCTCTAGAGTACCTAAATCGAGAAATTCAATTGAAACAGAGTTATGTAGGTTTCAAAGACAAATAGCTAACGATTTGTTATTTGATACCCTATGTATAAACCTAGACTATCAGATCTATGGAGACACCTATATGAATGCCTAAATCAAAGCGTTCTATTGAATTTTCAACTCTCGATTCAGCGACGACAGTTGAATTTTCAAGAGAGCGATATTATTTAGGCATCCTTTTAGATGTTCCTTTTGTTAGTGAATACGGGTATAAGACTAGTAGATCTAGAATACTTTCAAGTTAAGTGTAAGCTTTCAAGATGTAGTCAATTAGGAATTTATAGGGATAGTTGTGTCTGAAATGATACTTAGATCAGTCTGTATAATGTTGCTAGGTTTATGAATAATTAATTCTGGTTTGTTGTAGTCATCGTTTAGTTCGAGCCGTATACAAGATGTTCTGCATCCTCGTCAAAATTCAGAAGGTGGTCACAAAAGACATAAATAATCAATTAAAATTACGTTACCTAGTTGATTATTAAAAAACGCTGATCGTTTTGGTTGTTTAATTTGGTCGGTATTTCAGAATAAGCCCCTTAATGTGGTTTAGGGTATAAGAAATTATCATTTGAGATTGTTTTTATGTGTGGAAGCGCGGTTATATGGCGAGAATCAGCCTGGCCGCGTTTAAAATACGGGTGGTTCACACTAACCGATTTCCGTAAATAAGGAAAATTACCCACCCATTTTATTATTGATTTGGGACGAGAATCGTTAGCATAGTAACCTCCTTGAATTTGACGAGGATGCAAAACAGCACCTTGTATAATAGGTACTAGCTTATATGTCTAGTCTACCACTTGTCATCCACGTAGAGGTTTAAATAATTTATGGTAAGCTTACATCCAATGAAACGCAACATAATAGGTGAACAGGTGTCCTACCATGACGTCTTGAATCATTATTGTTTTACTCCTTTTCCAGTGCCGGAAGGAGATGGCGCTAGACATTCTGTATAGCTTCGTCTCTTTCCCACATTGGAATAAAAGTAAAACAAGACTGCTTTAACAGGTCATGGTAGGCCAGCAGGTCGCGTCAATGAAACACAACCCTGCGCTCCATAAGTCAGGTTGCAGATGTTGGGGAAAAAACAGCCACGCTACAGTGGGTGGCCACGTAGCACGAATTAACCCGGAGACGTGGGCAAGGATCGTCACTAACTGGACCACTGATGGAGGAAATCTCTGCCTAGGTAGACAACGGCGAAGCTTGTGTGGCGATCTGATTTTCTTTGTGGGGCGAACGTGGCCAGAGACCGCACTAGATAGAGAGGTTTGGAAAGAGAAAGGGGAGACCTATGCCCAGCAGTGGGGCACTTGATAGGCACAAACATACATGAAAAGTATACGATTATTAAACGAACCCAACAAGATACACACTAAACCAAATCTTCGTACTAAAACTTTACCCTCCAGAAATCTACAAAAAAAGAAGATTACAACATTCACAAAATCTAACATAAAACCGAGATAGCATTGGAATTCTAGATAAACCTTGAAAACAAAGTAACATACCCTCGGATGGTTGGAAATAGGGTTAGGATAGCCAGGATCCATGTTCTTAAAACTGCCTCAGGCCAAAGGCATAGTTTAAACCCTAATCAGTAGAACTACTTGTAGCAAAAGTCTAAATTTGACGCACACAAACAGAAATATGTATAAGGCTGTTTTGGTGGTAGACGGTACAGAAACGAAAATAGCATTACCAGGATTAAATAATGTTGACTAGCCAGCCCTCATCATCATCAGCCTATAATGTTCCCACCACTGCTGGGGCACAGGCCTCCTTTCCATGAGAGGAAGTGGGCTGTAATCCACCACGCGGGCCCAGTGCGGGTTGGTAGATTTCACATGTTTTCGAATTTTTAGTTCTAGGACATGGTTTCCTCACGATGTTTTACTTCACCGTTTTTTAGAGCAGCGGTAATGAAATAAATTACACAAAGTAATGCGCCTGCCTGGGTTTGAACCCACGGCCTACTGCTCGTAAGTCGGGGCTGCCACCACTGGGCTACAGCCACTCTCTCTCTTTAAATTTGTAATTACTTCATCACTAGTGCTTTTAAATTGGTGATAAAGAGCATCGTGGAAACTAGCCATGGCATGTCTCGATCCAGAAATGTGATGTATGAAATTCACTATAACCCGCAAGATGCCAGCTTGGTGGAATTTTGGCCCACTCTCTCTTACAGAGAGCAGAACTGTGGCCCGGTAGTGAGAATAACATAGCTAAATATAGGTCCTTCGTTAGGATGTCGACAGTAAGTTATAGCGTAGAGCATTTGGTCAAAAACGGCGCCTTGACTTACTGCTTCAATCACTACTGTGGTTAAAAGGGTTAGACAGTGTGTTCACTCGACGAATACATTTTGTGATGAGATATGATTTAGGTACTTGTAGTTGTATCTCAGAGGGGCCTCTTTACTTGAGTGCGGATAAATACTGAATATTATGTTGGATTATTATGTTCTGAGCTATGTTGCTCTGTAATATTTGAAACAATTTACGGAGGGCATTCCATTAAGAGAGATATACACTTTGCCTGCCAGGGCTGCGGGTTGTTCGAAAGAGATACCGCGGCCCTGGAACACAAAGGGCTAAGAAGGAACATGGGTGGGTTTTAGCCAGTCAAGTCTGACACTCCCTCCCGCTCCGCCCAGAGCGGGAGAAGTCATTTGAAGATTTCCCACCCGCAGAAAAAAAAAAAAGACATACACTTTTCTTTTTAGGGTTCCTTACCGAAAGGGTCAAACGGGACTGACTTATATAAACACAGATTATTAAATAGTTGTACCAATAAGTAGTAATTATGCAGTTCTTGCACTCTCCTGTAAAGTTTCCATTTTTGAATTACGTGGTGTTGGAACATCAATGACGCTGTGTCCCTTGAAACTTTATAATGCATTGCTGCCCTGAGGGTGTCCAACTGACACTCCATTCTTCAGAGTTACACTTGAAACATAACTTTCTTTCTTCCTTATCAGTTGAGAAGTTATGTTGAGTTAGCACACAAGTTAGAGTACTAAAACTGAGAACTTGCCACGATAGTCGCTGAAATATGTTTGGGACGTGACTTAGTATATTTAGAGTGGTAGATTTCCTTGGGCTTGGACAAACGTATTGGTTGTGTAGAAATATTTTCGTAAACATAGAGAGATTTTTCTGTAGAGAGGTACTATTTGTTTTAGACATGGTTGGACCGTTTTTAGGGTTCCGTACCCAAAGGGTCAAACGGAACTGAGAGTTCGCTGTCCGTCCGTCTGTCACCAGGCTGTATCTCATGAACCGTGATAGGTTATAGCCATTGAAATTTCTACAGATTATCTATTTCTGTTGATGCTTTCACAACAAATATTAAAAACAGAATAAAATAAATATTTAAGGGTGCTCCCAAACAAACGTTCCGTTTTGATAAATAATGGTACGGAATCCTTCGTGCACGAGTCCGACTTGCACTTGGCCTGTTTTTTTTTGCTGATCCCTGGTTGTTGCTCATGTCAATCCGCTTTGTGTATGATTAAAAGCATAAACTGTTAACTGTTATACGAGTATCATGTCTATCATAGATGCGCCTTGGGGCATTGCTCAGGTTTAAATTATGTACGTGGCTGCATGTCATACCAGAGGCAGACATATTCATGTATTACACGAACCAGCTGTATTTATGGATAGGTTTGGAAGTAATCATTACGTAGTACGGTCAGCAGCAAAAGTCGTTTTACATTTCCAAAATTATAGAACGTCTTAGTTTTAGAACGATTCATATTAACAGACTGGAGTAAAAGACATAACAATATTTTCATCAATGGTTACACAAATTCGCAAAACAATATAACATCAGATCACACTGACCAGCACAAAACTTGGTGTAATATTTATAAGTGTTAACCGATTTTTGATGCCGACTGTACATTATTAACAACTAAATTGCTAGTAATTCATACATAACATGAAACCACGCCTGTAATCCCCGATGGTCATTAGTTAGTAAGCAAATGTAAATTCTATTATAACCAATTTTGACAACAGTGATACTCTTGCAATTTATAAAGATATTTCTAATTTTCATTTATTTAATATCCTCTGATGTGTTTTTAATTTTTAAATTTAATGTTTTATACTTTTTCAATATATTCTAATTGTATTATTTTGTTAGCTTTGATATTAATTCAATTATGCATGCTGTGGTCTCCTGTAAGTGAAGGAGTTCACCTATGTGATACTTTTTAAGAGCAATTTATTTCACACGATTTGTGTACATCCTTTGTAGGAGATCTTACATCCTAACTAATATTATAAATGCGAAAGTAAGTTTGTTTTTTACCTTTTCACGACTAAACGGCTGATCGGATCTTAATGATACTTGGCAAGACGATAGATTTCAACCTGAGGAAGGACATAGGCTATATATCATCACGCTACGACCAATAGGAGCGGTGCAGTAATGAAAAATGTTGCGAAAACGGGGAAAATGTGACGCAGACGAAGTTGCGCGGGACAGCTAGTAAATAAATAAAGGTTAAGGCAGAGGTGTACACCCTAATAGTACACCCACATATCCCCCGTTTTGTTCCCATGTCATTTTAGGGGGCGAGCTTATTGCCATCAAATCCAAACTCCTTGTCTGTTACTAAGAAATTTCTTATGGCAAAACCCAATAACACTTTGCCCGACCTGGATATCGAAACTGGGACGTCATGCTCGGCAGTCGAGTTTGCGACCACTAGACTAACGAGGCAATCACTCATACATACTTAACCAATCGTAAAACGATACAATTTTGTTAACATAAGCACTCCTAAGCAGTTTATTTTGATAAGTCTAGTTTTTGAAGTGAAAACTTCTTTAGCGGCGTTGTGCACTTTTTGTTATGGGTAAAAAATGTAAAACTCGCGTCAGGACACGTGACCAAAGTCAGTCTCAGTTTTTTTAGTTACGAAGGAATTTGAACTTTATGACATCTGTCATTGAGTTTGGGTTTCCAAAACTGGAAAATTCGTAAGATGGATTGACATTAGGTTACGAAGCAATTTGAACTTATGACATCTGTCATTGAGTTTGGGTTTCCAAAACTGGATAATTGTCTTATGCACAAACAAAACCTTCGGTTTCTCCAAAGAGGTAGAATTCGTAAGACGGATTGTAATAGTTCTGAAGTTTTCAATTTTTTTATGTAATATAAATTGTCATGTTTGTGTACGATAGCGCAATAAATGAATATTGTATTTTACCACATAAATGATAGTACTTTTATACTGATAATTAAAGCAATTCGTGCAAAATTATTCCCTAACCATTCCAAAACATCAAAAATGCACTACGTCAATATTCAAGTTTTCACTTCTGCCTGCACTCCTGGACTGCAACCTGTTTTTTTTTTGTCCAAAATGAGGGACAGAATTGGCCAGTTGTATTTGAGCAGTCTGAAATCATTTCATTTACCAGTTTTCCCTGTACCTTTACTAATAAGAAGATACCTACCATAACTATTTCCTCATCATTCGATCGATATCTCCAGACCACGGCGCACTATTTTAGCGACGTCAGATAAAATACTTTGGAACAAAAACACACCATTCTTACTCCACTTAGTGTCGGGTACACGGCCACAAACTTGACACTTTACGTGTTGGTCCCTCACGTTCGCTTCTATTATATTCACATTACTAAAAAGCAATGCTGAAGGTATATTGACAAAAGAGCCAGTCCCTGTACCGTGGGATGTTATATTTATGGTGTAACTTCATGTAGATATAATGGAAAGACGAAATGTAGCCAATCGGGGATAACAGCGTTGAATTATCTTATCATTAGTTATCAAAATGACGACACGGTTGGCGCAGTGGTGAGCGATCGACAGCTGCGCTGCGTATCGCGGATTGGATCCCCGCACGGAAGAAATATTGTTATGGCCTACAGATAGGTTTTCCGGGTCTGCCTGTTTGTTGTGTGTTAGTTTAAATGTTTGTAAAAGCAACCACGATACAGGAGAAATTCCCAGTGCAGGGGAAAGTTAAAAAAAAAAGTAGTTATTTATTACTCAACCGAAGCTATATGATCACATTAAAATATTGTTATATTGTGCCTTACATTCATTCAAAAAATTCATACTTTTGTTTTTTAAGTAACTCTGTCTGTAGAAACGACACACAATAATATAATAGATAGCAAAAGATACTTAGGCGTTTTCTGTATTGAAACCCCCGAAATACAATTCCTGACACTACCCCAATTCACTATTATCAAACCTCTTTATTCGGGTTTACTACTAAACAACTCCACTACTATCCTTAAACAGAATCACCTATTCGCAAATAACAATAATCTACAATAACAAATCCGTCCATATCGGACAAAACCCTGATAAAATGGCTATTCACTTTTTCCAACACCTAACCAAACAAAATTAACCCATCAAATTAAGCAACTATCACCTCTAAAGCTCATAATAATACATATTATAACAAACTAAAGCCGCATGAAACTGATCACGGGCGGCACCTCTCTATAAATATTTATAAAGCTACATCAATATGTATGTAATCGTTAAGCACAGGCCCCGCGCATAATACAGTGTGTTCCTCGAAAATTAATACAGGTTGGGTCCCGACGAGAAATAATACGATATGTGAATTTCAAATTATATAGCCAATTTATGCGGTAGTGAAAAAATGACTGGATTATGGTTTAATTTTCATTTTGAAGTGATGGAGGGTGAATGGAAAATGTAGGGCGCGTTTTATAAGAATTATTATTAATTAATTTCAGTTTTGAGCTCGTTACTAAATAATAAAAGCCGCACGGTTCGATCTTTAAGTTTAAGCCGTGCTTGCCGAGGTGGATCCGTGGATGGGTGACCATAATTAAATACCGATTTTCCTCCGTGCATCGGAAAGCACGATAAGCCGTTGTTCCCGGCTGTCATTTGTAGATCTTTGACAGTCGTTACGAGTAGTCAGAAGCTGAAAGTCTGACATCCAGTCTTACCAAGGGGTATTATATTACCCAGTTACTGGGTTGTGGAGGTCAGATACTCAGCTGCATCCGATTAGATTGGAAGCCGAACCCAACATGGAAAAAGGCTACGCAGTTGATGTTTTAGGAAGAATTATTATTAATTAATTTCATTTTTGGAAATGTGTGTTTGGTTACAGTTTTGATTGAAAATGTAGCTCTTCATCAGTAGATGTGTTTTATAATACTAAAAGATGCTGCTTGTAATTTTTGAAAGACGTGGTTTTTTTTATCAAAATCATCGGCCTAGCCTTTTCCCGTCTATGTTCAAATCAAATTAAAATATTTTATTTTACATAGGCCTACATGGGCACTTATAACACGTCGACAAAAGGCGCACGGTTCGGGTTGGTCGTTTCCTATGGAGAAGAACCGGCAGAAGACTCCTTGGTTACTCTTTTAAAATCATTTGTTTTTACAATATTTGAAGTTACAGCGTTAGTACTTAAGTTTGGGAGGACAGCGTAGGCCCGAATAAGTCGTTGCTGACTACATAAGTTTAACAATATAAAAAAAAAAAAACGTTTGTTGAAGCAGGCTTGCAGTCTACCCAAATGCAGATAAACATTTTGCATTGATTAATAGTCCATTTGACCGCCACAATCCAGTAATTGGATAACGTGATCCCTCTTGTGTTTTTTTTTTATTATTTGAAATCATTACTCTAGTATTATGTTGTATCGAAACTAGAAGACGTATAGTAAAGTATAGTAACACGACAACAATACTCGTTAATATTTTCTACAATCATGCCCTATCTTGCATACAGACTATTACAATATTCTTCTTCATAACTTGTCATAACGGCAATCTATATTGATTCAGCCCAAAAGGCGAATAATTTGGCACTTTCAGTAGCGTCAATCAGCTGTTGTAATCTACAAACAGCATGAAGGCAGGACACGTTATCAAGCGTTCTATCATTTGTGGAAAAACATCATATCTACACTCCAGCACGCGTAGCATGACCACTGTAGAAACGAGTTTTGTCTACGGAAGAATCGACATAATGACAGATAGACAATGAAAATGTGTCAGTTTGTCGTTTCTTTCGTCGACATAGCCCGTTTCTACGGCGGTAATGCTACTCGTGCTGGGCAGAGTCCATCTAAATAGGTTTACCTTGCTTCAGTCAACCTGCGTGCAGAGTCAATTTAAAGCCTTCCATGTCTTGCAAACAGGATTTACAAACTAATCATACTAATATTATAAATGCCAAAGTTTGTGAGTTTGCATGGATGTTTCGAGGCATGGATGTTTGTTACTCTTTCACACAAGAACTACTAAATAGATCTGGATGAAATTAGGCACAGGGATAGATAAAGTCTGAAATAGGCCATGTCTAAAACTACGGAATGCATCAGAATCTGCACGCGTAGCATGACCTCTGTAAAAACGAGTTTTGTCTACGGAAGAATTGACATAATGACAGATAGACAATGACAATGTGTCAGTTTGTAGATTCTTCCTTTGACATAGCCCGTTTCTACGGCGGTCATGCTACGCGTGCTGGGCAGAGTCCATCTGATCAGGTTTACCTTGCTTCAGTCAACCTGCGTGCAGAGTCAATTTAAAGCCTTCCATGTCTTGCAAACAGGATTTACAAACTAATCATACTAGTATTATAAATACAAAAGTTTGAGAGTATGGATGGATGTCTCGATACAATAGTAATTTACAATAGTAATTTATTTCTCTCAAAAAGGTACAATTTCGGAACATAGAATGTAGGTCACATGCAAATTCAAAACCTTTGTGAGAGCTGGAGTCTATACTGGGTTCGAGACCTGTATGACAGATCTCCAGGCTCACACCCTTAAAATTACAATATTAAAATTGCACTTACGTACTACAACATTGTAAAAGCTCCAAGTAATGAGAGGAAGATAAATAAAACAAAACAAAAAGTGATGTCCTAAGAGTAGTCTATGGAGAGTGTTGTGTGTCCGTGAGTGCAACATAAGTCCTCACGCCCAAGCCCGCCTAGGGCACTGGGCGTGAGTGCCTACTTGCCCGAGAGTGTGTGTGCGTGTGTGTGTATGAGTGAATGTGTGTGTGCGAGTGTGGGTAAAGGTGATACGTGATCCAAGGTTAATTTGATTGGGAGAATATTTCTGGTAGGCGAAATTATTTTAAAATACATAGTAAATTTTCAGTCTCTGCACAATCCAATTCAAGTAGCCATTTTGTAGTAGTTGATTTGCATTTTGATCTGCACATTGGGTATATATTTAAAATTTTATTTACTTTATTATAGACGTAGCTGCTAAGGAAAGGGAAACCGCGTTGGGCTGAACGACACTTTGTGCGGATGGAGGGACAGACTATGTGTTTACGTCGTTTGGAGTCAAATTTGTGTGGAGTGTAGGGAGTTTGAGAGTGTGTGGTTAAAACAATATTAAGTATAAATAATTTTCGAACAGAGAGAACCGAACATGTCTTATAAAGGTCGATGGTAGGAAAGTGGTAAGGTAACCGCCAACCAACCTTCAAGAGTGCCCTTTGCGCACGTTCCAGTTTCAGCATGTGAGTTTTTGCTGAGCCACCCCAAGTAATTATGCAATATTGTATAAGCGATTGGCAGAGGGCGAGATATACAAGTCTTAGCACTGTAGTGTCCGCAGAGTGACGAAGGGACTTAAAAATGTAAATCAACCTGCGCAGTCGTGCGGCAAGTGTGTTTATGTGTGTGGAGAATGACAGGCAATCATCAATTTGTACACCGAGATATTTGACCACATTGCCGCGAGTAAGGCAGGGGCAATTACAAGCTGTGTGGTGAGGTAAAATGCAGGAGTGGGCAATCAAGGAATAGTGAGAGGTAGGAGGTTTCCCAGCGGCTGTAAAGGAAAAGGTTAAGTAATGTGTTTTGTCAACATTTAAAGTAAGCCGGTTTTGAGCCAACCAGGTGGTGACAAGGTTGAGGCCGGATTGTGCGTACCGAAACACTTGCTCCCAGGAGTCTCCGTGGAATAGTAGGGCAGTATCGTCGGCATAAGTGAATATGGACGCATGGGGAAGTGTTAGCCGGCAGAGCTCATTTATATAGATGAGAAATAGGGTCGGACCAATAATACTGCCCTGGGGGACCCCGTAAGATATAGGGAGCTCATCACTTGTCCAATCACCGATCCTGACGCATTGTCGTCTACCCGTGAGGTAACTTTGAAAAAGAGCAAGTTGAGTGCCTCTAATACCGATTTTTTCGAGTTTAGCAATAAGATTGGGGACAGATATCGTATCAAAGGCTTTGGCCAGATCCAAGAAAATACCAATTACCTTCTGCTTTTTATACAGGTTGGAGAAAATGTCAGTGGTTAGGTCTAGCACAGCCTTATTTGTAGAAATTCCGGAACGGAAACCATATTGAGAGGGGGAAAGAAGATGATTCTGCTCGAGGTACTTAACTAATCTATTATTCATGAGCCGTTCAACTAATTTTGAAAGTGTAGGCAAAATTGATATAGGTCTGTAGTTATTTGATCGATCTCTGTCCCCGCCCTTGTGTACAGGATGCACTACTGCAAGCTTAAGCGCATCTGGAAAAATACCGGAGGTGAAAGCTAAATTACAAATATGAGTCAGATGGGGGGTGAGAATATTTTTAAATTTCTTGAGAAACGTACCCGACACACCATCAGCACCCACCGCACAGTCGCCCCTCAACTTCTCGATCAAACTATCTAATTCCGGCTCGTCTGTTCCTAGCAATACAAAACTATTATGAAGCGATGGGAGATCTTCGGTTTGTGGAGGTAAGCATGTGGAGACGTAAGGGACGTTTTCAGCTAAGGTGCGTCCAATGTTAGCAAAATACGAGTTTACTTCATTGACAGAGCGCTGCGGGTCAGAGGGTGAAAGAAAAGCATTGGCGTGTGTTTTAACTTTTGAAGTGTAGGTGACAGTTTTTATAGCATCCCAGAGTTTTTTATTATTATTTTGCGCATTAGTCAAAAGAGCTTTATCATGATTGGTTTTGATAGTTTTAAGTATCTTAGAGCAATAATTCCGGTATCTTTTAAAAGTTGTTAGAAGTATTTTATCATCGGGTTTTTTTTTAAGTTTCATATGCATATTGTCTCGATTTCGTAGGCATCTAAGGAGCCCTGGAGTCATCCAGGGCTTACTTAGCCTTTGACGGTTGGGCAAAACTTTCAGAACAGAGTTTTGAAATATAATAATGTTAAGGGTGTTGATAAAGAAGTCTGTTGCTTCATTAACATCAGGGGTGCTATAAACGGGACTAAAATCGGTCTGAAGTAGGTCCAATTGAATTTTGTCAAAATCCAAAACCCGGGAATGTCTAGCTTTTTTCAGTGAAATATTGGATGGGCTATTGTTCTCCATAAATAATAAAACAGTGTCATGATCAGTGACCGAAGTGTTGGAGATGAAACAAAAAGCAGGTCTTCTCGTTTTTAAAATGAGGTGGTCGAGGCAGGTGTTACTTTGTCGCGTAGGAAGAGTGTGTGCCGGTAGCATACCGTGATAGGCAAGCATTGTCAGGTACTCCATTGCACACGAGTCATTACTGTTGTCGGAGATGTTGATATTTATGTCACCGGTTATGATTATATTTTTGAAGGAGGATAAAGATTTTAGTACTTCATTCAGAGAGTCCACGAATGCGGAGACATTCCGAACAGCAGGTGGGCGATAGATTGCAATCAAGGCGGTATCATTATTGAGCATTAACGATGCATGAATGTTTGTTGGAATGCATCTGCACGCGTAGCAAAACCTCTGTAGAAACGAGTTTTATCTACGGAAGAATTGACTTAATGACATATACACAATGACAATGTGACAATGTGTCGATTCTTCCGTCGACATGGCCCGTTTCTACGCGTAGCACGTGCATTCCGTAGTTCTAGAATAGGACAAAGGATACTTTCATCCAGGTAGAACGGTTCCGTGCTAAAAATAACTTTCAACATTCTTTCTAGCACAGTCAATATCTTTGGGGCAATATTCCGACCCAGCCTGTGCAATAATACATCTGATAACGTAAATTATTCGGAATACATTACACTGAGGCGCGGTTTAAGCAGTCCCAATTTACATCACATTGGGACTAAGTGCTGTAGCTCTTAGAAGAAGATATTATTTTTTTGTGTTATTGCAATTCTGCCGCGTTGGTCTAGTGTTATAATAACCTGGGAATTCAATACCTAGGTATTGGGAAAGTGTTATTGAGTTATTCATGATTTCTTAATAATAATAATATTTGTTGTGATTTGATATGACCAAAGAGCTTATAAAAACTCTTTGGTCAAATCTCTGACATGTATCAAACAAAAAAAAAGTGGGTTTTACGGTACCCGCCAAAACGGCATGCTTTTTTCAAAAAGAACCAAAAGGCTTGGGGAATTGATCTTTGTTAATAACATATTGGGTCGTATATAAAGCTTGCTACTGATATAAGCACCAAGTTTTATATTCTACTAGCTGTCCCGCGCAACTTCGTTTGCGTCACATTTTCCCTGTTATCGCAACATTTTTCATTGCTGCTCCACTCCTATTGGTCGTAGCGTGATGATATATAGCCTATGTTATTTTTTTTTATTTTTTTTGTGAGTGGCATCTCGCAGTTCAACCTATGAGGTTGTCGTCTGCTTAACCGGACTATCCTGTGGGTGCCTTAAGAGTAAGGCCTCCAGCCAGGGCATAAAACTTACAAACTAAGCGACTGCACGCTAAGGGCACCCCCTGTGGGGTACGAACCTCGGCTTGCTGACTGCATGGGGACAGGCTGAATTGAAAACTACTGGCACAGCTTCGCGGGCTGGCTCGAGCGAGGGTCGGGGAGGGCATGGACCGGGACGTCGCGACGGACCTCGACGGCGAGGTCGGAAAGACGGCGGTTTGAGTCGGAACTTTTTAAGAGTGCTAGTCTCTTTCCTACTCTCCTGGAGGAGGGTGATAGCATCATCTGGAGTGACGAGGGTATGCCTAGGACGGCGTACTGTACTAATGCGCGAGGGTTCGTAACGGGCGGCCGCTGCGATCAGGGGATTACGGTGTTTAATGGCGTTATCGAAGAAACGCTTCGAAAGACGTTTCATAAACTGAAGGACGGTGGGCATTCTAAGGTCTACGTGTAGACGGTCATTACGGACATAAAAAGGGGCTCCCGTGACTCTACGTAAGAACCGGTTCTGTAAGATTTGCATCCTATGGATGTACTTAGGCTTGGTGTGAGCGTACACGACGCAAGCGTACGTCATAATGGGGCGGATCACCGCGGTATAAAGGCGCAACTTGCACTTGAGTGACAACTTGCTTTTTGCTGAAATCATGAAATGAAGCCTACCCATAGCAAACGCAGCTCGGTCGCGAGCTGCTTTGATGTGCGCCGCGAAAGACAGGTGGTTGTCAAGTATGACTCCTAAGTACTTGGCTTGCTTCTCCCAAGGGATAGGCTTACCGTACAT
Organism: Cerastis leucographa; assembly: GCA_963082945.1. Classification (NCBI taxonomy): domain Eukaryota; kingdom Metazoa; phylum Arthropoda; class Insecta; order Lepidoptera; family Noctuidae; genus Cerastis; species Cerastis leucographa. The sequence continues at coordinate 3,484,814 of OY720366.1, forward strand.
AGTGATTGGGCTGAGCGCGAGTAGCCTATGTTACTTTTAATACCTCCAAAAATATGTGTACAGAGTTTCATGATGATCGGTTAAGTAGTTTTTGCGTGAAAGCGTAACAAACTTACTTTCGCATTTATAATATTAGTTAGGATTAAGATTTATGTGTCCTGGTTTATAAATACATTTTAGGTTTTTGTGTGTCATTAACCAACCGCGCAGCGTGATGAGGAAACTGGAATTTTATAGAACTAAAAAATCAAAGACGATTAGTGAAACTGATGCTGCTGTTTCATAAAATGAAATGACTAGACGGTCTAAATGTGTTGGAAGTTTGGATATACAAAATTCATAGTTTCAGATTACGTTGGTGTTCATAACTCCCCTGTATACCCACCGCCTTTTTTTGTACTCTGCGCTCATCTTAACTAATATAGTATTATAAAAAATAAAGATTTGATTGTTTGTTTGTTACGATTTAACTCAAAAACTACTCGACCGATTTAAAAAATTCTTTCACCATTAGAAAGATACAATTTTTACCGAGTAACATAGGCTATATTATATCTCAGTTTTCGCGGAAAAAGTCGCGGGCGAAGTGCTAGTCGAATATAAATAAATCTCTACGTCATTTCACCTAAGCAAACACAGGAAAATATTAAAATTTCCTACTCAATACTTCCAAACGTCTTCGAAACTATAATTCCCAACTTCAAACGCAATGAAGTCTTAAATATCTATGTCTCAAACGAAACGAATACATTTTTAAAGGCAGACGGCGATGCAAGCAAATTAGAATTGCAAAGTTGTAACGGAGTAATGGAAACGTCTTCTTGAAGGCCAGTGTAGTGTGAAAGTGACCAATGATTCGGAAAATTAATCTCGGATGCACTAGGAATGGAGGGATCGAGGAATTGAGGAACGGAGGAACTGAGGAACCTAGGAATCGAGGAATGGGGAAACGGTTGCTACAAGACCATTGATATCTTGGAAATAGTTTTTTATTATTTTTTAATAGTTTTGTTTTCTTTGTGTTTGTTTTTTTAGCTAGTTTGATATTCCTAGTTTAGAATTTATTAAATGGTTTCTTGGAAATTGAAAAGTTTTTAATTGGGGTGATGTAGGTCTGTATTGAAGCGTCTAGACAAAGTCATTGCCGACTTGTAGTCACACCAGATTATCACACCAGTGTGACTAACAGGAATTTTTTTCTCGTTTGTCACACCACTGATTTTTCCACACCATGTATACGATAACTACTAGTGCAGTACCTTTATATTGTAATAAAGTCGTAATAATAACGTAACGTTAAAAGACGTGACGTCAACGTTAAAGGACAAATGAAAAATATAAAGGATTGTACAAAAACTTAATACTTTAACTTTATTGTAGAAACAAGAAACTCTTTGACAGTGACTGCCAGTAATCCACCCTTGGATGAGTAACATCTATTTTACATTTTAGTTGTTTGGTCATGATGATGTTATGTGTCACGTTTTCTGATCGAGAAGAATGGAGAAAACACCAACTAACTGATACTGATACTTACAATATCCTAATTGATAACGACCTTCAACTAATTGATTAAGAATAACGTCAACAATCCTCACGTACAAAATGTTCCATTTCAATATGGCCGCCAAACCTAAAAGTTTTAATACAAAATACACGCACATATAAATTACAGTAAAACGCGAAATTCACTTAATATCCCACTAGGGAGAAATGGAGGCCTAAACAAAACACAACTCTGAACTAGCGTGGTTTTAGCCAGCCTATGTTAACGATCTCTTTCAGCTGTGAATTTATTAACATATTTAGGATTTAGATCCCACTTCTGAGCTTGGGGATTCTCTATAATTTGCTTGAAATGCACCCCCGTCTTATTCTAATCGACTGTATGTTCTGATATCATGTACACGTTATCTTACTGCAAATAGTTCTTCATTGTTTTTATTCATTGCTTAAACGGACTGGTGACGTAGTATTTTTTTTTCCTTGTGCTACTTTTTGTAGTAAGCAACGACTTATTGTCGGGTCTACGCTGTACTGCCATACTTAAGTACTAACGCTGCAACATTCAAATATTGTAAAACCAATGATTTTAAAAGAGTAACCATGGAGTTTCTTGCAGCTTCATCTCCATAGGAAACGCCCAACCCAAACCGTGCACCTTTTGTCAACGTTTTATAGGTGCCCATGTATGCCTATTTTAAATAAAATATTTTGATTAAGAATTTTAGATTCATCTACTAAAAAAATTATAATTATCAGCCTCTGCCTCATCTCGATTCTTGACAACTCTTATACAGCTGCTATTACAACTTTCTGAAGATCGTCACTCCATCTAGTCTGAGGGTGTCCTACCTTGCCGATTCGCGGTTGTCACTCAAGAACATATTGTCTACTCAAACCGTCATTGGTTCTACAGCTAATATCAACATAATCTTGTGTTTTATCTTGTCCACCTACGATTGAGAAGGCCCCTATTTTATTATTATGATATACATAAAATTCAACGGGTCAAAATATCTATAGTCCAGCTTCATTTCAAAAACCAGTCAATCGCAAAAAATAGACAAGTTTGCTACGTTCTATGATTTTTTCTCTTCTTTCGCTTATTTTTTATAGATCCTTTGTCCTGTAAACGAGTTATATAGGCCGGTACACACGGCGATACGGCCGGCAACGGATGGGCAATTTGACGCTGTTCAGAATGTGCGTTAATTGCTTTCCTGTATGATCCAGCTTTTTTTTGCAAAGCGCTTTTCTGAAAGCAATTTTGGCAATATTGTTATACAAATACCCTATATGTTAATAAATATTTCAAAAAGTAATGCTTCTCGAAATTTCATTTCATTTCTAATTATGTATATTGCGTTAAAAGCGTTTTTAATTTAATTATAAAGATATTTTGGAGACCACAACAAAATATTTAGAATATTTTAATCAACTCTGGCTTTGAAATTTTTTCTTTGACAAAAATACGTATCTGTATTTGCTCCTACGCAAATTAAAAAAAAAAACTTCATGAAATAAATACTTAAGTTCATGAAATATATATTCTAATTATGAAAAAATACTTCTCATGAGTGACTTTAGGTAATACGGGAGGCAACCAAATTTATCCAAATCAGTTCATCCATTTAGGAGTTTCAAGGTAAAAAAGAAACGGATATACATAGAGGTCAAGCACATAACAACCCTCTTTTTGGGCTTCCTCGTAGATGAGTTATAAAAATGCAAAAGGCAGCATTGTCGCCATCAATACAAATCAATTATGTCGTTGCGGTCTGTCTTAAGAGATTGTGATGGCCGTGGGAAATTTACCTTAAAAGTTCAATGTTTATGTCCTTATTGGAATAAAATCACCCAGATAATTTTAATCTGGGTCGCATCAAAGTTTCAGTAAATCGGTTTCTTCTAGGCAAGCGTGCTCCACCCTAGGCCGCATCATTGATTCACATCAAGCGAGTTGCGGCCAAACGCAACTCAACTATTCATTATATAAAACAATATAAAACAAAAAACGCCGAATATTTTTTAAGGCTGTGGCTTTCTTTTTTCTCGTTCCATATCCTATAAATAAGATGAGATGCAACTATCCAGTTGCTCACCAGTTCCCCATCTGAACAAAACGTACCCTTTAGATATTAAGGCCACTGAATAAATGAATAAAATTGTACGTGTATACGAGCGGGTATTATGCGCCATGATAGGGCACAATTCAATTCCGTTATGACTGACAGACGGAAAGGGTACCGATATCAAATTAGGACGTGTTCTGATTTCGGTGGGACGGATATAGTCTTGGCTGTGTGCTGTGTGGCTTTGTGACGTTTATGACATATTATAAGGAGTTAATTGGTTGGATGATCTGTTTCTGAGAGATCGTATCTTGCTCTATAATAAACATTTTTGTCGCACTATTAAACATTTTTTACTATTTTTGACAACGAAAGTCTCTTTAGGAATGAAAGTTAAAAAGAAAAAAAATACTCTTGAAAACCAGAGGTAAGCAAATGACTCTTATTTCATGCGCAAATGAGAAATGAATCAAATCCAATATGTTATGTTGATTAAATGGACTGAGAGGGTTGTATTGGTCATTTTAATTGTGTTGTATTTAAAGAATTAAAATCACCATACGTATAGTCCTCCTGACCGTTTTATTTACTAACTATCGGTGCGGGAGATATTATAGTGCAAAAGTGTGTGCGCGGGAACAAGTGCACTCTATATTCCCTCAATATTTTTCTTAACGGGGGGCACGGTAGTGCCCACCATACACATATGTACCATCATTTACTGGAACCATTTCGCCGCATTTTTACGCCCCTATTTGAAAACCTCTGGATAAGACCAGAACGCATCATCAGAATCACGGATCAAAAACGGCCAAGTGACACAACATTAACTATAATAATAAAGAAATCGCAGTAACGAACCTTAGACTTGACACGACTTTGTCTAGATTTCATTACTTTTTAGAGATAAACAAAGAGCTCCATCGAGACTTGGATAGTTTTTTACAGAATGTTTTTGGTGGGATATTTCTTACTAAATCTGTATGAAAATGATATTCGTCATAAGTGTCATAGCAATACGCAAACAATGTTATATTATGTAACAGTCTGTTATTCTATTTTGAACGTTATTGCATAACTGTATTGAACGGTGAATCTGTCACTGAACAAAACGAATGGTTTTGACAGAGCTATGTTACTATGTATAGTATATGTTTTTAATGTGTAACTGTCTTTATAATTGCATTTCGACGTCAACTATTACAGAGAGCTATAGACTTCATTAATGTTTAAGCAAGATTTTTACCTAACTACAGCTATCATGTCCTGAAATATTGGAGTTAGGTTTGCTGTCGACCGAGATTACGGTCTTCGACACACTTGACATTTTGAGTTTTATAAACAACTCGAAATACTTTTTATTATTAGTATAAAACTGCATATTGTATCCTGCCCAAACCGCGAAATACCACAATTATCTGATACGGGTATAGTTATACAAGATGTTGTTTTGCATCCTCGTCAAATTCTACAGAGGTAACTATGCTAATCATTCTCGTCCCGAATCAAAAATAAAATGTATAGGTATTTTATTACGGAAATCTGTAAGTGTGAATCGTTCGATCATTTATTATTCCCTAAACCATGTTAAGGGGGTTATTCGGAAATACTGACTAACTTAAACAACCAAAAAAATCAGCGTTTATTAATAATTAACTAGGGACCGTAATCTTAACTGATTATTTATGTATTTTCTGACAACCTCCTGAATTTTGACGAGGATGCAAAACAACACCTTGTATACCAAGCAGACTTTTTGTTAATTTAATCATCGGTATATAATTATTCAGACGAATTCCAGACAAACTATTGTATACCCCTGTTTTACTTAATATTCAAAATACTCTTCATTACAGATCTTCGGCAGTCGTTACAGGGAGTCAGAAGTGTAACAACAAGTTTTACCAAAGGATATCATATTACCTAGTACTAACTGGGGTGTGGCTGATAGGCAAGACAGTCGCAGCATGTAAAATACTGGTACTCAGCTGTATCCGATTACAGTGGAAGCCGATCCCAACATATTTGAGAAAAGGCTAGGCAGATTATGATACTCTTCGCTACAGCTTTAGGCTGTGCTTTGTTTCTCATAAATTAAAGATTTAAATAAGTCATCATCATCATCATTAGCCTATAATGTTCCCACTGCTGGGACACAGGCCTCCTCTCCTATGAGAGGGAGTGGACTGTAATCCACCACGTGGGCCCAGTGCGGGTTGGAAGATGTCACATGTCTTCGGATTTTTAGTTCAAGGACATACTGGTTTCCTCACGATGTTTTCCTTCACCGTTTTTGAGAGCAGCGATGATGAAATAAATTACACAAAGTAATGCGCCTGCCTGGGTTCGAACCCACGGCTTACTGCTCGTAAGTCGGGGCTGCCACCATTGGGCCACCGCCGCTCTCCCAAATAAGTAGACATAGGTATTTACTTTGTGAACAACAAAATTTTCTATTAAAAACAAACTCCAAACCAAGTAGAAATTCTCAGAAACACGTACCGATATTTTCATAACCTTTTTAGTTACTACCAAGAGTAATTAAAAGGCAAGTAAAAGCACTTTACTTAACAAAAATCACGCCCCTTGAACGCTGTCTATAATTAAACAATTTTCAAGTCTCCAAGAAACGAAAAGACCGTTAATATAAAAGTAGGAACATAAATAAAGCTTAGTATCTACCGGCGACTAGTGCCTCGAGCACGGTGACAAGGCAAAGCCTGTTTAATACCACACCCTTCGTAGTTAAAAGCTCCTTTCGATACGAAGAAGTAGTTCAAAGTGTTTTAAAAGATAATGTTATGTATTTTATGCTGGGTTCGTTTTAATTTTGTGAAGAGGTTTGGTTTTTTTTGGTATAATGGAAGCTGCAGTGATTATTAGATGTATTTTTTGAAGTTAATGTTCTGAGACTCTAGTTTTTATTTATTTGAATAGTGTCATCATCATCAGCCTATAATGTTCCCACTGCTGGGACACAGGCCTCCTCTCTATGAGAGGGAGTGGGCTGTAATCCACCACGTGGGCCCAGTGCGGGTTGGAAGATGTCACATGTCTTCGAATTTTTAGTTCTAGGACATACCGGTTTCCTCACGATGTTTTCCTTCACCGTTTTTGAGGGCAGTGGTGATAAAATAAATTACACAATGTAATGCGCCTGCCTGGGTTCGAACCCAAGGCTTACTGCTCGTAAGACGGGGCTGCCGCCACTGGGCGCTTGCTGATGACTTGCTGACGCTTAGATAGTAGGGCTACTGATACTGATACGGCTTCCCTGCGTCATCCCACTACTGGGCAAAGGCCTCTCCGCATGATTTCCAGTTGTTTCGATCCAAGGCCAATGTGGACCACTGGTAGTTGGTCTTGTCCAGTTAGTCCCACCATCTTCTACGAGGTCTGCCGCAACGCCTTCTGGCTGTGTCAGAGCTCCAGAAAGTAGTATAGAAGTAAAGTGATAATTTTGGCCCACAGCTCATTGAGCATGCGGCAGACGTGGCCAACCATGTACTGGGTGTAGTTAACAAAACCATAGAGATATTATATTTTTTTACGATTATTAGTTTGTACACGCCATACTTCACGAAGATTTCAAAATTTCAATAAACATAAATGTGTTTTCACTATCTTACAATTCACGAATAATAAAGCTGCCAAATGCACCTCTTCAATAGAAATACCTGCACAAATCACGTGTAGCCGAACGAAATTACACGCACAAACGTGTCTACATACTATGAGCATGTTAACATTACAAAATAGGTCGTCACAGCACATATTTCACAAACACAGAATACTACCAATAATGCGCTATTTGCGGTTGGATAGCCACAGCAAATCCCTTGCGAGGCGCACAAATTTATACGTCATCAAAGCCCCTGCATACTGTGAGCCGCGAAGCGAGCGCGGTCGTATACTAGCTTTATATTTTGAGAACTAAAAGATTTGGGATTATGTTGGTCGTTTTATTTTTTTGTTTTGTTTAGCGTTTTAAGGCCTTTGATGAAATGTGAAGAGTCTAGACAAATTTATTTTATAGAAATATTAACCATTTTAGAAACGGCCCAGCTGTTTCAGACAAATAGTGGACGCGGTTGCGTACATGGACACCTCCGTACAAATACTTACTGAAATAAAACTCTGGTCTGTCAGTATCCATGTCCGGAGCTGCTTCTACACTTTGTCCTTGTCGGTTTAACTGGAGTTTTGCTTGGTAATTTTCTCAGCTACTTATTTTATAGTAATATTAACAGACAACAGTAACAATGACCGTCTATTAAAATTATCCTCCCATAAATCAAATTTTACTACACCCCGGGGTAAAACTGGCTCCGCTATAGCCGTAACCACTTCACAACAACCACGCCCTATCATCACATTCATCAGGACCTAAATACAACAGCAAAAACCAACATAACACATCACACATTTGCATAATACCATCTATCACCCGACATTGACCGCTTACCCGAATCGGGAACGGTAATAAATACAGCGAAAGGTTCAGTACATCACAATATACGGACGTTTTAGATCGATGGCTCAACGCAAGGGATTTTTCATTTTCGTACCCGTTGACTGACGCGAAAAAAGGTATGACAACTTTTTTTTTTACGAATTCGTTGGATTGGTTAGTTCTTGTTTCCAAGAATCGAAATACGGGTGGTTTTTTTTTTCTTGTTTTTTTTTTCAGTGTGCGACTTCTAAGTAACCTAATATAAGCAAATTCTTCTAGATAAAATCGTTAACATATCTACGGGAATTGGTCCTTTGGTAACGTACCTGTGTACGAGTACATTCAACCTACACTCGACTCGACTACATATATAAAATAAGATGAATATAATATTAGGTCAATACAACCCAGAAACAGTAGCAACATTCAGAAACAGACTTCCAACCTCTTGATTACAAAAACCACATTAACCCAATTCTCACAACATTCACTAGCGAACAAAACTTCCCATCTCCCACCCCATCAAACAAACTTCGACACCAACAAAAATTACCACTTTGCCTCCAGTTTCCTCAGTTCCATGGGCCATATATTAATGACAAAGTAAACCGTATTATCGGGTCAAGGAGCCTATAAAAATGTGACCGTTTTGGCTACATACGACCAAAGTGTTTGCCAACAACGTGAGGGTATACCCATCAATCCCCGTTAGGTCAGTGGCCTGTTTTATTTAATAAGTAGAACAAAATTTAGCTCTGTATTCTGTATGGCCAGGTTTTGGGGGTTGGCCAAATATTGGCGCAAACATTTTTTGTTTGTTTTGCTGGCGCTGCGGCTGAAATGCATTGATATAGATGGGGAAATAGATTCGATGTGAAGCTTATTGACATTTTTGGGAACTGGATTGTGGGAATGGTCCGTTCTTTTAGTGCTATGACGTGGCAATATTATTACTTGGAGTTGAAACTTGTACCAAAACAAAATGATAAAAGTATCATGGTGGTTTGACCATAGAACTTCTTCAGGTAGAACATTTACTAAAGTCTTCTTCTTTTCGTGTCATTTTATGATATGTTTGTTTTAAGGAAGTTCACTCTTGATTTGTTCTTCGATGTGAGGATCTCGGGGCTAAATAATAACAGCCGCTTAGCCGCTGGATTAATCTTTAGGTTAAGCAGCGCTTGCCCTGGTTGGTTGAAAGGGTGATAACCCATTACTTACTGAGTTTCCTCCGTGCTTCAGAAAGCACGTTAAGCCGATGGTCCCGGCTGTCATTTGTAGATCTTGGACAGTCGTTACAGGGAGTCAGTGGCCCGAAAGTCTGACAACCAGTCTTACCAAAGGGTATCGTATTATCTAGTACTACCTGGGTTGTGGAGGTCAGATTAACAGTTGCTCCATGTGGAATACTGGTATTCACCTGCATACAGTTAGACTGGAAGCTGACGCAAACATAGTTGGAAAAAGACTAGGCAGCTGATGATGATGAGTTTGTTCATTCTCGAAAAAAACATATTCCTTAACCTCTTTCTGCCTTACATAAATCTCGAGATTATTATTCGTCACTACGCATTTGCATACAGCTCTATAAATGGAGGAAAAACATAAAATTTATCAACTTGCTGCCCTCCACCCCCCCAGTGACTCGTAAATGTAAATCGAGAGAAGAGTGTAGCTGTGTATTGTGCGTATGTCATATATTTTTTGTCTTACATTTATGACAAGGTTGTTCTTTGTCAGTGATTTTCAAGGCTACGACTTGAGTTAATTTGTCTTCATTTTGCAACAGTCAGTAAATTTTAAAAGCTTTTATTTAACTTATTTTTCTTAAGAATAAATGTAGAGATTTGTCATCCATACACAAGAACTGTCACAGCCTGTAAAGTGACTCAGCCATTTCTGGCTGGAGTAACTAGACATTCCAGCCAGAAAAGGTTAACTGTGCTTCACTTCTGAACCACCATTGTAGTCAAATTCTTTCGTGTTCTGCTTCAATGAATACAGGTAAGATATAATATACTAATATCTTCCCATCTGAAGACCCTATAGAGAATCTATCAGGATAAATGCCATAGAAAACATGTCTCATCAATGGAACCTTAAACTGACAAAGCGAGCATATCATTGGCCAGTTAGATCTTACGAGTAAATTACGCATTGTCCCATCTCTCGTAGGTAATTTAATATGACTTTCTTATCACCCCTTAACAACTAATCAATCTACAATAAATCAGTCACGCCACATACGTTTCCATCCAGTTTCCCCCTATTGGCGACTGACTTTTGGTACGACACCCACACAGCTCCATACATCCCGACGTACCATACTCTTTGATTGAAAATGATAAAGACATATTAAGTATACTTAGGTATTACCTTCACTAAATAACTTCATCATCACTCAAACAGATTTAAAATATTATGGAGCTATCAGAAGAAATATCTTAGAATACTGAAAACCGACTTTTCAGTGATGCAATGCAGTAAAAAGCAAATTTTTGACACGTTGTACTGGAATTAAACGAACTATCAGACAAATTCGCTTTTATAAGCAGACAACGGTTTTGTTCGCGCTGTGTCCGTTCATCGTGGGTATTTTTTGGGTCTAAATGTCTTAATTATCACCCCAAAATAACCACCAATCAACTGACGATCAATCACTTCCTACATAATGTTGCCATCCTCTGTTCCCCAGCTCATTGGGTTGACTTTTGGACCGACGCCCACACAGCTCCACACATACCGACGCACAATACTCTGCCAGCTCGATGTACTAGCTATAAAGCTAATGGGGGGTGAAGCAGTACGTTTTCTGTTTTGTTCCTACATAAGATATATTGAAACATTCGTTACTGTTTCCAGCTAAAATACCTTTAAATTTTAATGGCTATCGGTGATATAGAGATGGGATTCGATGGTTATTTATTTAAGAAGTTGTATTTGTTTTGGATTGGGGTTTAAATTGCGGAACATTCAGCGGTCAATCTGATGTTTATGCATTTTTGGCTTTTTACACGAAAACTGATGTTTGTTTTGAATGTGAGCTGGTCATTCATTACATAGATTAGTTGAAAAATCATCAGTATAACGTTGTAAGTGTTGATTCGCTGGTTTCCTGTCCGCGAGAATCGTTAAACAGTCAGCCACGAGGGCCTTTTGCGGGCTCTGGGTTTTGGATATGCCCATTCTCTCATGATGATTCCTTCAACGGACTTCAGTGGTGATGGCACTGGTAAATTTCACACAGTAAAGGACTACCTAGTTTAGAAAACTCGGCCTAATTGCAGGCCGTAAGACACAATATGACATTAGTTTTCGTCTTACGGCTTCGATCGCCTTATGATCGTAAATTAACCCACGGATACGTTTTTAATATAGCCTATGATACTCGGGAATAATTTAGCTTCCCATTATTGAAATCATTTTTGGAATCGGATTAGTGGTTCCAAAGATACAAACCCTACATACTAACTTACAAACATATTACTTTTTTTATAATATTAATAGCCATTTGAAACTTTATCGTTCAGGCCCAATAAATGAGTATTAATAACACCGTAAATACTCGAAATACAATTACAAACTGAGCTCAAAAATATTTCCAATCTATTAGAATCAATACTCACACCGAACCCAAAAACACGGCGGATATAAATTCCAGTTCCTTATTCGATCCAACTTAACCTTACCCAACTTTAATCCCGGAGCAGTCAATCACATTCCGTTACCCAAATCAAACTTAAAACCTATCACACGTTTCAAAGTGAACACCCAAAAACGGGCCAACTCAAAGTATTTATACTCTAAAACTGATTATAACTATTATTCCAACCTTTTTCGTCGGAAAAACCTTTTTGGTGCCTAAACATTTTTGTCGATAGGCCCTATCGGACTTTACATCCGGAGAGTAACAATTCTGAAGTCGATTTAACTTCGGGTCTTTGGCGAGCAATTTGAGCCACTCGCGGCCTCTGGGCGTGAATTTACTTCGCATATCTTCAAAACAAAATGCTCAAGGTTTGGACACCGATCGGAGGAGATATTTGAGCAACTGTGCCCAAAACTTCCTATTATTTTGAATTAAGTGAATTCACTGGCTGCCTCGCTGTTTTTTTAGGGTATCTTAACCAAAAGGTGCCAATAAGACGTCTTTGTTTGTCTGTAGGGAAAGATTTGAAGTTTTCATAGAATGAGTATTACTATAGCTGCTGTAACAAAAATACTATATAATTAACAATCGAAATGGGTTCATAAAAAAGAAACGTATTTTATCGGCGTTTTTCTTACTTAATCTAAACAAGGGACACAAAAAAAGAACCTTTCTTGAGCAATACCGACTCGCACTTGGCCGGTTTTTTCACTCGCCAATATTATTGCGTTACTTGCTTTTTACGCTAAACTTGTTTTCCTTTTGAAACTTGCCTGTGGATTGTATATTGGCAAACAAAGCGGTGAGTTAACCCAATTTCAGAGTTCTAATAAATCAACGGTTTGGGGCGACCTTGAATACCAAGGAAACAAAAGCGCTTGAAACACTTTTGCTCGAATGGAGTTGACAGGGAAGTGCTTTTGATAAACATTTTGTGCAATTGCTTTGTGGAATGTAATGAAAAGGCTATATAGCGGCGTTAGTTTCAATTTTTGCCACGCACCAAAAGATCCTTGAACATACCGATCCATTAAGTGCTTACCCCCCCCCCCTCCAAAAGACATGTGCGCTCAAATCTGTGTTGGGTCTAGTTGGTTTTTTTATTTTACATAAAACATTTTATTAAATTAATTTATTGCTTTAGTGAATAAATAAGTTTGAGTTAGTATTTTTTATTAAACTCTGTAATATTTTTTTTTCGTTAATATGTTATTTTTTTTTTTATTGGGTATAACGGTAGGCAATAATAGGCTTAACATTTTCGAGAAGTTACATAACGTATAAATAGACCGGAGATTTCAAGACTGCTTGACGTGCATGAGATTAGGTTTTCAAATCATAGGGCCTTTCGTCATGTTATTTCTTCTTTTTAATATAAAGTATTTTTCCATTTTGTTTTAGTAATATTTAAGAAAAATAAAATACTTAAACAATATTTATTGTTGCTATTATTTTACAAAACTTTGATCTTATACTTATTTTACTACAACGATTTATATTTTACCTTTTGATTTGATAATTTACATTTATCATAATAAACTTGAATTTTGCCTACTGACACAAACGGGTTGCTAGAAAAGTGACATTCTATTACCGCAAACGATAAAGTAGGAAGCGCTCGAAATGTTTATAGCAATATAAGCTAACATTATATAATAACTTCATGACATGTATTAATTTTATAAAGACAACGTAAGTAAGTAAAATTAATGGACCATAACCTCAAATTTTAATATCTATCGATTAGACAGGGACCTAAAAATATAGTGACTAAGATCGTCCTAGTAACTTTAGTAGACTACAATTTCAGCGATATTCACAACGGCTCGCTGGCTAAATAGTTAAACTGTCAAGTATAAGTATAACGAAGTTCGGTGATACAATATGGTTCAAATCCAAGTCGTTACATTGAACTCTTTTAAAGTATTCTTTAGATTATTATAATATTTTAAAAGTTGAGGGGTTAGCACATAGTAACGCTATCTGTACATTATACAATTAAGTGGCAAAGGTAAACAGGAACTTGACTGCATTGGTTGAGCAGTCACAACCGCGACTGCTGAGCATGAGGTCTTGGGTTCGATTCCCGGGTCTTGTGTTATTGAGTTTTTCCGTCACGAATTTCTCAGTAGCAGCCACGGAGGCTGGATTTGTGCCCGATTGATGGCTATAGGCCCGCCCCTATTACATGGGACTTAAACATAACTGACGAAATGAAATATTAGGTTCACCTCTGTCTAACTCTTCGTGGATTACATGCAAGATGATATGCTATAAACAGGAAGCAACATTTTATTCTACAATCCTTACACTCAAACACCTCTGTCGTGTAACGTTACTGGATCGATTGAAATATATCTTATGAAAAAAATAGTTGCAGTTCTGCTCAGTACATCATCCGAATTTCGCTATGATATCTTTCCACTGCTGCTTCTTTAGATGCTCACAATAACGATTAAATTGTCTACAACAACACTGTCTCCAGAGCCCCATTATTACCGCTCACCCATCCGGAAAACTACCTCGTGGTCAGCCGCATCATCGCCCAATCAAACAGGTATAATGCATTCACGTTTAATAATATTAATATATTCAAGAATGTAATTTGCTAATAGAGTAGTTAGGTCTCAGATTCGACCGTAATCAATGGGTTGATTGTAATACATCATATGGTGTCTAATCTTATTATGGTAATTATAGGAATTGTCTGGGGTGATTTGAATTAGGTGGATTATAAGTTAGTTCTAAGTATGCATGGTCGAGAGCAGCGGTGGCCCAGTAGTGGCAGCCTCGACTTGCGAGCAGTAAGCCGTGGGTTCGAACCCAGGCAGGCGCATTACTTTGTGTAATTTATTTCATCACCGCTGCCCTCAAAAGCGGTGAAGGAAAACATCGTGAGGAAACCGGCATGTCCTAGAACTAAAATTCGAAGACATGTTACATCTACCAACCCGCACTGGGCCCGCGTGGTGGATTACAGCCCACTCCCTCTCATAGAGAGGAGGCCTGTGTCCCAGCAGTGGAAACATAATAGGCTAATGATGATGATGATGCATGGTCACATAATTACATAATAATAGGCTCTGGGGTCGATCTTTAGGTCAAGCCGCGCTGTAGTCCGTGGATGGGTTTTTTTTTACTTATTGGAAATCATCATGACTCCTCCTGCTCTGGGCGGAGCGGCAGGGTGTGTTAGACTTGTACTGACTACAACCCATCCAGGTTCCTTCTTAGCCCGTTGTGTTCCAGAGCCACGGTATCTCTTTCGAGCAGTCCCGCAGCCGTAGATGGGTGACACCTCACTACATACCGAGTTTCCTCCGTGCCCCGGAAAGCAAGTTAAGCTGTTGGTCTCGGCTGTCGTTTGTAGATCTTAGACAGCCGTTGCAGGTCAGTGACCCGAAAGTCTTACAACCAGATTTACCAAGAGGTATCGTATTACCCTGTGATAACTAGGTTGATGTGGAGGTAAGATAGGCTGTCGTACCATGTAAAATACTGGTATTCAGCTGCATCTGGTTAGACTGAAAGCCGACCCCAAATTAGTTGGAAAAAGTCTAGGTAGATGATGACATAATTACTTACATTACAAAAATGAATGAGCGGCAAAATAACTTCATGAATAGAGACTGCTATTGAAAAAATCCAAAGAGAAAACCCTTATAATAATTTCACTATACACTAACGTGGCATTCTATACGTAAAGTAACGCATAAGTAAATAAACTCGGCAAGAAAAACAATGTAGAAGCTAAAACAGAAACGATAAAATTAACAACTAAAACTCCCTGCCCAAAATATATATGCCATCTGCATTCTTAATAACTCCACGAAAACACTTGGGAGACCCGTACACCCAGTAAAATTCCACCAACTTTATAATATTATTTGACATCAATCAACCGCCGTAATTTCGTCCGGAGCGACCGCATAAAAATTTCAAAAACACAAAGTGACAGGCAGATAAGGACAGAGATAGATCCAACTAAGATATAGTAGGCAATTTCCTTAGTAAACAGGCTAATATTAAAACAGAAACACAAGAATCTTTACACAAAGATTCGTGAGACGTTGAATAATACAGGACGGGCGGGTCCATCCATAATGGAATTACACTAGGGACGGCCGTGTTTGCCCGGCAGGATAAATGTTAGAAAAATATTTGCTGTATCCATAGTACGTACTCTGGATTTTATGTGATGTCCTGTTGATTAGGATGGTAGGTGTTATTTATGTTTGTGAGCTGATGAATGGGAAGGATTGGGAAGCTGTAGCAGGGTGTTAGATTTGTGAGCTGATAATGGGATTATGGAATCTGTGAGACAAGCAAAAGAGGTCAGGTCTCGGTGGAATTTCGAACACGATAATTTTGGTCTGAGGTTAAAATGTGTTGCAATAAGTTAGCTATCTTAATGCAACCCCTAAACATGCAACTAAATAATATATCAAACACTAACAAAACAGAATTAGTTGCAAGTGGTCATTTTGATAGTCATTTATGAAAGGACACTGGGCGTTTTTGGCCTCAAAATTATGACTAAGGCACCCAACAGCCTTGTGCCAAATCATTCGAAGGTTCTCGGTTTAACGATAATTCTTATACTGATGGCTATCGTTAAAATTACTTATATGGTTTTAAGGAATACAATGACACTTGAGAATATTATAGTTAAAAATGAGTATAAATACAGGTAGTATCTAATTTAATATCTTACGTTTCATTTATTGTAGTAACATGTTTGATGATGCAATAAAGATCCATTCTATTCACAATATGATTCCAGTCATTAATATTTACTTCCCCACTAAACATTCTTCGGAACCCAGCAAAAATATTTCAACTACGTCCTACATTACTTTCCTTGCTTCCTTTCCTCGCTATTCCTGTCTCCCACTGCTCGGGAGCAACTGCTCGAATCCTCGAAACCTTACATTTATTATTAGCGACGGTAATTCTGGCTCTGACGTAGCTGAACCGTTGTTTTTCAATGTCTGTCTATATGTGGGTCGCAGTAAACATGAGTAGCTCTTAACTTATTTACGGATGCCAACTGGTATGCGTCTGATTGATACGTCTTAGGGTTCAGGGTCTTGGATTTTTTATTCTCAAATTGTGTGGAAATATTGGCTAGAATATTGGCTAGTGAGTAGTGGCGGCCCAGTGGTGGAAGACCCGACTTATGAGCAGTAAGCCGTGGATCCAAACTCAGGCAGCCGCATTACTTTGTGTAGTTTATTTCATCAACGCTGCTCTCAAAACGGTGAAGGAAAACATCGTGAAGAAACCGGCATGTCCTAGAACTAAAAAAAAAATCGACCAACCCACACTGAACCCGCGTGGTAGATTACAGCCCACTCCCTCTCATAGAGAGGAGGCCTGTGCCCCAGCAGTGGGAAAATAATAGGCTAATTATGTTCATGCTATTGGCAGGAAATCCTTACCTGAGAACAACATTATTCAAGTGTCCTGTCATTTTGCGTTTTATTGGAAAAGAGTATGATATCAAATTGGAAAGTTTGTTTGGCATAATAATGTCTTTTCTATATTAACAGGTACATCATAGTTTGTATAGAAGAGACACAAATCCATACTAATAATATTTAAAGCAGGTAAAAGTCCGTGTATCTCAGCCATGTTCAGTCGGTATGGATAAATAACGTACTGTCTATATAGCAACAGTGAAAGCCATTGCATTGTAGTACAAGAAGAACAAAAAGTGGGCCCCCAGGCCCACTTTTTGTTCTTCTTGTACATTTCCCGGGTCGAGTGAAGTGTTTTTTGATTTTTCCATCATAAATTTCTCTGTAGCAGCCATAGAGTCTGGTTTTGTGCCCGGTTAATGGCAATAGAGTCGCACCTTTTACCTTTGCCTAACCCTTCGAGAATTAAAGGCGTGATGGCATGCTAAGAACAAATAAATAGGTAAACATAAATTAAATTTCAAAATTACCTTTATTTCCGTAGTGACACCACGCCCACAGAACATAAATCATTAACTAATCCCTCCAAATCTCACCAAGACAAAACGTTCTCAAAAATTCAAAGCCAAATTAAGCGTGTAACTCTCAGAGACTCTCACGCACGCTATAATAACACGTCTGGCTTAATCCTGAAAATCCTCGGCCTCATCTAAGCGAAACCAGCATTACTCACAGTCAGCCTTTCATATCTCAAACGTGACAAGTCGGGACATGGAGAGATTTCCCTGAGGACACCACAAGGTCATTTATAGAAGTTTTGGATAAGATTATGATCAGGTGGCTTTGGTTATGTTGTAAGACGGATTGTGGTGGATATTTTTGTGAACAGCAAGGGTACAGAAAGGGTATTGCAGTCGATTTTTTTTATATAGAGGCTGAAATTATTGTGTTTGTTCTTTCCGTGTATTTGTGACCTAAAATAAAAGTTTATTTACAGAGTTACAAGATTTTTTAACGATTTACATATCATCATCATCATCATTTCAGCCAAAAGACGTCCACTGCTGGACATAGGCCTCCCCCAAGTGTCGCCACATTGACCGGTCCCGTGCGCAACCTTCACCAGGTCATCGGTCCACCTAATAGGAGGCCATCCAACGCATCGTCTTCCGGTTCGCGGTCGCCATTTCAGAAATTTTCGGCCCAATCGGCCACCCATTCTGCGAGCAATGTGCCCTGTCCACTGCCACTTCAGTTTGGCAATTCTTCGGGCTACGTCGTCGGTAACCTTGGTTCTCTTGCGGATGTCCTCATTTCTGATTTGATCACACATCGTATCATCGTCGATAGCAAACTATGCGAAAGAAGATAGTTTTCACGTCATTGCTTTTATGTGTAACTTTATCTTTCTGCAGCCAAAATATATCGCAACCTATCTATTCATCATCTGCATGGCCATTTTCCAACTTTGTTGTGGTCAGCTTCCAGTTTAACTAGATACAGCTGAATACAAGTACTTAAAAGGAGAAACTTTAGGATTGTACTTTATTATTATCACTTCTTTCGGTGAAGGAAAACATCGTGAGGAAACCAAACCAGCATGCCTGAGAGATATTTCTCGACGGCACGTTGAGCTAAGTCGGAAGCCCATCGATGACATATAAATTCTGACACCAGGCTAGGCACTAAACACACGAAAAAGAAAGACGGTGAACAACTGCCTAACTGCGAGTATGAACTCCACAACCGAGTAATTAGGTTATACGATACCTATTTTTTATACTGGTAATCAGATCGTAATCTAGTCTACCTACTAATCTAGCTATAGGTATAGACAACGTCAGTAGGTCCTAACACCATTTTATTTTTACGGATCGGAAGTCATCAAATGAAGGGGCCATTCCACCACTCTGGGCGGAACGGAAGGGAGTGTCAGACTTCTACTGAATTGAATTGAAATTTAAATAATTTTAAAATACAATAAATTTAAATATTAATTCGTTTTGAATAATCAAAAAAAAAACGCATTTAAAAAGAACTGATGGTTTCGTTCAGATTAAAACCAGCGCTTCACCGAGCTGCGTCTTATGAATATAACAACAAATCAGCCATCGAGCCCTTAATATTTGTGATGAAATTGGTATCTACTATCGTCCGAGTCACTTCATCTTTAGGTTTCTGTCTAATCTATAGATTTAAAATTTGAGGGTATCCATTAATTTTACTTATAAGACTTGCGTTTTCTTGTGCCTAACACGAATTTTGAACGCACATGTCTTTTGGGGAGCAAGCACTTAATGGAGCTGTGTGTACATAAAACAGACCATACTAAATTCCAAACACTGCAATCATTTTAAAATTTCCACACAACAACATCCACCAAAGGTATTCCTCCGTAAACATAAACATGAGCAAACAGCAAATTCTAAACCAACCGTTCACCAATCCCCAAACAGGGCAAGCGACCAAGCAGTACCAAGACCAATTGTTTACTCTACATGATCAAACGAAGTGTTTGTGGACCAATGTACAAACATTGGTCGAACGTGCACCCGTTTTATATTCTACTCGCACTGTTACATGAACGAGATACTTAAGCTATCTAAGCTATCTTAGTCTTGGACACGGTTTGTTTCGAGTTGTGATCATCTGGAATTGTTGCTGAGATTTTTAAATGTGGAATATGTATTTTGAATTGTTGCTGGCTGGTTTGGTTTTTCTGTTCTAGCCTTCCCCTTTACTTGTATTTTTTTTTGCTGAAAGTGGCGCCGGTAACTTAAAAGATGTGATGCGGAGGAATGATGAAAATGGCGTGAGGATATAATTGAGTATGAACGTGGATGGGTAATAAGAGTAGAGGAAGACCAAAGAAACGATGGATAGACTGTGTGAAGAATGATATGGCAAGAATGGATGTGTCTGATGAGATAACGAGTAACAGAAAGGTATGGTAGAAGGAAAAATGCCGCGCCGACCCCAAATAAATTGGAAGACTGATGATTCTTCTATATATTGTGTATTGCTCTAAAATTATTTTATTTTGTAACATTGAGATGTCGCACAGTTATACATGTAATTCTTTAAAAACGCGGCCTGTTGCCGTTGTCTTAAGTGGGTGATAGACGTGCGAGTAAGTACGCAGACTTGTGTCTCGACGACCTTTTTCGCCTGTGTGTCGTCGTACTTTAAAATTGCCGCGCAAGTTCGCCGGCGATCCAACCGGTTTGAAATCTCGTCGCTGTAGCTCGTCTCGGCTCGTACGTGTGTGGCAGCACTGCGAACCGCGAGCCGCCATTTTTTTCGCCAGTTCATGCAGATGCACGAGGAGGGTGCCCACCTACCGTAATTGCGTATTTTTTGCTGTTTTAGCTATAATCATCTGTGTTGTAGAAATCCAGCTTCTCGTGTGTCACCGACGTCAAGCCGAGTAAGTTCGCGTAAGTTCGCCGAGTAACTTTAGAATAGCACAGAAACCATTCGTATCGCAGCAGTCAGTTCTTGCAATTGGACTGCTTTGTCGCTGTGGTTAGCGACTGCGGTTTGGAATTCTTCCTTAAATGACTTAAAACATTATGACTTAAAACTATGACAGCCCGTCAACTCTTTCGAGAGAATATAATTTTAGTAGGTAAATAAAAAAAAATGGTACCTACCATTTATTTATTTTATTTACTTTTAACATATTTATACTTGACACTCATTTTTTTTTACTTTATTATACTGTTTTTCAAAACATAGGTACTGATATAAAAACGTTTTAGTTCGTGGTATTATCAAGAATCATATTGACTCTGAAGGTCACTTGTCTGAAGTGTCAATAACGTCTTATCCTGTCCTGACAAAGAGGATAAACAATAATAGAACAGCTGTAAAAAATAATTAAAAATACTGGTTATGAAAATTTAGGAATAAAATAACTCTAACATAGTGTAGTCTTGTCGAAATACGAATAAATACACAGACAAGGACTACGAAGAACTTATCTTGTTATTCGTCGCCATTTATCAAATAAGACATAATAGTTTCAAGTTGGAAATACTTTTCGACATTCCTTTTTTCGAGAAATATAATGCACATCAAATAAAATCGAAAAACATTTCTACGTTCTCAAATACAATGGAATCTATTTTAACTGCTGCAAAGCCCACTTTTGTCAAAAGCTCTCCAGAGAGAAGCAGCGCTGTAACGAACCAAAGCACCCTCAAATTCGCCTATAGATTGGTCACAATGCAACTCTCAACAACTTTGGGAGAAACTGAATAAATAGATAAAGCCGCTTTTTAATTATTCAAATGATGTCCCACTACCGTCCTCGAATCCCAACTTTGGATAATTAACGACGAAGCAAATTGGACTTTACAATACAATAGTCAAAGTTCAATTTGGGTTAGCAACGTTTTTGAATAGAAGTGGACCCATTTCCTTTTGCGATATCGGTACTTTATTAAGCTTTTTGCCAGTTTGTGCTTGCAGTTTGGGAGGAATATCGTTTTTGAGCAATTTTGTACGACGACAAAAAGATTGGATTAAGTGTGTTGATTACTTCATTTACATAGTGCCGTTAGTAAAATAGGCGAGGTACGAGGTGGTTCTACAGAATTTTAGCGCCATTTTCTAATCTGTTCCTATCGTTTCTAGAATGTTCCTTTGTAATAGAGAGCAATTCGAGAGGTTGGCGTAATTTTAGGGCTCACTTAGATGTTATCTTTGGGGCATTACTCTATTAATTTCAAATGAATGGAAGTTTAAATTGTACCGAATTGAGAGCTGATATCGATCGATATTAGTTACGTTACTCGTCGAGTATCTATGTCAAGTTGATAAAATCTACGTTATAACTTGAAATATCCACCTACGTAACTGTAGGTACACTACTCCACAAGCACTTAGACCAGATTAAAATTAAAATCTATTCTATCCTATTTCTACAAACAATCTAAGGTTTGTTTTAGCCGCTTCTTCTCAGAGTAGTCATAGGTACGAAACATTGACCCCATCTAGTTTTGAAACATCACATGATGTGACGTGTAAAATTGATTTTTAAAACCTATTTACAGAAATATGTTTTAAATTTCAATTTTGAAGGCCGTACAGTGTGTGCACCACTTTATGCACTTAAGTACAATGGCAACGTCATTGAACATTGAAAGAAAGAAAATATATTTATTTGGCACACACATATCTGAAAACTAAAAAAAAAAAAAAAAAAACCAAGCGTCGTTGCGTCGGGTGTCCGCTTTGTTTTGTGCTTGTGCTAAGCGGTCGTTTCTCGGTGTTCCGCCTTTCTCGCCAACTAACGAAAACAGTGAAAATTTTTACTTAAAAAAAAATACTGAGCCTTAAGGGGGAAGGCGAGATGTGCACCCACCCCTCCTGGAGATGCCCATGGTAACGAGTGACATGATTTCAAATTTCGAATCGATCAGACCTGTGAAAGTTGTTTATATCCCTTCATCAACTTGAAAAGAGGTGATGATCTTCAAATGGGCTTAGCATATTTCTTGAAACAGCTAAAAATACTTTCGATTTATACACCTTTTAAACGAAACCAACTTTACCAAAATTGGTACATCCATTCTGGAGCTATGATGCCACAGACAGACACACAGATACACACGACAAAATTTTAACACCCCTCTTTTTGGTAAGGTGTTAAAAAAAAATATTGTGTGCCTAACGGCTGCGCCAAATAGTTGGCAATTCAATACTTACCATGTAGGTACATCAGGGCAAACATAAAGTCCGTACGGAAACACCAAATTGCTTTTTTACAATTTCCACAAAACTACGTCCTTCCCCGTACAAAATAACATCAACACGAACGATGTCTAAACATCAAAGCCAAATTAGAAGAGCT
This sequence comes from Cerastis leucographa, assembly GCA_963082945.1. Classification (NCBI taxonomy): domain Eukaryota; kingdom Metazoa; phylum Arthropoda; class Insecta; order Lepidoptera; family Noctuidae; genus Cerastis; species Cerastis leucographa. The sequence continues at coordinate 3,507,768 of OY720366.1, forward strand.
TAACTCGATTTCCAGTACGTCTGAACTGAATAGTCAAATTTTGGGTATTTTCAGGAATGACGTCACAGCAACTAAATAGGATTTATTCAAACACGTTCGCACTGGAAAGGTTTCTAAACAAGATTATTGGATTCGAATGTACTGACTGATCTTGAGATCTTGCATACAGAGTGACTGATAATTAGTGACCGATACTTGAACTCATGGCTAAATAATAACAGCCGCACAGGTCGATCTTTAAGGTTAAGCCGTGCGTGCCCAGGTTGGTCCGTGGATGGGTGACCATCATTACATACCGAGTTTCCTCCGTGCCTCGGAAAGCACGTTAAGCCGTTGGTTCCGGCTGTCATTTGTAGATCTTTGATAGTCGTTACGAGTAGTCAGAAGCCAAGTCTGACATCCAGTCTTACCAAGGGGTATCGTATGACCCAGTTACTGGGTTGTGGAGGTCAGATAGGCAGTCGCTTCATGTAAAATACTGGTACTCAGCTGCATCCGGTTAAACTGGAAGCCGACCCCAAGATAGTTTGGGAAAAGGCTAGGATGATGATGATGACTTTAAAACATGATTATACTAGTGATAACAAACAACTTTCCCAAAGAAACATTTTTTTACTCATTCACTTTTATCACAAGCTCTTAGGCCACAGGTCCGCGTGTGCGAATTTCTAACGGCTTTTGTATTATTGTGATAAAAGTATATATTCTCAATCTTACTTTTTTCCATTCTTTGCAATTAAATATTTTACAATAGTTTTTAAATCATTACAGCTTTTGTTTACAATAGTTACAGTACGGATGACAACATATGTGTCACTCGTTTAGTTTAGTCTTTTTTAATATTTGTTTTTTTTACAAGCTTTTTATTAGCTTCACCTGTATGTATGTTTGTTCGTAACCGACTCCTTTGGGCGCGATTTTGACCCACTTTAAACGGCCAGATTTCGTTCACACTTTGTAGATTTATCGAGGACCGATGACAATACATCAATTTGATAAAATTATTCCAATTTTGAATTTGCAAAATAAGTTTTTGTTTATTTATACAAGGTGTTGTTTTGCATCCTCGTAAAAATTCAGGAGGTTGTCACACAAGGCATAAATAATCAATTAAAATTGCGGTACCTAGTTAATTATTAATAAACTCATATTTTTTGGTTGTTTATGTTTGTCAGTATTTCAGAATAACCCCCTTAACATAGTGTAGGAAATAAGAAATTATTGAATAAACGTTTGAGATTGTTTGTATTTGGGGAAGCGCAAAACACGGGTGGTTCACACCTACCGATTTCCGTAAATAAGAAAAAAATAACATATTTTATTATTGATTTTATTATTGATTCGGAACGAGAATCATTAGCATAGTAACCTCCTTGAATATGACGAGGATGCAAAACAACAACTTGTATAATTTTCATCTACAGTCGATAAGGCAGGAAATGATGTTAATTTTAAATTTCAACCATTATGTTTAACCGATTTATCTAATATTAGGAAATTTTCGAATACCAAAGAGAATTTTTAATTCAACACAGCAAATAATAGTCTTAAAAAACTAAAAAAAACACGCTTATAAATAGAGATTTTACTAATACAGCTGTACACATGAATAATTTGGAAAATAATTACAGTTACTTATTGTTATCACGGAATTAATAGTAGATTATTTAGTGAAATAAATACTTTTTACTATTATTATTAAAGTTAAGAACAAAAAAGTTTAAAATTAAAAAAAAATTAAACTTTTTTGTTTGGTTTATTTAAAAAATATAAATAAACCAAACTAAAAAGTAGAAAATAAAAAATAGTAAAAAAATAAAACTAAAAAAAACACGCTTTTTACGGAAAACCGAACTAAAAAATAAAAAATAGGTTTTAATAAATTTAAATTAAGAAAAAAAGGGTGGACATGAAATCTTTGACAGTCGTTACAGGTAGTCAGAGGCCCGAAAGTCTGGCAACAAGTCTTATCGTATTTATACGATACTCCACTATACGAAATTCTCCAGTACTTACTGGGTTCAGAGTTGAGGTCGCTTCATGTAAAATACCGATATTAAGGCTGCATCAGATTAGACTGGAACCCGACCCCAGCATAGTTAGAAAAAGGCTAGGCAGATGAGTTTAGTCCTTTGGAGCAATGAAGTAACAAAATACTAAAACTACCAATCCCTTCAAAACCACAAAACCAACATCAACAAACAAATGAAACTCAAATTTTACAACCCCGCAAACCCCAACTCAACATTTACCAACGAACCGGATTTTTAGCTCCAAATCGAACACCCACATTATTCGAAGTTCTAAATATAGCCAAAACCGTCTCGTGTCGTACGCAAAGCCGACACGAATCGACGTTTCGGAAATTAATGGCGTTTCCGCGACGCAACGCTTCGAGAAGCGATTTCCATTGCAACCATATCCAATAGCCAGGATATTCAATAATGCCGGCTCATATACGTTTAGTTGCATGCAAGTTTCATGATCTGAGATGGAAATAGAGGAAATTTTGTGAAAAGTACACTGAGGTTTTTTATTTATTAGTGGATTTGTGTTGGGTGTTTTGCGTTTGTCGTTTGATGATGATTATTAACTTTGTTGATTTTCTTGTTTTATCTCTTAGTACCTAGTTACTGAAGCAGTCTAGTGTCAACAACTTCTATTAAATTATCTATATTCAGAGACCAGTTGATAGGGGTTGACAGCTGCTTAATACTTCGGGGCATTTATTACCCGACTACGCAAGAAAGATAGGGGTATGTTTTTAAAGAACAGTCACCTGCGTAAACGTGGCACGATGGTAATTCCATTGTAATCCCTCACATTTATTTACGCACGCAAACTAAGAACTTACTAGTATTAAATACATTTTCACAAGAACATTTTTGAAATGCATTTCCACAAAATCCAATTCACTTTACCATCTTAGATTAATTAGACAATCTTTACGAGGCTTTATAAAACAAGCAGCTCACTAAACAATATTTTATTCAGCCTTAAAGTACATTTTAAATCACTTAAAAGAACAGGGACTTGTTAGAGAACTAAGGATAAACTGTGTCCGGACTAACACAAATACGGTACGCTTTTCTTAGTGCATTGTCTCATTGCATCCGGACACGGTAGGAATGCCCGGATGCGCGGATGTCCGGGTGGCGAAGACGTCACTTATCCCTGTAGTTTGCCCGTTGATCGCCCGATTCATTGTTTGAACTTCTTGCGATGTCGTTGTCCATTTTTCAGTGTTTGACGTGCTTTTGTTTCTTTATTATATTTCAGGTTCCTGTTATCGATATTGACCAAGCAATAATTAACCTTGACGCTCACGAATTGCAACTACATTATCTTTGAATGAAACTCGATACTCTTATTGCATTTTTAAAACATCTTATATTATTATAAATATAAAAAAACCCCCGACGCAAAAAATCTGTAAAAAACCAAAAATAAAATAATCCAAGCGTCTTAGCGTCGGGGGTCCGCTTTGTTATGTGATTGTACTAAGCGGTCTACTTTGCGGTCCCCCGACGCTAAGACGCTTGGATTATTTTATTTTTGGTTTTTTACAGATTTTTTGCGTCGGGGGTTTTTTTAAATTTTTAATTTAATTTTTATTTCATGCTTTTTAAACTTATACTGTCTTATCTTAGCCCTGACTGTCCCAATACTGGGCATAGGTCTACTCCCATTGCTTCCACTTTTCTCGGTGTTGCGTGTCATCTCGCCAATTAACGAAACCAGCAAAAATTTAAAAAAAAAACTTTCTGGGGGGAGGGGGGGCGTTCGCAATTTTGTAGAAGGTTTTTTAGGTAGGTAGTAGGTAGGTAGGTAGGTAAGTAGTTGGTTGTTTTAGTGGTATGAGGAACAGGGTGTAAAGTTCCTCATCCACGTAGTAACGGGAGGATCCTCCGACCAGACAGGTGTTTTCTCTGGTGGGCAACTGCCCGACAGTTGTTGTCGGGTTTTTCTATATACTGTTAAGTCGACGTAAACTTTGCTTGCGACTTGTGGGAAATTGATGTTAGTTCTTCCGTCGTGTCGCTGTAGTACTTTTTGTTGTAAGTTACTTTTTTATAGGTCGCTACATAGCTAAAGATGATTATCATGGATACAACATGAAATAAGTATATTTGGGATGTTTTATATTCTAATAAATAAAGCACCAACATTTTCGCAAAATAATCTTAAAGCTAAACCCCTCTTTTATCCTTCAAAGCAAACCGTACAAAAAAATTATTTCACGTTCCGAAATAAAAACTCTTTTCATTAACTTAACAGATACAGATCTCGGTACAGCAACAAAAAGGTCTTCCGCTTCCTTTAATCTAGCTGAACAGCTAAAATATGAATGGCAGTTTCAATAATATTCAAATTCAAATCCTCACGATCGAAATCCGAGCAGACGCGAAACAAAAACACAGATAAATCTGCCTTCAAAAAATACTGTTGGTCGGGCCTAAAAATACAAGGCCCAAAACGTAAGGAAATTGGAGTTCTTCACTATGTTTTTATTGGAAAAACAAGTTTGGTGATTACTTTGACGTATTTTTAGGCTCCCTAGTACACCACGGTGACACATCTAAATCCACATATAACCTGACCTCGGTATATTATGAGCTTCCCGTACAATGCGAGATCAGCGTATACTGGGTTGTCATAGTTTGATTGGTCTCTGTGCGTACGTGTGACGCCTGCACTGGGCTTGTTTCAAAGGTATATTAACGTTGTATACAGATATAAATTGACGTTGATGTTTCTTTGGCTTCTTTTGAGAGCGGAAATGTGATATGTGGAAAATAGATTTCATTTGTCTATTGGAAAGCTGGCAGTATGTGAACAAGACGTTTATAGACAATTCGAAGTGACAGCTATACGGGAAGTTAAAGAGGGACTTAATGGAGCAAAATAGAAAGAAAAGAAAGAAAGAAAACATATTTATTTGGCACAAGCCACAAGCGCACACAAAAAACAAAAAATGGTTAAAACTTAAAACAAAACAGAAAAAAAAAATGTGTGTCACACGGCTGCGTCAAAAAGGCAAAATAGCAGGGTATTATAATAATACCACGGATCCAGTACATCAATATGAACCCGAACATCATTCATGTCAAAAAACAAGTAGCTTTTTCCTACAAAACTGCAATACCTACACGGTCAAAATGTATAATAGAACAGCAGACTTTTTTAATTACCGCTGAAAAATTTATAAGTCCAAGGTTCAGAATGTTCTACTGAATACTTGGTAACCTTTCGAGCTATTAAGCAGTGGGTTCGAACCCAGGCAGGCGCATTACTTTATGTGATTTAAATTTATTTCATCAGCGCTGCTCTCAAAAATGGTGAAGGAAAACATCGTCAGGAAACCGGCATGTCCTATAAATAAAAATTCGAAGACAAATGTGACATCTACCAACCCGCATTGGGCCCGCGTGGTGGATTACAGCCCACTCCCTCTCATAGAGAGGAGGCCTGTGTCCCAGCAGTGGGAAAATTATAGGCTGATGATGATTTTCTAGCGTAGGTGTCCTTTTCACCATGTATACACAATACGTAGGCAAGGCTACACTTACAGTTTTAAAAAGACCGTCGCTCAGAATTGGTTAGCGTCGGGTTATGCTAGATGTGTTTGAATATCAGAATTTTACATTTGGCAGCCAACGTATAGACTATGTATAGGTATCGATTCGTTTACAAGGCTTACCTATGACTATGCAGACTTCGAATGATTCTAATTCAAAATACTAATTATATCCTCTGCATTGAATAAGGTGATAAGGGAAAGCAAACGCTGCTTGGGTGAAAGTAAACGTTATATGCTTTTAGACGACACTTTTAGACCGCTGCAGAGAAGACTTGGTCCGGTGGACATACTTCAATGAAGCAAGGTGCGAATGTGGAGCCTCAACATAAACTATGACTCACCTCCTGTCCTGCTTTTTATTTAATTCGACCTGCATGTTGAGGGTCTAGTCCAAGACCACCAACGCCGCCGAGTTGGCAGAGTTCTGGGTCGAAGCTTATGTGACTATAATAAAGGGAATCGTAGATACGACCCAGTAGAAAGAAAATAATGTTATGTAGATACATCCAATATTATAACTGTTGCAAATGTCGCGACTCGAACTTATGCAGCACGAACAAAGACGATTCCACAAACAAAATAAAACAAAACAAAACGTCGACGATTCACTTGTTTTTTATTTTACAACGCTAGATCCTTTTCAGAGATCTCCTTACAGAAACTCCAAAGAACTCGTGAGTTTCTTGACATGTGCTTGTGCTAGTTGCAACTATTTTGCTCAGTTGCGCGCAAAAAGCACTCGTGTCCACTTTGACGACGTGGGGGCAAGTGCGGCCAACGATTCGTGTTCGAGGAAATGTATTATGCGATGTTTCCGCTCCATGATTTTGGGTAAGGTATAATGTTCAGTGTTGTACTGTCGTCTTTTTATTGTAAACCCGGTAAAAATATCTTTCATTCGGCTGGGTATACCTTGTTCAGGAATTTACTGTCATTCTTTTGTCACAATAATGAAAATTTAGGTAAGCTCATGCTCGTTTCCCGTAACAATAGCATAATCAGCCTGTAATGTTCTCACTTTATGGTATTGAGTGGGCTGTAATCCACCACGCGAGCTCATTTAGTAGATGTCATATGTCATCGATTTTTTTAGTTCTAGGACATGCTGGTTTCCTCACGGTGTTTTTCTTCACCGTTTTGGTTTGGTGATGAAATAAATTACACAAAGTAATGCGCCTGCCTGAGTTGAACCCCACGGCTTATTGCTCGTAAGTCAGGGCGGCCACCAAACCATCAAAGCGCACTGCTGGATTGTCAACGCTCGTCTCAATAATATGGATGCATATTTAGGAATGCATTTAGGTGTAGCCTAGTACGAATAAAACGGATTGAAAAAAAGTTTTCTTAAATCAATCAAAATCTATTTACTCTAATTTAGTTCCTACATAGATAACATTTAGTTTTGAGTAACATAATGGCCTCTAAACTTAAAACAAAAAGCATGTTTGCTATATTCAATTATTCATGGCCCTCCTTTTATGTGCAGTAAAATGTTTTATACTTTATAAGGCACTTACACTGTAAAAATTATAGTTCAACAAAACGACAATTTCATAGTCTATAGTTTACAAAGAACTGCTTTACTAGCTTGTTACAGTTTGTCAAGCGACTTTAACTACCAGAAGGTTCTAAGAAATATACTGTTGCACCATGATAAACGTCAAACAAGCCGTAGGGTAAATGTTAAAAATAAATATGGCTGATTTGATGTTCCATGTTCCAAATATAAATTCATAAATACAATCTACATAACGAAATTACTGTTTTAAAACTATGCATATTTTATTAGGCTCACTTATCACATAACATGTTCTGCGTTCCAATTTCAATTTATATAAAAAAAAAACAAAATTACACAAAATTATTTGGCATTACTATGGTACTGCATTTGAAATCTAAAAAAAGTAGGCTGAATATCTCAATACCTTGGCCATTCAAATGAGAAATGCGCGGGAAGAAACGAAACGTTCACTATATTGACTGACACTGTTGTTTGGATTAAAGCAAAAGAAAACTGTAGTTTTAGTAAAGAAAACTAGGCGTGATGTATGAATTTATACGTTGAAATATAAATCACTGATGTGAATAGCTGAAAACGAGATGAAACACTTAAGTTGTTGTTTTGTATAATGATTTTTATTGTGGAAAAATACGGATACGTGAACAATAAATGGTATTCGTATTTTTAATTGCATTGTGCAACATGGCGTCAATTTCAAAGTCATTAAAAAGTTGAAAATCAATGCACCGATTTGTTTCGTAAATAAAGCAAAGTTTTGTTGTTCTTATAAATAACGCAAATAATTTTGATGCAGTTTTCATCATTTTATAGGGAATTCAAACCTTTGTTTGTATAATCCATAAATGTAACATAAAGTTACACAAAGACAAAAGATTTTTGACAAGTCGTACAAACTGTGCGCAGCAGTGTCTAGTACTTAAATATTAATTTAAAATTCTGTGTCTAATTGAAAGCTAAATCAGAGTGTCGCCTTAGCGGCGGTTTGTTTGCATTCATGTTTTTTTTAAACCTGGGTCGTCAGTACGTTGGGGTCGGCTTCCAGTCTAACCGCAGTAAGCTAAATCCTAGTATCAAATACTAAGATTGGAGCGACTACCCAGTTACCAATGCGTAATACGACACCCCTGGTTAAAAGTCTTGTCAGATTTTGGGGCCACTGACTACCTGTAACGATTGTCAAAGATCTACAAAAGACAGCCGAGACCAACGGCTTAAAGTGCTTTCCGACGCACGGAGGAAACTTGGTATGTAATAGATGGTTTTCAGCCCAGGCAAACAAACCTTATCCTGAAAAACGATCCGAATGGCTCTTATTATTTAGTCACGAGTACAACTGTTGCCTGAACAATGTGTTAATAATGTATTTTTCCTTGTCCTCAGTGCCGATGACACAAGTAGTAGCCGTGGCCGGAGAGCCGGTGTACCTGCCGTGTGACATCGCAACACAGGATGAAGATGACGCCGTCCTGCTGGTGCTGTGGTACAGGGAAGATCTCGGCACGCCTATTTACAGGTATGTTGGTGTAAGGAAATTGGAGTTCTTCACTACGTTTTTATTCGTTTTTTTTTTTTTTATGTCGGTTTGCTCTTGTCTCTAGTCTAGGTCAGAGATGACAGAGCCAAAGTCGACGATGGTACGAGCTTACCCAAAAGAAGTCTGTTCATTCTAGCTTTGAAGAGATAAGGGTTGTAAGCGTTCGGAAACACAGACGCAGGCAGAGAGATCCACTCTTTGGCTCAGTTTTCCTTTGACTGACGTCGAGTTGGGGGTTGATATTTTTTTTACAGAAAGGTTACATTATTATTAGCACACACGCAAAGTTTCAATATGCGGAAACGCGTAGTTTTTGAGAAAAAAAATATTGAAAATTATTTTTTTTTTTGCAATATTTAGGTCAATCCCTAACACAGATTATATAGAATTCTGGCCATTGAATGTATTTATGTAGAACATACCAAATTTGGTTGCAAGAGCGAGCGAAGCGAGCTCTGGACTTGGGGCACCCCGACTCGGACAGGTTAGGTTCGAAGGGGATGGCGGGGTCTAGTGAGCGAGCGGAGCGAGCGAACTAAGACCCCGACATCCCCTTCGTGTTAGGTTACTTTAAACCCTGCAGGCAGAAATAGGAGCCCCGCGTAGCGGGGCTCCGTCGATTACGCTTTTTAGGCGAATACAATATGTTTTGAGGTTAGGTTACATTAATTGGTTTTTCTCAAGAACGTTGCATTACCTTTTCACGGGAGTGGTGCCAGAGGGGAAGTGGCACACCCCTCCACACCTTCCCGCCCCCTCCGCCTGCCAAACGATACTAGATTATTACCCAAACATTTCCTCAGAATTAAAAATTTTAAAAATCTCGAAAAGGGGGGCGCGTCGCAACTTTTCCTTTTAAGGGGTGGTTGTACCCCTCCCCCCCTCTCCTCCCACTCCCCTCCCTCCCCTCAATTCGACGTCAGTCAAAGGAAAGTCGTACCCACTCTTTTGCTGTGCGCATTATGAAAGACATTTGAAAACGCTTAGTGCGAATTGGTGGAGTAGCAATAAGGTAGGGATGGTAACTTGTAGTGCATCTAGATGTCCAATGGTAGAAGGGGGCCGGTGGGATGATGTCGTGGAGTTCTTGGGCACACTCACCGAAGTACAGCCTGTAGAACTGCCCTTGCGGCCTTACTGCCTTGGCATCCACCAATTTTACGTCGTCAATCAGCCTCTTTGCTCTGCGTTCCACCGAGTCAAGCGCGGCAAGCTGGTATTTAGTTAAGCCATCCTAAAGGTGGCTGAAATACTCCATGCAGTATCGGACTTGTGCTTTATATAATGTTAAAAGCTGTCCAGGCCTGAAGTATCGCGCTTGATTACTTTGACGTATTTGTAGGATCACTAGTCCAGGCAACACATTAAGCTATACACTTCCAATATAACATGGCCTGGTTTTGTATAGATTTCCTGTAGAGAGATGCGGATATACTGGTTTTTACAGATTGATTGGTCGTCATACGTATCTACTTACCTATTATACAACGTGTATCAGAAAAGCATGGTCTTATCATGGACAGCTGACTTTTGATAGGATGTAAACGATGCTCGTGTTGTGGTACAGGGAAGATTTCAGGACTCCTATCTACGGTTAAGAAGTACCTCATCATCATCATCATCATCAGCCTATACTGCTAAAAAACAGGCATCCTCATCCAACTCAATCAATCCACCACGCGGGCCCAGTGTGGGTTGGTAGGTGTCACATATGTCTTCGATTTTTTAGTTAAAGGACATGACGGTTTCCTCACGATGCTTTCCTCCACCGTTTTTGAGGGCAGCGGTGACGGCCTGCCTGGGGACGAACTCACGGCTTCCTGCTCTTAAGTCGGGGCTGCCACCATTGGGCCACCACTGCTCTCTAAGCAAGTAGTATCTACCTAGTATAATATTATAACTCAAAATTTGACGATCGTGTAACCAGATTATCATTGTATATTTGGTTACACACTCGCTAAATTTTGGTTTTGCGTCATCTATGTTTATGTTTAAGAACGTAGATGCGAAAGAAGTATGTAAGAGTGATGTTGAGGTAGGAGAATGAAACACATTAAATAAGTACGTGAGTTACAAAGAAAATATTAGATGCACTCAAAAACCCCGTTTTCGCACATGGGGGTAGGTAAGGGTAGAAAAAACAGAACACCAGGTGCTTGTCCACAGAGAACTTTTGTTTTGACCACGTTCATACATGCACCGTGATAGCAAGTAGTACTGACAACTCCCATGAACTTTTAGGAAAACATCACCAATAATATGGTCAGTATAATTTATCGCTTATGGCGTCGTCTCCCGGCGTTTCCTCTTAAATCTGCCTCCCAAATACCTTTTGAAAGATGACTTTCAGTCACCGCCTTAACTCGTTTAAGTCATTTGAATAGTGTGCCAAAATATACCAAACTTTGGTTTAATGTTATTACAAACCAATCTCTATGTACGCCATAGTTAACAAAATCTAACTTTGGATCAGATTACTGAATAACTAAATTTTAATACTTATTTTGTATGAACCCAGTGAAAAGGCCCTAAAGTTACAAAGTTCATCTTAAAGTCAGTTGAAAGTAATTTCAATAACCATTTTAATTTTCCAAACACTCGTTTTGCTTAAACTTTTGCAATCGCAGTCACCAATAGACTATATTTTTTATTAATATCTTTGGAAATTTGAAAATTCTCTGGCATGGTTTAGGAAACATCTTTCCCCGAATCTACGTGAAGGGAAAGTCTAAAAGTGGTTTGATTTTATCGAGACGTGTAATAGTGGACCCTATTTTAACAACAAGTAATGAAACCATCAAAAATGCTTGTTACAATATCTTACTGCAAAACTCAATCGTAGCGTCAATTAATAACTTCCCATTTCGATACAAAAATAAAAAAAAACACTGTTCAAAACTTGACATCTGTAATCATTGCAATATATTTCTGAAATTCAGTTTTTTAAAAGTATTGATAAAGTATTTTTATCCTTTGAGCTAGCTTTTTGCTTCGATCAGTGCATACGAAAAAGTTTTGAGTGCATCGACTGTAAATCGAAGCAAAAAGTATCAAATGTTGCCTTTGACGTTTGGAGCAAACGGGAGAGGTGAACTTCATGCTTAAGGTTGGCACTCATTTATCGTTTGCTGTATGAGGAACGCTTCATCGCCTGCATTTTTCAAAAGTATTCTAAGACCAGGTGTTTCTCAAAGAATAAGTGTTTCTTAGAACTGACTGTTTTTTTTTACTTTTCTACGCTTTAGAAATTTCTTCCGTACCGTGGATGTATTTGCAAACATTTAAAGTCACGTACACAAACAGTCAGACGTGGAACAAAACCGTGCCGTGTTTTATGTCTTGTGTTAAAGCTATGATCTCATAATTATCAAAAACAGCCTATTTTATGTTCTCATTGATGGATAAAGTGGGGCATAATCCACCATGCGGGCTCAGTGCGGATTGGTGGTTCTCATATGCGTTCTCTTAGTTACCCATTGCCCCATTATGAAATGCTGACGATAGACATGTATAACTCCATGGCTCTCTTAGTTCAGCACGGTCTGTCTCACAACTCTCCCAAACTGGACAAATAATGGCAAGGAACTATCATTGTACGGTTCTTTTTGTCATCGACCAGTGCTGGGCCTGTGTAGTGGATTACGGCCCATTCCCTCTTGTGAGAGGAGGACTGCGTCAAAACATCACAGCTTCTGATTGGTCAATGCTTGTTTTTCTACTGGCTTGTGTGTTAAATTGCCTATCATTATGTGCGAAGCCTTGGAAAGCGCTATAAGCCGTTGGCCTCGGCTGTCAATCGTAGATCTCTGACAGTCCGTGCAGGAAGTCGCGGCAAGAAAGTCTCAACTCAACTAGTATTACCTAGTTGTATCGTATTACGCAGTACTGACTGGGTTGTGAAGTCAGATAGGCAGTCACTCCATGTAAAATTCTGGTATTCAGCTGCATCCGGTGAGACTGAAAGCTGACCCCAACATAATTGGGAAAAGGCTAGGCAGGCAGGCATTATGTGCGAAGTTGTGTATATAATATTCTTTACAAAGGTACCACGACAAGATGAGTCAAAGCCATACTTATACCATCGACAAGTATGCACCAACCCTTTTATAAAACTCCTCCTAAAATCACGAACCGTCTTTCAATATGATATACAAGATTGACTTAGCTTGCACTACTTCGAGAGCAAATTCCAAAGAGTCCCTGTTTCCACTATGGATGAGATGCCTTAAAAGGGTCGTGACTCAAACACGCTTCGTTGAACCCTATTTGTAGATTAAAGGTACCTTTTGAGTAAAAGGAAAAGACATAGTTTTGGTATATCATTGCTGTTTGACCGGCTTAACGTAAATTGTGCTTGTTAGACGAATAATTTATTTTGTTGTTAGTAATGCACCTTTTTTTTTAGTATCATATTAAAGGTTTTATCAATAAGTAGCCCTTGTGTATGTTTTCTATGTTTGTAATCTAGTATGGTTTAGGTAATTATTATTTCCATTGAGTTATTTTTGTGCTGATTTCGACAAAAGCTTTCAGCTTTTCAATTTCACAAAAAATAATACTTTTTCCCATAAAATACTTCAAAAAAACATAAAAAGGAAGACAATAAGCGCCCCATCCACTTAGACAAAGAACAAGCAGAACTTGAAGATAAAAGAATTCAAAACAAATATCGCCTTTTAAACTTTCATGAGAAAACGGTGGGAATGTTCCCAGAGATTTTAAAACATTCACGCTATGCACTTTTGTTACAAAGCAGAGTTGAGAAACTCGCAGTATGCTATTTTGATTTGTAAGTAAAGGAAACTTGGAATATATTTGAGTTCTTTAGGTTATTTCTTTCAAATCAAATAATTTATGTACAAGATGTTTTACTATTATTTAGTGTAGTCCTCCATATTCTATCGTGACGGTATGGGCATGCAAATAATATTAAATTCCAAAATTAAATAGTAATTGTATAAAATTCTAAAACCGAATAAATTTAAATTTCAAGTCATTATAATTACAAAAAAAAAACAGACTAAAAACACTAGTACAATTGTAACAGTGGTGACAAAAGGAATAATAAAGTATGTCAATCAGGAAAATAATTGTCAGAATTGAAACATTTACCTATGTCAATCATAATAATAGTTGGTCAATCAGTGCAGAGATTTATCATTATGGAAGTCGTCAATTGTGTAATAGCTTTTCTTAATTAATATTTGGTTAAGTCCCCTTTTAAATTTTATTATAGTCATACTTTTTATAACATCAGGTACTTTATTATAAAAGCGTGGGGCAATACCAAAAAGTTTCTTAAGTGAGTGATAGACGTGCGAGCTTTATGTACGCGGTTTTTAAGATCGCGAACTTACTCGGCTCGACGTCGGTGACACACGAGAAGCTGGATTTCTACAACACAGATGATTATAGCTAAAACAACAAAAAATACGCAATTACGGTAGGTACGAAAAAAATGGCGGCTCACGGCTCGCCGTGCTGCCACACACGTACGAGCCGAGACGAGCTACGAGTAAGATTTCAGACCGGTTGGATCGCCGGCGAACTTGCGCGGCAATTTTGTGACACACAAGTGAAAAAGGTCGTCGAGCCACAAGTCTGCGTACTTACTCGCACGTCTATCACCCACTTTACGCCTCAGTTAGTAATGCCTACCTACCGACTGTTAATTTAGAACGTTTTATGAGAAGGCGCGAAAAAGAACCTTACAGTAAAAACGTATCTCAGTAAGGTACGTTTTTAGATATTTTGGTAAAAACACTAGTGGTCTGGTACCGGCCTATAAGCAGTCGTCTTTCTAGCCGTGTCACTGGTACGACAGTCATCATCTGCCTGCCTTGTCCCAAACTGGCTTGTGGTCGGATTCGAGTCTAACCGGATGCAGCTGAGTACCAGTATTTTACATGAACCGATTGCCTATTTGACCTCCACAACCCAGTAACTGGGTAATACGATACACCTTGGTAAGACTGGATGTCAGACTTTTGGCTTTTGACTACTCGTAACGACTGTCAAAGATCTACAAATGACAGCCGGGACCAACGGCTTAACATGCTTTCCGAGGCACGGAGGAAACTCGTTATGTAATTATGGTCACCCGTCCACGTACCAACCTCGGCAAGCACGGCTTAACCTTAAAGTGCGACCCGTGCTGCTGTTATTGTTTAGCCACGAGCTCCTCTCTCCTCTCTCGCTGGCACGACAGTATAAATAAGAAATGCATGAATATCTTGATCATATATATTTTGTTTCCATTTTAGTCGTAATTGATATTTAGTTTTCAAGTTACTTACTTAATCGTTAAATATCAAAGTATATAAAAGAAAGTAGTGCGCATGGTCCCTTATCCCTGAAAGTTGTGGTATGTGCACAGAAACGTCGATGTTTTAATATGTTCACAATATCAATACATTGCATCTGTACGGAGCATGGGCTAGTCGAAAGTTGAACTACAATAAAGATTGAGTTAAGCAGTTCATCCGTCTTGCAACGGTCACCCATTATTTTCAATCCGAGCCGTATTGCTATTTCATTGTTCTTTCTATCCCAAAAGAGAATAGAACCCAGTAAGTCGATTGAATTATTATCGTAAACAGAAATAAACTTAACTGCCGAGTTGGTATGAAGTTCCTTAGAATTTTATTGGAAGCACTTAGACAACAATATATTTAATATCAAATTTTATATACTAGTTATTTTTCCACTTTCTTAATTAAATTATTTATAAAACTCTTTAGGTTATTCTCGCCTTTTAATTTAAAATTCTACATTAATTAAAAGACAGTTTACATGTCATCGTAGGGATTAATCAATAGTAGCATACTCAGTTTTCAACCGACTTCATCAAATTAATGAAGGGTAATGTTTTTGAGGGTTCCTTAATCCGAGTCACCTGAGCGTTTGTTTTAGTAAGGGACATTAATATTTGTGAGATTCATACTACATACCTGGGGGGTTACTATGACGCTTAAAACATTATTGTTCCATTCCTATTCCAGAATGGGAAAGAGAAGGAGGTAGACAACCTGTATAGCTCCGTCTCTTTTTCACTCTGGAATAAGAATGGAAAAATAATGTTTCAAGACGTCATGGTACGCCACCTGCACCCTGTTCATCATTATTCTTATATATAATTTTTTCTGTGTAGTTTTTTTTTTTGTTGTGTGCACTTGTTGCAAAAAAAAACTTGTTGCCAAATAAATATGTTTTCTTTCTTTCTCATTCTCTTGCCCCTATCCCCATTAATTTGGGGTCGGCGCAGCATGTCTTCTTCTTCCATACTTCTCTATACTTGTCATCACAGACACATCATCAGACACCTCCTTTCTTGCCATATGCACCCTATTACGAAAGAGCATTGCTTTGTCTCTTTTAATTTTTGGCGAAACAATAACTTTTGAAAGTCTTTAGAAAAAAAAAGTGTATGTTATTAATAACGCTTTGTTCCTGATGCAACAATGACATAAAATATATAATAGACGTTATTTTTCTTTAGGTTTTCTCAAAACAAGAATGTATTGTAGGTAATTACTCTTCTAACAAAAACAGCTTTCTATTTATGTTTCTTATATCTTTTGGAGAATAACATCTCTAAACGTATTTTCATGTGAAAGACATGTATTAATAAAGTTCTTTGAAAACACCAAAAGTAATTCAACTTCTTGAAAATATGAACTTAGTTATAAAATCTAAAGGGTGTAAAACACCTCTTAACGATGCCGAAAGGCACTGGTTCTCCCTGTAATTGCGATATTTTTTTTGTCCTATACCATAGCTGGAAAGCTTCTAGTTACGGAGATATTAGGGGTCAAAGTTCCAAATTTTTGACAAGTATTTTTTTTTATACTAGTTTTTAATGTAAGATTTTTACTTTAAACACCTCCACGACCCCCGTACTATTCAATTCGTCCACCAGCACAATGTTTTGAGTGCGTTACATTGAGTTCTACCACAAAACATGATTTTACACCCCCCAAAAAAAAGTCGTTTCCCAGCAATAATTTTTGCGTAAAGTTACTTAGTTTCATGTACAGAATGCTTGGTTGACGGCTTCGTGATGAGGTGATTTACACGGTGTATTTCAAAAAGCCCTCAAAATTCGGCCACAAAACGAAAACGCCAACGTAACTTTAATCAATAAAATATTAAGGTTTCTGTAACTCGAACTGTAGCCACTGTAGGATAGATACAAGTTCGTAGTTAAACCAGATAGGCTGCCTTCTCAAACTTGCGCAAGAACATCTTGAAACTTGGCAAGGGTTCGAGTTTAATCAGTTAATTTCATTTTCAGTTATAAATAGGATAGTTCTGATTACCGCTCTTGTGAGAAAACTGTTTTGTTGTCTTACTTGGCGTAAAAATTGTATCTGAAAGCCTGACTTTTTCTTAAGTTTTTTGGCTTAAGGCCAATGAAAGTAAAGCTTTTTTGGATAATTGGTGGACAATTTAGTTTATTGGGTCATTTGGTAGCTCAGTGACAGAACCTTGTAGATGTCAGATGGTTTAAGCACAGCTCATTCATTTACAAAATATGTTTGCTTTGGAATAACCTATTTATTTAAGTTTAATTTTGAAAGATTTATATGGGTCGTTTTTTTATTTGGTCATCCGCACGTCAAGCACGTCAGTTGTAACAATGTTTGGTTTCCTAAAACTTCGCTTAATGCTACAAAACAAAGATGCTATCAAGGTCGAACATATGTACTGGTTGCTGTGCATTATGTTATTGCTTACTGACTTACAAGTTTTACACTTGACGTCAAAACATAGACCCCTTTTTCCCTCTTACTGACCAGAAACCGTTTAATGATACTGAATAATTGAATAGGTCCATCATTATTATAGCCTTTTCTCTTTTGGGGTCATCTTTCAGTATAACCAGACACATGGAATACTAGTATTTTACGAAGAGCGACTGCCTTTCTGACCTCCACAACCCAGTTAACACTGGGTAATACGATACCCCTTGGTAAAGACTGGTTCTCTAACTTTCGGGCTATTGACTACGTGTGATACTGTTAAAGATCTGCAAATGACAGCCGGGTTTATTACTAAAAAACGCTGAGATTTTTGGTTGTTTGAGTTTGTCAGTATTTCAGAATAACCCCCTTATCATGGTTTAGGGAATAACAAATTATCAAATAAACGTTTGTATGTGTGGAAGCGCAGTTATAGGGCGAGAATCAGATAGCCCGCGTTTAAAACACGGGTAGTTCACACTTACCAATTTTCGTAAAAGAGAAAAGAAATAAAAATAACCTACCCATTTCATTATTGATTCGGGACGAGAATTATTAGCATAGTTACCTCCTTGATTTTGACGAGGATGCAAAACAATACCCTGTATATACTGCTGGCATTAATTTACCATTTTTTTCCAGCGTCGATGCTCGAGAACGAGACTTCGGCGTCGCAGAACGGTGGTCAGACGAGAGTGTCTTTGCGTCCAGAGCCTACTTCCTCCCCGAGAGAAGACCTGCCGAGTTGGGAGTAGACCGGGTGAAGGCTTCCGATCAGGGGGTCTACCGCTGTAGGGTGGACTTCAAACAAGCGCAGACAAGGAATTCAAGAGTCAATTTGACAGTTATTGGTAAGTCATCTTACCTTTAGGAAAGCGACATAAGACTCCCGGGAGTCTTATGAGCGTTTATACCGTACGGCATTTCATACAAACTTTCACGTCGTTATTTTCCGAAATGACTGAACAGATTTTAATTAAACTTCCTACGTATAAACAGTATACATAGGTCTAAAAAGTTACTAAAAAACATTTTCGAAATGTCTTGAAAAAAGAAGATAATTGGAAATTTCTGTTTCTATAGATAATTAATAATCGGTCTAATTTAGCTGTATTATTTCGAAAATGTCTTTTAGTAACTTTTTAGACCTATGTATACTGCTTATGCGTAGGAAGTTTCATTAAAATCTAATCAGTCATTTCGGAAAATAACGACTTGAAAGATTGTATGAAATGCGATAGGTATAAACGCTCTTAAGGGACTTTAGCGTCGCAGAACGATGCTCAGAGCAGCGCCTCTTTGCATCTAGCGTCTAATTCCTCCCCGAGACAAGACCAGCCAAGCTGAGAGTATACCGGATGAAGGTCTCTGACCCGGTATTCTGCCACTATAGGGTGAACTCCAAACGCAATCTCAAGATTCAATTTAACAGTTATTGGTAAGTCATTGCCTCATTTAGTTCAGAAAAAGACGATTGAAAAAAGCACGTAACAAGTATAGAAGATCAAAGATACTCTGGTATCGAACTTTCTCAGGCTGCGTCCTAACCGAAGCACGTCGTCGAACACACGACTGTCGCGTTCATTTAGTTAGGTGAACCCGAACGTGTTGTCGCTCTGATGCACTTTCCATTTGAAGCTATTAAATGGATAGGTGCTCAAACGGGAATACTTCGTTCGAACGAATAAGTGATATAAAGAACGTGCGACTGATCGCTTTGGTTAGGATTCGCTGCTCCGAATTGAGACACTATAATTATATCTTGTTATACTTGTGTAATTAACAAGACATAATTTAAACTTTTGATGATAAATTAAGAACGCTTTGTTCCTGATTCAACAATGACATAAAAGCTATAATTGACATCATATTTCTTTAGATTTTTTCAAAACAAGAATGTATTCTAATTGACTATAGTCTTCTAACAAAAACAGCTTTCTATTTATGTCTCTAATATCTTTTGGAGAAAAACATTTCTAAACGTATTTTCATGTGAAAGACCTGTATTAATAAATCTCTTTGAATACCCCAAAAGTAATTCAATTTCTTGAAAATATTAACTTAATTATAAAATCTATTTCTAAGGCATAACATACGTTTTTCGAGTCAGTCGTAACAGATAAGACTAGGTTTAAAATAGAATGAAGTATTTTTCAAAAGCTTGTTATGAAAAATAAACAAGTCCTAGTTCTTCGAAACCTTAATTGGTAACTTTAGAAAGCCTAATATTTAGTTTAATATTAATTAGAGGCACCAGGCCTTGGTAAAAACACTCAAAGAACTTTGATATACCTACATTAAATAGTTATTATATAACATCCAGGAGAGGTGTACCTTACAAGTAACTCACATTTCGCCAGTTATGTTTTAACCCCATGTAATAGATGGCGACCCCTTTGTCATCAACTGAGCATAAATCCAAATTCCGTGGCTGCTAATGAAAAATTCCTAATGACTAAATCCACACTTTGCCTGCCCGGAAATAGAAACCAGGACCTCATAAAATAAAATTATAGTCTTATTTATAAAATTAAGTAATACATAAATATTATTTATAATGGATCAATACAAAATATAATCCACCAGTAGTTTTAAATCAGCCCCTAAATAATGATACCATTCAGATCCAACCTGTCCCCATGCAGTCCTCCCCCAGCGACGCCCTAAGCCGAGGCTCGTACCCAACAGGGATTGCCCTTAGCGTTTAGTCGCTTAGTTTGTAAGTTTTGTGCCCTGGCTAGAGGGCTTACTCTTAAGGCACCCACAGGATTGTCCGGTTAAGCAGACGTCAACCTCATAGGTTGAACTGCGAGATGCAATACATAAAAAAAATATATATATATAATCCACCTCCTCGGTCTAGACTCATGGACAAGAAACGAGTTTTTTTTCTCTATTAGGTACATGTTTCCATGCCAAAATCTAATCAAAGAGAAGAACCTTGCCATTTAAAAAAGATATTGGACATTTCGTCCTATCAAAGCAAACTTAACACGTGGGCGATGCGTAGGTGAAGCTTCAAGCTACATAAATGTATATCATTCTCACAGCGAGAGCTACATAACGGCACGTCTTAACGATCCCTACGCAGACCCATCGCTTTATCCATATTCATGCAGAAACTACGGAACAACTGCTGTGTTAATATTTTGCTATTTGGCATGACACTGTTAAGATGGAAGCGTAGGGTAGCCAGTGAAATTCAAATTTTCTTGGGTTTTTAGGGTTCCGTACCCAAAGGGTGAAACGGGACCCTATAACTGAGACTTCACTGTCCGTCTGTCACCAGGCTATATCTCATGAACGGTGATAGTTAGCCAGTTGAAATTTCTACAGATTATGTATTTCTGTTGCCGCTATGACAGAAAATACTAAAAACAAAATAAAATAAATATTTAAGGGGGGCTCCCGTACAAAACGTGATTTTTTATAAATATTGGTAAGAAACCCTTCGTGCGCCAGTCTAACTCGCACTTGGCCGGGTTTTTTTTAGGTTGGTTTGAATATGGTGTCAAATAAGTCGTATCATACACTAGCTGATGCCCGCGTATTCGCCCGCGTATAGTTTGATAATTGTCCCACGGGAACGGGAACCAGGTTATAAACTATCTGTGTGCCAAATTTCATCCTAATCAGTTTAGTAGTTTTTGCGTAAAAGAGTAGCGATATTTTTTTTTGTTTAATTTCGGTCACAAATCGATCGACTCAAGTAATTAACCAAAAACGCACGTACACCACCGGCTTGTCTTGTTTTATAGTCTGGCATTGTTACCATGGCAACGTCTCGCATCTCAAGAGGCGCACTCAGCTACACACAATAAGATTATTCGTAGGAAGTTGCACATAGTACGACTTTTGGACCGAGGACAAAGGCGGCGTTATTGCAACACACTGGGGGACCACGGAGTATACAAACTCTTATTATTAAAATGTCTCTTTGATACTCGT
Organism: Cerastis leucographa; assembly: GCA_963082945.1. NCBI lineage: Eukaryota > Metazoa > Arthropoda > Insecta > Lepidoptera > Noctuidae > Cerastis > Cerastis leucographa. Next base: position 3,529,094 of record OY720366.1, read on the forward strand.
TTTGAATTTTAAAATGTATTTTTGGGGGAGCATCGTTTGTTTTTAATATCATAGACATATTTCTGAGGTTCTATTGTTTTATTATTTCAGTAAGGCCATCGCAATCTATCTTCTAACTATGAAAAATTCAAACTCAGTTAGATTAAATTGAGTACTCAAAGGCGTTATTTGAACAGACATAAAATGAAGACTTATGTGACCATAAACCAGTTTTAATCTTTTATAGTAGTGGAGGAAAGTAGTCGTACTGATATCAGATTAATTGAAACAAAAATATTTGGCCGAATGGTCATATATGCCTATGAAGATTCGGCCAAATATTTTTGTTACAGCAACCGATACTGAACGCAGTGGCTCCACTGCATTCACTATCTGTTGCTGGTGATGAGAGTTTAGCGAATTAACTTTAATAGACTTTCTCCTGTTCAAAACGATATCTTACTTACCTCATTTGGATTTAGACTGGGATTAAATGCAACACAAAAATTCCTTTAAAGTTGTTACTTTAAAAGAATTTTTGTGTTACTACAGTTCTCTTACCAAAACTGCTACACAAAAATACTAAAATGCAAATTGGCAATTTAAATGAAACTAAAAACTATACGTTACATTGCAACTGCAGGCAAAAGACAAAGAAAACACGTTCATATTTATGGCAAGTGCCACGATGTCCTTTATTCAAGATATTATAATACAGAAGGTCCATTTTACTGTGCATGAGATATAATATACACGGTCTCCTAAAGGAACAAAATCATAATATTTCAGGCTAGTGCAATTTGCGACTAGATCGTAGTAGATCGAGACTTTCATATTTTAGGTACTCATATCTATCATAATTTCATCATCTGCCTAGCCTTTTCTCTTGACATTTAGATCGGCTTCCAGTCCAGTGTAGCTAAATACCAGTATTTTTCATGGATCGTCTGCCTTTCTGACCTCCACAACCCAGTAACTGGGTAAATAGTGAGACTGTTTGTTAGACTTTCGGGCCACTGATTATCTGTAACGACTGTCAAGGAACTAAAAATGACAGCTGGGACCGTTATCGTGCTCTCTGGGGCACTTAGAAAACTAGATATGTAACGGACCCATCCACGGAACGACCTTGGCAAGCACGGTTTTGCCTGTAGATCGACCTGGATTGTTGTGACTGTTTTTATTTAGCCACGAGTGCTCCATAATGTATGAGTGAATTTTATCCGTATCAAAATTATATTTTAAAAGCAACTGTTTAAAAAACAAATCCAGTTTTTGAACAATCTCTTGCATCTTTTTCTATACACAGTTGAAAAGAAATCGACATAGTAACAGGAAAATATGATAATTTTCAGTGTGTCAGTTGAAATGTGGTCAGTTCGTGGATTCTATTCAAAAATAGATAAAATACTTCTGATTGTACTTCGGGAAAATTATGATATCCGAGATAAACAGTTATTATTATTCAATTATAAAACGTCCATGTTTCATTTCCTAACACTTTTTTTGTTAGAGTCAGCTCACACCGAGACGCGACGTGATGCGACGCTGCGGGCACACTTTTAAAGAGCGATTCAAAATATAACTTTATTTTCCCTCCCCGACCCTCGCTCGAGCCAGCCCGCGATGTTGTGCCAGTAGTTTTAAATCAGCCCCTAAATAATGATACCATTCAGATCCATCCAGCCTGTCCCCATGCAGTCCTCCCTCAGCGACGCCCTAAGCCGAGGTTCGTACCTTACAGTGGGTGCCCTTAGCGTGAAGTCGCTTAGTTTGTAAGTTTTTATGCACTGGCTAGAGGCCTTACTCTTAAGGCACCCACAGGATAGTCCGGTTAAGCAGACGGCAACCTCATAGGCTGAACTGCGAGAGGCCATTCACAAAAAAAAAAAAACTTTATTTTCAACACGAAAAGATACACATTTCGTTGTGAGAATTCCGAATACGTAAGCGCATCGTATTCTGAATTCTCACAAGTGCGCACAACGTCGCGTCGCGTCGCGTCTCGGTGTGAGCTGACTCTTACTTTCTTTTGCTCGCATGGAATAAAGAAACTACTTCTTCGATTGGGGTTAAAGCAACAATAAATCAATACTAAATTATTATTATAAAGCTGAAGAGTTTGTTTGATTGAACGCACTTATATCAGGAACCCCAGAATTGAAAACATATTTTAGTATTGGATAGTTTATTCATCGAGGAAGGCTATAGATATAACATCACGTGACAACCAATAGGAGTGGAGCATCAATGAAAAATGTTGGAAACACGGGTTTTTTTTTTTAATTTTTATGTGAGGCAGTCGAAGTTGCGTTGTTCAAATAGTACAGTACTTATAACATAATTTTAAAAGTAACTTTGTCGTTTTATATGATTATTAGTCGTTACGGATAGAAGTAGTTCTTCTGTATTATCCTGCGCAGCTTTTATAGGTCTCGTTTTATTTCGAAGTCGTGTCGTCCCTGTAACGGCCTGTAAATACACCTGAATCTTTTATTGTCTTGGGATACAACTACAAAGTTTTTAGAATTGATAAATTTTTGGTTCTTTTTTAAGTTTTTTGCATAACTCTCTGCTTTTACTAATGTTGGTGCTGCCAGTACAAAATTACTATTTGAAAATAAGACTTATTGAGATCAGGTCTAAAGTGTTACAAACTTAAATTAAATAAAGTATAACATCACGCCAGTAATCCGAGAAGGGTTATGCAGAGTGTACCTAACAAATACACCCACATTTTGCAAGAATCTCAGAATACAAACTGTCAATTTCATTGAAATTAAGTGACATAATACTAGGTATGTTATCTTAAAAAATAACACCAATTTTATGGCTGTAACATGTAGGCCCCGAGATATAGGGAAGATGGGCTATCTCCTTTGATTGGTACTAATTTGTCTAAAGAAACAAACTAAATATTACAATGGAAACACAAAAAGAAAACGGTAAAAAGAAAGTATTCCAAGAAAACAGCTCAATCCATTTTAAACATAACCTCACTACTATCTACTTCATTCCTTTTGAAAAAGAGCGATTTTAAACCACTTTGCTATCCGCCATCTTGATCCATTTCCTCCAATCATAAGTCCTCGAGTAAACAGTTTGTGTTTTTATTTCATTCCCCCTTCAGCCCCGATATAAACGAATATCTAGGAGCCGATAGAACTTTGATCTCGAAATATTTCTTTGATCCTATCTCTTTCATTTTCAAATACATCTTACAATCTTAGATGTTTAGTAAATATATATATATATAAAATATAGGGAATATCGCCCCGTATCTTTATGTTACCCGTTTTAATTTGAGAATATTTCGAGATAAATATTTTGTATTTTCCAAGTTTAATTAATGTTTGTTGTTGTGTTGTTTAAGCTTTATGAAAATAGAATTAATTACTATGTTCGTAGTGCCAATCAGTATCTTAGTAGAAGGGAAGATAATTGAGGAACTTTTCATGTGAACAAGGCTAGTTCGCTGCGACATTATAAATATTCCGTTTCATTAGCACTACAGAAGCCTTTTTGTGTTTTTAACCGACTTCAAAATAGGAGGCGGTTCTAAATGTTTTAAGTTTATACGGTTTTCGACATTTCCTTAAATTATGGACCGATTTACTGATTGGATTCTTTTTTTTTTTGTAGAGGAAGCTCGTGCAATGGTCCCATATTAATGTTGTTAACTTTCCTTGGGTAGTTTATGAAATTCTATAATACGCATTTTATCTTCCTCGTCTATGTTTGTGATCTCTTAATATCTTCTTGTTACAATTGTTAGGGACTTAAGTAGGACTAAACTTAAAATACAATGGACTGTATAAAATGAATATAATAGAAGTAAAGTACAATGACTGTTTGTAAACGTATGGAGTGCGCGCGCGTGCCGCCCGCCGACAGAGATCGGTCGCAAAGTCGAGTCGGCGGCCCGCGTCCCGCACGCCCCGCACCTCTCGCCACTCTCCGCCTCCCGCTGTCACACGACAGCAGCTAAAGATTTCCGAGTGGTCGGAGGTGCCCGAACAACAATGTTAAATGAACACATGTTAAGAATTTGTGTGGAATGCTTCAACTAAAAGCATAAAATAAAAACTTTTTTCCCAAAACAAACAACATTTTTTTTTAATATTATCAAGGTCAAAGTGTGCCGATTTATTTAGCGAGAAATGATGCATGTTTAATTAAAGAACCTGTTGAACCAGAAACCATAATAACAAGTCACATGACATTTCTAGAATCCCCAATGTTGCTTCTTTAAAATATTAATTGAAATGCTAAATAAAAACTTTATAGCCTGAAAGCACATTCAAAATATGAGCCTCCCTATCAATTTCAATTCTTCCTCCAAAATTTCCGAAATTCGCTTAAACAAATCAACGGGAAGCATTATAAAATAATTGGACATAAAAGTTGTCCAATAAAAATGGAATTAATGCTAAATGAATAATAAAAAGTAAAGGAATAGGGCTATGAAAATTATATTAAGGCTATTATCGATATTCTTAGTCGAGATTTTATGCTTTGAGACCGATCAGCAGAATGTTGGCAGAGTGAAAGTTTATTTTATGCTAGAAATTTTTTTCAATATTTTTTGCAGTATGCCCACTAATTGTGCAAAGAGGACGTTCTACGAGTTTGTTTAAAAAATCCAAGCATGCATATTTGTGCATAAACAATAATGAATATGACTGATTTTTTATCAAGCCATAGAAGCGAAATAAACATTGATTTTGTTTTTATTTCGGAATTTAGTAAATAGTAGTTTGTGATCGTTTAGGTGCAGACTGTCTAATTCGCAGAATGTCCAGTTAGCTGAATATCAAATTCGCAAAATGTCCAATTCGCAAAATGCCCAATTCGCAAAATGCCCAATTCGCAAAATGTCCAACATACTGGACATTTTGCGAATAAAATATTCTGCGCCTAAACGCTTTGTGATGAATTGATTTGTTCAAAATAATTATAGCCTGAAAAATCGTAGTCTTTGGCTATTATTTTGTAAACTACTAGAAGAATTTCATTGATATTAATAAGAAAAATTACATTAAAGCTCTCTTTATTTAAATGCATGTTAACAACAAAACACGCCTGTTTCTTGTACTATACCGACTGCTTAAACAAACGCAAACAAATAAATAAACCAACTACCTTTATCAAGATTTCTCGTTTTATAAACTGCAAGAGATTACCAAAAACGTTGAAATAAATTCTGACGAAGAACAGACTGGATTTCATTCTGTTAACTTGGTCGAATGTAACGAACAATGGATACCAATTACTTGGGCTTCAATTGACAGCAATTAATGAACTTTGTAATTATAATTAAGTCTAGATTTGTACACTGGTTTTATTACATCAACTTAATTATGTTTCATTCCGTTTATTTCAGCGTTTTCATCGGGTTTTGGATTTAATGATGATCATATTTTTTTTAATTTAAAACGTTCCTACTCTCTCTCTACAGACATAGGTCAGCAATTTTTGAAATTGGTCATGTAACATTCCACGGCCACGTCTGCCGTATGCCCAATGATCTGTGGCCGAAAATAACCACTTTCTGGAGCCCTGACACAGCCAGAAGGCATCGCGGTAGACCTCGAAAAAGATGGCGGGACGAGTTAAACAGAACCAACGACCAGTGGTCCACATTGGCCCTGGATCGAGACAATTGGAAGTCATGGGGAGAGGCCTTTACCCAGCAGTGGGATGACGCAGGCTAACAGTATCAGTATCATGTAACAATAAATTATTGTCGATTTATAGCACAATTATAGATAGAACAATGAAAATGTCGCTAAATATGTATAATGATGGTTGAAATCCACCACACTGGTCCATCGTGGAGGATTACGGCCCACTTACTCGCACAGATAGATTTCTGTCCAGCAGTTGGAACATACTATCATCAATGACGAAACTCAAAACTCGAGAAAAAAAACAAAGTTCAACTAATAGCGCATAAACTGACAGACATATAGAACTTGGACTCAGAAGTCAGCTGTGACAGTCTGATATATTATAGTAGCCTAGTCAAAAATCTTGACCAACTCATGAAAAGGATCAGGATAAAACTCTAGGTCAAGAACACTTCGCAAAAACGCATTATCAAATCAATTTTTACGCAATCAGGAGTATGTAGAATGGTAGATTTGCTGCTTGTCCGTCAGATAAAATCTCTTAAGATCCAAAGAGTCTCGACAGGAATTAGGTTGCTCATACTTTTCTCCTCAATTTCGCTTTAACTGCACGCTCAAGGCAAAGTTGTGTTTTTTTTTTTTGTTATAGTTTCTAAATATTTAAATAATATTTTATGAAATATTAATTAGTATTATGTATAATCAATTTAATGTACACTTAAGTTGATATTGACTTAAAGCTACTTGTAGAATAATTAAAACGAAATATTTACAAAAGAAAGACTATTTATTTAACAAACAAACATTATAAATAAATTGATATTTTTTTTCGATAGTTCGTCTAAAAAAAGAATCGGGTTTATAGACAAAACTATACCTGTATACGCTATATCATTTGCCAAGCCTTTTTGTAACTTTGAAGTCATCTGTTGCCAGTCCAAAAACTACTGCCTAGCATCTGGGCTCCACCCAGTTACCCAGTTACTGAGACGCCATACCCCTGGGACTGGTTGTTATTTTACACCCAAAAAAAATAAACCTGGTAAAAAAAAAATATGGTCGAGTTCCTGAATCAAATACTTTAAGCGTGAAGGCTTTTGTGCTTAAGTGTTCTAATTACAAGATTAATATCGGCTTTTCTTCGTCTACAGTTCCACCAAACAAGATGGTGATCACAGACGATAAAGGAGACGTGAAGCAGGCCATCGTTGGACCCTATATTGAAGGAGATACCTTCACGTTGAAATGTGATGTCAGTGGAGGTAAGTCCAAATACTAGATTTTAAGTTATCTTATAGCCCTGTCTTTAATGTTTTTGTGTAATTAAATTCAATGCTACCAACCCGCACTGGGCCCGTGTGGTGAATTACAGCCCACTGCCTCTTATAGAGAGGAGGCCTGTATCCCAGCAGTGGGAACATTATAGGCTGATGATGAATTCAATGCTTACCTTGATTTCACAAAAAACATTTTAATTTCGAAATATCACCCGTCATTGGGTGCGATATTTGCCATTACTCTTTCATCAGTGGGGGTTCTTGGAACTCCGTTATTCATCACATCCAGCAACGAGTGGTTGCTTTTAATTAGTAAAACTCGTATTTTTTTTTCGTAAAAGTATAGATAGTAAGTATAAATACGTAATAGTTTAAAAAACATATTTCTTTATTAAATATGCGTATGAAGGATTTGCGTTTGAACGATTATTTTTTAAATTTTGCAGAACTAAAGATATTTTCTCCATTTCAAAAAACCTCCGTACCAAATACTCAAAAATCATTTTATTCACAGGTCGTCCCAGGCCATGGGTAAAATGGTTCCGGGACGAGGTAGAAACAGACACTCCAGCGACCCCGCTATCCGCGAATGGTGTCCGAGGTGTCTTACACGTCGGACCACTAACGCGCGCGGATGTCAGGGCCGCATTCACGTGTAGGGCCTCCAACCATCCAAGGGCGCACCCTATTGAGACCACACTCACTTTGGATATGAATTGTAAGTATTTACATTAAAGAGAGTATCTACTATAAATAATTAAATACTGCTTTGTATGATTGCAAATTCTGACCTTATTTGGGCGCAATACCGTTTTATAATACCAAAAAAACTATTTTTTTAAACTTTAAGATTAAACTGATTTATTATTAATTTTTCTAAGCCCCTGCTAAATATGCTAGTAATAGGAGGGAGTTTTGATAATGCAACAAGTGGGCTTCGAAGCCAAAAGTTGCAGGAACGCATTTTAACTCTTGGACTTCTGAGTCAAATAAATTTTTCAGTGTAACTCCACAGACAGATACAATGCTTGACACGTTGGCTGCATTTAATTATATATTCAACATTCAGTCCTAAATTGTTTGTGATGTATGTACAGAGTGTAATTTTTCCGTTACACTCTGTGTATAGATCAGACGTTGACCTTGGAAATGATTGACGTTTCCCTATATTTATCTTATCTCGCTTGTCAAGACTATACCTTCCTGGTCCTTTCTTTTTTCCCAAGAAACACACATGACATATTTTATAAACGGGATTGTCTACCTATCTCACGAAGAATGACAGGCGAGGTTATACATATAATACATTTATCCAGGGAGGTTTTCTCCTATTTATTATAATACTCATTCTTACTGACCAAGTCAACCGCACTTGACAGAAAGACTTACTTGCTCACGAAATATTGCGTGAGTGCTCAAATGGTAAAGTCATATTATCAAGAAATATTTTTTTACGTTATAAGCTTTACGCTAAGTACTTGTCAAATAATCAACAAAATCGCCAACCCGTCTAAGCGTGGTGCTTGATTGAGCATTCTCAATGCTCTCTTCTCTGTATGACAAGAGGCATTTGGCCAGCAGTGGGACAGTAAAAGGCTGGTATTAAGTACTTGTTCTGGTTGATTTAGCAGTATAATATGTGAAATAACAAAAACAACTACTACAAATATTGGTCTATCAATCAGATCCTATTCGTTGGAATTAAGATCTTAGTGCCCACCTTATATTTCGAGATATCGCCAAACGGTTCGTCAAATCTTCACGTGTCCAGAGAGCTGGCCTTTTTTTGCCCAAACAATCAGCATTGCCATCCAACGTGGCAATGCGGCCAGCGTTCTGGGCACTTTTCCTGTTGACAGCGATGTGGACGAATTTTTTGACGCCCTGTAATTTTGATACCTGCTTTTACATATTTTATTATTATTTTAGTTGTATTTATCGTTTGTAAATAATGAATATACGTAATATAAAAAAAAAAGTTCCGTGGCTTAAGAAAGCCGTGCGGCTTTTCCACGAACAACAGACTGTGCCAAATAACGCTGGTCCGAACATTTTTGTAGCATTCCTAAAAGAATAACTAATTTATTTGGAGGGCCTAGCATTTTCTTTTGTGAATTATTTTGTTTAGCCGTTTGACTTCCTACGCAGTCTAAATTCCGAAGATAATTCTGACCTAAATTAAACAGTCTGATCATGGCTCTACAAACTGAATTTAATTAATTTTCAGGAATAGAAAACGTTACATTAATAAACACAACGTTTCAAGGAAGACTTTGTTATGTATATTTTAATGAAATCAATATTAAAATTAAGTAAACTCTCATCTACTTACAGTCTTACCAAGGGGTGTTATGTTACTTTGGAAATCGGTTGTATAGGTCAGATAGACAGTCGTTCCACGTATATTCATTGTTTTCGGTTGCACCCGGTTAGACTGGACGCCGAGTCCCAAATAGTTGAGAAAAGGCTAGGCAGATCAAATCAAATCAAATCAAAATCATTTATTTCAAGTAAGCCAATTACAGGCACTTTTGAATAGTCAAACAACAATAAAAATGAAGCTACAGTCCCAGTCACAAGACATAATAACTTGTGAAAGTACTGTAGTTGCCCATTCCAAAGCGTAGATCTCTATGGAGAAGAATGGGCAAGAAACTCCATGGACACTCTTTTAAATCAGAATCTTGTTACAAAACTTTGGTTACATCATTCATGTTGAGATGGTACATTATGTGAGAACGATGTAGCATGACGTGCACGATAAAAGTGTCCATAGTAAAATAAAAAAGACAATTAAAAAATAATATAATAAGTTCGAAATAAGCCGTGTCAACTAAGAGATGACCAGGCACATGATGATAATGACACTGTCATCAAACGCCTAATATTGATTTCGGCTATTTATAATTTGTTCCCAAAACCAAAGGGACACACCCTCTAAACAACAAGTCAAAACAGTCAACAGCAAAACTTTAACTTGACAACTTTTAAGTTGACCTTCTACTGACCCTTCTTTAAGGATTAAACTGTTATAGCAGGACCAGTCATTCCTCGATAGTTGACAGAGATATTTGCACGATATCATAATTAGAATAATAATAACGTCAACATCATAATAAAGGAAATATACTATTTTCATAATGAAATGCTTTACTTGTAACATTTTAAGACAGAAAATTATGTACCCATTTTTTCACACACTTACGTTTGGATAGTTTATGGGGGGGGGGTCTTTAACCTAGATCTCAAGCTCCACTTAAAAGCGTTTAAGCCTTACGACATTTCATACTAACTTTCAAGACTTTATTTTCCGAAATGACTGAACCGATTTTAATGAAACTTCATACGCATAAGCAGGATACATAATAAAAAACATTTTCAAAAAATAGTGTTAGAGCTAAATTAGACCGATTATAAGTTATCTATAGAAGCAGAAATTTCCAATTATCTTTCTTTTTTTAAAGACATTCTAAAAATGATTTAAGTAACTTTTTAGATCTATGTATCCTGCTTATGCGTATGAAGTTTAATTAAAATCGGTTCAGTCATTTCGGAAAATAACAACTTGAAAGTTTGTATGAAAAGCGGTAAGGTATAAACGCTCTTAATGATGAAAATTCAGAAATTTTTCAGCTCCTAGCGGTTCCTCTTCACTTCCTCTTCATTACTAAAATAAACGTTCCTTACAGTTCCACCACTGACGGTCCACATTCTCGGGTCCAACCAGCCTTTATCAGCAAGCAGAAGATACGACCTCCTTTGTCAGAGCTCAGGGTCGAGACCTCCAGCTTCTATCACCTGGTGGAAGAATGGACATAGGATAAACAATGCCAAAGAAACGGTAAGAACACGCCTTTGGAAATACTTCATCTCTAAAAACATTGAAATATTTTATTTAATGTTATGTCCTTGAAGTAGTGTCCGACCAAATGTTCGGTTTCGGTTTCGGTCGAGTTTCGGCGAAAAAACGATCTTCATTTTTCCCTCAAAACATGATCCTTGTAGGGAAGTTTCAGTTTCGGTTTCGGCCGAAACTGAGACCGTTGCCGAAAATCGGTTTCGTTTTCGGTCGTAAAAACCAGTTTCGGTCGGACACTACCTATAAGTAAGTCAAAATTAGATACCCTCTTTTCCCAGATATGTTAAAGGAAATTATGGCTTTTGTAGCGTCGTTATTTTGTATTATTATTATTATTCTGTGTGTTTGTAGTTTAAGATCTGTTGCTGTTTGTTCAATTTTATGATCCTTTGCGATTTAAATAAATGATTCTATTCTATTCTATATGTTTTAACGACATTAGGCCGTAAGTCAGTGTTAACAAAACCAGTGTAAGCTGCCTCATACTTTATGGAAACTCCTTACGCTAAGCCCGCTCAAGGTCGATACCATTATTACCACCGACGTACAATCTACTGTACAAATGAATCCCATTTATTAACTTGGTAACTTCCACTTTATTAATAAGTTACATCAGTTTACCTATTTATATACAAACACCTTATAATTTACTAAGACACTTCAAGAACTTTAAAATTACTCCGATAACCTTCCCTTGTTTTTCAAACTTTCTCGTAAACTCCTCTAAAACGATAACCATAACATTTAATTTACTCTCTTCATTAGAAAACAAAACGACGAGTGAATAAAATTTCTTATAACATAACATAACATCAAGCCTGTAATCCCCAAAGAGTTAAGCAGAGATAATAATAAGTTTATTTATTTCCTTAAAAATATGACAAGTTGAACAGAATTTTAGCAGTTAGAATTTAGCACAAATAATAAATATGAGCAACTGCACCCGAGCTAGGAGAACTATGAGCGGTAATAACAATGGTTAAACAATTCAGTTTATCGTTTTTTTTTTTTTTTTTAATACAGAAATAATTAAAATCACAACAATATGTACACAATAGTACAGCCACACTTCGCAAGTTATGTTTTTAGTCTCATGTAATAGGGGGCGAACCTTTTGCCATCAACTGGACTCGAATCCAGACTTCGTGGCTGCCACTGAGATATTCCTGATAGAAAAACAAATTAATAACACATTGCCTGAACTGGGAATCGGACCCAGAATCATATGCTCAGTAGTCACGATTCTAGCTAGTAGACCAAGAGGCAATATTTCTTTTTATATTTATTTATTTTTAGCCTCTATCAGACATAGTATACATACATAGTATTTTTGTTTTTATACGACCTGTTTTTTTTTTATATCCCATAACTCTAGGGTTATATTCTGTAGGTATAAATAATACTAAAACTCCAAGAATAGGTGGTCCAAAAATGCATAGTTTCGGAGATATCATCAATCATAATTTACTTAGGTCAAAAATTGACACCAGTATCACGAATCTTTTCTTTCGCGAGGTTGCCAAACTTCGCAGTAGTGTAGTAAAATAGCAGTAGTTTAATTGATAAATACCAGTCTTTCCAGCTGTTTTAACCACATCATCTTTACATCTTCTGAATCGTTTTCCCCTTTTTCTCTTTCCCTCTCTTGGGTACCACAATGCTACTACTTTGTTCCATTTCTCTTCTCCTCTCATTATATGGCCAGCCCATTCCCACTTAATTTCAACACCACATCTTAATATTTCTTATTATTTAGATTATAATAACTCACGATCAAAAGAAAATCCGCTCAAGTTGTTCGGTTATCGAGATTGACAAGAAACGAACTCAAAAACAGATAAGACAGACTACCTCATCAATTCCAAAACTTTTCGAGGGAAAAGCTAATTTTGCATAGAAATTTAATCAAAGTGGCCAATCTTATACGGCATCAGTGTAGCAACTTGAAATAGGGGCACGTAAAAGTAATAAATGTAGATTGAATGGCACAGAGAATGCTTACGGCGTGCACAAATCGCTCGTAAAAGACCAACAGGGTTCCTGTTGTAAATGTCTGTACCAAGTGAAAGTTACGCTAAGTTACGTAGAGGCAAATTTGTCAGTTGTTCCTTCATTCCGTGATTAGTTGGCCCTTGAAAAATTTGGCCCTCGGTAAGATTTTTCCTTTTGTTGCGTTTTTTCTTCAAGATGTTATGCGGTTTTTTAATTTTTTTGGAACTCATTTTTTTTTCTTTACTGTTGTCAGAGTTTTTATGCTACTCATGGACCTATTTGGCTTTACATCGATTAGGTCAATGATCGCAAACTCGTAAATAATGCTGTACATTTTTGTAGACATCCTAAGATCAATGTTAGCTCGTTCAAAGCGTTGGTAGTTAGACAAAGATTTAAAGGGAAAGGTTAAGTTTAAAAAGAATATTACTTAATATACCCAAGAAATAAATAATTTGCTCTAAATAAAATGTTTTTCACTTCATTTAGTTTGAATTAGATAGATAATTAGATAGATAGATAGATAATTAGATAATTTATTTCTTAAAAAAGTATTACAAAAAGTTTACATTTAGGCACAGTAGTATTTTACTCATACAATGGTATAAATAGTACTTATAAGTAAACTATAACTAAAACATATTCAAAAGTCGCAAGTGATGTTAATTCAGTAAAGTGTTAGTATAAAGTTTGGCAGCGACACATAAAATCGATTCGCAAACGCATGTCTAGTTTGAGTTTTTGTGCAAACCAGGTCCTTCCTTCTCCTATCGGAAGGAACTGGGTCATAGGGAAGTGTAGAGTGCTGGTGTAGTATTATGTGAAGAATAAATAATTGCCGCACTGTAAGTACATTACATGCTTTGTAGAGCAGGTGTGTAGGGAATCTAAAAGGACGGAAGGTAGCAACTTTTAGAATCGCTCTTTGAGCACGTTCTAGAGGGAGAAGAATTGAAATTCCCGCGCCCCCCCAGGATATTATACAATAAGTTAGAATAGACTGACACAGTGCTAAATAAATCTGTTTTATTAGATTATAGTCGGCTATATTACGTAAATTCTTAAAAACATATACAAGTTTTCGCACTCTAGTACACAGTAACTCGATATGTTTACGGAAATTAAGATTGGAGTCAATAGTGACACCTAGATATTTCAAGTGGTCAGCTTTATCTAAAGTAGGGCAAGAACATGCAGTGTCAGCGTACGTGCTACAGTTATGCGCGTAAATGTTTAGGTTAGTAAGCGGTGTGTTAGTATTTCTCATTGTAAATAAAATATATTTTGTTTTTTCAGGATTTAGTGTTAGAAGATTATTCTGGAGCCAATTAGACACAATGTTGAAGCCATTCTGAGCATATTCATAGGCCTCACCTTTTGATTTAGCTGCAAACAACAAAGCTGTATCATCCGCATAAGACATAATAACACCACTTTGGAGTGGCAAGCAGCACAGGTCATTAATATAGATTAAAAATAATGTAGGACCTAGAATACTACCTTGTGGAATTCCAAAACCAGTATTAGAAAGGTCAGAACTTGTATGTGGGCCAATTTTTACAGATTGCTGTCGATCGCTTAGATAATCAGACAATAGTAGAAGCTGTGCTCCTCTTATTCCAAGTGTTTCAAGCTTCTGCAAAAGGGTAGTGCAAGAAATTGTGTCGAAGGCCTTGGCAAGGTCTAGAAAGATCCCAACTGTGTGCATTCCACTATCCAGATTTGTAGAAATGTAATTAGTCAATTTGTTTACAGCTTGGCTTGCTGATCTTTTAGGCCTAAAACCAAATTGATTATCTGAAAGTAGTTTGTTATGTTCCAGATATTTTATCAATCTACAATTAATGATTTTTTCTAAAATTTTTGAAATGCCCGTTAGCACTGAAATGGGTCTGTAGTTATTCACACTCATTTTGTCTCCAGACTTGAAAATAGGTGTGACCACAGACTTTTTTAATAATTTTGGAAATATCCCTTTAGACAAACATAGCTGAAAAATGTGGGTCAGGGGAGGGGCCAGTAGGTGTTTAAATCTCTTAAGTATATTGTTGGGTATATCATCCCACCCAGTTGCGCAGACTTCCTTTAACCCGTTTATTATTCTAATTACTTCGTTGACGTCAGTATCAAGTAAAACAAACGAATTTAATGTGGAAGATGTCCTAGTTGGGTTTTGGGTTGGAGGACGACTAATATTTAAGGATTTTTCAGCCAATTTTTTACCAACGTTGACAAAATAGTGGTTTACCATATCTGTTGCTTCAGATGGGTTTATTTCTGTTGATAGTAAATCAAGCGGAGGTTCGGAATTTTTTGACCTCAACGTATTAGTTTTTATAAATTTCCACACAAGTTTACTATTTTTTCCCGCCTTCTGTAATTCATGTTTATCGTACTGGTTTTTAAGTTTTTTCAAAAGATTATTACAGAAATTTCGATATCTTTTATAGGTAACAGAAAGTATTACGTTATCAGGTGCAAGTTTGGATTTTAGGTGCAGTTTGTCTCTGTGTCTTATACAACGAACGAGACCGGGTGTGATCCACGGTTTAATGCAACTAAACTTTCTAGGGATTGTCTTAGTGAAAGAGTTTTTCCTTATTGCAGATTGTATAGAATTTATGAAATATTGTAAAGAAATATTTGCATCAACAGAAGCATAAATAGGGTTAAAATTAATTCCGCGTAAGTCACTTTCAAGGTTTGTCATATTGACTTTAGTGTAGCTACGCTCGCATTTTTTTCTAGGTGTATTTATTTGCATTGTTAGTAAAACAGCTTGATGATCGGTGAGCGAAGAGTTAGTAACCAATGTTTTGGATGGATTTTTTGATTTCAGAATGATATGGTCTAAGCAAGAACCGCTTTGATGTG
The DNA here is from genome assembly GCA_963082945.1 of Cerastis leucographa. Taxonomy (NCBI): domain Eukaryota; kingdom Metazoa; phylum Arthropoda; class Insecta; order Lepidoptera; family Noctuidae; genus Cerastis; species Cerastis leucographa. Next base: position 3,544,705 of record OY720366.1, read on the forward strand.
TGGGGTAATAGTGAGCTGGTAAAAGTCCATGAAATGCACAAATATTTAGATAATGATGAGTATGGGTATCGGGTTTCCCGGAGGAAATATTAATGTTGATGTCACCTAAAAGTATTATGTTTTTGAATGTACTTATGTTTTTTAAGTTTGTGTCAAGTGAGTCCAAAAATCGGTCGATATTATGAGAGGGAGGCCTATAAATAGCCATGACTACTGTATCGGGAATAATTTTAATGATTAAGCAATTACTATCTTGGGATAGTGGTTCTTCTTTAATAGTTAGCAAATTATTTTTAACATAAACTACTACTCCGTCGTTTTGGTTGGTGTTTCTGTCAGTTTTATATGAATAAAATCCGTTCAGAGACGGTACGTTGACCGTCTGTTTTGACAGCCAACATTCTGTTAGTACGATAATATCACAGCTTACGTCAAGTCTTTGTAATAACACTTCAAAGCCGTCCATGTTTCGGTTTATGCTGCGAATATTTTGTGTAAGTAAGGTAAGTGTTTTGTCACCAGAACGAAGAAGGTATTTACAGTCCTCAACATTACAGATTTTAGATTCAGACACAGAAAAACTATCTAGATCACTGATTAGCTGATTGGTCATGATAATTACAAACTAAAAAGAAATACAAATAAAAGATGAGCTACCTGTTTGTGTGCCTACTAAATAGAATATGATGTGGCGCTCTTAGGCGCCCTCATAGTCTATGGAGTTAATGTAGTTGGTCTCTGCGTATGTACGTGCCGGGCAATTTACATCACCGGATGGATGGTCACATTTCCTCTTGAATCTTTTGCACGTTGCACACTGAGGGGGAGAAGATTTGCTGCTGCATTCCTTCACGGAGTGTCCCGTCTCTGCACAGTGGTTGCAAGTAGGACTAGTTTCACGGCAAAACTTAGCTGCGTGGCCGAACTGCTGGCAATTGAAACACCTGGTAACTATAGTAAAATCTCTCACCGGGCATGAAGTCCAATTAATAAAAATTCTGCTTTGATTGATTAGCAATTTTCTTATGCCAGCGGGTACTTCTAGAATGTAGTTGCAGGTAGGAAGGCCTTTCTTACCCGATTTATGGCTCAACTTAATGGTCTCAAGGAAGGATTCACGAGTTGTATTCGGCAATTTCTCTGATAGGTTCTGCTCATAAATACAGTCGAGTACCTCCTTCTCAGTAAGAGCTGTGGGGACACCAACGACAGTAACCCTAGGGCGACGTTTAGATGGCTCTTCTATTGTTAGGCCTGAGGTGAATATCTTCTCCGACTTTTTTAGTTTATCTATATCGCCTTTATTTTCTGTGCTAATCAGTACTCCCCCATTTTTCACTTTTTTCAGGCCACGGACCTGGAGCTTCAGTTCTTCGGGAGATATTAACTTTTGAACAAGTGATTTGGTGTCGTCACTTGTTTTTGTCTTATCGCTGGGATAAATGGCGATCGAACTCAGGTTTGCAGGACGGATGAAATTGTCGGAGCCTTTCTTCACCATGCTAGCATATGAATTGTTGGACGGATTCAGCTTCGACTCAAAAACCTCTTTGAACTGGTTCAGAGAGTTCGCCACGTTTTGCTGGTGCTGTAGGTGCTGAATGGTAGTGTGGGACTGTATCATTTTTTGCTTCACTGATTGGTAAAGGACAGCCATCTGAGAAGTCCCACTTTGGACCTTCCGGCAAAGGGCTGAGACACGTTGCTTCTGGTCAGAGTTCATTTTTCCTTCACCAACAATGGTGCAGACTTCGTTCAGTATGCCATCTATGGAGAGTAACCATTTCTGGATCTCTGGCGTGCTGACAAGTTCACTCGGCAAAACATTCTCCGCAGGTGATGGTAGAGGTGGTGGTGGGTTTGGTTCACTCGGGGGCAATTGTTCGGTAGGCGTTGGCGGAGGACTTCGTCGTAGTATTTGGCTACGACCAAACGGGCTCGATTGTAGGTTAGACATACTAACCGAAACACTTATGTTTTATTGTTAATAGCGAATAAATATAATTCAGTTCATTTTGCACAAAAAGTTGGTATGGCACTAGTCACACGTGACACACTTTACTTTGATTTCAACTGACGCCGCAAATAATTATTGATATATTTTGTCGTAATTGTTTATAGATATTTCATTTTAGCAAGTACAAAAAAACACGTCCGCTTAGTCTCACGTCTCGTAAAGCCTTTCATATATTATATAATAGAATATTAAGTCAATGTTATGTTTCCGGACCAAATTAAATCAATAAAGCTTTGTTTGTAAAACACGAGCGCTGCCTTTAAAAGTATATTTAATTAAAGTTATCCTGTTTTGATTCCACGAAATTGCTTCCAATTTTGGATACCTGAAACTTGCTTGTAAGAGAGATATTCATTAAATTTCTCTAATTTCCTATTTGAAGTTTGAGACTTAATGGCAACAAAAATTCTTAGAATTGAACGGATATTCTTCCCTAAAATAGATTCACTCTTTAAACGTACGTCTTATTATCTGATTCTAATTATAATCAAAGCAGTCCACAGAAAAATATAAACTGATATTAGCACATTCCATAATCAAACTTTAATTTCTTGTAACAGCAAATTTTTCATACAAAACTTTTTCAGTGGAAGTTCCCAATCTCTAACGAACCTAACATATGGCTCGCTTTAACAAAAAATCCTTTGAAGTTACATTTTACGCTGGTTTTCCTTTCCGTATCATGTGCTACGCTGCTGTCCAATCAGTCATCAGATCTGAAAACAGAGACATAGACATGAGTATATATCTATGAATTTAACTTTTTTTAGTCGTAACTGTTTTTTTAATTACTAAATCTACTCTACGTTGTGGCATACTGGCCATATTGACTTTTCCAATTAGTTTTTCACGATTCAAAAATGGAATAACTGATTGGTTTCATTCAATTAAAATGTTCAATTACTCATGGTTATATTCAATGCAAAGACGTGTTATTTTGATTGCTATAGGGTCCCTTCAGCAATGCAATAACTTATCAGACCTAACTTGTGTAGGACTAATTCTACGACTGATCAATAAATACCCCTATGGTGCGATGCTTTTATTTATTCTCGTTTCGACAATTCAAAAAGGCTAACTGGCCTAATTGAAATAAATGTTTTGATTTTGGTAGGAGAAAGTTGTTCCAAAATCAAATTGAAGCATTCTAGTCTCGAAACTTTAAAGAACAAAAATTGAAGACTAGCTGTCCCGCGCAATTTTGTCTGCGCCACATTTTCCCCGTTTTCGCAACATTTTTCATTGCTGCTCCGCTCCTATTGGTCTTAGCGTGATGATAAAGCCTTCCTCGATAAATGGGCTATCTAACACTGAAATATTTTTTTCAAATCGGACCATAACTTTCTGAGATTATCTATATTATTGCGTTCAAGCAATCAAACAGACAAACAAACTCTTCAGCTTTATAATATTAAATAGTATAGATTTAAAATTACATACAAACTCAAACCCAGTATTTTACTTTCACAAACTCATCAGTATACACAACGCGTAACTAAAATTAAATTCCATGCATCCACGCTTCCTTAGACAAAAGTGACGATCTAACTAGATTACATTGGCAAAGCCGAAATATCTGTCGGAACTCAAGCTTCTTGATTACAACACAACGTAGGAACGTCAATCAAGGCACACAGTCTCACACGCTATTCAAACCAGTTTGATTGTCGTACGTAATTTAATTAAACCAGCCAACATGCCAACTAGAAATTAATATTAACAATATTTAATTAAAACCAATTTTGAATACGGATTCGAAGGGTGAGCCTTGTGATTGGTTGATTTGTTGAAGTTAAGAATTTGAGGCTTGTGACTGGTGTTTTTGTGATTACAATTTATGCGTCTGGATTTTTGATTGAGGTCGTTGAACTTTGGACGTGAGGGTTTTGTTAGATGTTTAGATTTTTTCCTTTTTAAGTTCAACAGATTGGGCATTCTCGAAGTCTTTGTTGAAAAAAAGTATTGTTTGCGAAATTCAAGTTCACAGATATCTATATTTACCAAAGCTTATTTTTTCATTAAAACTCTTTTGACTTTACACTTCAAACGGCTTAAACCTACCTATTATTGTGTAAATTCATTCGTGCCTCAATAAGTGACTAAAGGATTATAATATTAAGTAGATCGCGAGCAGCATTACTTCTTACTGATAAAATCTTACCACAAAGGCGCAATTTACCTGTCAAACACAATGAATTTAACCTTTAAAAGTCCCCGACGTTGATCAGATGACCTATTCATTTTGAATTTTGATATAGAATTTCAAAATGATATTAATTGAAGCCAATTTTGATTATAAACGCCACTTCAAAGGGTTTTGAGTGTAATTTCAAATCTGTTATATCGTGCTTGATTATTATCTTCCTGGAGTCACATTTAATAGCTCAAAAGTTATTTGTAGATTGATTAGGGTTTCGTACTTCAAAGTTATTTTTAACTAATCGAAACAGGTGGAGTGTATTTTAAGTAGAATAATAATTTATTTATGTTTAGAAAGTCAAGTTGGGCTCGTGTCGAATTTAGATTGGTTTGTTTTGTCCGACGAGATGAAAATAATTGTTTTATAACGCAAAGAACCGCAAAGCTCAGGATTGGTGCCCTGAAACAGTGACACGGGGTCGCGGCAGACCACGAAGGAGATGGCGGGACGAAGAAGCAGCACAGAATCGTGACCGTTGGAAGGAATGGAGGGAGGCCTTTGCCCAGCAGTGGGACGATACAGGCTGGCTATAAAAATAAATAATAATATAACGCAAAGAACAAAGTTATTTAAAACTTTACATTTTTTTTAAATTTCCTTGTGAATACATTTCTCTGAGACATTTAAAATAGTGCTTGATCGTAGCCAGTTTCTTAAGAGTGTTTACACCTTGCGGCATTTCATCCAAAGTTTTCAATCCTTATTTTCCGAAATGAAGGAACCGATTTTAATGAAAATTCATACGCATAAGCAAGATACAAAGGTAGCAGTAACATTTTCTCGACATCCTAAACCTAGATACATGGTATCCAAAAGTAAAATATATTTAGTAGACTTTCAGAAACTCGAAATTAATCATTTTATCTTTCACAGCTATCAACAGATGGCAACACGACCACATCAACAGTCTCCCTACAGTTGACCAAGTCTGATGCTGGAGCAAAGCTAGCTTGCAGAGCGTCCAATCCTCAGATGCCTTTGGTACCTGCCTTAGAAGACGACTGGACTTTAGATATACAGTGTAAGTAAACTTTTAAAACAACTAAGCAAGTGCTAGATTCGGTTTTCCAATAGATAAGTTGAATCATTATGAGCGTTTACACCTTACGTTATTTCATACAAACTTTTAAGTCCTTATTTTCCGAAATGACTGAAACGATTTTAATGAAACTTCGAACACATAAGCAGAAGGATACACAGATCTAAAAAGTTACTAAAAACATTTTCGAAAAATAGTGTTACAGTTAAATTAGACCGATTATAAATTTTCTATGGAAACAGAAAATTCCAATAATCTCTTTTTTTTAAAAACATTTTGAAAATATTTTTAGTAACTTTTTAAACCTATGTATCCTGCTTATGCGTATACAGTTTAATTTAAATTGGTTCAGTCAGTTTGTATGAAAAGCGGTAAAGTATAAACGGTCTTAAGCAATAATAGCTCACAACTTAGTACCCATTAATGATAATATTTATCCGTGATGCTGAGAAACTGGGCTTATCCCATTTATGTTAACGTTTTTACGTTTTTTTTCCTTTTGGCCTTGTTTCGTCCTTTCCTATAGATATAGAAGTGAAAAGTATGTTTTTCCTACTCCTCCGCTATTCTTTTCTAATTAATTTCGTTGCGGGATCCAGTTAAAATGTTTCTCTAGTAGTTTATCCAGCTTCGATGTCTCGGAGCTTTTCTCGTGATCACCACTGTTAATTCTTAGCTTCAGGAGTTGCAGTGGTTTAAAAATAGTGTGGCGGGCTTGTCCCATAAGAAGAGTCATATCATTGTAATGATGATGGGACACATGGAATGTAGACGCCGAATACATTTAGGGTGAAATCATGTTTACACGCACAGATCAGAAGAAAGAAAGAGATGCAAAATGTTTCTTGCATCCCTTTCCTTTTCTGACAATATATATATAATATATTTCTGATAAAGTGCTTCCGATGCGGATGAATGCGGATGCTTGCGGCCGACCAAATGACGACTTACGTGGAAGAATAAGATAGCTTAAAAACCCTAATCCATGCGTGAAAATGTCTGATATATCCTGCCTTTTCCGATGCAGGTAAATCAGGCGTTGAAAAGAGGTCTCTCACGCCTTCCGTCTCTCACGCCTTCCTGGCAATAGCTATGGCTACATCGCAAAATTTATCGAGCTAATAAATACTTTTACATGAGCCGATTTTGAAAACACGGACTGTCTTCAAAATCAGCTCAATAGTTTTCGTAAAAAAACTCTTATTTTCTTAATATGATAACAATAAAATCGTCAAATTTGGCTCTAAAAGATACATACAATTTTTGTCAATCGTTCTGTGTTATTATTTGATTTTATGGAAGGACCAATGTTCAATGACTCGACGTGAAAAAAAAAACTATTAAAACTGAAGTAAACTGGAAATTATTAGTATACCAAAACATCTTTAAATACAGTTTATATAGAAACGCCAGCCATATTTCCTCATTGACCGCCTAGTGGAGGAGGTAGTAAGACATCGGAACATCGTCAATTGTTTTTCGGACTTCTCACTCATACAATCATGCTATTGCACTCATGTTATGTCCTGTAGGCTGCTCTACTTAATAATTTTAACCGATTACAAAGAAAAAAAGGGTTTCGTTTTTATCTAAGTATGATTTTAAATTTTTTACACAACATGCGCGGAATACACTAGCGCGAACGGATACTTGCAATACTATTCTTTATGATTAATTGAAACCAAAATCAAAGATGGTGGACAACGAAAACTATTGAATTTTTCGTAATGATGATAACCTCCTTTTTTAAAGTCGGTTAATAAGCATGTAGAGCAGCTTTAGCATCATTTCAAATAATTTAAGTACCCCAAGGTGTCAAAGGGGAAAGTCCATGCACACACGATTTGTTTATGTTTTTGCTGCGACTTTCTGAGTTTTGCACAAGTAGACTTAAGCCTTAATAACAAAATTTTCCTCATTCCTCCGCATCACATTACATGCCCATACCAAGATAACCGATGAATAAAATATTAATAATTTATTCTTATAAAATGTTCTGCAATAAAATTCAGAGTACAATTTAAGGTTTTATTTTATCGCATTGCTTCATCACAAAATTGTGAGCTTTCCTAAAGTTGAACATCTTAATCTTAAGTCTCCCATGAGGAAGCAAAAACGGTAAAGAAAAATTAAGCTTATCCGAAATTTCCCAAATTTTATTACGAACAAGCCTTGAAACTTTACACAACTTTGTTTTTCTTGAATTCTAGATTTTATGGTCGAGAATGAAATTTTACGAAAGCACAAAAACTTCTTGGTATTGAAGACTGAAATAACAGTCTACTTAAATATTGTTAGTAGAAAACTTTGGGAGCTTGGTTAACGTTTATTAAATATGTATGAATTGGGTTTTCCTATAGATATGTTTTTCATGTAGAGAATAACATTCTTAAACACTTACCTTAACATATTTTCTTTCAGATTATTTAGTGTACTGTTTATGCGTGTCAAAACAATGAACTGACCTTTAAAGGCATGAGTGTAAGACTTAAAGTCTATGTGTGTCTAGAAGTAAAATTACGAGAATGAACCAAAAGGAGTATGAAAGAGTTTTAAAGAGAGAAGATTAGGCCGTTTATTCATTGTAAAATTTGAAGGATATTGTTTCTGTAATAATATTTTTTATTTATCCTTCCCTCTGCTGCATGGTCAGAGACCTCCCACATTATTTTTTAACTCTCTTTGCTCCACATTTTGGCAAGGAATTCTAGTTGTTATCAGATGGCCTTTGAAATGCTGTGAGTTTATAATTATGTATAAAGGGTGTAAAACACCTCTTAACGAAGCCGAAAGGCACTGGTTCTCCCTGTCATTGCGATCATTTTTTTGTTCTACACCATACCTGGGAACCTTCTAGTTACGGAGATATTAGGGGTCAAAGTTCCAACTTTTTGACAAGTATTTTTTAAATAGTTTTTAATGTAAGATTTTTACTTTAAACACCTCCACGACCCCCGTAGTATTCAATCAGTCCATCAGCACAATGTTTTGAGTGCGTTACATTGAGTTCTACCACAAAACATGATAATTAACACCCCCCAAAAAAAAGTCGTTTCCCAGCAATAATTTTTGCGTAAAGTTACTTAGTATTTTAATGTACAGAATGCTTGGTTGACGGCTTCGTGATGAGGTGATTTACACCGTGTATTACGTTAAATGAAACCATGTTTTTCTTCATACAGATGTCCCAGAAACGACAGTTCGGTTAGGAACGAACCTGGACCCCTCAAACATTAGAGAAGGCACTGATGTCTACTTCGACTGCATCATCAGAGCTCATCCTTACGTTTATAAAGTCGAGTGGAGACATAATGTAAGTACATTTTGTTCCATAATCTAAGTGCCACTGTTCTGGCAATGTTGAGATAATTTGATATACAAGGTGTTGTTTTGCAATCTCGTCAAATTCAAGGAGGAAACAATGCTAATGATTCTCGACTCGAATCAATAATAAAATGGGTAGGTAATTTTTCTTTTATTATTATTTACAGAAATCGGTAAGAGCCAACTACCCGTGTTTCAAACACGGCCCGTCCGATTCTCGCCCTATAACTAAGCTTTCACACATACAAACAATCTCAAACGTTTATTCGATAATTTGTTATTCCCTAAACCACGTTAAGGGGGTTATTCTGAAATACTGACAACTTAAATCAACAAAAAAAGTGCAGCGTTTATTACCTAAAAATTAACTAGTAATCGTAATTTATATTGATTATTAATGTCTTATCTGACATCCTGAATTTCGACGAGGATGCAAAACAACTCCTTGTTTAAGCAAGGATTTATGCGAATTCAGGCCAAGTGAGGGACATCACCGGTACTGTTTGGAATATTATCGGGTATCACCTAACTGGAACCGTCCAAAACATTTAAGTTCCTGAAAACTCATTTTTGACCCAATACAGAATGTACGAGTTTAATTATGGAAAATTTTAAAGAAATCATACTTCATCATTGATTCACTTTATTAAAATATTTTTCGGAGCAAAAACTATAAGCCAAACAAAAACAAGTAAACAATTACACAAAAAAGTATTCCCAACATTTTCAATCAACTTCTTTAACAGTATTAAGAGTATAAACTCTTCAACGATGTCCCTTTACGTAAAGGTCAAACTTATGTTCAAGCCATGTATCTTATAGTGAAGAGACATAACGCTAAGTTTCAACCCCATGGGGCCCATGAAAGGGTTGAAACAGCGACTTAACTCCCAAACTAACTTAAGCTTTGCCATAACATCATGTACAGATGCGAGCCTTGTATTATGTACCATCCCTTTGCCTTTAGGCGTGAAAAAAGAAAACAACTTTACTTTTCTTTGTGTACAAAAACGTTTGATCTTATTTTTTTTTTATTCGAAAATATTTTTATATTCAAAAATAGTCTTATAAACTGAAAATTTGAATAATTTAATAAAACAAGTAACGTAAATGTGAAAAAAGCTTACAAAAAAAATAGAACAACATTCACCGTCGCGACGAAATTGGGATGCTACGCGACGAGCTACGGCGTAGCCCATGCCGTGCTACGGCGTAGCACTTGCTGAGCTGTATAGCTCTTATTAATTATTCTACAACCAATACACTTTTGTTATTATTTCATTAAAAAAAATGTTGTATTAAAACTATTACTTTACCTTATCTAAAAATAAGGCCTTATGACCCCAAAAAATGGTGAGAATAAAAAAAGTAGTTTTAAAACAATAACTTATTTCTACTTCAACAGGGTAAGACACTTCTACATAACGTGGGTCAAGGCGTCATCATCAGCAATCAGTCCCTAGTCCTTCAGGGGGTCGGCAGGAAGACAGCCGGCAACTACACTTGCGTGGGGTTCAACGCCGAAGGGGATGGGGAGAGCAAACCCTTCTCCTTAAATGTTTTGTGTAAGTTTGCTCTGTTTTAAGGTTACTGAATTGAACAAAAATATAATGTGTATACAATATCGTACGTAGAGTAAAATGTTAATGTAAGCATAAATCAGCCTACATTGCATTGAAAGACTCCGCAGCCAGCTACGTGACGCCTCGCAGCGTAACAACCCGCTAATCACTTCATGTGCAGTAGTTATTAAGTTATTCTTATATAAAGTATTTATTAGTTCTTTTATTGGTTTTAAAAACATATATTTTACATTTTTAAATATTTTTACAAAATTATATACAAAAACATTTAAAAATATAAAAAATAGTAGCCCACTGGCATCGGGAACAGGGTCCGGGCTACCGGTGGTCAGGGCTCTTGAGAGAGGAACCTCCTAACAATACGTGCCGTGTCCAGAAGTACTGCTTTCTGAATCAAGCCCTTGATCCAACTGCCAAGCGAAAGACTCCGTAGATGTTGGTCGAAGCTTTTGGCTAGTAAGTTTATTAGTTTATTGTTATGGATTTTATACTTATATATTATGTATTTCGATTTATAGACCCTAGTTACCTCAGTCATTATGTTGATTCTGCCGTAGACAAAACTCGTTTCTACAGTGGTCATGCTACGCGTCCACAGGGCATTAGCATTGCCATTCAACGTGGCAATGCTGCCAGTCTTCTGGCCACGTTTCCTGATGACAGCGATGAGGAGAAGTATTTTGTCGTTTAAGCGTACTGTTGTTTTTAAATTAAATTAAAATTTGTTTATTTCGGATAACAGTATTCCATATTATTATTAAAATATTATTGTTGTATTTTTTTTTTTTTTTAGTTTGTTAAGTTCATTATTTTTCTCTTTATCTTAAGTAATTAGTTCAGTTAAAGCTAAAATAGTACCCTTACTTGGGAAGAGACTGGACTCCACGACACAGGGTATCCTAGTATGGAGTCCAGGGAATATGTAAAATCTAGCGTTTAAGGATAATTGTCTTTTATTACTAGCTTTTAATTTTGTACTTGTTATGAGAACTGAATAAATTTATTTCATAAGTTAGTTTATGTAAATATTTATTATAAGAAAATAATTAAAGTAAGAAAGATTGTAAATTCAAGTTATATTTATTTTGTTATCCATTTTACTGCGTCGTGTACAGACAACGTTGTTTTAAATTGCACTTTTTACAGCCAAACAATCTCTGGTTTTCTTTGTTAATTTCAAGTGCTTACTGCATGCTATCTCTTCGTTTTGCATAAATACAAACTCTTTTTTACAATCAGACTGTGTGTTGTCAACAGATGCGCCAACCTGCCGGAGTTCTCAACAGAGAGTGCACGGCGTCGCCAAACAAGAGCGAGCTCACATCACCTGCCACGTGGACGCGAACCCTCCTGAAGTTGTGGTGAGTATTACTTTGAGAATTATCATTAACACCCGTGTCCCGTATCTATAAACAAGTTAAATTGATTACTTGAGTAAACGTCAGAATTTAAAATACGATTTTTGTTACGTAGTTTAGTTTATTTATAAACAATTATCAAAATAACATGTCAAGTTTAGCAAAAAAATAAATAAAAGCACAAATCATTAAATGAGCATAGGATACAAATTATCGTACATTAAGAATTACTTGAGAAATACAATAACATATACAAATACAAATATTGCAATTCCTTGATGTTTTTTTCAATCGACCACGTCGAACGAAGAAAAATACCAAGTTGGCGTTTAATGGATACCCACAGATCACACAATAACGCCAAAATACGAATTCGTCAAATTTGAAATCATTCGTAAAAAAAAAGAATATTATAAAGGAAATTTAAAAAAAAAACAAATGTCACGAGTGGAGCATTTATTTTTTTAACTGTCTTCCCTTTGCCTCTAGGAACTCAATTTAAAGTTCCATGAAAATTAGACCACTATAAACTTCGTACCACCTCATTGTTTTATTATATTACACTCGACTATAATCTTTTTCAATAAGAACGTATCGGCATGTGTCACGGGATTGGACAGTTCGGTGGACAAGCAACTAAAGTGACCTCAGCGCAGTCATGGATGACGTCATAGAATTGTGGAACTGTTGAACGAACAAATTAAAAAACATTTATTTTTATTTTTTATTATTTAAATTAATTACATTAAAGAGGTGTTACTTAAGACTAAACTCGCCAAACTTTTACGTTTGATGGCGATGAATACTTGCTATTAAGTACAAAGGACATTACTTGGCATAAAGATTGTTCTGTTTGGAATATAAATCAATCTTAACTAAAAAAACAAAAAAAAAATATGTCTGTTTGTAATATTAAAATAACCGTTTTTTACTACATGCATATGAATGTATATACGGTACGTATACCAAAATAACAACTTTTGTTTGTCTGTCTGTCAGTTTGTTCCGACTAATCTAATAATTAACGTCAGGACCGATTTTGACGGGACTTTCACTGGCAGGTAGCTGATGTGATAAGGATTAACTTAGGCTACTTCTATTTTAGAAAAAATCTAATGCCACGCGGACGAAGTCGCGGGCACAGCTAGTGTCTCATATAACGAAAGGTCGTGTAATCCATCCAACGGTACTGCAAGAAAGGTTATCAATTGAGTATTCCACCTAACAATTTACATAATTGGGAGGCGCTAGCTCAGTTCGTTTATGGTTTGTTAATTTAGTCAGAAATTATACAATACCCCGTCTTTACATAAATATCTATAGGTTGAGGGTAAATTTGCCAATCAAGAGGGAATTACAATGTGGTTTTCCTTATAACCCTTCACCCCCGCACCCCCCTTTTGCGTCCTAAGACTTTGACTCAGTTATATAAATTCAATTGTAACGTTTTTTTCCTTATCTTTATTATTTTCTGTGTAGAACTCCTGTGTAAGGAAAGAGGTTGACACAATTTTTGAGATAAAAATAGAAGTCCTTACTACCAAGAAGGTAAAAAGCGATAAAAGGTGACACCAAACATTAACTGAAAATTGTATACCTATCTGCTAAATTGTACCTTATTTAGTTACTACATTAGCTGTGCCCGCGACTTCGCCCGCGTGGAATTTAACAAAAAAATATTTAGTTCTTTTTTCGTCTTTGCTTTTTCTTCTAAAATATAAGTAGCCGAAGCTCTTTTTCTACTCTCCTCCTACTCGTTATTACATAAGCTATCTGCTAGTGAAAGTTCTGTCGAAATTGGTCCAGCCGTTCCAGAGATTAGCCGGAACAGACAGACAAAAATTCTGAAAAATATTATTTTGACATATGTACCGTATATGCATTCATATGCATGTAGTAAAGGGCGTTTTTTTAATATTACAAACAGATACCTCAATTTTATTTATAGAATCAGGCAGAAGTGTAGCACTGGACCAACGAGACAATCATTTAGTTACTAACTTGAGTGTTTTGCAGTGGAAAACGTTATATGCAAGGTGTTGTTTTGCATTCTCGTCTAATTTCAGGAAGTTGTCACAAAATACATAAATAATCAATTTAAATTACGGTACCAAGTTAATTATAAATAAACGCTGATTTTTTGGTTGTTTAAGTTTGTCAGTATATCAGAATAACGTGGTTTACGAAATGAGAAATTATCGAATAAACGTTTGAGATTGTTTGTATGTGTGAAAGAGCTGTTATAGGGCAAGGATCAGAGGGGCCGTGTTTAAAACACGGGAGGTTCACACTAACTTATCGATTTCCGTAAATAAGAAAAACAATAAAAAATACCTACCCATTTTGTTATTGATCCGGCTCTAGAATCATTAGCATAGTTAGTACCTCGTTGAATTTGACGAGGATGAAAAACAACACCTTGTATAAAAAAAAAACCTTAGTATGGATCGGATAAAATTAAACAAAAATAAAATAAAATCCATTTTTTATTTTTATCTAGAAGAAGTAAAAACACTCTTGTCAAACTTGTACACTAAGAAAACTACAATTTGTCAGCTTTTATTTTCAACTTTATCAAAGTTAACAGTAACCTCTGTCTCTCCTCTTCTTCAAAAATTAACAAACCCACCGAAAATATTTTTTTTTTTTTTTTTGAAAAACATTGCCCCACACTAGGAATTTCTCCTGTATCGTGGGTGCGTTTACAAACATTTAAACTCACATACACAAACAGCCAGACCCGGAACAACTATCTGTAGGCCATACATATATTTGTTCCGTGTGGGGATCGAACCCGCGACACGCAGCGCAGCAGTCGAATGCTCAACCACTGCGCCAACCGTGCCGTCAAATAGATAATCTTGAAAAGACAACTCAGAAACTTTTAAGTGCAAAGTTGACCAAAATAAACAGAGTTTCAAGCTCTGACTAAAAGCAACCATGAATAAGTAATGTTACCTCATAATTAGATGTTATTGGATTAGTGGTCGCAAGCGCTACTTCTGAGCATGAAGTCCTGGCTTCAATTCCTAGGAGGCAAGTGTTATGGGGTTTTTCAATATGGATTTTCTCTGCACGAGGTCTCGATTTGAGCCCGTTTCATAGAATTATGTTCGCCCCCTATAAACCTATAACAATGGGACTCAAATGTAACTAGTGAAATATGTGCGTATAACAAGTACTCCTTAGTAAATCTAATTATAGTACTAAAAAAATTATGAATTCTAAGACAAATGGGAAAATTGCATAACATGTAAATTACATTTGAAATTTTTATTTTAAACTATTGACATATTTTGTAATTTATTTTACGCTGTTATCATTTGTAAGTTGATGTTTATAAAATTGTAATTGAATTATTATTATTTTGTGACATTTGTAATTTGATAATTTAGACAATTTAGTTTTTTTTTGTTGTTTTTTTGACATGGGATTTTAATCATTATTATTGTCACAAAAGGAGACGGGCGAGACTACATGTATTTTGGGACCCACTCTTAGAGGTAGCGTTCACTATAGCAACTTATACATAGTTATAAAACGACTAAAGACTATCAGAAAAGTAAATGGAAAGTAAGACTGAAAAGTTGGGAGAAAAGAGATATACGTCTATTTACAAGATAACCTAAAAATCTTACGACTAAGGTTTTTAACAGTGGAATGTCTCCGTAATTAAGATTAATCAAAATATAATAATACATAAGATAAAGGAAGATTCGAACTACTGTATTTCCCTCGCAGTTTTAGTTCTGACTTTATGTGTTTTGCTTCTTGTCATAAGCCAAAACCAGAATTTTTACTTCATTGCCTGTACCTAATTGATGAATCATAAAACTGCTAGACTGCAGCTAGAGACTAAACTGATTACCAACCCTGTAATTAGTTCAATCACTATTAAAACTATGTCGTTACGATTTTGATCTTTAAGCGAATTATAGTCAAGTAAAACGATTCTTATTACGCTGAGACAAGATAATATTGTTTTACATAAATTATAACAGCCAGAGCTGACTAGCTATGTACAGCTATTGAAAAGCAGGGTTTGTTGAATAAAAAAAGTATGAGTAATAAATCTTATTTTTTGGTATTTTTACATAGTTTTTATTTTATGCAACACGGACGTTACGATGGCCAAGTTGCTGTCGGGTTTCATTTTCAGGGTCGCAGCTTATCAGCCCCCAGCATGAGTGACAAAGGTAGTCGTCTCCTGTTATCTGAAATTAATTAATTATGTTAAAATAAATAAATTCACCTATAATGTAATAAACATAAAGAGTTCCATAAGTAACAAAAGAAAAACAGAAATGTCTAAAGATAATATAGAGGTCGAAGACCTCTGATACCTGTGGAGGGGTTTATAAATATTAGGTATAAATATTTCATGACAAAATGCGACAGCCACCCATCTTCTATTTTGACGACTGAAAGATCTCAGTAAAATACACTACTGCTACCTCGGGCAGTCTTTTACTGCATACTGTTTTAGTCCGATAAAGTATAGGGCAACAGTAAGAATGAGCCTAATATAAGATTACAACAGTATGTATTTATACATATAAAAGCTAAACGAATCTCAGTTTGTTGTTCAGATAGATATCTTAAATAAGTTCTTAACTTATGATATAAATACATGTTTTTTTACAAATATACTTACATCACGTGGATACACCCATCTCTGAACTTTTTCAAAGCCCTGAGCACCTCCATCAAAGAGACGACACCTCCGTAAGAGCTTAAGTCGTAAGAGAAGAAGAAATTAACGCAACGCATGTTTGTGGTTATAATCAAAGTCCAAATCAAAAACAACTCATTGTCCAATATCCAGAGAAGAATGCGGTAGGTAGTCTATGACAGGGTGCATTATCTTCAGTTCAAGATGTAAAGGCCAAGTCGTCGAGAATCTACAAAATCGCAATGATAAACATAAAATCCGAGACAAAAATACAAACATAACGATGGACTAGATCATCACAGATCTGACAATGACAGTAGTGACGGGACTCAATCGATCATCATTGATACCGTTCCTTTATAAGAAATACTATAAAATCGCCATTGTTCCATTTTTATTAAATGCTTTTGCATTGTTAATTAGCGTTTTAATATCAGGTTTGCATGTTATTTTTTATGAATTTTTGACATAATAGAATGTATAAAAACTGAGAGAAAGAGCCATTTGTAGTAAGAAAACCCTTGAGCAAAAACACATGTCATTGGATTGGAACGTAATCGGAAAAAAGTTGCGTTTTGTAATTGCACGATTACTTAATTTTAGTAAATTGAAAATATTTATAACTTTTGATTCCCGAGTCCTAAAAATTCAATATTTTAAAAATAAATATCTCATAAAACTGTAGTTATAATTATTTTATATTTACACTGGAACGGAGTTTAGTTAATTTTTAGATTCTTTGGGTCCATTTTCGCCAGCCTTCTTTGCATGCTGAATTTAATAGGCGGAATATGAAGAACTATTGTGTATAAAGAGTGTGAAACACCTCTTAACGAAGCCGAAAGGCACTGGTTCTTCCTGGCATTGCGATATTTTTTTGTTCTACACCATACCTGGGAACCTTCTAGTTACGGAGATATTAGGGGTCAAAGTTCCAACTTTTTGACAAGTATTTTTTTAAATACAAGTTTTTAATGTAAGATTTTTACTTTAAACACCTCCACGACCCCCGTACTATTCAATCCGTCCATCAGCACAATGTTTTGAGTGCGTTACATTGAGTTCTACCACAAAACATGATTTTACACCCCAAAAAAAAAGTCGTTTCCCAGTAATAATTTTTGCGTAAAGTTACTTAGTTTCATGTACAGAATGCTTGGTTGACGGCTTCGTGATGAGGTGATTTACACCGTGTATGTTATAAAATCTGTAAAATACCATATTTCAGGCAAATAAATGAAATGAAATTAAATTAACCTACTCTTTTGGGAACATCAGGCGTGATAGGTTATGTATTTTATAACATTCCGATTAACAGCAGAAAGTTGATAAAAATGGTATTATTTATTAGTCTAAGTTAGACTCGGTCTCGATAAACAATATTTTATTGTTTTCGTATTATCCATAGCTCCGATGATAAAAAAAAAAGAAATATGCCCGAAATATTTTTATTGATCGTTCTGTGAAATATTTTTAGTAATAATTTTTGTGTCGAGTTAGATAGTTATCTTAGTGCGTTTTCATCTCATTTACTTAAATCTTTTGTGTATCTTCAAGAATCTTTACTAATTAAAACTTATGAATAATCCTCTGTGTTTGGGTACGTTTTCAACTCAATGGATACATAATTAAGCCGATTCGAAATTTATTAAGTTTTAAATAATTTAATAATTGCTCTCTTTGTCAAAATATAGTGTATGAACCTGACAGTCATTGCTGTAAAGATTTATTTCTGTATAAATTAACAGAAACAAGTCTTAAAAAGATAAACTTGAGTTAGTTTTTATCCAGAATTCACAGAGCTACCTCATTGGAAATGACAATTCATCTCATCCATCTTGCTAATATCTCTTCGATTTAATTTTTAACTGCCATCTTACATAGCGGTACGCCAAATTCCCAGTATTTATATGTAATGTCTATAACGAATATTAAATTTATATTAATGTTTCTCCCATAATTTTAGATGATCTGTTTTGAAATTTTATCCTGCTATAAATCTAGATAAAGTAGAGGTGCCGCATTAAGCATCGGAGTTGACTTCACGCAAATCCATTGTTTTCCACGATATCAGGATATCTAATACATACAACAGCTTAAAAATAACACTCACACATAACATATATTTAGAGAGCAGCGGTGGCCTAGTGGTGGCAGCCCCGTCTTACGAACAGTATGCTGTGGGTTCGAACCCAGGCAGGCGCATTACTTTGTGTAATTTATTTCATCACCGCTGCTCTCAAAAACGGTGATGGAAAAAATCGTGAGGAACACGGCATGTCCTAGAACTAAAAATTCGAAGACGTGTGACATCTACCAACCCGCACTGGGCCCGCGTGGTGGATTACAGCCCACTCACTCTCATAGAGAGGAGGCCTGTGTCCCATCAGTGGAAAAATTATAGGCAGACGATGATTATAACAGATATTTTACCCTCATTCTCTAACCACCCCATTCTCCCCCAGTTCCGCTGGACCTTCAACAACACAGCGAACAGCAACGAGGTCAGCGACACGTATGTCTCCCGCGCCGGTACCAGTTCCACAGTCACCTATACTCCTCATACGGAGATGGACTATGGCACGCTTCTCTGTTGGGCTCACAACAGAATCGGGAAGCAAAGGGTGCCGTGTGTCTACCATATCATTGCAGCTGGTAAGTTTTTGTTGTGACCTTCATTTGTTTCCAACATCTGCTTTCGTTTGGGCGAAGTTATGAAGCTGGGAGCTTCGCTTAGTAAGAAGCTAATCCCGAACTTGGTCATGCAGTTTGGTAAGGTACCAAGGGTCAGTGTTGACATTGTAATAGTTAACTATGCCTTGATGTACTAGGAGCCTATCTCATATAACGCAGCTGTAGTACTAAGTTGGTATCTACCTAGCCTTTTTCCAACTGGTTTTATTGGCAATATGGCTTTGATATTTGCGTCAAATGTAGTGATTACAAACGATGGTACAGACATGATATTTGAAGTACAGCACGTTTCTTCGTACAATTTTAATCGTCAAATAAACAAAAATCTTAGTAGATCACCACAGCAATAAGAGTTGATAGTCACAAATTTGCTAAGTATTATTCATTTCTTCGGAACACGCTTTGCATAAAAAGTTATTTAATTTCAAAGCTCCAAGAAGGTTAATTCATAACGTTGCTAGCTAATACTCAAAGTCTTTCTTTGAGTTATATAAAATAACTTACATAAAATATTATCTTCCACTACATAGTTAATGTAATAAATACCTTTCCAAAATATGTATTTATATATTTTATCCCGCAAATGCCTCATCTTGCCTGAGGGCGGCTCAAAATTTCCTGTGAAGCCTTCACAAGTTCTGATATATGTACTCGTGGGTGTGTTTCACTAAAACAAACCTAATTTTAAATGGAAAACATTATACGTCAGCCTTGTTATGTCTCGGCAGACGTATAACATGATAATATATCTTTTTCAATGTAAGGTTTTTGAAGTCTGGGACTTACATTGGGGACTAGATCATTATAAACCGAACAATTTTAGCGAATTATCGACTGTAGCCTTTGTACATGTTTTTTTTTTCCATGAAACGTATTTGTTTTTTTTTATATTTGTTAACCTTGGGATATTATTTATTATTGTGACATATTTATTTTAGATTATTGAAACTCCAGTTTCGTAAAAACCTGTTTAAAAGTCTTGGGCACATGATACAGCCATGCCTAAGGCATTAAGTCTGCCTTTGTACAGTGTTTTTTTTTTATACATGTGCATAAAGTTTTACTAAATAATAAATAAATAAATACAGTACCTACCAAATGAGACTAGCTTGATCCGGAGTCTCAAAAGTTTAGCTTCTTTGACAATTTACACTTATTTTTTTTTGTTAGGCTTTACTATCGCACTGCTGAGCAAAGGCATTCCCCAATTACTTCCAGGAGCTCTTCTACACGTCTAAATAACGTTATATGCGTACGGCTCCTACTACGATATCTCGCTACAAATATTAAAGATATATGAAATGAAAAAGTACTGAAGAGTCACTTATGCCTATACAGTAGATAATCTTTAATAAAAAGATTCCAAAAAAGACACATGTATTTTCTTCGAACGTGTTATAAACAACCAACATTTTGTTTATTCCCATTCCATATTTCATAGAATAAGCTAAACAAAGCTATACTCAATGCATGATACAGGAAGAGATTAAGTGTTCTATTTTTACTCCATTGTAACTGAAATCTTGAATAAGGTACGAGGACTGAAAAAAAACTCCATTGAGCTGATTCTCATAATATCTTACAAAAATCATATAAATATAATAAAAGATAATATTCTGGGAAGGACACAGGAAAGCAAAAATGTGCTTATTTTCATACCTGAAGTAGATTTACCGTAACTATGTCGCAACCATCGCTAAGTTATTCTTTCATTTCCAAAATCAACAACGACGTCTAAAGTTTACTTTGTTAAGCCTTAACTTAAATGATTACTTGAGATCTAAGTTGAGTTTCATGTAACCATTTTTAGTACAAATATTGTCACTGTGGGCTTTTACATGGTCATTTTTGAAAGTTGAAGGTCATTTTATCAAAGTCTTGCATAAATGTTTAAGGTCACCCTTCAAATCAAATCAAAATATTTTTATTTCACATAGGCCTACATGGGCACTTCTAAATCGTCGTCAACTTAAACAAAATCTTGCGAAAAGTTTGAAGGTCACTTTATCAAAGTCTTGCATACATTTTCAATTCAAGGGCATTTTCGTAATGTGTGTCATTTGCCGTAGGTCGTCCTGATCAAGTTCACAATTGCACAGTGGTAAATGCATCACTTACATCGTTCGGAGTTCGGTGTTCAGAAGGCTTCAACGGTGGCATGCCGCAGTCTTTTCTGCTAGAAGTACGAGAAATTGTCACGCAGGTAAGAATCAATCGATAACCAAAATATTATTTGAACAATATAATTGTATTTATTAGCATTTTAGCTGTTTTTACTGTTATGTAGTATGTAACTAACATACTACTAGTACAGGTGCTACCATACTAGTCTAACACTAGGTACGCTACATTCTAGCAACGACCAAGTACTGCAATTTATAATCCTCATGCAGTACAGTACATTGTTTCAACTTCCTAGAAGCACCTTAGAAAGGTACATTCTAAAGCAAGAAATTGTTTGGTTAGTAAATTTGTCTCTTTATATTCAGGTGTTGGGTACATGTCATGTGGAAATCTAGGTATGCCAGTTTCTACCGAAGCAGCAATTTTTATCTTTTATGGTACTTACGTCTCACTGCAGAGCAATGGTAATTATTTGTACCAAAAAAATAAATAATTGTGCAATGCTATAGCGGTCTCTATCAACTGTTTAAGACGGTCCTGAAAGTGACCAATCTACAAAAAAACCTTCAATACTGTCATCATCATCAGCCTATAATGTTCCGACTGCTGGGACACAGGCCTCCTCTATATGAGAGGGAGTGAGCTATAATCCACCACGGCTTCCAATTTTTACTTCTAGGACATGCCAGTTTCCTCACAATTTTCCTTCACCGTTTTGAGAGCAGCAGTGATGAAAGAAATTACACAAAGTAATGCGTCTGGCTGGGTTCGAACCCACGGTTTACTGCTCGTAAGTCGGGGCTACCACCACTAGGCCACCGCTGCTCTAAATACTAGTGTATTGAAGGTTTTTTATGAGTCTTTATGAGGTTAAATAGTAGTCTATTCAACCTCATAAAGACTTATCACTAAAAATAATTTTCCCTGTAACAGGAGATCGTGGCCAACGTATCAAGTGCCGTGCCCCGCTTCACCGCGGTCGGATTAGCACCCGGCCGGACATATGCCGCTGCTGTCTTAGCTTATAACGCCAAGGGTAGGGGGGACCCTTATCCTTTGAGAGCTGGCACGTTGAGGCCGCCGGAGAAGCACCATGTGCATGATAAGAGTTTAGGTAAGCAAAGGAGTCCAATCTAAAAAACGTCATTATTTTTTATTCTACAAGTTGTTGTTTTGCATCCTCGTCAAATTCAAGGAGATAACTATGCTAATGATTCTCGACCCGAATAAATAATAAAATGGGTAGGTATTTTTTTTATTTTTTTCTTATTTGCGGAAATCGGTCAGTGTAAACAACCCGTGTTTTAAACGCGGCCTCTCTGATCCTCGCCCTATAACCACGCTTTTACATATACAAACAATCTCAAACGTTTATTCGATAATTTCTTATACTCTAAACCACGTTAAGGGGGTTATTCTGAAATACTGACAAACTTAAACAACCTAAAAAATCAGCGTTAATTAATAATTAACTAGGTACCGTAATTTTAATTTATTATTTATGTGTTTTGTGACAACCTCCTGAATTTTGACATGAAGGATGCAAAACAACATCTTGTATAGCGATCTATACGGCTGGAGAGAGTTCCTGTGAAATGTAAGCATTTGTACTTCATAATCTTGAACTTCCAAAATATTTCAACACTGTCTGAGAACTTAATTCTTCTGAAAGTCAAAAATACTTTGAGGTTTTAACTTGCGACCTGTGGTTTACAGAGCGGTCATGAAACCGCTAGACTGTTTACTGTGTTGACTTAAATTTTAAATTCGTATATACCCAACTAAGATTTTCTGAGAACAATTTAGTGTCCAATGATTGACATTATTGATCAGAATATACGCAAAAGAATAAAAATACTTCCCTAAGAACATCAAAACATCTATGTAATCGAACTAATAAAGCCAACAATCACGCAAAATACTAAGAACTAATGAAAAATTCTAATCCACTCTCCAACAGATTTACCACGAACAGCCTTTCAAATGACCGGTCCGATGTCAGTAGCCGTCGGCGGCGGCATCATCCTCATGGTGGTGCTCATCCTGTTCCTCATCGGCGTCCGCCAGCGCTGCGCCAAGCGCAAGCCCCGCTCGGCGCCGCCTCCCTCCTCGCAGCCCGCCAGCCCCGACAAGCTGCGGGAGAAGGAGGATAGCGAGAGTGATGACAGGAACCCTGATATCATACCCTCGGATACTGATCAGATGCAGGTCAGGTTCTTTATCAGAGTGATTTTTTGTTGATATGATTATGTTTTATCAGTGAAGTTGCTGTCCTGCGCAACTCACTCAAAGATTGACAATTGACAGCTGTAGAAAGGGACAAAGCATTTACAGAATGTTAAATAAAGATGTTGGTAAATTCTGCCCAATCAACATACATCACGAATGAATTTTGTTGAAATACTTTCTTCTGCGTTTAAGTACTTTCTCATCATCAAAAGCACTTATGAAAATTCTCAAGTGCTGTTTTGCTGTCGAGAAATTACACGACAAGAGACAAGGAACTGGTACCTCGTCACTTGAAACCAGCTTCCTCCCACCAGATGGAGTACTACCGGCAGCAGCAGGTGTCGACGATCTCGCCGGCGCCGGGCGCGCGCGGGCGCGGCTCGGTGGCGGGGGTGCGCGCGCTGCCCGCCTACTGCGCACTGCGCACGCAGCCACCGCGCGACCAGGCGACGGTGAGTACGGCTGCCTTACGTCAGATGGAGTACTACCGGCAGCAGCAGGTGTCGACGATCTCGCCGGCGCCGGGCGCGCGCGGGCGCGGCTCGGTGGCGGGGGTGCGCGCGCTGCCCGCCTACTGCGCACTGCGCACGCAGCCGCCGCGCGACCAGGCGACGGTGAGTACGGCTGCCTTACGTCAGATGGAGTACTACCGGCAGCAGCAGGTGTCGACGATCTCGCCGGCGCCGGGCGCGGCTCGGTGGCGGGGGTGCGCGCGCTGCCCGCCTACTGCGCACTGCGCACGCAGCCGCCGCGCGACCAGGCGACGGTGAGTACGGCTGCCTTACGTCAGATGGAGTACTACCGGCAGCAGCAGGTGTCGACGATCTCGCCGGCGCCGGGCGCGCGCGGGCGCGGCTCGGTGGCGGGGGTGCGCGCGCTGCCCGCCTACTGCGCACTGCGCACGCAGCCGCCGCGCGACCAGGCGACGGTGAGTACGGCTGCCTTACGTCAGATGGAGTACTACCGGCAGCAGCAGGTGTCGACGATCTCGCCGGCGCCGGGCGCGGCTCGGTGGCGGGGGTGCGCGCGCTGCCCGCCTACTGCGCACTGCGCACGCAGCCGCCGCGCGACCAGGCGACGGTGAGTACGGCTGCCTTACGTCAGATGGAGTACTACCGGCAGCAGCAGGTGTCGACGATCTCGCCGGCGCCGGGCGCGGCTCGGTGGCGGGGGTGCGCGCGCTGCCCGCCTACTGCGCACTGCGCACGCAGCCGCCGCGCGACCAGGCGACGGTGAGTACGGCTGCCTTACGTCAGATGGAGTACTACCGGCAGCAGCAGGTGTCGACGATCTCGCCGGCGCCGGGCGCGGCTCGGTGGCGGGGGTGCGCGCGCTGCCCGCCTACTGCGCACTGCGCACGCAGCCGCCGCGCGACCAGGCGACGGTGAGTACGGCTGCCTTACGTCAGATGGAGTACTACCGGCAGCAGCAGGTGTCGACGATCTCGCCGGCGCCGGGCGCGCGCGGGCGCGGCTCGGTGGCGGGGGTGCGCGCGCTGCCCGCCTACTGCGCACTGCGCACGCAGCCGCCGCGCGACCAGGCGACGGTGAGTACGGCTGCCTTACGTCAGATGGAGTACTACCGGCAGCAGCAGGTGTCGACGATCTCGCCGGCGCCGGGCGCGGCTCGGTGGCGGGGGTGCGCGTGCTGCCCGCCTACTGCGCACTGCGCACGCAGCCGCCGCGCGACCAGGCGACGGTGAGTACGGCTGCCTTACGTCAGATGGAGTACTACCGGCAGCAGCAGGTGTCGACGATCTCGCCGGCGCCGGGCGCGCGCGGGCGCGGCTCGGTGGCGGGGGTGCGCGCGCTGCCCGCCTACTGCGCACTGCGCACGCAGCCGCCGCGCGACCAGGCGACGGTGAGTACGGCTGCCTTACGTCAGATGGAGTACTACCGGCAGCAGCAGGTGTCGACGATCTCGCCGGCGCCGGGCGCGCGCGGGCGCGGCTCGGTGGCGGGGGTGCGCGCGCTGCCCGCCTACTGCGCACTGCGCACGCAGCCGCCGCGCGACCAGGCGACGGTGAGTACGGCTGCCTTACGTCAGATGGAGTACTACCGGCAGCAGCAGGTGTCGACGATCTCGCCGGCGCCGGGCGCGCGCGGGCGCGGCTCGGTGGCGGGGGTGCGCGCGCTGCCCGCCTACTGCGCACTGCGCACGCAGCCGCCGCGCGACCAGGCGACGGTGAGTACGGCTGCCTTACGTCAGATGGAGTACTACCGGCAGCAGCAGGTGTCGACGATCTCGCCGGCGCCGGGCGCGCGCGGGCGCGGCTCGGTGGCGGGGGTGCGCGCGCTGCCCGCCTACTGCGCACTGCGCACGCAGCCGCCGCGCGACCAGGCGACGGTGAGTACGGCTGCCTTACGTCAGATGGAGTACTACCGGCAGCAGCAGGTGTCGACGATCTCGCCGGCGCCGGGCGCGGCTCGGTGGCGGGGGTGCGCGCGCTGCCCGCCTACTGCGCACTGCGCACGCAGCCGCCGCGCGACCAGGCGACGGTGAGTACGGCTGCCTTACGTCAGATGGAGTACTACCGGCAGCAGCAGGTGTCGACGATCTCGCCGGCGCCGGGCGCGCGCGGGCGCGGCTCGGTGGCGGGGGTGCGCGCGCTGCCCGCCTACTGCGCACTGCGCACGCAGCCGCCGCGCGACCAGGCGACGGTGAGTACGGCTGCCTTACGTCAGATGGAGTACTACCGGCAGCAGCAGGTGTCGACGATCTCGCCGGCGCCGGGCGCGCGCGGGCGCGGCTCGGTGGCGGGGGTGCGCGCGCTGCCCGCCTACTGCGCACTGCGCACGCAGCCGCCGCGCGACCAGGCGACGGTGAGTACGGCTGCCTTACGTCAGATGGAGTACTACCGGCAGCAGCAGGTGTCGACGATCTCGCCGGCGCCGGGCGCGCGCGGGCGCGGCTCGGTGGCGGGGGTGCGCGCGCTGCCCGCCTACTGCGCACTGCGCACGCAGCCGCCGCGCGACCAGGCGACGGTGAGTACGGCTGCCTTACGTCAGATGGAGTACTACCGGCAGCAGCAGGTGTCGACGATCTCGCCGGCGCCGGGCGCGCGCGGGCGCGGCTCGGTGGCGGGGGTGCGCGCGCTGCCCGCCTACTGCGCACTGCGCACGCAGCCGCCGCGCGACCAGGCGACGGTGAGTACGGCTGCCTTACGTCAGATGGAGTACTACCGGCAGCAGCAGGTGTCGACGATCTCGCCGGCGCCGGGCGCGCGCGGGCGCGGCTCGGTGGCGGGGGTGCGCGCGCTGCCCGCCTACTGCGCACTGCGCACGCAGCCGCCGCGCGACCAGGCGACGGTGAGTACGGCTGCCTTACGTCAGATGGAGTACTACCGGCAGCAGCAGGTGTCGACGATCTCGCCGGCGCCGGGCGCGCGCGGGCGCGGCTCGGTGGCGGGGGTGCGCGCGCTGCCCGCCTACTGCGCACTGCGCACGCAGCCGCCGCGCGACCAGGCGACGGTGAGTACGGCTGCCTTACGTCAGATGGAGTACTACCGGCAGCAGCAGGTGTCGACGATCTCGCCGGCGCCGGGCGCGGCTCGGTGGCGGGGGTGCGCGCGCTGCCCGCCTACTGCGCACTGCGCACGCAGCCGCCGCGCGACCAGGCGACGGTGAGTACGGCTGCCTTACGTCAGATGGAGTACTACCGGCAGCAGCAGGTGTCGACGATCTCGCCGGCGCCGGGCGCGGCTCGGTGGCGGGGGTGCGCGCGCTGCCCGCCTACTGCGCACTGCGCACGCAGCCGCCGCGCGACCAGGCGACGGTGAGTACGGCTGCCTTACGTCAGATGGAGTACTACCGGCAGCAGCAGGTGTCGACGATCTCGCCGGCGCCGGGCGCGCGCGGGCGCGGCTCGGTGGCGGGGGTGCGCGCGCTGCCCGCCTACTGCGCACTGCGCACGCAGCCGCCGCGCGACCAGGCGACGGTGAGTACGGCTGCCTTACGTCAGATGGAGTACTACCGGCAGCAGCAGGTGTCGACGATCTCGCCGGCGCCGGGCGCGCGCGGGCGCGGCTCGGTGGCGGGGGTGCGCGCGCTGCCCGCCTACTGCGCACTGCGCACGCAGCCGCCGCGCGACCAGGCGACGGTGAGTACGGCTGCCTTACGTCAGATGGAGTACTACCGGCAGCAGCAGGTGTCGACGATCTCGCCGGCGCCGGGCGCGGCTCGGTGGCGGGGGTGCGCGCGCTGCCCGCCTACTGCGCACTGCGCACGCAGCCGCCGCGCGACCAGGCGACGGTGAGTACGGCTGCCTTACGTCAGATGGAGTACTACCGGCAGCAGCAGGTGTCGACGATCTCGCCGGCGCCGGGCGCGGCTCGGTGGCGGGGGTGCGCGCGCTGCCCGCCTACTGCGCACTGCGCACGCAGCCGCCGCGCGACCAGGCGACGGTGAGTACGGCTGCCTTACGTCAGATGGAGTACTACCGGCAGCAGCAGGTGTCGACGATCTCGCCGGCGCCGGGCGCGCGCGGGCGCGGCTCGGTGGCGGGGGTGCGCGCGCTGCCCGCCTACTGCGCACTGCGCACGCAGCCGCCGCGCGACCAGGCGACGGTGAGTACGGCTGCCTTACGTCAGATGGAGTACTACCGGCAGCAGCAGGTGTCGACGATCTCGCCGGCGCCGGGCGCGCGCGGGCGCGGCTCGGTGGCGGGGGTGCGCGCGCTGCCCGCCTACTGCGCACTGCGCACGCAGCCGCCGCGCGACCAGGCGACGGTGAGTACGGCTGCCTTACGTCAGATGGAGTACTACCGGCAGCAGCAGGTGTCGACGATCTCGCCGGCGCCGGGCGCGCGCGGGCGCGGCTCGGTGGCGGGGGTGCGCGCGCTGCCCGCCTACTGCGCACTGCGCACGCAGCCGCCGCGCGACCAGGCGACGGTGAGTACGGCTGCCTTACGTCAGATGGAGTACTACCGGCAGCAGCAGGTGTCGACGATCTCGCCGGCGCCGGGCGCGCGCGGGCGCGGCGAGCCTAACGGCTGCCTTACGTCAACTTATCAAATCGGTCTTCGTCCTTTTTTTTTTTTTGGTGACCTTTGTGCTCTATGGTTTCCATAACGTCTTAAAATAAGATTGTTTTAATGACACTCCAGTGTGGGAAAGAGACGGAAATATAGAGGACGTGACGACTCCGGAAAGATTAAAAAATACTGCTTTAAGACGTCATGATAGGCACCTATACAACTTGTTTTTTTTTATATCCCATAACTCTAGGATATGATTGAGACCATATCAACGAATCAACTGGCATATGAATTATGTTTCTATCATACTTTTTTTTTTTTTTTGCATTTTCTTAGCTTTAAATATGAATTATTGGTTTGAATAAAAAGAATTACTCGTATTTATCAATGAAACTACTACTATTTTACTACACTACTGCGAAGTTTGGCAACCTCGCAAAAGTAAAGATTCTTCATACTGGTGACAATTATTGTTGAACTTATTTAATTATGATTGATGATATCTCCGAAACTATGCATTTTTGGACTACCTATTCTAGGAACTTAAGTATTATTTTTACCTACAGAATATAACCCTAGAGTTATAGGATATAAAAGAAAAACAGGTTGTATATAATACAGGTGTTTTACTACAAACTAACACACATCAGTGATTCACAAACATGGAACATGATTGTCTAAGCCAATAAATAAAGAATTTAATTATTTTTTTTATTTACTTCTTACTTCATCACTACGAAAATCACAGTCATTTTGATTCAGGCTTTTGGCTCTGACAAGTCTGTTAAAATTAAAATAATCTTTATTTGTTTTAAATTCAAAATTTCTGTTGAATTATTGTTGTCAGAGGTAAAAGCTCTAGGCCTGGTTTCAAACAAAAAGGAGATCAGTGGAGCGGTACAAACATCGACTTCTCAATCATAGAACAGACGAGACTCGCGAACTGGTTTTTTATTTCAACTAATGCTATTGGACAGTTCCCGCAGCACCTCGTTTCTCCGCTCCTCTGGTCTCTGCTTTCTTGAAAACCGGGCCTTTGTAGTGACTTCCCTAAATCTTTAGATTTTAGCATATTCCTGTTTTCTACCTCAAAATCTACCTTATACTTCGACGAGTACAAAATAGGATGATGTCATTAAAAACTTTCGCCTTAGATACGAAACTATCCACAACGTAAGAATACGCTTTGTCTTTGTATAGTTTTGTATCTACAGACGTACGAACATTATGATTAAATATAGTAGATTGTTTCTATCATAGTTGTGTATTTTAAACCAATAAATGCATGTACTACAAAACTTAAAAAATGTACCAGCAAAACTCTCTCCAGCAGATCGAAGAAGGATATTCTTATGGTGTTCTGTTCGTCCAGAACCCGTCATCGGGCATTCCACCGCCCGCGCGGTTCGCGTCGGGCTCATGCACGCTGCCGCGGGGCTCCTCGCTGGGCCCCTCGCTGGGCCCCGCGCCCATCCCGCTGCAGCACCTGCGCACGCTGCCGCGGCCAGCGGGGCCTGGGTCGGCCGCGCCGCCGGGGGCCCTGGGGCCCGCGCCCGGGGCCCCGGCGGCGGGCCCGCGCCTGCCGCCGCGCGACACTCCGCTCTGACAGACCACGCAGCTATAGGACATGTAAATACGACTGTGTTATTCAAGTGCTCAAAACTTTTTTTAAATCGAGTGATTAGTGTTTTTGTTGTTGATATCAAGTACTTGCTGTAATTCTGCTGAATTCTGTATTCCCGAGTTTTAAACCACCAAGGGAAAGTCTGATATATCAAGATTATATCTAACGATACCAATAAATAATAAATTAACAGCTTTGCCCAGAGGTTCTATCATCTTAATATCCTTCTTAAAACTCAACGGTAATGAAACTTCACCTACATTCATGCTTATTTAGCTGTACCGAAATGAATACCTACATATTAATACACTGGATTTTCAACTTTCGGTGTTGAATCGATCGTTGAAAATCTAACATTGGGCTTTTACTTTACAATTCTGTTTAGGTGTTGTTTAATACTATTAAAAGGACGTATTATAAATCTTAATTTGATTTTCATCATAAGTGTCGTTTGAAATTAATTGGGTGATCCAACTGAGTTTTTCTCAGCATCCGAAGCTATATAAAACAAAGTAGGTAATAAACTTCACTGCAATGACTTCATGAACTGAAATTAAAACAGGAACTAAAAGATGACGCCGCGAAGAAAACTCTTTATTACGACACTCAACTAAAGTTCCAGCTAAGTGCTGAACATTGGAGTTTTTTTTTTGCTATTCAATGTTCTAACTTATTATTTGTTTGAAAGTTCCTTGAAACATCTCGTTCGTTGCAAATGTTAAGAGAAGCTAAAATATAAATATACAGGGATCCACGCGTAACCAGTTACCATGAATTTGGTATACGATAGTCTTAGTCTAGACTAGACTTAACAGCATTGTCAGCTGTTCCATACATTTTAAATGTGAATGGCATATTATATACAGCTAATATTTTTAAATAAGAGGAGCTCGTGGCTAAATAATAACAGCCGCACGGGTCGATCTTTAGGGTTAAGCCTTGCTTGCCGAGGTTGGTCCATATATTCTTTTATCCATATATCTATTCTTTCTCAGGAGTCTGTAAACCATACTTATTTTTTTTTTTTTTATTAAGAAGGTGATTTGCAGATTGCTGGGAGAGGGTATAATAAGTAGTTTCTAAGATTGGTTGATTGAGTAATATTAGTTTAACATTGTTTATTTTAATTTTATTATTTAATATCGTTCCGTTCCTACAGACAAACTGTGAAAACAGTTTTGTGGGGCTTAGTTTTTAAATGAAAGTTTGTATAAAAATTGTTTGATAAATAAATAAATAAATAATAATAATAATGGGTAACCATTATTGCATACCGAGTTTCCTCCGTGCCTTGGAAAGCACGTTAAGCCGTTGGTCCCGGCTGCCATTTGTAGATCTCTGACAGTCGTTACGAGTAGTCAGAAGCCAAAAGTCTGATATCCAGTCTTACCAAGGGGTATCGTATTTTCCAGTTACTGGGTTGTGGAGGTCAGATTGGCAGTCGCTTCATGTAAAATACTGATACTCAGCTGCATCCGGTTAGACTGGAAGCCGACCCCAAAATAGTTTTGGGAAAAAGCTACGCAGATGATGAACTAATATTTTTAAATAATCGACAGATAAAATGTACTTTGATTTCTTTTGAGTCTAGAATCATGTACTAAAGTCATGTTTACTGGTTGGGCATCGATGTCCCTTACATCCTACCATGTTTTAAGTTACCACACTCCTAGCGGCCGTTGACCTTGTATTCAGTTCTACGAAGTAAATTCTTTTAAAAAAAGATCTCTTCTTCTTTTAAATTACACAAGAACCGAAACAAAATTAACTGTGATGCGTAATTTTTTTCATTCGTTGATATTTATAACAACACCCAGTCAAATGAGTTTTAGAGACTTGACAGTTTTGAGCTACTCCGTTAAAACCAGCTGACACACTGCCAAAACGAGTTTAGATCGGTCAATCCAACGTGATGTGGACATGTCTGATTGGCTAACTGCTGGAGTGAGGCTGTCTGATTGGTTCGGATATCTCTCTGTACAGAGGAATACTAAAAACTTCATATTTCATTCACACATTTCCAATCATAACTGACATAACTGGATAAATTTAGGTGTACCTACTATCTGGTACACCTCTGCCTAACCCTTCAAGGATTATAGCCATAATGGTATGTTATGTTACATTTCCAGTCATTAGTAGCAGTGAAAGACAAGAATATTTATTATTTTACTTAATGTCACATTTCTTTTTGGGCTGAGCAGTTTCTATCGGAAGCTAGAAACATGATTTCAATAAAGAAGACCGTTCAAAGCTCATTTCCTAGCTAAGTCCCAACCAATGAGGTCAAGCTATTTTGACATATAAAATGACATAACCAGATTCTCAACCAATAACGATGCTAGCGACGCCATTAGTATCACAGTTGCGATCCCCACTGCAGAAGAACCGACAAGGAACAGGTATTATCAACCAGTTGCAAGTCGAGTGCTCGTTTCCTTACAGCAGGTCAGAAAGTTTTAGCTAGTATAAAAATACTTGTAAAATACCGGAGAGCAGCGGTGGCCCAGTGGTGGCAGCCCCGACTAACGAGCAGTAAGCCGTGGGTTCGAACCCAGGCAGGCGCATTACTTTGTGTAATTTATGTCATCACCGCTGCTCTCAAAAACGGTGATGGAAAAAATCGTGAGGAAACCGGCATGTCCTAGAACTAAAAATTCAAAGACGTGTGACATCTACCAACCCGCATTGAGCCCGCGTGGTGGATTACAGCCCACCCCCTCTCATAGAGAGGAGGCCTGTGTCTCAGCGGAACATTATAGGCTGATGATGATGGTGAAGAAAAATACTTGCACTCTAATAAATACTGGATAGTGACATTTTAATTACAAATATCTTCCTGCCATTGTTCAATTCTACTTGGGGTCGACGCAACACGTATTCTTCTTCCATTCTCCCTGTCAGACGTCACGGCATCATTTTCTCCTTTCTCTTTCATATCATTCACACACCATCCATCATGTGTAAATTTTACTTACTAATTTGTTTTAATACAAAATGGCAGAACTTTAAGCACGTACTTGATATTATTGTTAGTCGAATTCCGATTAGGTAGGATAAAATAATTGAAAATTCTGTTACGATTCGTTTGTAAATCAATAAATTTGTAAATATAACACATATAAACTCTAGTTATAATATAAATACATTCAAAAACAATATTTATACTCAAAAATGTTAAACAGTGTAAATCGGATTGTACGTTGTTTTAAAAGTTTTCATTTTCCGTTTATAAATGGTTGTGAAAATAAACAAGCCACGTTTGTAAACTAGTTTATATGAATATCAATTTAATGTAATCTGTGGGTAATCAGAATTTGATGAAAAAGTTTTGTCTCCAGTATTTCGTAAAAATCGAATAACTATTAAGTACAAATATAGGGTGTACTGGTAATTAGTGACCGATACTTAAACGCATGATTGTAGTCATGATAACAAACAACTTTCTCAAAGAAACAATTTTTTTATAATGACTCATTCACTTTTATCACTGTAACACAACAGCCGTATGAAATTCGCGCGCGCGTGCGCCTTTGACCTATCAGCTGTTAGCCGCGTGACACCGTTCTTTCTCATTACTATCGTACCGTGCCACAGTGCCGTACTGCTCACAACCCCGAATTTCATATAGCTGTTGTGTTATTGTGATAAAAGTGAACGACTTTAAAAAAAAAAGTTTGTCTTTGCGAAAGTTGTTGGCTAACATGCGTACAATCACGTTTTTAATAAGTGAATGACTTTAAAAAAAAAGTGTTTCTTTGGGAAAGTTGTTTGCTATCATGCGTACAATCACGTTTTTAAGTATCCGTCACTAATTACCAGTGACCCAATATATAATTTGATTGTCTCCTAGTAAGGCTTATTATAATAAGCTTTACAAGGAGCCAAGCCTACAGCTTACTTCCAAGCTACTACACTAAAGAAATTAAAATACATATATACAAACAGTCCAATTGAGGCCCTCCTCCTTTTTTGGAGGAAACTAAACTAAACTCGCTTGCAATTTGTCCTTCCATGAAAACTAGTCTTATGAAATATATCACTTGCGTGAAAAAGTTTTTTAGTAACTTTTCGACCTATGTATCCTGCTTATGAGTATGAAGTTTCATCCTTTCGGAAAATAAGGACTTGGAAAGTTTGCATAAAATGTCGTAAGGCGTAAACGCTCTTAACAAGTTTCCATCAAATTCTGATCATCAACAGAAAATACCATTTAAAGTTTGGAATTTAAAAATATGTTGAAGATTGGACTAATATTTCCTACTGTACTATAGTAAGTATGAAACTGATATTCTAGTTATTAAATATAATCACTAAAATGTGATAAAAAAAACCCTTATTCTTGATTATTATTGGTAAAAACGCTTTTGAAGTCTATTGAAAAAAACTCCTATTAAAATGTCAGGTAAAGATTTCGAGAGCGTTTTCCACATTTTTATGAATAAGGGGTGGGCCTATATTCTTTTGTTCTTTGTAGTGTTTGCTGAAACGGGTCACATATTCACATTTTTAATAAACTCTGAAAATTCAAATCATGTTTGATTTTGCAAACGTTTTGTGTGCTGGGCACTTATGTAAGTGCAGACAGATTGAAATGAGATGTGTGGAGTAAGCAATTTTTGAAGGAGAATTTACGAGCACCCGCTGTTTTTTTACATGTCTGGGTTAAAATTGATTGGTTAGTAAATTTTTAAGATTATTGCCAAAACTTATTGGAAATTTTGTTTTGAATTTTGCTTCTCCATCAATATTTTTGGAAATGATTTCCAATGAGATGTAAGATTGTTTAAAGATTTTTCATGACAAATCATTTTTATATCGCCAAAACTTTGTAATCAACTTATTGGTTTAACTTATTTTAATAAATACAATCTTAAGCTACAAAAGATTTATTTAAGTTATTTTTAATAGTAATGCTCTTAAATAAGTGAGAGAGAGCTGTAAAGATACAGATTGGTATTTCAACAAAAACCGTGGCATCCATTTTCTCCCTAGACTAAAACTTAACTAGCGCTAGTAACTAGTGTTTTAACAGGTATAGTTATAAAAAGTTTCTCTGCGCTTTTAATCAGTAAAGTTTTAAACTTCAACGTTTTTCAGTTTCATAAATTGTCGTAAAAGCATCTCTTTTTTAAAAAAAAATGTGATTTAAGTATCCACTAAAAACTTCTTTTAATTAAGTTGAAAAATTGATCGGTCGAATCTTTTAACACTTTCGCTGCTCACTTCAAATAAAATATTTTTACTGGTATTCTCAAGTCATCTATAGCTTCGTTAAATTATGACTCGGTAGCTGTATTGTGCGTACACGAAACAAAGGTACAGTTCTGAAGGCTGCCACAAACGCGTACCGCAGCAAAGCAAAGCCGCCTTATCATAGACTGCAGCACTACGACTGGTTCCTATGTAACTTACGTGACAAAAGCCTCACTGACTACGACTCCCTAGTCAAAGTCAAGCTCCAAAGCCTTGAAAATCACCAGGCAATCGGTTTTTTCATCGGTTACATTTTGAGTGTTCTTTAAAATTACACAACCTAATTGCCCCAACCCCATTTTATCATCAGACGAGCAGAGATACGGCAAACCACAAAACGTTGCTGATAGCCGCAAAGTCACGTGTTCGCGTTCATACGAATTTAGTTCTGAATTCTGACACCCGAGCGTCGGCTTACTTTGGCGCCACATGTTGCTTTCTTTGTAGACATGAAAAATATGTTTATATGGTTACCGTTATATGGTTGAAGTTCCACGGAGCTTAGCTTAGCTCCAACGTTTATTGTGCGAACCGCCAAACTGCGGAATGCACAACTGGCTTCTTTAGTTTCTGATCATTATAATATCCTCAAAATTTGAGTGAATCGGTTTCTTCTAAGTAAGCGTGCTCCACTCTAGGCCGCATTATCGCTTTACATCAGGGAGTTGCGGCCAAACGCAAGCATAATCAGAAGTTGGAATTAGGTAGACATATTTAAGTACTTGCATCGAAATGATGATATTAATATGGATCTCCGCTGTGCAGACTATAAATGTGGAAACATCATGCGTGTGCGCATTAGAATTTTGTAACTTCGGACATCTCGGGATGATCACATTTTTATTTCTTTGTCCGTCGGGTAGATTATTGAAATAATGGACACGTATTTTTTCTTTTTTCACGTGGTCATAAAATTACGGAGATATATTGAGTTAAAATGGCGCATGACGTCACATGTAGGTAATTTTTATACCTACTTGTGACGTAGTGAGCCCCCACTCTC
Organism: Cerastis leucographa; assembly: GCA_963082945.1. Classification (NCBI taxonomy): domain Eukaryota; kingdom Metazoa; phylum Arthropoda; class Insecta; order Lepidoptera; family Noctuidae; genus Cerastis; species Cerastis leucographa. The sequence continues at coordinate 3,580,802 of OY720366.1, forward strand.
CAACTTTAATGAGATTTAACTAAGTAATTTTTTGATATTTTGATAAAACAAAAAATACGTGTCTAATTTTTTTGTATTACCTGTCTGACGGATACAATAGAATGTCGTTTTCTTTAATCAGTCTTCACCCCTATTGTGTAAAAGTAAATAACTTTTTTATTTAATAAATCACGGGATTTTTCTGCTCGTTAAAATTAATCTCGAGGTTTGTGACATATCTACTTTATTCTTTCGCTGTAGAAATCAGTGTAAGTACAAAAATACCTAATTTCAACCTCTGATAATAATTTCGTTTAAAAAAAAAAACAATGAATACGGAAAGAGGCGCCATGTCGCTTTATATAAAGGCGTTTTTAACGATTTACATAGATACCTGTCGTGTCACTGCAGTATAATAATATTATAGAGCTGATGATGCTGTGGTTTGCGACTCCATTTGAAATTGTACCTATAAAAAAAAAAAATTGATGAAAAAGTAATGTATGAACCTCTTAAATATTATTTTCTCCTTGACATTTAAATCGTATTAAAATACACAAGACATCAAAGAAACGTTCAACTAAGTAGGTACCAGCAAACTCTATCAAATGAACATAAGACTTAGGCCATTAACAATATAGTTCATATTATTACTTTGTCCATTAAGGGTTTTGTACATACAGCAACAATGTAAATATGTTTTGTATTATAACGGTTATAATCCTGTTTGTGTCTTAAAGTGGTGTAAACGCCGTTTATAATGGTAACATGACTTTGTGAAATCTACCTGTGAGTGTACCTATTTGTCTTTCATGTCAAACTAATTCTTTGGAAGTGACAGATAACATTGCTGTGAGAATATTATTATAGTCTGAATTATAAAGCAAAAGAGCACGGGTCGCCTAGTTATAATATACACAGTTTACGAGAAGTTGGTGGTAGGTTTGAAGGCAGGCATGCAAGTTTTTTGTGTAATTTATTTCATCAACAGGGCTCTCAAAACTGTAAAATAAAACATCGTGAGGTAACCTCCGAGAAGAAAACCTTCAAAATATGCTTTTAAATATAGTTGTGACGTCATTTTTATTTTTGTATTCGTCTTGGCAAACCCTTTTAATTGATTCCCATATCATGGTACTGCATAAAAAATAGCTAGTCCGCTATCTTTGGGAGTCTGCCATATTGAACTGGGAAGACGTCACTTAGCTTACCGTATTAATTATATTAAGTATTTATAATATATTAAGTATTTTAAAAAATACAGCTCAAACGTTTGGGGATAACTGTTTGAAAATTCAGTAGCAAAATTTGCCCTAAACATACAAACATTGCAAGTTAGATAAAAACTTGTAAAAAATAACGGGCCGACTACCAACCGACACTGGGCCTGTGTGGTGGTACATCCCACTCCCAATCACAAAGAGCAGACCTGTCTCCCAGCAGTGGATTCATTATACACTATGCTAATACTACATGTCAAATTAATTGCATGGAAATGTCAGCACGCGTAGCATGACTACTGTAGAAACGAGTTTTGTCTACGGAAGAATCGACATAATGACTGATAGACAGTGACAATCTGTCATTTTGTCGATTCTTCCTTCGACATAACCCGTTTCTACAGTGGTCATGCTACGCGTGCAGAAGAGATTACTATACCCATCAGAATATTATTACTATCTGCAAAGTTATGGAGTTAAATTATATTTCCAAAGTTACAAACACCTTGAGTCAACCTTTTTGTTATGCTGAAATGGGAATAAACTACTCCAACTAAATGGAAATGGGGCCATTAAGTCTTGGTCTGGTACGAATATTAAAAAATAGACTAGGTTTTATATAGTGGTTCTTCAAGGCACAAAGAACAAAATGCATTGCTGACAATATCAAAGTACCGTGTGTTTTTCGCTATGTAATGTGTTTTTTTTTTTTTATTCTGACTTCGAAATTGTCGACGTAAAAATATTGCAGCGAATTTTCACAAATATTTCAATTCATCTTTATAACTGGAATAATCTACAAACGGTATTTTATTGAATGTTCATTCAAATTTAATGTGTAAAATTTTTGTAATGAGTAGTCACAGTTAGATTTTACAGTGTCATTATAAAAACGGCGCCCTAAGACGGGTATCATCGAACAATGGGTACATACTCAATTACACTTACTATATTAGTTAAAATTTTAAATTTTTGCAACTTTTAATTTTAGCGGATATAAAATATCCTGTTCTGTTGCTAGTTAATAATTTTATAATTAAAAAAAAAAAAATTAAGTTTGTACGTTAAATAATTGTAAATAGTTTAAAATGGAGTCTTTCTAACTGTCGGAATGTTTTCACTAAACTATTGGGAAACGAAAATAAATGGAAATATTCGAAAATGTTCGCTTTTGATGTTTCATTTTGACTGTGAAGTTCTACCCGATAACTATTCCAATAAAAGTCTATTGCTATTGCTGATGTATTTAACGTTTGTCCGGAAATTGCTATTGTAATAATAACTTTCAACTATTGGAGAGGAATCCGATTAAGGTAAGTTTAAGAGAAGGTTAAAACAATAAATAGAAATGTGGCTAATATTAAATATTTGAAAAAGTATAAACGAGAAATAATACCATACCGGGCTGTGAGAGTTTACTAAGTAAAGAAAAAAAAATAGAAAGACCAAACTCCTTTACAAAAATTTATTTGGTATCAGATTTGTTTGAAAAATTTCTTACGGTGAAAGCGCCAGGGTAGTCCGCAATTTGGAAGTCAGTTGCAATTTGGTCCCACGAAAAGTTCTGGAATGGCGACCGCGAACCGGAAGACGATGCGTTGGAAGGCCTCCCACTAGGTGAACCGATGACCTGGTGAAGATGCGGGGATCCGCTGGATGCGAGTCTCACGGGACTTGTCAATGTGGCGACACTTGGGGGAGGCCTATTTCCAGCAGTGACGTCTGTCGGCTGAAATGATGATGATGATGAGAACCCCACTCTGACCTCCAATTATAAAATAAATAATATAAGAATACACTGATTATTAAATGGGATTAAATGAACAATGGCGAATTATGTTCGCAAATCATATTTTGGTTATCATAAGCCTGACACTGTCCTGCAAATTGCAAAAAAAAAAACAAAGAACATTTGAATTTGCGGGCTACGGTGGCGCTTCCCTCTTACCACAGATTTTTAAAGTCCCCTTCCCTACTTTCCCAGTCAACTCCCATTTGATAACACTAAAATAATTTCCATTTTCACTCACAACAAAATTCTTACAACTCGTTATGCCACAGAAATCTCTCGACAAAACGAAGCCACTTGTAATCCAGGATTACCTTTTTTTGTTCCGTTATCCTAGCTTAGTGCCGTGTTGGACATTTTTACCTGAATACCGTTTACTATGTTCCTACGTAAATGGAATTTTGTAAGGTAAGTATACTTTGGACATGTTAACTTGTGTTTTTAAAGTTTTCAATCAGTCAAATCCACATTTTAAGAGACTTTGGTAGGTACATCTCTTTTCAAAGTGTTGTTTTATGCATAATCGCAAATCGTTGGTACGCCTTACCAACTTTTGGCCCAGAAGCTTCCACAACTATATTTCAACCAAACTGACTAGCCGAAGGTACAATATACAATGTTTTGTTTTGCATCATCGTCAAATTCAAAAAGGTAACTATGCTAATAAGTCTCGTCCAATCAATAATAAAATGGATGGTAATTTTTTGTTTTCTTATTTACAAAAATCGGTAAGTGTGACCCGCGTTTTAAACGCGGCCTTTCTGATCGCCCTATAACAGCGCTTTCATACATACGAACAATAACGTTCATTCGATCATTTCTTATTCCCTAAACCACGTTAAGGGGGTTATTCTGAAATACTGACAAACTTTAACAACAAAAAAAGACATCGTTTAGTAATAATTAACTAGGTACCGTAATTTTAATTGATTATTTATGTCTTTTATGACTTCCTCTTGAATTTTGACAAGGATGCAAAAAAACACCTTGTATATTCACCACATTACTATATTAAGAACTCCGTCATTAAGGCCACTAAGGGCCTATTCAACCACCTACGATTAAGTTCCCATTAGCTTTCTTGGCACATAATTTCATCCAAATTCTGTTCCATTTAATACTTTATTCGGTTAGTACTGGCTATTCGGACATCGTGAAATAGACCATAAGCCTCGTTCTACATATATGTACTTTCCTCTGTAGTTTTAGTGGTTGAAAAAATACTTCACCGACGACCAGAACCAACAGTTGTCTTAAACTCATTCCAGGTCTAAAGGCTACGTCAAACTTGCTAAAATAATAATTATAACGGAATAAGAATCAAAATTCCTTCATCAAAGTGAATAGTTAAGCAACAGGACAGTAAACACATTTGATTCCCAACAATCTGCCGAGGTATTCCCAAAAGGGGGTAGAAAACTTTGGGAATAGCTCAACTTGACGCATTCTCTATAACTTTTAGAGTTTCTCAAACTATTATGTGGTTTGCCCCTTTATAGGAGCTATGCGACGTTCAAGTTGTGTTTATGGTGAGTTTGGACGAGGTTTGGACTAAACAATTAAATTAAACACTAAAAATAATAAGGCGAACTTCCAAGGCTCTTCATAAGTAGTTGACAGTTATCCTCGATACGGCTTGCATTGTAAGATTTCTGTGATTGGAGCCTTACCAACCTGCTTGAATCCTGTTTTCGACACCGATAGATCATTTTTGTTTTGAATTCTTTGTTTAATTTATTCAGATAAATAAAAGAACTCGGCGGTGCGAGGGGGTTCCCTATCAGGCAGAATCTTGATACTTAGAAATCCATTTGCAATAACACACTTGGCATAATCTTCTTCAAACGAATATTTTTAAGGCATAAAATATTAAATATTTAATATAATTATTGTTAGGCCGAATTTTCACGTGTATAAGAATAAAATTATGCTGATGTTCGTGTTTTAAAACAAAAGAAATATTAATGGACGATAAAGAAAAACAACCATTTGAAATTCGAATTAAAGAAAACACAATAATAAATTGAAGATAATAACTCGGAAACCTACTCATTAGAACTTGATTTAACTAATATGAGACCACCCCTGAGATACAAAGGACATATTCCAATAAAAAATAAATTTGTAAATGGCCGCCAACAAACTCCTCAAAAAAAATTTAACGACTTTTTGAAAACCTCCGTCCTTTAAAATTCGGTTAAAAAGAAATAGTGCATTAATCTATACTCCAAAATTAAAAGTAACACAGTCTTGCATACCAAAACTACCACAAAACATAGTACATCAAGATCAAGTTAATCCATGAATACGAAGTTTCAAAGGCAAGCGAAGTCCTGACTCCTGAGGTTATGCTAGTCGGTAACTAATAGGAAATAGAAGCTGGCTCAATGAGGATCACGTATTGAAAATAGTTAAATCGGTCAAAGCACTGCGTTATGAAAGGTAACAGTCAATGGCTGATTAAATACGTGATGTGGAATGTAGCATTTTGTGGTGACGGAGTGGAATATGGCATGTCGCTAGAGGATTTGAGTTTCGATTTTCTTGGACAGAAGTTGTTTGGGATGTCTGTCGTTATTTTTTTAAAGTTATTTTTATGTATTTTTTCTTCGCTGTAGAAGATTAAAATTGTAGTGAAACAATGGTTTTGAATGTTTTCTTAATATTGGATCGAGAGAAATCTAATTTCTGATTTGTGGCAATGCTACAAAGTCATAATTAAATTACATCTCTCTATAAAATTGTAGGTTTTTTTTTGTTAGCCTCTCATGTGTCCCACTGTATGTTAAAAAAAATTTATAATATTTAAAGAATTAAAATGAGATAATAAATTTAAACTAATAATTTATACTGAAAAGTTTGTTTGGTTGAGCGCGCTAATCTCAGGAACTAGTAGGTTGAATTGAAAAAATATTTTTGTGTTGGCCTAGAAAAAATAAATATTTTTGTATAACCCATTTATAGAGGAAGGCCATATAACATCACGCTTCAACCAATAGGAGCAAGGCAATAAAAAAAAATAAAAAAAATGTGACGCAGACGAAGTTGCGCGGGTCAGCTAGTATTATTAAAATTAGGTATAAGTTTTTAAACTGGTATAGTCACTAACATGCATTGTGAATTGCAATTGCGAATAAACCGTGTATGTTTATACGCGATCATAGCGTTTGCCACAACGCCGAAATATCAGAAACTAGCTATCCCGCGCAACTTCGTCTGCGTCACATTTTCCCCGTTTTCGCAACATTTTTCATTGCTGCTCCGCTCCTATTGGTTTTAGCGTGATGATATATAGCCTATGTTACTTATAATACCTCCAAGAATATGTGTACAGGTTTCATGATGATCGGGTGAGTAGATACGCGTGAAAGTGTAACAAACAAACTTACTTTCGCATTTACAATATTAGTTGGGATTCATTACTATTATATTTATAGAAAAGTAAAGTGAAACAAACTAACATTATATCTGTATAAAATTGTTGGTGTACCTATTCTCAAAAGTGATCTATCAAACGTGATCTAGGTAGGTAAGTTAGATCCCATACTTAGCGTAATAAATGAGATCACAGCTGTATAGACACGCGTAAGCCGACCCTAAGAACACGCAAGACGGTGATAGTAAATAGACATATTTCCAACGTCATCTTAAATTGTGACGAATCGCAATCGCAATTATACCCACATGATATGCTGGGCTGTGGACAAGATAAATGAAAAAAAGATCGCCTGTTTTTTTTTTGCATGCTTTCGGCTCTAACTCTGCCCTGATCTCAAACAAAAATGCAGCCTAGGGTGGAGCACGCTCGCCTATAAGAAGGAAACCGATTCACTCAAACGTTGTAGATTTACACATTATAGATTATAATGATCAGCATGTCTAGTGAAGATGAGAATGTTGAGGTGGATGTGTGGTGTGACAATAATGGATAAAGTAAAGAATGAGTATATTAGAGGAAGTTAAAGGAAATCGATTTGTCTTGGTATGGACATGTCATGAGAAGGGATGAATCACATGTTACTGAAAGAGTGATTACTGTAAATGTTAATGGATGGAGAGGGAGAGGAAGACCAAGAAAACGATGAAAGGATTCCGTGAAGGCTGACAGAGGAGAATGGAAGAAAAAAAGTATTGCGTCAACCCCAAGTATCAAGGAACAAGAGCAGGAAGGTGAACTATAATAACCACACAATTTCTACGTTCGTCGTTTCGTCAAACCATATCCAAGATTTTTACCTACCCAGCCTTTCAATACTCTGCTCACACCATTGGGCCGAGCAGAATTTACGAGCAAACTTGAACACCCTTTTAACCGCACTCCTGCTAATGTCAGCGCATTAGGTCTACCTATTCAGCTGATTGCTTAGAAGGCTTGCAAAAAACAAAAGAGCTCGCCAATCGAGCTAAGTGAGAGACCGTTTGGTAAAAGTGTGTGAGTAAATTGAATGTGTTTTATAGATGAATATTGGGTTGAAGATTTTGGTTTTGTCGAGCTGGTTGCTAGGGAAATATGCTAGGTTTTATTTAGAACTGTTTTTGTGTAACACACTTCACTTGCAATGGCAATGTTTACTTTTAAAATATTGGATACATGAATAGTGAAGTGGTCGAGTATACGAATGTTTCAAATATTCTGTGAAGCATCATAACATCATACATGTAATGCCTGAAGGGTTAGGCAGTAGTGAATCTAATAGTAGGCACCTACACCCACATTTGAGAGGTCCGCTGAAGTCTCATGTAATAGGTGGCAAGCCTATTGCCATCAACCAGGCACAAATCCAGACTACTGCTGAGAAATTCCTATGAACCAATGAGTATAAAATGTTGCGATTATTAATTACCTTCAAGCATAGAATAGGGGATCGGACTGGGTAAAGAAAACGACATTCTATTTTGTCCGTCAGACAGGTAATACAAAAATATTAGACACGTATTTTTTGTTTTATCAAAATATCAAAAAATTACTTAGTTAAAACTCATTAAAGTTGGAGAGTGGGGGCTTACTACGTCACAAGTAGGTATAAAACTTACCTACATGTGACGTCATGCGCCATTTCAACTCAATATATCTCCGTAATTTTATGACCACGTGAAAAAAGAAAAAATACGTGTCCAATACTTTTCAATAAACTACCTGACGGACAAAGAAACAAAAAATTGGATTATCCCCTATTAACACTGGAAGAATGAAATGGCGGCAGCTAAAATGGGACCAATCTGTGACTCCTGCATTCCTCTTAAGAGCGTTAATTTATACTTACCTTAGGACTTTTCATACAAACTTTCAAGTCCTTATTTTCGAAATGACTGATCCGATTTTAATTAAACTTCATACGCATAAGCAGGATACACAGGTCTAAAAAGTTACTAATAAATATTTTCGAAAAATAGTGTTCCAGCTAAATTAGACCGATTATAAATCTATAGAAACAGAAATTTCATCATCATTTCATTTCATTTTTTTTTTTTTTTTAGTAACTTTTTAGACCTATGTATCCTGATATATGCGTATTAAGTTTCATTTATCGTTTCAGACATTTCGGAAAAAAAGGACTTGAAAGTTTGTATGAAATGCGGTAAGGTGTAAACGCTCTTAAACTATAGGGAAAGGTTTATCAAACCATGTCTAGACCTGCACAGGCTGTCTTGTATGGATCAGAATTTTGGGCCACATAGATATCAATTCGAGGCATTTGCATGTAACTGAGATGAGAATGCTAAGGAATCTCCCGTGTGTGTGGTATGGATGAACAACTGAGTCTTGTTAACGATTTTGGTCCAATGATTTTATGTCAAGTGCCAGTGCTGATAATTTATTACGAATTTCGTATTGTATAATAGGGGCCGTTCACATTTTTTTTCTTTGTCCGTCGTGTAGATTATTGAAAAGAATTGGACACGTATTTTTTATTTTTTCACCTGGTTAAATTACGGAGATATATTGAGTTGAAATGGCGCATGACGTCACATGTAGGTAATTTTTATACCTACTTGTGACGTAATCATCTGCCTAGCCTTTTCCCAACTATGTTGGGGTCGGCGTCCGGATGCAGCTGAATGCCAGTATTTTAAATTGTTTATTTTAATAATGTGAAAATAATAGCTAAACCAAACCACTCAACAGAGAGAGACTAGACTCTACTAGAGTTTTAAAACTATCCGTAATTTTATAACTCAATTTTTATGATTAATTTATCAGTAAACGCTTTAAAGCTTATCTAGAATTATTCATTGTTGGCACTTAAAAAAGTGTCAACTATTCAATCATTCATAACTTTAATCTTGCAAATGTATGCCATAAATTAAATTATTATTGAAATAAACTTGTCTGTCTAGTTCGCTAGGAATAGAACCAATTAATCCACGTTTGTGACTAAAAGCTATTTACATAACAAAAGGATGGGCTATAGCTTTTTCCACGTTTTTTTATACTGAAAACCTGATGGTTTGTGATAACGAAATACTTTTAAAGAACAATGCAATTTTATTGAAATCGATTTTTTCGACGAATTCAAGATGTTTTGTGGCAGTGTTTTTTACATACTTTCGAAAACGACAATATATTAACTACTTAGATCTGAAGTTTATTTTAAACTGATCCCATAACAAAAACATTATACAGGGTGTAACGGAAAGGGTATATACATACTTAAGGGTGTGCTACAGACCATCAAACTGAACATCTTTCTCCATCGGACAAACATCGTTATAGCAAAAAAATTATCAGCTGCCCCATACATTTGGGTCGAATAGGTATTGAAATTTTGTATGGGGCAGCAGATATTTTTTTTTGTCGATGGAGAAACATGTTCAGTTTGATGGTCTGTAGCACACCCTTAAGTATGTATATACCCTTTCCGTTACACCCTGTATAACCATCGCTTCTGAAACTGAAATAAATCCAATAAAACCTAATCTATTTTACATTTCATCATTGACAATTAAATTAGTATAGGTACCTACTTCGCTACATCGACCTAACCTAATTATTCCCGAAAATTGCTCAACCTCCGTACCGAATGCTAAAACATTAACAGGAGCATTCTAACCGCCCTATAGTGGTCCGAAAGGTGGGTGTCAGAAGGGGTCTAGGGGAGACCAGGGGGTCCAAGAGAGTGCTTCCAACAATTTGCATTTATTTACTGCTTTTCGCAGGTATATGAAACAAAAGGTTGCGAACTTTTTGTGGAGTCAATGCGGGCATTGCAATCGTAAATTTTATTTTGTTTATATTTTTTTAGCGTGATAAGAGGAATTATGGTCTTTAAGGTTGATGGTTCAGGGTTTATGGGGTAAGAAGATGTTTGTGGTGTGTGAACTGGTTTTGTATGCTATGGGTCAGAGGGGTGAAATTAAGGTGTCTTGAGAAAGGAATATTATGGGTTTTGTACACAAGGGTGCCAACAAGGCCCTATTTTTGATCCGTTTATGTGGTCCTGACAAATTATCAACCGGCTGTGGATACTAGAAACTGACGACGTTTTCGTATTTATATGGCTTTGTTGCCTGCATTGGGCAAACATATGTACGCATTGGGTGCCGAACAACAGAAATCGGCGAGGTGGCAGGCCCAGAAGGAGATGTCATGATGAGCTGGAATACTACTTAAAGGATTGGGCTGGAATATCTCTAGAGAGAGAATGATAGAAAAAAAGGAAGGAAGGCCGTTGCCCTGCAGTGTGACACAATACATTATAATTTGTATGAAGATGTCTGTGTCCGAAACCGCAGCCAACATTTGCGCTTTAAGCCTTCGCCGTCTGTATGTATGTCACCATAGATAAGTTAAGAATATAATAAAAGATTGTAATATTATTTGTAAGTAGTAATATTATTTAAAAACTTTCTACTAATTCTTTCCACAACATTTTATAGTCAACATTATTATCACCAAAGGATAGGATAACTACCGGAAGGGGTCCGAAAGGGCCGATGCCTGCCAGGGCTGCGGGTTGTTCGAAAGAGATACCGCGGCCCTGGAACACAAAGGGCGAAGAAGGAACATGGGTGGGTTTTAGTCAGTACAAGTCTGACACTCCCTCCCGCTCCGCCCAGAGCGGGAGAAGTCATTTGATAATTTCCCATCCGGAAAAAAAAAAAAAGGATAGGATAACCTCTTAATTGTCAGCTCTTGATAAACAGCTACAGGTATTACTAAACTATCAGAAAAGATCACTTGCCTTTAAAAAAATAGGTTGAACCTAAAACTACCCGTCACACGTCACAAGGGTTCAGTAAAAAAACTTCCATTATAACCGTGGCATGTTTCTCTACACAACTTTTTTACTACAACTTGCTACACAAATTACTTGAATTCAACACTCTTAACTTTAAGTACTTGAAACCTTTTTGCCTTGTTGCTTTCAAGTCGCGGATTATAGGTGTTAAATATAAAGTTCATAATACTTGGGGCGGTGAGAATATTTACAGTTATTTAAAAAGTGAAACTGGGGTACTTTATTTGGGTACAATTTTATTTAAAGAGGTGTTAAATTAGAGGGATTAAATTTGGATTTAGTAAGGTTGTTTCTAAATTCGTACTTTGCTCCAAAAACGATACCTCTTTAACTGGTCTCGGGTTTGCCAGGTTAAGGAAATGGAAAGGGTGACCAGGAAAGACTGTTGGCGACAGTACATTACAACTTGATACCTATATGCTTTCCTGAGCAAAAAAGTCTTAACAGACAGACGGACAACAAGTGCTCCTAAGGCTAAGGTTAATAAGGCTCCTTTTTCCTTGTTAGGTACGGAAACCTAAAAACAGCAGACCAAAGCAGGATTAATAGATTTTGTGAAGATGAATATGATTATCGTGAGACGTGACGACTGATAGACTCGACTTATAAAAATTTTGCGGTAAAGACAGCGGCACAGACAGACAGACTCATTACAAGTGGACCTAGAAGGTTTCCTTTTGAGCTACGGAACACTAAAAAGAAGGTCATTTCATGTGCTTATACTGGGTAATACTGAGTATTATCAACCCAATGTATTTGTTGGCGTACGGCGCACACGTAACGTTTACATCGCATTAATGTGCGCAGTTACGCGATATCACGACGCGATCGGTGGTGCTCGCGGTATGGTAAGTAGATTCAAACCAGTATTTTTATTGGAGTTCCAATTACAAGTTGCGTGTTGATCGACGTGTCTATACGTGTAACATTACGCCGGCTATCCCCATTGGATAAGTTGGAGTTGTACTCAAAGTACACCTGCATTTTTTTACGTATGTGTTAAGTCCCATGCTATAGGAGTTATTTTTACAAGGAATGAACGCAATATTGTGTTGGATCAGGTTAAATCAGGAGTTATTTACTATACGGACCTTGTGGTAACTAGAACGAATTTCCGTGCGTTCCAGCGTTCTTCTTCTTCTTTATGGGGTTTAGGTTTCCGCACTTAGTCCCTTAAGTGGACCATTGTGCGTGGCGTTCCAGCGTTTTTGTCGTACCAATATTATTTATTTATTTAATCATAGGAGAACCAACAGCTATAACAGATGGATAACAATTGTAAATGAGACTTAGTGCCAATTACAGGTTCTCACGGATAGAAACAGAAAAAGTAGTAAAAAAAAACTTAGGATCACTAACAAGCACGATTTATATGACTATATAAAGAACAATAAGAACTAAACACTTTTAAAAAAGTCAGCATTCAGCCGAGTGCATGCCGAATAGGAATTATTGGAATCAATTATAACAGCTCACAACTTAATGATAATATTTATCAGTGTTGCTAGGCAACTGGAACTATCCAAGTTGTTAACGTCCCTTTATGCCTACAGGCCTTCTTTTGTTCTGTCTTCTGCTGAAATGGAAAGAAGAGGAATAGTACATTGTTACCCTAGGGGTGAAAGTGACTTATTTAGTCCCGAGACGGGGTTTGGCGCCCGAACGAAGTGAGGACGCCAATAGTTCGAGGGACTAAATAAGTCTTTAACCCGAGGTAAACACTGTGCTTTTCATTACGAATAGTACAAGGAAAGTAAAAATAAAAACACGAATTAGGTGAAGAAAAAATGAGTAAAACCGTTTGCCGCTTTCCCGCCTGTTTTGTTTATTTTTTCTGTGCCCAGCCAGCTATTCAGCCTTTATTTTTAATTTTCATTATTGAAAAAATGATAAATATTTTACCCAAATCAATGTTGTTTAAAAAAAAACTGTTGAAACTAAATTATAATAAAGTGTTTTAAAAATATATATCCTTTAATCAATACTTAACTTAAGTTATTTCAATTTTACATTGTGGCTGCATAGAAAGTTGGAACATGGTTCAATAAAAATGTGAAAATAGAACAATTTTTTTTTTTTATAATTTGACATCTGTCAGTTGAAAGCGATTCTCCCTAGGGCTGAAAAGTATTACTTTCAACCTGCTCTTCAGGCAACTTCAGATATACTTTCAGAGTAAGAGTAATGAAATAGTACATTGTTACCCTAGGGGTGAAAGTGACTTATTTAGTCCCGAGACGGGGTTTGGCGCCCGAACGAAGTGAGGACGCCAATAGTTCGAGGGACTAAATAAGTCTTTAACCCGAGGTAAACACTGTGCTTTTCATTACGAATACAAGGAAAGTAAAAATAAAAACATGAATTAGCTATAGAAAAAATGAGTAAAACCGTTTGCCGCTTTCCCGCCTGTTTTGTTTTTTTTTCTGTGGCCAGCCAGCTATTCAGCCTTTATTTTTCATTTTCATCATAGAAAAAATGGTAAATATTTTGCCCAAATCAATGTTGTTTTAAAAAAACTGTTGAAACTAAATTATAATAAAGTGTTTTAAAAATATATATCCTTTAATTAATACTTAACTTAAGTTATTTCAATTTTACATCGTGGCTGCATAGAAAGTTGGAACATGGTTCAATAAAAATGTGAAAATAGAACTAGTTTTTTTTTTTATAATTTGACATCTGTCAGTTGAAAGCGTTTTTCCCTAGGGCTGAAAAGTATTACTTTCAACCCGCTCTTCAGGCAACTTCAGATCTTCTTTCAGAGTATGAGTAATGAAAATTATATTTATCGTACTCCTCCGCTATTCTGATTAATTTCGTTGCGGGATCCAAGACTGTTAAATTGTTTCTCTGGGACTTCGTCGAGGTTTTTTGTCTCGGCACTTTTCTGGTGGTCGTCACTGTTGATCCTGGCTTTCAGAAGTTGCAGTGGTTTGAGAATAGTGTGGCGGGCTAGAACGTTTTTCTATTCCTAATTTGAGTCTCATAACTGGAGGCAAACAAAATATTTTAGGATATCTGTACATATTCTGAATAATTAAATAAATAAAATTGAGGTGTCTGTTTGTAATATTACCGCTTTTTACTTCATGCATATGAATGTATAGTATACATATACATTGTATACGATACAAACACTAAAATAACATTTTTGTCTGTCTGTTTGTCTGTTTTTTCCGGCTAATCTCTAGAACGGCTGAACTGATTTTGAAGAGACTTTCACTGGCAGATAGCTGATGTAGTAAAGAGTAACTTAGACTACTTCCTAAGTTTCACGTGGACGAAGTCGCGGGCACAGCTAGTGTTACATAGTTTTCTCATTACCATCAATATCTAAATTAATCTAGTTGAAACAATTGACACATTAATTTCTCTTACACCCGAAATTCTTTTACAAAATAGCCAATATCACTGATTCCTATCCATAACCGCTTGATATAAGTTCACGCTTCACGGTACCTCTCAAATAGAATATATCGGACGGAGAATAGCCCCCAGCTCCTCAAATGTAAATTGACGTTGCCAGCTGCATGATTTGTATGGAGATTTCAACCAGAAATTGTTGAGCATAGCTCTAGTCAACATGGCTTCCCTATGACTCGATACAACGCACTATTTATAAGGTATTGTGCTATAAATGTTGATAGTTTGCGAAGAGGTTTTGGATGCTGAAGTTTAGTTGTTAGTGGCGTCTATGTAGTATCGATAACAAAAACAATACTATATTGAAGTATTTCAATTGGTTGGCATAGGTATCCATGGTATGGGTATCTGAAAGCATAGACAAAGGGCAATAGCTTCCAAAGAGTTTTGTATTTCCAACAAGACTTTCAACAGGATTGACAGAAATTTTCCAGTAGCTTTGTCAATTCAATACCTTCCCATCCACGTTTTCGCTTATAGAATGTCACTTTTTCTGGGTTATGTTTGGGTATGGTTAAGGTAGACAACACAATCATGTTCGATTTTTAAAATAATTTAATGTCACATTCGTTATGTATCCACCAATGTCCATAGGCTGCATGTCTACGGTAACATTTCGATCTTGTGCTGATTTAGTGGAGTATAGAGTTTCCAAAGGAGGCCAGCTTATAATAGCTTTTTTAACCATAGACATTAAACCTCCCCAACAATAATCATGCTAAATTTTCCATTCAGTATTCATTTGCAAAGAACAAAGGAATTCAAGGCCACGGCTATTACGCCAAAATCTTTTAACTACCTTTTAAAACATTCAAACCTTCACCCAGAACTAAACGCCAATTAACTCCAACCACCGAAAATCCTAACAAACCCAATAAAAATAAAATTCATTGACCGTCACTGTCATGGTTGAACTCGCCGCCATTACAGGGAGCACGCTTATTAGCCGTGATTAAAATGGCGGCTTGCCCGCGGGCGTGATGTCGACTAATGACTATTAGTAACCTTTGTACTGCCTCATGCCGGGCGGGATTATGTGCACGTGATCGCGATTAGAACCAACTTATTGACGGGTTGAGGATTGGATTTGTACTGCGCCTTTTTGTTTTTAGAATCACAATTTCAGTTCTGAATTTAAGAAAGTGTAGAGTGTATTTACAATTAATCTTAAATAGATCATCACATCTAAACGCTCGCTCGATCGTAGGCCTCGTTTGACGACTGCTGAGCATGAGCTCCTGAGTTCGATTCCCGTGTTGGGCAAAGTGTTATTGGGTTTTTCGATCAGGTATTTCTCAGTAGCAGCCACGGAGTCTGGTTTTATGCCCGGTTGACGGCAATAGGATCGCCCCGAGGACATGGGGCATAAATTTATCTGGCGAAATGTCAGTTCTAACCAATATGGAAGGATTGTGGAGCAGCTCTGCAGACGTCAGACACTGACACATACCCTTCATCATCTGCCTAGCCTTTTCACCTATGTTGGGGTCAGCTGCCACTCTAACCAGATACACTAAATACCAGTATTTAACATGGACTGACTGCCTATCTGACCTCCACAAACCAGTTAGTACTGGGTAGCACGATACCGCTTGCTAAGACTGGATGTCAGATTTTAAGGCCCCTGATTGTAACGACTGTCAAAGATCTACAAATGGCAGCCAGAACCAACGGCTTAGCGTGCTTTCTGAAGCACGGAGAAAACTCAGTATCAATAGGTCACCCATCCGACGACCAACCTTAGCATGCGCAGCTTAACTTGAAGATCGACTCGAGTAGCTGTTAAGAGCGTTGTCGCAAAATTCTTAACTCAAAAAACAACGACGACTGACGTTGAGTGCGCCTGTGTGCGTGGTGCACGCTTCTTGATACACACACGTGCAGAGGCAGGGGTGCGTAACACGGTTCACTGCGGTTTACTTATAATTTAATTGAGAAAAAAATACAAGATATGGAACGTATTATTATGATAAAGAAATACAAATAGTATAAGTGTAGCC
Source organism: Cerastis leucographa (assembly GCA_963082945.1). NCBI lineage: Eukaryota > Metazoa > Arthropoda > Insecta > Lepidoptera > Noctuidae > Cerastis > Cerastis leucographa. Next base: position 3,597,453 of record OY720366.1, read on the forward strand.
TACAAAAGTAAAATAATTATATCTATCCTAACTTATATTATAAATGCGACGGTGAGTTTGTTTGTTTGTTATGCTTTTACACTAAAACAACTAGACAGATTTGGATAAATTTTGGCACGTAGTTATTTATACTCATGGTCTACCTACGTGCCAAATTTTATCCAAATTCTAATCCTGGAAAAGGACATAGGATACTTTTTATCCCGATATTCCCACGAGATCATTATTTATGCGGGTGAAACAGCGGGGTGCTGCTATTCTATACTAATATTATATTATGAAGACAAAATATTTGTTCACCACTAAAAAGCTACTTCTTTACCGAGTAACAAGGCTATATTATATCACAATTTTCGCGGACGAAATCACGAGCGAAATGATAGTATTTTATAAAAACGTAACATAGTAATAATTTTATAATACAATTTCCCTCAAGGGGATCTGGACTGTCTGGAATCTACAATTTCGGGGAGAATGCAAGCAGTATAAAACTTCTCCAATTTGGGTAGCATTTCTTCGATCCAGGATAGGTTATCACTATATTTTTTTACAATTTTTATAGGAAATTCAGAGCCAGTCCACACGCCAAATATACAAACATTTTTGTTTGCTAAACCAGTCTTGTTTTTTATAAAAAACTACTGTGTTCTTTTTTAAAGCATTTTAGAACTTTTTGTTCTATGGCAGTGTCAGAGTCCATTCCATAACAAGTCAAGGGGCACTATATTTCTATGAGGCTGTGTTCACCTAAAAGGCCGTCAGGCGAAGCTCCAAGATAACAATGATCTTTATCAATAAAGAGGCCACATTTCTCGATAACAATGTTCTCTTGAATTGAAAGTTGCTGTAACGCTTTTTCTTCATTGTTTTTGCCATGTGAGATTGCAGCAACGTGATCAAGAGATGGAGTATACAGTATTGATTTTACTAGAGGCGCTGAGTTCAAATTAGGACGTCTCTTACATACTTTAGCGAATTTTGATGCGGTCAGGATACATCACCTCAACTCTAACCACAAGGCACTTTCTGCTTGGAGTGTGGTCTCTCTTTCAATATCATATCGTTTTTCGGCTTGTTTTGTTAAATTCTTCAGGAAAATATTTTTGCTTCCAGAAAATCATCAGGTCGGGTTTTTGACATGCGTTCCCATAGTCAACATTTGCCACAGTCGCTACCGGACCAAAGTTTATTTTCCGAGGTTTCCGTTTTTGATTGTCAAGTAGACGCTTTTCTTCCAATTTTTTTATTAATATTACCGGACTTGTCTTGCAAGCAGTCTGATATAAGGAAGTCTGAGGTTTTCCAGTATTAAAAATTACTACCGCTGCATAGCATCGCACGGAATATGAATCTTTTAGAGAAAAGTTCACGCGTTTACCACCAACAGATTTGGCCACAATGCTATTAAATTGCTCCGCGCGGTTAGTTGTGATTGTGAACTAATTTTTTAATAAGCTTCGTGACTGGAACGCAAGCTGGGATGCATTTCGTTGAAGTTTTAACATTAATGTGCTAGCAGCTAATGTGTAGTTGGATTCGCCTCTTCGTAATTCATTACAGAAATATGAGTGGCACTCACCATGTTCGCCAAAGACATGCCTGGCGTACAGGTGCCGCGCGGCGACGCACGCCTCGCGCAGTGACGTCAGCTCTCGCGACCACCAGTACACCTGACGCCGGATGTGTCCTGGCCGAACTCGGGGCATTGCCACGTCGCAAATGTCAGACATGGCCTCCTGGAACCACCCTGCCTCGTTGTTGATGTCGGCAGGCCTGTTCGGTGATGTCACCCAGGCCTGCACTATCGAGGCTTCCAGGAGGAGCTCCCCGTCCAGCTGCTTCAGCGCTCAACGTGGACCACTCGGGGCCTGTAAGACCAGCGCGCTTGAGTTCTGGGTGGAGACATCGAACCGGATGTACCGGTGGTCGGAATAGGTCTCCACCCCCTCCATGACGCGCCAGTCAACGACACGCGGTGACAGAGCGGGGGTAGCGAACGATATGTCCACCACCGACTTGCCCCACATCCGCACACACGTGGGGACAGAACGTCGATTTAGGACGAACAGGCCCACCTCCAGAGCACAGTCCTCCACCATCCTACCCCGCACATCTGTGCAACGAGAACCCCAAGCCAAGTTTTTGGCATTGAAGTCCCCGAGCACAAGCACGGGGAGGGAATAGCTTCGGATGACGACACTCAACTCCATGAGGGAGTTGTGGAACTCGGCGAGAGTTCGGCTCGGGGAGAAGTAGACTCGGCTACGACGATCTTCCCAAACCGTGCTGCTACGCAACCCTGACCCCTCCTGACACTCTCAAGGGTCGGGGTACCGGCGGCGGCCGACGAAATTATGACACCTGTGCCGCTCAGGTCCTCCACCCAGTCTTCCCTGGGTGGGACAAAGTACGGCTCAGTGACCACGGCGACGTTAATCAACCACTGCGCCATGCTCTGGAGCAACAGATCCTGAGCACAGCGGCAGTGGTTGATGTTTGCCTGGAGGAAGCGTAATGGGGCCATTAATGGCACTCCATTTCCAAGGCCTTTCCTTGCCCCTGGCCCTGGTGGGTGAAGCGCAGGCCCTGCCCCCTGCCCGGTGATCGGCCGATTTGCCCGCTGCCGCACATGCAGTGCAGTGCGGCGTGGCGGAGCAAGCCGCGGCCATGTGACCGGGCTGACCGCATCGGAAGCAGACGCCGCTGCGGTCCACCTCCGAGGTGCACCGACAACTCACGTGTTGCCCCACTAGGCACCGGTAACACCTCAGAGGTCGGCGTTCCAGCAGCTTCACCTGCGCTGACACCCAGCCCACCAGAAGTCTTCCAGCCTCCACGATTGTTTTCGCCGCCGTCACAGGGCAGCTTACCATATTGGTTCGCATGCCCGAGTAGTCCGAACGTAGGGTGCCTGCCCTGACCTGCTCAGCAGGGCACCTACCGGTCCTGGTGACGGCGGTGACAGCCTCCTCTTGGGTCACAGAGTCGTCCAGGCCCAGGATGCGCAGGTCTGCGCATCTGACGGGCCTGGACACTCGGGCCTCGTCCGCATCTAGGGACGCTCTTAGCTTTTCAGCCAGAGCGTCAGCGGACGGGCCACTATTTACACCGGGGATCTCCAGCGCTCGAGCCCCTGTCGCAGTGACTTTAAGCCGGAGGCCCCCGGTGATCCCGAGCTCTGCGAGATCCACCGTTGCTTTCGCCTTCGAGAGCATGTCGCGGTAGGACACGCCCCTCTTTTCCGCTTCCGGCTGTAGCGTGATCACTACAGTTGCGGTCTTCGGGGCGCGGAGTCTAGCCGCGACGCTACGCGCCTTGTGCCCGCGCCTTCGCTCCTCGTTGCGGGCCTTTTTGGCCGCCTTTCACCCCTTCCTCCTTTCCCCGACCACCTGCCACTCGGTTTCGGCCGCGGCAGGCGTGGGGGCTGGTGGCGGTGGCTGCCGCCGGCTTGCTGCTGGCGCAGGCACCGCCACCACCTGAGGAGCCACCTTGCCCTTTTTCTGGGCCGCTGCCGGTTTTGCCGGAGCCGACTTTCTGGGGCCCGGCCTAGTCCTGCCAGAAGGCTGGCCAGACTTCCCCGGCCCAGAATTGGCAGCCATAGCAGCCGCATATGAGATTGCCTTCGGGCCCGGGACCACCCTTTGGCCCGGGGGCCCGGGGTCGCATTCGGGCCCGAGCCCGCCCCCGGGCCCGCGGTCGCCTTGTTTGCCGCCAGGGAGGGGCACAGTACAATGCCCTCCAGGACAGAGGTAACTTTACCTTGTATCAACATTTTGAGCAAGCGATGATGATAATCCATCAATGTGCTGATTAATAACAGGGTCCTTTAATCCGCTGTAAACATAAAATATAACTTTAGTAATGACCGCATACACTACTCAGATCAACTAGGTATTTTTTACATTTACCGTAGAACTGCTCTCGCCTTTTGTAGGTATTCTGTTTTACTAGCTTTCCTCTTCTTCTTTGGGTAGGAACCGTATGTATTACTCTTACGACCCATTATTTCTAAAAGAAAGATTTCTGTTACCCGTAATTTATTGACGATTAATCTTTATAATACAAAGCATTAATTAATTTGATTAATTTTTTTACAAAGCGTATAACAACCAATCATAAAACATGACTACAATGAATCATAAGTACAAAGAATACTAACATTTAAACTGCTGACGACCCCTGGATTTTCTGTCAAAATTACCTCACGCACACTAAGGCGCGCGGGAGCGCGAGCGACACAGGTCCATTCTCCACAAGCCCTCAGGCGACACTGACAGTAAGCGCGTCGTACATCAACTAATAAGGCATTATTTTAGAATATTGTTATAAATAAATGTAAAGGTAAAAAATAAAAATATTTAGAGGAAAGGTAAAGTCTTATATTATAGTATGGTGAACTTTCTTTTTGTTAATTTTGTCATTACCTTATGTTTAAACAATATTTAAAATGCATACATTTTAGATCAGTATTGCTTTTGAATATCGTTTTTTTTTGCGTGGATTCAATTTTTATCTCAATTCCAATCAATCTACGAACTTGAAGACTATATGACCTGTAAATATATATTTTTTTCAGATCTTTTCGTGCTGCCAGTTTGACACAAATAGCAGGGAAATTCCTGATGTTTTACGATTGCTTGAAAATAGGTGTCGGGAAATTGCTATTTCTCGAAATATTTACGTATATAACAAAATTCTAATCAATCCACGAACTAAATCAAAGTTAGATTTATGAGTTTTTATTGAAATATTATGCCATTATCTTTAAATAACAAATATCGAGAACTTTAAAAAGTACGTATTTTTGGTCAAACGCTTAAAATATGTGAGCGCGCTCTTAATATTTAGCGAGTTTCTCAACTGACAGATATTGCAGTACATTGACATTATCTATCAAAGTCCCGTGTCCGGAGCAGTGTTCACAGTTAGTGTGACATTAACCTTTTTTGTTTTTTTTTGCGTATGGGATTTCATCAAATGACTTCTCCCGCTCTGGGCGAAGCGGGAGGTAGTGTCAGACTTGACTGACTAAAACCCACCCATGTTCCTTCTTAGCCCTTTGTGTTCCAGGGCCGCGGTATCTCTTTCGAACAACCCGCAGCCCTGGCAGGCATCGGCCCTTTCGGACCCCTTCCGGTTTGCTGACATCTCCTTGAGGCGCGCGTGGAACACGTACGCGCCGTCGACACGGCCTGTCGTCATGAGACGGAAAGAAAAAAAAAAAGAAAGAAAGAAAGAAAGAAAATACGTTTATTTAGCACATGCCACAAGAACACACAGCTTTAAAAAAATAAAATAAACTTAAACCTAAACACAATAAATATATTTTATGTGTGTCTCACGACTGTGCCAAATAGGCCCAGTTCAGCAAAATGCCGGGCAACTAGTGTCCGACGCTGGTTTTCAACTGGATCTGAGAAAGTGATGTGACGGACGTAAAACAGTTTCATACTTTGTCAAAGTGTATATGTGAACAAGTACTTAAAATAAAATAAAATTAAAATTTGTACGTACAGCAACAATAACAACAAATAAACTACACAATAATACTGAGATAAGTGCAAAAAATAAAATAAAAATAAAAGGTAAACAAATGGGATGGACGGAGTAGTTAATTTAATATTGGCTGTTTATGCTTTTTTCTTTAATTTGTCGACCTAAATACGGTAATGTGCTCAAGTGAGTCAAGGAAGGTAGAATGTTCATGCGTCATATAATTGATACATTGACTGCGACCATATCCAGTTTATGTGGGTGCGATGAGAGTTGTTGCGAGCATTGCCTTCTCAAACATTTCCGTCTACTAGCTACCCAACTGAGTTTATTAAATAGGTAGTCAGGTTTTTGGAGTTTAACAACACCGATCAGAAGACACGTCAGGTGTAGTTTTCGTCTGGATTTCATTTTTGAGATAGAATGATTGTTGAGAAAGGGTGTAACATGACTTCTGCGAGGAATGTTGTAACAAAACCGTGCGCAAGCATTTTGTACCCTTTGAGTGAGTCTATCTGTACGAGCTAATACGGACGGACGGTGAGCTAGCCCATTACTCACCGTCCACAGGCTCGTGTGACATTAACCTTTGTTTTCATAATACTCGCAGCGGCACGGCGGTGCCGACGAATTCCGCAGCGGTGCGTGATCGAGCGGATCAAAGCCGATTACACATGGAGCCAAGCAGCACTGCGACACCGTGCGTATTCCGCTCAACCACCCACAGCTGCGGTTGGCGGCACATCTGCTACAGCTCCGTGTATTCCATTTTATTTAAATAAGATACTACGAGATAAAGACATTCGCAGGCAAATACAAAACAAGACCGTACAACCATCCTAACCAGCTTACTGTCCAGCTCACATTACCTGATATTCTAAGTCGCTTGAAATGGCGCAGAACTTTGGATCTCGGCGGCGTTGACTAAGCCAATATACTAATATGGAGGTGTTCCTAGTAGAGTACATCTCCTCATGAATAATAGCCGTTCAACACATCTGCTCATAGTCAGAAGGACTGATTGCAAGATTTAAGATAAAAAAAAAACAAGATTAGTGTCGTTACACAGTATAACTGAATTAAGGATTTCAATTTGGTTAGGCAGTTGCTTTATGAAACATACCGGTATTTAGTTGTCCATGCAACTAATACTGGTATGTCCCATGATCTGATCGGAAGCCCATCAAAATATAGTTGGAAAAAGGCTGTGCAGATGTCTCCAGATTGCATGTACAGTTTAATAAAATTTGTCAAGAACATCGCTTCACTCCAAGATAGCATATCCTTTTTTTACTAGCAAAAGGCCACCCTACCCATCACCCTGTGTCTATCGAGCTGGGACCAATCACAAGTTGGCTCTTACTGGTGCAATATCCTTACTGCAATGTGGCAGACACAGACCGCGTGAATACCTCGGCGGCCGCTGCTAGAGGAGCACTGTCAAGACTTTCCATGCAAACCAAGAGTATCACAATTTACTAGAAACGGTCAGAATCCATGCTATACGGGTTAATTTGCAAAACACCGACAATCTCTCAGGACTATGTTACTAACATCATAATCAACAACTTTTGTTCTATGACTTTTAAAAATTCGTCATATTTTAGTTCATCAGATTTTCATACAAAAATTGAAAATATTTAAATTGAACGCGCTAAATGCTGCGACTATGCTCCCTTCTTAATGATAAATGATGTTTATTTTGCAAGTAGGTTTTTACAAACACTTTTACACGTCATTTTTTTTTTTAAGCTAGATGGGGCCGGTGTTTCGTACCTGACTACTCTGAGAAGAAACTTCGCTATTGTACTCTCGCTTTCTTTTGCTTCGCATAGACTTCGTAACATTTAGAGCGTTCAATTTAAATATTTTCAATTTTTGTATGAAAATCTGATGAACAAAATATGACGAATTTTTAAAAGTCATAGAACAAAAGTTTTTGATTATGATGTTAGTAACATAGTCCCGAGAGGTTATCGGTGTTTTACAAATAACCCTGTTTAGCATGGATTCATATGATAAGGTAACATTTTCATTACCACTTGGTTTTCATGTTATTAAAACTCCTTTACAAAGCCTAATTGTAATTACTTCTTAATTATTATAAGCATTTGCTTCGTAACAATGAGTGGGATTCGAAAAGTCAAAACACCTTGAATGCCAGAGCAACAAGTAGGGTAACATAGCTCTAGCTGTTGCAAAGAAAAGCTTGTAATAAGTTCATATTATAAGCAGCTTATTTACTAATTGCTATACCGACGTAATATTCCTGAAAAGAAATGCTGCATAATTTGAATAAAGAAAATTACGTAGACGTAATGTTTTATTTGCATAACATAAATGAGTTAGAATTCATAAGATAAGGAAAAATAAGTACCTATCTTATTACCAAAAGCTCTTGCTCCGATATACTAACTTCTTATATCGTATTTTATAGATATTCCTAATTTCTAACCCAGTTCAGCAAAACACTCCACCCGTTCCATGTCACTTCCCTATCGCGAAATCAAAACAAAAAGCAATAGAGGCAATCGGCTCATTTCACCCCCTCATACCCCTCCCTAGTTAATAGTTCGAACGAAATATTCGTATCAGAGACAGAGTGAATTCGGGAAACTCGGTCCACTTGAGTAGTACAGCGAAAACTTTTACACCGCGAATCGAGAGTTCGAGCCAATTTGCATTTATTACAGAACGTGGTGCCGGGTCTCCCCTATTTACATGAACGAATGTGTGGAAACGTATTTTAGATCGTTTCCAGCGTTAAGTGAAATGAGGACGCCGAAATGCGTTTACGTGTGCACGAAATTAGCGAAGAATTGCCGAATGGGAGCTGTTTGTGAACCTCGAGGGTGTTTTGTGTCCAAAACGTGCAGATGGGTCTCGGGATACGATTCGTGCTTTTACGAGGTGAATTAGGTTTTTGGGTAATTCTGTGCTCATTTCAAGGAACTGTTTTGCATGCAATTGCAATGTCGCATATTAAAATTTATTTGTTGATTACCTTTAGTACAGCATAAGCCATTAATACTAAATTAAGTCATGTTATCCTTTTACTCGGTCTTCGTTCTCGGATGCAGCTCAGTGTAAGACTCACTAATACCCCTAAGTAAGACTGAATCACCCCTTAGTCAGACTTTTAGCTTCTGACTTCTCGTAACGACTGTCAAGGATCTACAAATGACAGCCGGGACCAACGGCTTAAGGTGCTTTCCGAGGCACGGAGGAAATTCGGTATGTAATTATGGTCACCTATCCATGGACCAGCCTCGGCGAGTACGGCTTAACCTTAAAGATCGACCCGTGCGGCTGTTATTATTAAGCCACGAGCTCCTCAAATTATAACAGAGATTACGCATTTAACTATCACGATAAATTTGTAACTATTTATCTGCTGTAATACAAACCAATCATTATTATTCAGAATGTACGAAATGCCCCCATCTCAATTTCGTTGTCATGTGGTGGACACAATTAAGTAGCAAAGCAATTATTTCGGAAACTGAAATATCTAAAATCAATCGCTTTGACTCGCAATTGAGATGAACTCAACGCACAACTTAATATCGACATTGTCGAATTGCCAAACTGAAAGCTGTAATTATTACGAGAACGTTATGAAATTAAAAAGCTATTATGTAAACTAGTAGGTTCAATTTAGGCTGCAGATCGGCCATAATGTTCATTATATGCCTAGCCTCTCCCCAATATTATGTTGGGATCGGCTTACAGTCTAACCGGATGTAGCTAAATACCAGCTTTTGACATGGAGCGACTGCCTATCAGACCTCCACAACCCAGTCAATGCTGGGTAATAGTTTACTCCTTAGCATGACTGGTTGTCAGACCATTAATTACCTGTAACGACTGTCTAAGATCTACAAATGACAGCCGGGACCAATGGCTTAACGTGCTTTCCGAGGCACGGCAGAAAACTAGGCAAGTATGTAATGCGCGGTCACCCATCCATAGACCAATCTAGGCAAGTGCGGCTTAACTTGAAAAGCCGAGCGGCTATTATTATTCCATCACGAGCTTCTCCGGCCGTAGTATCATGGTTGAATAATGCCTATGTACATTACATACAAAGTGTTGTTTTGCATACTCGTCAAATTCAAGGAGATAACTATGCTAATGATTCTCGTCACGAATCAGTAATAAAATGACTAGGTAATTTTTTTTTTCTTTTTTTACGGAAATCAGTACGTGTGAACCACCCGTGTTTAAAACGCGGGCCGTCTGATTCTCGCCCTATAACCTCGCTTCCACAAATACAAATAATTTCAAACGTTAATTTGATAATTTTTTATTACCTAAACCACGTTAAGGGGGTTATTCTGAAATACTGACAAACATAAACAACCAAAAAAATCAGCGGTTATTAATACTTAACCAGGTACCGTAATTTTAATTGATTATTTATGTCTTGTGTGACAACCTGCTGAATTTTGACGAGGATGCAAAACAACACCTTGTATACAACATCATGAATATTACTGAACTGTCATAAAGAAAAACTCCTAGAAGCATATTATCCTTTCGTACCAACATTATATTGGCTACGCTCCACCAAAAACTCCCCAACTTTCGTCCTCTATTACAATAGGTAGACTATCTTAATTTCCACATCTTAATTGTCTGCAACAGATATTAGCCGACCTAGTTTCCATCGGAGCGAGGAAGGAACTGTTCATGCGTCTACTAATGAGTGTTCTACCACTTCCCAGCAAATGGAGACTTCTGGGAATAAGCAGGAGTTGAAGAGTTGCCGCTGAGAATGTTTCGGTACTTTTTGCTCGGTTTTCCGATTGATCCTTTTGCCACTTTGGTGCACCTAATATAATAAACATGTTGTTGACAATGTAGAAGTTCGGGTTTTTATATCTGACATTTTTTTGAGACTAAAGCGACGTTTATGAAAGGACGAAATGAATTTAAGACAGTTACTTACTGTAAATTACGACTGAAATGGTGAGTAGACCTGAACCATATTTGAAAAAAAAAAACCTCTTTTTATAGTGAGCTGGTGGTGATCAATACCAGTTTATTTAGTTATTGATTCAACATGCACAGAAAATAAATGCACAGCGCGGCTTCCTGCTTCAGCATCATTCCTCATGAAATCTTTTTTTCTATCTTTTTTTTCTCTTGTCGACCAACTTTTATTTTAAACAATACTTTATAGCGAACTGAACGAAAAGCTCTGTTCTTTTCTTGATTTAAATAGTTAATAATAACGTAAGTTTTCTCAGCAAGTTGATGATTCAACTCGAATGCATGAAAGGGTTATGTTTTTGACTTGCAAGGTACGAGTGAATCTCATAACGACGCCTCTTTGGAAGTATTATTTACCATTCATAATTCTTCACCGCTAAGAATCTTTATTATTTTTATTAGTAGCCACAAACATCTTACCAAAAAAGCAATAACCTAAACAACAATCCTCATCAAGTCAAAAATATCCTAAAAAGAGAACGGTAACAATTCCTTTACCTTTGTTTACGTTAACGCATACCGGCCGTTAAGAAAATATTTTATTCTCCGTATTTTACAAATGGCGGACTTACAAAGGGGCCTGGACGCGAGCACATTTCTCAAGGCTGCTTTTATTAAACGTCTTGTGTAGTTTGTCACTACCACAATGAAGGTCCGTGGTCGTTGCAGGTATGGGTCGCGTGGCGGTAGGTGGCTGTTTGTGATTAGGTTGGCTTAGAAAAATAACGTGAGGTGAACAAAATTTTCATGAAAATTATAACATTTAAACATCGACTAAATTTAAACCCTTTCTAACTACTATTAAAGTACAGAATTAGCTAATAAAGCACCAGGCATTAGGGCTGTCAATCCCTGAATACCGAGATGTCGGTATTGCGGGATCCCGCATCATTTTCCAATCCCGCGTTTTGTGGGATTACGGGCGCGGGATCCGCGTGATTTCCGGGACTAGAAAGAAGCATGCACACGAACTCTCGCGAGCGCTTGAATCCATTTGAGAGCAATGATGACGAAGACGCTGATTGCTAAAATACGCATTAGTTTGGCAGCCGACTCTTTGGATATGTTATGTTTCCTTCCCAAACATTTTCAATAGAATGCTGACAAAATCACAAAATTAATAATTTAAGTCATAATAACTTCTGTCAGCATTCAGTTGAAAATATTTTGACGTGACAACGTCTTATAAATTGGTTTGCCGGGTGACACTTCAAGAAACTGCGTTACGCTCCGCTCACGTTATGCGCTCACAATGAGAGCGAGTGAGAGGCACGCGTGCCTTTCACTTTTTATGTCTGTCTCTCTCGCTCTTAGGCGGGCTAACCATGCCCGAGTGGAAGGGACGCGTGCCTCTATATATGTATATTTGTATATAAATACGTATGTATGTGTAAAGGTAAAAATAAAATTTTGTTAATATGAAATTCAGTGCGAGATTCTTTGTATAAATTAATGTTTTAAATATAATTCTTTGTATAAATAAATGTTTTAAATTGTTACTATTATTTCATCCTTCTTCCTACTATACGAATGAATATTCACATTAAAATTATTTTACCACTCAAAGTCGTTGTCACGTAAAACTTTCGCCCATATACCGACTTTACAGGCAACCAATTTTTTTTGGTTTATATTTTAATTCCGTTGTTATATATTTTGTAGTTGATAGGTTTTTTTTGTTTTTTCGGTATTTGTTTCTGTTTTCTGTGAAAATAAACAGTGTAATTTGATTGATCTCATGCTAATAGTAAAACTTAATATATTGTTGAGTTATATTGATTATTTAATTATGTTATTTGTCTTATAAAAGGTGATGTTTTGCATCCTCGTCAAATTCAAGGGGGTAACTATGCTAATGATTCTCGTCCCGAATCAATAATAAAATGGGTAGGTAACTTTTCTTTTTTTTCTTTTTTACGGAAATAGGCAAGTGTGAAACACCCGTGTTTTAAACGAGGCCCGTCTGGTTCTTGCCTTATAACCTCGCTTACACACATACAAACAATCTCAAACATTTATTCGATCATTTCCTAGTGCCTAAACCATGTTAAGGGGGTTATTCTGAAATACTGACAAACTTAAATAACTAAAAAAATCAGCGTTAATTAATAATTAACTAGTTACCGTAATTTTAATTGATTATTTATGTCGTTCTTGACCACCTCCTGAAATTTGACGAGGTTGCAAAACAACACCTTGTTTATTAATATACGCCAGGATTCCGCCAATACCGGGATCCCGCGCGATGGAAAATTACTATTCCTGCAAATACCGAGATTGATTACAGGCAGCGGGATTGGAAACTCTACCAGGTATCGTGTTGAGCACAGAACGGTTATTCCAGCAAGCAAGCCTAACTGGCTACTGTTCATTTCCCTGAGGTACCATCACTAAATTCAGATTTCTACGATTCATCTGCCTAACCTTTACCCAAACTATATTGAGGTCAGCTTCCAGTCTAACCGCATCCTACCTGAGTACTTGACTTGTACTGTGTCGTATCTGACCTCCACAACCGAGTTACTCGGTATTACGATACCCTTTGGTAAGACTACATGCCAGACTTGCGGCTTCTGACTACTCGTTACGACTGTCAAACGGCTTAACTTGGTTTTTGACACACGGAGGAAGCTGTAATAGTCACCTATCCACGGACCAACCTTATCAAGCACGGCTAAACCTAGAAGATGGACCCCTGCGGCTGTTATTATTTAGCCACCATCTGATTTTTACGATTATTTGTTACAATTATATGACAGTATCAAGACAGCATATAAATCAAAAGGTATTCCACATGATAACAAACTTTTAAAAAAAAAATTGACTTAAATATTTTTAAGGCTAATTAAACTACTATTATTTTAGCCTATATTCAGAACTAACTTTAGAGAAACAATAGAGATTAAATTGAAACAGCTACTTACCACAAGGCTGGGGTCAGGGAAAGATAAAGCGGTTTTCAGCTGGCGCGTATCTAAAGAGTTGGTCTCAAAAGGTATTATTGTATCTATTTTGTTCTGCCCAGAGCTATCATGTTAGTCAACATTATAAAGGCTTTGAATTGATGGCAGTATCTTAATTGAAAATTTAGTTTATGTGTTTGGATAGTTTGTTTTTGAATGGGGGTAAACCTTAGGAGGCCTCGTTGGTGTAACTTACTATCAGGACCCGGGTTCGAATCCCGGGCCGGTATTTCTCCAGGAATTTCTCTCAAGCAGCCACGGAGTCTGGATGATGATTGTGCCCGGTTGATGGAAATAAGCTCGCCCCTATTACATGACACGACATGGTGAAATGTGGGTGTAGTATTAGGTACATCTCTAACTTACCCTTAAAGGGGATTAAGGCGTAGTGTTATAATGATATGTGATTGGCTATCTGGTGACTATTAATCCCTTTCTTGTTTGTTTTTATTAGCTGTAAGTCCTCCATGTTCTAAATCTACACTAATATATTATAAAGAGGAAAGATTTGTATTTTTGTATGTAACGAATAAACTTAAAAACTACCTACTGGACCGATTTCAAAAATTATTTTGCCGTTAGAAAGCAACATTATCACTGAGTAACATAGGCTATACTTATTACTAGAAAAAAATAGAGAGCCTTAGAAATCCCTACTAAAACCAACCCACGGTGTAAAAAAATTGGGCCTGTGGACGGTGAGTAATGGGCTAGCCGTCCGTCTGTCTTATGACGACAGGCCGTGCCGACGGCGCATTTGTGTTCCACGCGCGCCTCAAGGAGATGTCAGCAAATCGGAAGGGGTCCGAGAGGGCCGATGCCTGCCAGGGCTGCGGGTTGTTCGAAAGAGATACCGCGGCCCTGGAACACAAAGGGCTAAGAAGGAACATGGGTTTTAGTCAGTCAAGTCTGACACTCCCTCCCGCTCCGCCCAGAGCGGGAGAAGTCATTTGATGATTTCCCATACGTAAAAAATAAAAGAAATAAAAAAAAGGTGTAAAAAAATGAGCCATAAAATGTCTTTCATCGCATGCGCTGCGGAAAGTATTGATGATAAAACAAAAAAATGTTCTACAATATTATAGATATCAACAAAAAACTTCACGAGACCATATCTCTAACTATAAATTGTAGTTATGTCACTATAACTACTTTTTTACACTTTAAAAGTTGATAGAAATGTCGATCAAAATCAGACCATGTTATCCATACCTTTGTGTTAATTCTTATCCAAAAAAAATATTTCGTATTCAAGACAGTTTCAGTACCTGTTAATTACTTTTTGAATTATTGAAATCGGACATTCCATTCAAAAGATATTACGAAATTAAAAATGTCTATATAAACAAAAATTACACGCCAGCAGCGTGGCTCCAAGGAGCGCAGCGAGCAACGCGGCGAGAGAGGAGGCACCGAAGTGTGGGAGAGGGGTGTTCGCATAGTAGGTACTCCAATTATGCTATTGAAAAATTTATGCCCTCCCAGTATGTGTAATGGTATAAGACTTATGATAAAGGAATTAAGAGACAATGTGATTGTAGCAACTATCATCACGGGCCCCGCGGCCGGTCAGCTCGCTCACATTCCGCGGACCCCAATGATACCGACGGATTTGCCTATATATCTTTTAAAAGGTTACAGTTTTCTGTAAAGATATCGTTTGCCCTTACAATTAATAAATCCCAGGGACAAACTTTCTCGATTGTTGGTATCGACCTAAGGAAAGAGTGCTTTTCTCATGGGCAATTGTATGTTGCTCTTTCTCGAGTAGGATCTCCTGAAAATCAATATGTTTTGTTACCACCTACAAATACCACTGACAACATAGTGTACAGTGTGGGCTTTAAGGTAAAATATTAAAAAACAAAAATGTTAAAAACTTCAAATTAAATAAAGACATTAAACAAATTCTATGAGTAAAAAAAATACACCACCTAAAAAGAAAATACATAAAAAGCAGGAGCTCGTGGCTAAATAATAACAGCCGCCCGGGTCGATCTTTAAGGTCAAGCCGTGCTTGCCGAGGTTGGTCCGTGGATGGGTGACCATCATTACATACCGAGTTTCCTCCGTGCCTCGGAAAGCACGTTAAGCCGTTGGTCCCGGCTGTCATTTGTAGATCTTTGACAGTCGTTACGAGTAGTCAGAAGCCAAAAAAAGTCTGACATCCAGGCTTACCAAGGGGTATCGTACTACCCAGTTACTGGGTTGTGGAGGTCAGATAGGCAGTCGCTTCATGTAAAATACTGGTACTCATTTGCATCCGGTTAGACTGGAAGCCGACCCCAAGAGAGTTTGGGAAAAGGCTAGGCAGATGATGGGTTTAACTGAAACCCGACCTCAACATAATGAAAAGATGATGTTGATGAAAGATATAAAAAGAAACAAATAAACGGTAGAAGAAATCAGGTTATATACAAAACCAGCTGTGCCCGCGACTTCGTCCGCGTGGACTTTAAAAAGTAACTTAAGTTACTCCTTATTACATCAGCTATCTACCAGTGACGTCAGTCAGACAGCCCCGTCTATTTATTTATTTATTTATTTAATTAATTACAACGGTTGCTTTTACAACCAATTACAGTAACTAAGATTAACACATATACAAACAAGTAAATCAAATTAAGTAGAAACATTAATAAGAAAAAACATGACATATAAAAGAAGGTTAACAACACTTTCATAAATTCCTCTCGCAGTACTTCTGACATACCAATAAAATCTTCATCCATCCATCCGCAAACAGATCGCAAGTTAGATTAGACTCTAAGAGATCATTAAGCGCGGCCAGAGTGCGAGGAATTGGCGACTTAGCACGTGCAACAGTACGACATGAAGGCACGGCAAACAGCCTGTGCTTTCTTCCCCGGCAGTAATAGTCTGGGACAAAGAAGCGCGCCAGTGCATCAAGCAGATCCGGAGCGTCTATAGCGCCACGGAGCGTCTTACAGGCTATTATGAGCTGATCTCGAGCTCGCCTTACCTCTAGCGAGTTGTATCCGAGGCAACCCAGTAAGAATTTTGTCGGATAGAGGTAAGGATAGTAGCCGTGCTTCTGCTTATATAGGTACCTAAGGAACGCTTTTTGAACCTTTTCTAATAAAAGTGCGTAGGTACTTTCGTGTGGATTCCATACGCAAGAACTAGTTTCCAGCTTGCTACGTACGAGCGCATTAAATACAATTTTGACGGCGTGAGCGGTGCGAAAATCGCGACAATTACGGAGAACAAAACCTAGTCTCTGGTATGATTGTTTACTTACCATGGTCATATGGTCGTGGAAGGTGAGCTTTCGGTCGAATGTGACTCCCAGGTCTTTCATGGTTGTTGACTTAGTGATGGTTACATTATTTAAGTTATATTCAAAATTAACTGGGTGCCGCATTCGACCGAATGTCATAGCGTAGCATTTGGACGAGTTAAACTCCATCTTGTTGTCTACACTCCACTTGTAGATCGCGTCTATGTCTCGCTGCAGCGCTAAACTGTCACCCTCGGAGTTTATTTCAAGGTACAGCTTCAAGTCATCAGCATACAAGAGACATCTTGTATGCAGCAGAACTTGAGGAAGATCGTTGACCATAATCAGAAATAGTAAAGGCCCCAAAATTGAGCCTTGACTCACGCCGGAACGCGTGTGATAGGTACCCGATACGTACATACCAAGCCTAACAAACTGCTGTCGATCACGTAGATAGTCCGCAATGAAACGGAGGAGAGATGGTGCGAACCCCATTTTGCTAAGCTTCATTAGCAGCGCATCATTGTTAACCCTATCAAACGCCTTCCGGAAGTCGAAGTAAAGTACGTCCACCTGACGCCCGCGGTCCAAACTAGACGAGATATAATCTACAAGTGTTAATAGATTTGTATCAACTGATCTTTTGGTTCTGAAACCGTGCTGTTCATTACAAAGGTACTTGTTTATTTGCTCATAGATAGCATTATGGAGGATGTTCTCGAAGACCTTCGCCGGGGAGGAAAGGATTGCAATAGGGCGGTATTCTTCCACGGAACTTTTGTTTTGGTTTTTAGGGATTGGTGTAACTCTGGAAGTTTTCCACACTGTGGGATATGTACCAGTCTGCAAGGCCAAGTTAAAGATGTGACAAAGAGGGTCAATGAAAATATTTTTTAAGTCTTTAACTATGAAGGGGGGGATGTTGTCGGGGCCAATAGAACTATTAGGTTTAAGATTATTTATGCCTTTAACAATGTCTGCATGGCACAAGGGGGGTATATTTATGTAATTGCTGTTGCAGGAATGGTCAGACGTAGCGACGTGATCAGCATTAAGCTGTGGGACGTCAGGAAATAGAATGACGTCTAAATCGGTCCAGCCGTTCTAGAGATCAGCCGGAACAAACAGATAGACAAAAATTGTAAAATGTGTTATTTTAGTAAATATACCGTATGTACATTCATACGCATGTAGTAAAAAGTAGTTATTTTAATATTACAAACAGACACTTCAATTTTATTTATTTTTATGTATAGATCAGTGTAGTCTGAAGTCTCTCATCGATCAATTACTGAAATGATACAAAATTCAAGGATTCAAATTGACGTTCACAACCAATCTTTCAAAACCAAAGTAAAAAAATCAAACATGTAAAAACAAAAGCAAAGCTCTACATAAAAAACAAAATTAAATTAACTCTCATTAAAATTAAAATAAACCTACCTATAACAAACTATGCATTACTTCCGCAGCATCAAAGCAACATTATGTAATTTGCCTACATCAAATTCTTTTCATGTACACAGCATTTTGAACTTTAAGCATAATGGAATAATTTTCTCGTTGGCAATAAGGAACACAATTTTAATTAAGTCTTACAGGAAAGGCTCATAATAGCTTAGCCGTATTTGATGCTTGCACACTCGAATATTATGGCCTGATACACTGGCGGCCGTAAAAATTCTATAGCTTTTGTTGAAAGTATTTTTGTAAAACAAGCCGGGCTTGTAATTTTGTGGAATTAATTTTGCTGCTGTGTTTTATTTTTGTGTTGAAAATATTTTTCCTTTTAATTATTATCGTTTTATCTTGAGTTATGCTGTGAATGTGTTTTATTTTGACTTGAAAGGCTGTGGTGAAATGTAAATGTTTGTAATTGTAATTTTATGGAGAAAGAAATAATGGTTTACAATTTTGCGTTTATGTTTTGGACTGCTAAAATTTTATGCCGTTTTTGCAGTTAACATAAAATATTAGTTTTACCGCAGCGGGTAAGATAATGTTTGTTTCATATTTGAACTTCAATATTCATAAAATATAACTCGTGTTCAAATTTCTAGCACTTACAAACTTAAGTGCAATGAGGAAGATAAAAACATGAAACAAGATGGAATAGCGGTTGCTGCAGCTGCATCCTGTCTGCAAATAATTTTATTTGGTAAATACAAGATGGGAAGTAGCATGACCAAACAGGTTATAATTTTGTGTAGTGGTAATAAAATAAAATAAATTACTATGTTTATCTAACATAAGAGGAATTTGAAATAAAACCGTAACCGTTTTATGCTGCCTGTGGAACATTGGTTTATTTTCTTGATTCATCGTGTAGGTACATTATCGAATCTATTCCCAGTTAACATCAGACAAACACAAAAAGTTGATCTAGCGAATTACAACTTTAATCGTAAGCGCGCAATATAAATATTCCCAAGTGAGTCATTGAATCTGTCCGCCATCACAAACTTAAGTGCAGTAGAGTGAAGATGATGGGGTACAGCAAACAATCTGAAACAGGATATTGCTTGGCTATGAACTGTTGCCATAGCATAGCAACAGTGACAGATTATTATCTTAGTATATTGCTAGAGCTTAGAGATCAGCACGTAGCCAACTGGGAAAACAGAGAATGTTGTAGCGTAATCAGAAATGTGGCTTGTGTGGAAGAGAAGTAGTTCTAAATTGCATTGTTTATGTTTAATCGCTCAGTTAGCCGCAAATTTCGTTTTTCCATCTATGTTGGGGTCGGCTTCCCGTCTAACCGAATGCAGCTGAATGCACGTATTATAAATGGAATGACTGCCTATCTGACCTCCACAACCCAGTTAGTACAGGGTAATACGATACCGCTTGGTAAGACTGTTTGTCAGTCTAACGGGCTACTAAAACCTGTAATAACTGTCAAAGATCTACAAATGACAGCCGGAAACTATAGATTAACGTGCTTTCCAATGCACGGAGGAAACTCGGAATGTTATAGGTGGTCACCCATCCACGGGCCAACCTAGGCAAGCGTTACTTAGCTCGTTGTTAGTATAATCCAGCCACAAGTCCCTATAGTGATGTAGCAACTGCAGTGGCTTTAATATGTTCCTATGTTTAGGATTTATGACATAATGGTGTATGTGAGCTGACCACATACACACTGTCAAATTCAGCGGAAGGATACATTCGACGTCTGCGGCGCGCAAATATATTGAACGGCCTGTAGATTAATTGTGTTTACGTGGAGTTTGGTTGAGGCTGGAATATTATACACGGTGGAAGTGGCATACATTCTGATTCTATACTACTACTGGTAATGAGTGACCGATACTTAAACATATAACTGTGCTTATGATAACAAACCACTTTCCAAAAGATTTTTTGATTTTTCACTTTTATCAAAATAATACAACAGCCGTATGAATTTCGCGCGCGCGTGAGGCTGTAACCTATCAGCTGTTAGCCGCTTGATGCCGTTCTGTCTCATTATTATCGTACCATGCCAAAGTGGGTGGGCAGAGTACCCGCACGGCTCGCAACCCCGAATTTCATATGACTGAGTTGTGTTATTGTGATAAAAGTGCATGAGTATAAAAAAAAAATCTTTGGAAAAGTCGTTACAAGTAGTCAGAAGCCGAAAGTCTGACATCCAGTCCTTACCAAAGGGATTCGTATTACCCAATTATTGGGTTATGGAGGTCAGATAGGCAGTCGTTTCATGTAAAATACTGGTACTCAGCTGCATCCGGTTAGACTGGAAGCCAACCCCAAGATTATAGTTTGGGAAAAGGCTAGGCAGGTAAAGATGATGGCGGGAATTGAAAAAATCAAATTGTCATCATCATTGACGTCGTTGAAGATCAAAACGTAGTGAACAGATGATTTATTTGTGAGTCCATGATTGGAAATGGGATTCTCCCAAACTGTGCGCCTGATGAAAAAACCCTGTAACACATTGCCCAACCCGGGAATCGAATGCAGGACCTTATGCTCTACAGTCACGCTTGCAACCTTTAGACCAACGACGCAGCCTTTATGCAGATTATCCTAACTAATATTATAAATGCGAAAGTATTTTTTTTCTCTTCAGTGTTAGACAGCCTATTTATTGAGAATGGCTATAGGCTATGTATCATCACGCTGCGACCAATAGGAGTGGGGCAGCAATGAAAAATGTTGCGAAAACGGGGAAAATGTGGCGCAGACGAAGTTGCGCGGGACAGCTAGTTTACAATAAAGCTCTTTAATATACTTTAGACTACAATCAGCCTAAATACCTAGGTTTCAAAAGAAAAAACTGACCTTAAAATTAAATGCAAAAAAAAGGCAAGATTGTATGGAAATTTGGCAATTCTGCGGCACGCCTTGTATTCTAAAAATGAAATTAAAACCGTATCAAAATAATTAAACTAAAAATAACACAAAATCCTTCACCGGAAAGGCTTTAGAAAACTAATTAATTTATACCTACCCATTGTGACAAGGGATGGAGATTTACCAACTTAACTTTACACTTTCAAAGCACCTTGTGTGTTTGAAATAGAGTTGATTTCCGTTTTTTTTAGAGAGGCGTACGTTTGTTAATATCTTCCGTTTGGGTAGAATACATAGGTGTTAATTAGAGGCACTGAGATAAGACCTTTCCTTCGTTAGTTCGAGTTTCCAGCAAAATTTATTAAATGGTCCCGATTGGTTTATTGTTTACATGTCATTAGAGGAAGTAGTGAAAATTTATAAATTATTTGTGTTATTTTAGAGTTTACTAACGAGTTCCGGTCTGTTAATTAATATTTGAAATTGTTTTGTAATATAAATATTTGTACGGTATTGGAAATATTCGTGTTCCAAAATTGAATGATTGGTAACTATGTAGATCAATTTGAGGTTTGTCTACCTAACTGAATTTGTTCTAAATGATACATAGACAGTCTGCTGTGCAGCCTCATTGCTCCAGTAACCCACTGGAGCAACGAGACCCAGCATGCGTTGCTGCTAGATAAGATCCTAAGTTTTGAAATTTGAATAAGTAATACGGCTGTCATTTGTAGATCTTTGACAGTAGTTACAGGTAGTCAGTGGCCCAAAAGTCTGACAACCAGTCTTACCAAGAGGTATCGTATTACTCAGTTCTAACTGGGTTGTGGAGGTCAGGTAGGCAGTCGCTCCATGTAAAATACTGCTATTAAGCTGCATCCGGTAAGACTGTCGCTCCATGTAGAATACTGCTATTAAGCTGCATAAGGAAGCCTACCCCAATAAAGTTGGGAAATGGCTAGGCAGATCATGATAAGTCATTTCTATGAAGCAGTCTACAATCCTCATTGTTTTGATGTTTGGATTGATCTTTTTCAAACGTACCTGTAAAGACTCATCGAACCTGTACTAAAAACTATAAAATATTTCAACCCTTTTCAATTCACTTCACTTAAACGCCATCAAGTCTACTTAAACCCTTAGTTGACGCAAACGCCAACATAATTCAACTCTTACATTTTTCTCAGCTTTTCACGTCGCTGACTTGCTAAAACTTGTTATGGCGACAAAAAGAGCTCGTTTGCTCATCGTTACAGACCGTGTGAAAGATGCCTTGCGGTTGTGACGGACGTCCTATCTGGGAGAGGCTTTATGTAGTTATTTTGAACTTATTGAATGCCTTACTAAAAAAAAAAAGAAAAAAAAATACAGTTGGCGCACTGGCTGAGCGATTGACCGCTGCGCTGCGTGTTCACCCGCACTAAACAAATATTTGTATGGCCTACAGTAAGCTGTTCCAAGTCTAGATGTTTGTGTATATGAGTTTAAATATTTGAAAAGCAACATTTTTATATAAAAAAAAATGTTGAACAGAGTACCCAGACAAGAGGTGCGATTGACTTTTCGGTTTTCTATTAATTTTCCAAAAAACTTTTTTTGTTATATGCAATTCTTTTTATGTTATATGCTTTTCATGTTATGTTTTTTTATACATTTTATGTCGTATATAATCTCTGATATCACGACAAAAAGACCAAGTTTATTTCCACCCTAAAAACCTAAACACCAAAAATGATGTCATACTCCTTCAACCATTACCTGGGGCTACAAAAACGTAGTAAAAAAAAAATAAACAGCCGCCATAGAGAAATTTCAAAAGCAAAAAAAAATATTAACCATGAAGGAAAAAATGGAAAATGCACCCTCTTGAAATGACAGTTTATTTTTTTATAGGGGAACAAGTCAAAAGGAGGGGTGGTTATGATAGATAGCACTGAGTGCGAATTTTAAAAGACAAAGATTTTGTTACTTCATATTTTTGTAGGGATCTGCAATCAAGGTTCTTTGAGGGAGGAGAAACAGTAGGGTGTAAAATATGAAGAGTGTTTTTTTATCATGCTGTATACAAGTGTGGAACTTATAGAACAGTTTTGTCGCTTGTTCCTGTTTAAAACTTTTTTTCTTTCTTTATCAAGAAAGCAAAAAAGAAAGGAATAAAATAGATTTATATTTGGGACAAGCTACAAATGCACACAAAAAAAAAACTTAAGAGCGATTACACCTTACGACATTTCATACAAACTTTCAAGTCGTTATTTTCCGAAATGACTGAACTGATTTTAATAAAACATTGTACACATAAGCCGGATCTAAAGCGCAGATCTAAAAAGTTACTAAAAAACATTTTCGAAAAATAGTGTTACAGTTAAATTAGACCGATTATAAATTTTCTATAGAAACAGAAAATTCCAATTATCTCTTTTTTTAAAACACATTTTGAAAATATTTTTTAGTAACTTTTTAGACGCTTATGCGTATAAAGTTTAATTTAAATTGGTTCAGTCATTTCGGGAAAAAACGACTTGAAAGTTTGTATGAAAAGCGGTAAGGTATAAACGCTCTTAAATCTAAACAGAAAGCGCGCCTTATTTCATTGCTCTTGCTTATTTTGCTGTGATTCTGATGATAGCATTCATCTTGGTTTCAGAAGAGATGCATTTTTACTGAATAATGGAACGTTTGTAATCTCCAAAGGGTTGAACAGAGGTATATAATATCCTACCGTAAAACACATTTAATTCACCAGTTATGTTTATGTCCCACGTTTAAGACATTTTTACTTAAATACTGAAGATTAGTCTGTGAGCTGTCTGCCATTTACTAAGTGTCAAAAGCCTAGTAGGTAATCTAAAAATACTCGGTCACCTGCACGCGTACCATCATCATCTGCCTAGCCTTTTCCCAAACTATCTTGGGGTCGGCTTCCAGTCTAACCGGATGCAGCTGAGTACCAGTATTTTACGTGAAGCGACTGCCTATCTGACCTCCACAACCCAGTAACTGGGTAATACGAAACCCCATGGTAAGACTGGATGTCAGGCTTCTGACTACTCGTAACGACTGTCAAAGATCTACAAATGACAGCCGACACCAACGGCTTAACGTGCTTTCCGAGGCACGGAGGAAACTCGGTATGTAATTATGGTCACCCATCCACGGACCAACCTCGACAAGCACGGTTTAACCTTAAAGATCGACCCGGGCGGCTGTTATTATTTAGCCACGAGCTCCTGCACGCGTACCATGATACTGTAGAAACGAGTTTTATCTACGGAAGAATCGACATAATGACAGATAGACAATGACAATGTGTCAGTTTGTCGATTCTTCTGTCGACATAGCCCGTTTCTACGGCGGTAGTACATCTCATAATTTTTCCTGCCCTTATGCCATGCTACTGGGTCGGCGGCGCACCACGTTTTTTTCTATTCCTCTGTCAATCATCATTCTTATTAATTCCGTTTTCATTCATATCATTCCTCGCCACCCATCCATCGTTTCCTTGGTCTTCCTCTCCCTCTCCATCCATCAACATGTATATTCATCGCTCTTTTAATCGCATGCGATTCGTCTCTCCTTATCACATGCTCATACCAAGACAGTCAATTTAGCAATAAATAAATTTAAAAAAGACCTGCTTTTCTCATATTAGAACTATACAATAGGGATGATGACTATTTTTTTTTCTTTGTCTATCGGGAAAATTATTTAAAATAATTGGACACGTATTTTTTCTTTTTTCACGTAATCATAAAATTACGGAGATATAATGAAGTGAAATGGCGCACGCCGTCTCAGGTAAGTAAATTTTATACCTAGGTACTTTAATGCGTTTTAACACCAAATATTTTTTTGTTTATTTGATAAAACAAAATATACGTGTCAAAAGTACCTACTGAGATTTATAAAAATGACAAAAAAGACGGGTTCGTCCCCCAAGAGAAACAAAAAATACTTAATATTAATACTTTTAATCTATAATTTTAATCTATAATACTTAATACTTTTATCATTTACTGTACTATGTGAAAAAGCAGAAAAACAAAAGTAATCGAATCGGGGGCGTACACCACAGGTGCCTCAGCTACTGGGGGCCTAAGCCACGGACCCAAATATTTTTGTATTACCTGACTGACTGACAAAATAAAATTTTGTTTTCTTAACCCAGTCATCATCGCTATTATGCAGTTCAACCAAACCCGCAACCCCCAAGACTACCTAATCAATATCCTGCCCAACGTATCCTAATAAACAGAGGCGAATGTAAACCGCATCAGAGCACATTAAAAGCTCATTGTGCACGGCACAACCGTCGTCTGGTGCAAATTTATGCAACCGCTTCAGAGACTGTAAATGCGAGACAAATTACTATGTACGCTACGTACACCTAGGTACTACGCCCTAGTGTGGTTTGGAGTTACACGTTTTATAATTTAGTTTATGGAGCAGTTTTAGTTTTGCAGGAAAATAATTATCATCTGCCTGCCTTTTTGGGGTCGGCTTCTAGTCTAACCGGATGCAGGGGATTGATTACCTTTATTTTACATGGAGCGACTGCTTATCTGACCTCCACAACTAAGCTAGTCCGGATAATACGAAATCCCTTAGTAAGACTGAACTGGACGAATATAACTTGAGTAAGAGGTGTAGTTGAAATATCTGAAATTCCAAAATTGGGGCGTTGTACTGATAATTAAGAACCAGTTTATAATGTCTAGTGTCGATTGTCGGGAATTTCCGTTTTTTTCGCGATTCTCTATGAGACTATTTGGTATCGTTTATCAACCTAATAAATTGGTACTCATCTTACTGCTGATAGAATGTCACTTTCTTTTCGCTCTAAGGACAATAAAGTCTCTCGCGCGGTTGTACCACTTAACACCATTTTTTTTTCCAGTACCATATCAAATAAATAACATTCTATTATCCCAACAAAATCCTTTATTGGTATTCCGAGTCTTTACAACCAAAATTCAAATGAGTCAGGTAGGGAAATCCCCTAAAACTGTTATAAGTATTGGGTCTCGCCCTTTATAACCGTTACAAAATTAATTGCCGAATAAATCATGATATCTCCTGGTCGCTACTAGGGGTGCTAATGTCATTGGTATTTCACGTTTTCATGGTGAGGTGATCAAATATTCGGTTTTTAACCACGGTTTAGCCATGGGGTGAGTTTTTAAACAGAGTTTATTTGGTCAGCAATTCAATCAAATAAAATGGCAGATAAATATAGAATTAAGTGTTTGATTGAATTTTATTTAATGCCATGGTCATCGGAGTATTTGAGGACGGTAGAAAGTGACAGTGACGGTAAGTAGTCTCTGTGAGAAAACGGTTTTTGTTCATATGTGGTACTAACTGCTTAGTTTTCAACACAAAACATGGAGATATGAATCATTTTTGTGTTACGTTACGTAATATACATATATATATATATATATTGTAACAAACTTGCTTGCTCCTCGTGATAAAAAGAAGTAAACAGATTTGTACATTAAAAAAGATTATAAGGGGAAAATGAAAAATACAATAAATTAATAAAAAAGTGAAGGGCAGGTTAACCGGGAACGTTTTAAATGTCTCCGCAAATCTCTGAGTGTGATAGTAACTGAAGACAAACATCCAGTTGTAGAAAGCTGGCTTGATCAAGATGAGCTTGACCACGACGAACTTGATGCAGGGCGGCTTGGCAGGACCCACCAGCAGACACGTACCGCCCCAGTGCCAGGCTCGTCAGCTCGCAGAGCAGCTTCCAGCAGACACGTACCGAGCCCCAGTGCCAGGCTCGTCAGTTCGCAGAGCAGCTTCCAGCAGCAGCTAGCAGCAGCCACGGCAGCACCAAACGAAGACCGCTCCTTGACTCCACCAGGTTGTGCTCAAAACTCAAGATATGACAGATCTTGACTCCAAACTGTAGACTTAGCTGTCACTGTTTTCTTGATTTCAGACTATACTGATTTCTCGTCTCCAGACTGAACCGAACTCTTAACTCCCAGACTAGAACCAGGGCATCCGTCAGAAATCCCTTTTATACCCTGATCTTCCGTTTCTTTTCTTCAAATTTCTTTTTCAGATTCAAAACTGCTGCGCTCTAGTAAGACGCAACCTGCCAGTATTCAAAGCAGCCAGTAACAATTGGTCAAAAACCTTCCGCATAATATTTTTATAAATATAACTCAGAATTTCTTTACACAGCAAATCTTAAAAATACAACAATTGAACTAACGAATTGATGATAATAATTTTTAGTAATATATAATCTAAATGAAACCTTCATAAAGAATTGGGCTGGTAACAATTAAAAATAAAAGTAAATGACAACTGAAAAGTTATGAAAAAACAAAGAATACTAAGAAAATGTTTATAAAAACTAAACGATTCGTAAAATGCTAATGTAAAACCAATAAAAGTATGAATATGGATGATAAGTGGGAGTATAGAGTGTCTGTAGTAGGCAGATACTATAATATATATATATATATATATATATATATCATTCATATATATATCAGTCATAATTCATCATCTGCCTAGCCTTTTTCCAACTTAGTTCGGGTCGCTTTCCAGTCTAACCGCTAGACAAAAAAAAAATTACATAGGCCTACATGGGCACTTATAAAACGTAGACAAAATGGTGCTCGGTTCGGGTTGGTCGTTTCCTATGGAGAAGAACCGGCAAGAAACTCCATGGTTACTCTTTTAAAATGATTTTGTTTTACAATATTTGAATGTTACAGCATACAACACAATATGGGAGGACATCGTCGGCCCGACAATAAGTCATTGCTTACTACAAACATTATATTACATATTTTTTTATACATATTTTTTTTTTTTTTTTTTTGCTGAATACCAATATTTTACATAGAGCCAGTGTCTATCTGACCTCTAAAACCCCTTTGTACTATTAGAATACGATATGCCTTGGTTGGACTATCTGTAAAGACTTTCAAAGATCTACAAATGACAGCCGGGACCAACGGTTTAACGTGTTTCTTAAAAGATAAATTTTGTTTAAATAAAATTAAATACAATCTTTTTCAATAAGGAAATACTCCCTTTAATTTTTTTATGCGTCATTCTGCAAACCGAGCATTGCAGTTGGGTTTAAATATCTCTTAAATGTTCTAATGACTTCGTTCTTCATTGTCACCCCCGACACTTGATAGACAGACTGAATAATTAAATACATTAAGTCCTATTTCGAGTTTACGGAACTCTAATTTAGGGTCCGTTATAATTTGTGCATGGAAACTTTTTAATTTTATAAATATTTAATGGTTTCAGGATCTTACCTTCTTTTGTTTAAAAATGCATTTTGTTTTAATTCAATTTTTATCATGTCTTTTATATAGTTTTCGATGCATCAATATTAAAAAAAAGACAGTCTGACGCTTACACCGATAAATATATATCAATGGTAATTCTTCAAACACTTTGAACATAAATTTAGTTATAACAATTTGTATAAAATGCTTCATGTGTTCTGCACAAATCGTTACACTGCACTATGTGCAAAAAAATGTAGTTTTTCTATCTTTTTCCAATTACTTAGGCCGCACGCAACGCACTTTTCGTCCACTCACTAGTGGGTTGAATGCGTTAGTTCTACTTCTGGTATTATATTTCGGATACGGTTTTTGATGTGCTGTGGAATGTTTGTAATAGTAATTTAGAATGAAAACCCTATTGGTTGCCATTTTCTATGAAATAAAATAAAGAAACAGGAAATAAGTAGTAATAACAATATGCAAAAATCACTTACGTATTTAGTCGCTACCGGGTCTTGCAGACCCACACACACCTTTTACGTCCGTAGCAAGTACTGGCAGCGCGCTAACAGACTACCAACGTCGTCATTTGTTGTGCTACACTATCGTTAAAAGATACTCAGAGCGGCAACGTCACATTCATCGATTTTTAAAAGTTATTAAGCAAGATATGAAGGACTGGGTCCGTTATACCCAGTGGCGACTTCTTAAGTGTTAATATAAACAAAAGAAAAAAAGGGAAAATTATTGTGTGCCTCACGGCTGCGCCAAATAGGGCCTGTTCAGCAAAATGCCGGTCAGCTAGGCTGCCTGACGCTGGTTTTTAACTTGACCTGCTTTATGATAATGTTCAAATCGGCTCTTCCACACCCACAGCAATTTTCTTCCCACTCACAAAAACAGCAAAAAATACAAAAAAGAACACCCAACAACTTAATAACATTACAGTGACTTCAGCAAAAATAGTAAGGACTTACCAACCGACCGGACGCAGGCCAATTCCGCACGTACCTTCAAAATCTTTGTCTCAGTCCAACCTAGAATGTCCGCCAAACAATTATTTGCCTCGTAAACATGATTTATGTCATCTAGATGATAGAACCATTTTCAGGGCTTTGATTTTCAACGTTAAATTACTTGATATTGTATTTTGGGTATTTCGAGTTTAGAGGATATGGAAATTCCAGGGAGGACCCTCCCTGGATTGACAATAGAGCTCGATGTTTCTGATATTAATCTATTTTAGACACAAAGTTCTCAGTTTCTGTACCTTAACTATAGTGTAGTATTACGATTTATTAAGAAAATGGATTCAAAAATTTATAATAAAATACCCAACAGTATACAAACATTGTCCCTATCAAAATTTAAGACAGCTCTCTCCTCTCTTTTAATAGAAAAATTATATTATACTGTTCCAGATTTAATAAATGATAATTTTTAACATTTTTTAATTTATGCTTCGTTTTGTCGTTATTGTTTGTTTTATTTAGTTTTTTTTAAGTATTTTAGTTTTTTAATTACATTTGATTTAAAATTTGTATGCCTTCGCGGCAAAACATAGCGCTCAAATATGTTAACCTAACACCTTTATATAAATTAAATTAAATATTTGTAAAACCAAATTATTTTAAAAGAGTAACCAAGGAGTTTTTTGCCGGTTCTTCTCCATAGGAAACGACCAACGCGAACCGTGCACCTTTTGTTGACGTTTTATAAGTGCCCTGAGGCCTATGTAAAATAAAATATTTTGATTTTTTTAATTTAAATATATGTTTAACAAATAAAAATTCTGATTCTGAAGAAGGGAACTACAGCGGCAATTCTGACTTAAGATAAAAGCACCAGGGTAGGTTGCAAAATTTAAATTAAATAACCCTGGGCTACTTTGACGATTTTGCAAAACTAAGAACCTCGAAGAGGCATTTCAAGTGTTTGAGACTATTAAAAAAAATCACAAACACGACAAATAATGGCTGTTCGAAGCGATTTTAACCAATACAGCATTAATCCTTATCCAATTAACCTTAAATACATTGTTGATTTAATATAGATCTATATGGCTCTTCACAGCATATGATTTAAATGAATATTTTCGAAGATATTATAGTTTTAAAAATTGCGGGACGTAGCGTTTGCGACGGTACCGGCCGGCCGGGGCGGGATGTTTGTATTGTCTAATGACAAAAAAGCTGTGAATGTTGTATATAAAGACATTCTGTCATATATTAATTGTTGTAAGAATAAAATAAATAGGTAAAGTGTAAAAAGTAAATAAGTAAAAATGTAGTGCATGAATTTAGATATTCCAAAGATAGCAGGAAATCTTCATGGCATAGGTGAATTATTTTTGGCCACAGGCAGTAATGAATAAATCAAAACTACTGGATCGATTTTAATCATTTTTTCAGCGAGTGACATAGGCTATATATTTTATACCCGTGCGAAGCCAGAGCGGGCCGCTATGTTTTTATATACAACGTTCACAGTTTTTCTGTAGTGTATTTAGTATCAGCATCGCACCCGTGCGAAGCCGGGGCGGGTCGCTAGTTTACAATAAAGCTCTTTAATATACACTCAGCCTAAATACCTGGCTTTTAAACTACCATCATACTCAATATTATCTTTTACTGTTTAGTTTTAATTTTTTTGACGTGACAACGTCTTATAAATTGGTTTGCCGGGTGACACTTCAAGAAACTGCGTTACGCTCCGCTCACGTTATGCGCTCACAATGAGAGCGAGTGAGAGGCACGCGTCCCTTCCACTCGGGCATGGTTAGCCCGCCTAAGAGCGAGAGAGACAGACATAAAAAGTGAAAGGCACGCGCAAATAAATGTTTTAAATTGTTACTATTATTTCATCCTTCTTCCTACTATACGAATGAATATTCACATTAAAATTATTTTACCACTCAAAGTCGTTGTCACGTAAAACTTTCGCCCGTATACCGACTTTACAGGCAACCAATTTTTTTACTGTGTGCACTTGTGGCGTGTGCCAAATTTGTTTTCTTTCTTTTTGCTTTTATCAACAATTTCGCTTAACATACAACATAATGGTGACACAACTACCAAGACTTTTCGATTCACTTCTATTATGGACAAGAATGTAGTTTTCCACTTCTTATACAAAATTCAAGACGTGTTGATTACTGAGGAGACTGCAATAAGTGTCGCCACGTGCCACGTAGAATACGACCTAAAACTCAGACGTGGATGCATGTAAGCTGTGGAGCAAAAACGTCCGAGAAAAATGCAAGAACGGTCAAGTATATTCTGTATCTTAAAGTCAATTGGTATCACCGGATTAAATTTTGTTATCACTTAAAACGACTAACATGACATGTTCTACAAGCATAGAAATACCTACCTGATAAAAAGATACAGACAATTATGGATCAGAAACAGCCGTGCTCGTGTCGAAAACGTACAGTTTTTCGTTCCGAAGTCGGTCTGGATCATGAATATTCGGGTGCTGAAATCTTACGACCAAAGTATCAGGTAGGTCCAAAGTTTCCGACATACACAAATAAATAATCAAATATCCAAAACTATCACATCTATGTAAAAAACTGAAGTTTACTGTAAAAAAAAGTAATATTTGGTTCAATATAATCTCCCTTTATTTCAGTTTTGTTTGTATATTAGTACTTAATTTTATATATGAAAACGATGAAACTTTTTGAACTTACAATGTACTTCTCCAATAATGACTGGCTGCGTGGCGAGTCATGATAAGTTTATTACATGGTTTCCTATTGAATTATAGATAGATTAAACACAGGGCAATCGCTTTTTGGAACGAAGTTCCTTATCGCACGTTGTGAAAGGGGGCTAGACGGAAAAAATTCTTACGAAAAGTTGTCACGACACTTTTTGCTATAGTAAGCTATTGTAAGCTTTATTTCTTTAAAATAAAGTTGAAATTTCCTTAAATTACGTACAATTGGGGTGTGTATGTGAGTAAGGATAGATATGATTATTATTTTGAGTGACCGAACTACAAAGTACAAATTCGGTTGCGCAGTTAAGTAAGACGTATTGCTTCAAATTAAGGATTAATCTTCCTTAAATTAAATATTTTATTTTTCGCACACTAACTTAAATCTAAAATGTATTGATATTATGTACGTGAAAGGAACTTCGTTCCATCCGGGTGTCCCTTGACACCTCTCAAGTTTTTTTTTTTCTCATTATCTAGTGCTTCTGTAAAAAAACAAAACAAAAAAAAATACAATGAAGTTTTATCGACTGATGCCCTACTTCCCCAAGTTCCAAGTTCCCCAAAGTAAAAAAATAAAACAAAATTGTACTCTATCTTGACCGAAATCTAGAATGGTACAGTCGCTGAAGCAATGCTTTCGTACGTATAGTGTAATGTTTTGTATTGATTCTTTAAAGTTGGAAAATGTTTTTTAGTAACGTTTAGACCTGTATACAGCGTGTAAATCACCTCAGCACGAAGCCGTCAACCAAGCATTCTGTACATGAAACTAAGTAACTTTAAGCAAAAATTATTGCTGGGAAACGACTTTTTTTTGGGGGGTGTAAAATCATATTTTGTGGTAGAACTCAATGTAACGCACTCAAAACATTGTGCTGATGGACGGATTGAATAAAACGGGGGTCGTGGAGGTGTTTAAAGTGAAATTCTTACATTAAAAACTTGTATTTAAAAAAATACTTGTCAAAAGGTTGGAACTTTGACCCCTAATATCTCCGTAACTAGAAGGTTCCCAGGTATGGTGTAGAACAAAAAAATGATCGCAATGACAGGGAGAACCAGTGCCTTTCGGCTTCGTTAAGAGGTGTTTTACACCCTTTATATCCTGCTTATGTGTACCTATTAAGTTTCATTAAAAACCAGTCCAGTCATTACGGAAACTAAGGATAGAGAAGGAGTTTGTATGAAATGCCGTAAGGTGTAAACGCTCTAATTTACAACGTTGCCAAAAAGTATTAACAACGAACAGAACAGAACCAACCAAGAATAAGAAAAAAAACAACCATTTTTTTAAACCAGGCATTTTTTTTTTCTAAGTTACTATCGCGACATTTTGCGAAAGAGACATTCTGCGAAAGAGGCATTGTGAGAAAGCGACCTTTTGAGAATTCTGCGAAAGCGACATTATGAGAAAGAGACATTTTACTACCAGTAGACATTGTGCGAAAGAGACATTTTGCGCCTAAGCCGCTCTTACTTCACTTACAAATTATTCATTAGGAAAATATGTATATCTTCCAAAATAAATTTTATTTTAACTAGGTACTGATTTTATTTTATTTAACAGTTTTGAAGACGACGTACGAGTAATGATCAAGTGTGAACTTTACAAACAATTTTTTTATTCATTTTGGGGAACTTGGAAATGATTGTATGAAAATCATTTTGGGGGATGGAACTTGGGGACATAGGGCGTCAGCCGTTTCATCCACAGCTTGTATATCATGTTGCATTTCACGCAAATCCTGCCCACAGTTTTCTCCTACTAAATCAACTATAACTACTAAAGTATCCTCAACAAAAAACATCAATTAGCAACCTGATCTTAAAGCCTGCTCACCACCACTCGTCCCGTCGTAATAATACCACCAAGTCTCTTATCTCCTATAATGAACCGGCCATATACTGCAAAGGAGTTCTCTATAAAAAAAAATCATTACATGACACAAAGCCCGCTCAGACGCATGGCCTTTGAAAAAACCCCTTTTCAGACGAGTATTATGCTCAGGTTTTCGAGGGAAAATTTCTTTCCAATTTTTTTGTAAATTTCTTTCGCGGGTAGTTTTAATTTGGAGCTTGTGTGGCGTGTGAGTACTTTAGCGCGGTAAATACGTAGAGGTATTAGGGTATAGTGTTAAGAAGTTAGGGTCAAATTATTATAAGTTTGGAGATAAAATTTTGAGCGATTTATTTAAAGGACTTACCGAGAATAGGTGCGTTTCCTCGTAGACTGAACGATTATAGGTAGGGGGTTTAAAGTCGTTTTCCGGCAATATTTTTGCGTAGATTTACTTAGTTTGATGCGCATGCTTGGCTGGTGAAGAATCCATTAAACCTTGTATATTGACCCAACCATAGAGGCAAACTTAAAAACTTTCATTATTTGTATACTTTTTTTTTATTGACATATTGTATTTGATTATTATTTTATTGACATCACGTATTTTATTATTAGTTTATTGACATAATGTTTTGACTATTATTTTATTGACAAAATGTATTAGATTATTATTTATTTTGACATAATGTTTTTGATTCTAATTTATTTGACATAACTTATTTGATTCTGATTTTAGTGACTGATTATATTTTATTTTATTATTTGTGACATCGATTACTTTCTCATCTAAACAAATTGAATAATATCTCTTATTGTTATGAATGAACGATTTTTTTTTTTTAGTGTTGGTTATTTTGAATTCTACTATTATACTTTATAATATTTTGGTGCCCAACAGGGTCCATGTGAACTATATTATTATTTAAGATCTTGTAAAACACATGGGATTTGCAATAAATGATTGAATTGAATTGAAATAAAGCATTCAAATCATCGTACAACCGCAATATAACTTACCAAGCCCAGCATATGAACCGCCCCCAATAAACC
Source organism: Cerastis leucographa (assembly GCA_963082945.1). Taxonomy (NCBI): domain Eukaryota; kingdom Metazoa; phylum Arthropoda; class Insecta; order Lepidoptera; family Noctuidae; genus Cerastis; species Cerastis leucographa. The sequence goes on from OY720366.1 coordinate 3,632,331, forward strand.
AGCAGCTTACCTAAAATAAAATCCACACACGATCGACACAATCTAAACACGGAGTCGTAACAATAAATTTGTTCCGCATCGGTTGCCGCGTCTGCGGGCAATTTATGCCGGCCGGCCGTCTCAGCCCGGAGATGTATCGCATCCGATCGTTGCATCGACGTGTTCATTTGCCCTCAAGATTTACTGGCCGTATTCACGTGGCTCGGTTTGATACGTTCAAGAAACGTCTTTATTTCGTTTTATGGGGAGAGGTTAAGTTCCGGCTGTTGAAAGCGTTTGTTTTATTATGATAAGTTTGGATTATTTGAGCAGTGGTGTCTAACGGAAATGGCCTGGTAAGACTTGGGTTTGAACTTCGGTGTTATGCTTTGTGTAAATTATTTCATCAGACCCTTTGGGATATTACTGAGACTTCGCTGTCCGTCCGTCTGTCACCAGGCTGTATCTCATAACGCGTGATAGGTAGCCAGTTGAAATTTCTATAGATTATGTATTTCCGTTGCCGCATAACAAAAAATACTAAAAACAAAATAAAATTAATATTTAAGAAGGCTTCCATACAAAAAAGTGTTTTTTTGCTCGTTTTTAAAAATAATGGTACTAAACGCTTCGTGCGAGTCCGACTCGCAACTGGCCTTTTTTTTTTTTGGAATTGCTTCTCGCATTTCAACCTAGAAGGTTGTCGTTTGCTTAACCGGGCCGGTGGGTGCCTTGAGGCCTTGTAAGGCCTCCAGCCAGGGCATAAAAACTTACAAACTAAGCGACTACACGCTAAGGGCACCCACCCTTTTGGGTACGAGCAAGTTGTGTACGAGCTTCGGCTTAGGGCGTCTTTCAGAGAGCCGTCAATCCATAGTACAGATAACCTGCACTGGGCCCATATCGTCCAATCCAGCCCAATACCCTACATAGAGTAGCCTTTGTCGCGGCAGTAATCCCACTGCTAGGAAACAAGTATACTATGAAAAAAAAAACACACAGCCGAATTGAGAACCTACTTTTTTATAAAGCAAGAAAATACGAATAGGTGTGGGTTAGACAACCTTTCAGTAGTTGCTACATTTAGCTACAGTTTCACAATCCATTTTAAAAGTCTTAGTGTGATTGAGCTATTATTTGAAAGATAAGCCTAAATAATATTCAACTTTAAAAAGTTCACTTTGCGCCTTGAAACTGTAAATTATATGGACATTAAAAATGCTAAAGCAAAACATTTCTATTCGAACGAAACAGAAACGTTTTCATATTTTGGGGGAATTGAACGGTTAAAATAAAATCTAAGTTCTTTAAACCAGTTTCACCTTTATCCATAAAACCTCTGCAATAAGCTATATTCTCAAAAAAAAAATTTACTACCTCCAATTTACGACCAAAAATAGAGTTGTAATATCACTGGCTGACTTTTACCACCCCTATCCTTACACCATTAATAAATCGATAAAGTCTATCAAATGCCTTTGTATTTTTATTATCTGGAAAATCTAAAAACATTTTGCAATACCTTTAAAGCCCAACAAAGTGAAACAAATCGGTGAAAGCTCCGAAGTACTCAAATCTGAAGAAAGTTAGGCGCCTTTTAGCCAGTTGTATTAAGTGTGCCTTCTACCACAAAATAGGGCAGAAGGTAGACTCCAATTGACCAGCGAAAAGGCAAGCACACCCAGACACTCTTCATGCACAGCGGCTGTCATTAAAATTTGTTTATGATCTCCACGCACATGCAGACACGTAGACATGCTTCACGAAACGCGCACTCGTAACCGGCATTTGTTTGACATCACGCACGCAGACACGCTTCGGATACCGCAAGTGCAGCGCATCCGTGAACGGCATTTGTTTGAGATCACGCACACATACACGCTTTACGAACAGCGAGTGCAAGCGCACTTGTGAGTCTCTTTTGTTTGACATCGCAGTACGTACGCGAGTAGACCTACTGTCATGTAGTTATTCTAAATTCGACTGTTGAATATTCATTTAAAGAATTTCTGTGGAAAATGCAAAGATTGTCTTAAAATCTTAGATATTAAAGTGTAACTTTAATATTTCATTAATTATAAGTTTGGAATCAAAATGCGTTTGTGTTTTAAAGTCGCATTGAATAGCTAAGTTTTATGATTTTAATCTTGAGATGAATTGTACTGCGTTATGATTTATAGGTGCAATGAGAGTAAAATTAAAATAAATGTTTTATTCACCAGATCCTTGATCATACTTAATATTCATAGAAATTCTATGTCCAAAAAGAGTTAGTTGGCACACCATAACAGTCGCAAAGTAATCCCCGAAGGGTTAGGAAGAGGTGTGACTATAGGGCAACCCACATTTCACCAGAAATGTGCCATTTAATAGAGGTCTTTTTTATTTTCTTATTTGCGATGGGTTTGTTCTTGAATCTAGTCTAGGTCAGAGATGACAAAGACAAAATCGACGATGGTACCTACAAGCTTACCCAGAAGAAGCCTGTTCACTCTAACTTTGAAGAGATTAGGGTTGTAAGCGTTCAGAAACACAGACACAGGCAGAGAGTTCCACTCCTTTGCTGTGCGCATTATGAAAGACGTTTGAAAACGCTTAGTACGAATTGGTGGAATAGCAATTAGGTATGGATGGTGTCTTGCAATGCGTCTAGATGTCCGATGGTAGAAGGGGGCCGGTGGGATGAGGTCGTGGAGTTCTTGGGCACACTCACTGCAGTACAGCCTGTAGCAGATCGACAACCAGGCAACCTTGCGGCGATCAGCCAAGCTGTGAAGCTTGGCATTCACCAATTTTACGTCATCAATTAGCATCTTTGCTCAGCGTTCCACCGAGTCAAGCACTGCAAGCTGGTATTTAGCTAAGCCATCCCAAAGGTGGCTGCAATACTCCATGCAGGATCGGACGATCGATCAGGTCGATCCCATTGCCATTAACTGGCCACAAATACTACAAATCGAACCCAAGATCTCATACTCAACAGCAGCGCTTTGCGGCTACTAAACCAACTAGTCAATTTCAAATAAAAAAAAAGGAAAGTTTTCAACATCTAAATGGAAAGATATATCATTACGTCCACTAGCCCTGTTTGAATATCCCGAAGCAAATAAAATAAAACTCCAGAGAGAAAATCGATTTGGGAATTTGGAAGTGAAATTTTCAGCTGTACATTTAATTGGGCGAACCCTTCTAAACAATCTCAGTGATTATGCTGTACAATTTGCATAGCTGACGACTTTCGAGGCCCGGAGACTAAATAATGGTGAATTTATTGGAGATTTTACTCATAATCACCGATTGGATTATTGATTTTTGTTTTTAGAAGACTATCTTCGCGTTATTTTAACAAACTACGCAAAATTTTTGAGAAGAAATACAATATTCTCAAAAAATTAACGTTAAGATTTTGCTGCTCTCTAAAATCAACAACATAATAAAAGATAGACTATTTGACGGTTTGAGTTAGATACATTTTGCACGTAATCTAATAAATAAGTGAAAAAATGATGATAAATTCAAGATACGAAACGCTTTATAAGTGTCAGTACTGAGAACAGTCAGCTCAAACATCACAAATAATAGCGTCTTCTTGACAGTCAAGTCACTGCATTATTGCATGTGTCAGAGCTGTCATGTTTCGAAATTTCGATGTGATAGGGGAGAATCTAATACGGAACGCGTTATAAGTGTCAGTACTGAGAACACTCAGCTCAAACATCACAAATAATAGCGTCTTCTTGACAGTCAAGTCACTGCATCATTGTATGTGTCAGAGCTGTCATGTTTCGAAATTTCGATGTGATAGGGGAGAATCTAATACGGAACGCGTTATAAGTGTCAGTACTGAGAACACTCAGCTCAAACATCACAAATAATAGCGTCTTCTTGACAGTCAAGTCACTGCATCATTGCATGTGTCAGAGCTGTCATGTTTCGAAATTTCGATGTGATAGGGGAGAATCTAATACGGAACGCGTTATAAGTGTCAGTACTGAGAACACTCAGCTCAAACATCACAAATAATAGCGTCTTCTTGACAGTCAAGTCACTGCATCATTGCATGTGTCAGAGCTGTCATGTTTCGAAATTTCGATGTGATAGGGGAGAATCTAAAGTTTGAAACCTTAACGTGTGAAAGGAGAAATACTTAAAAATAAAATTAGGGTATGATAAACGCTCAAATTAAAACCAATAAGAACCAAACGTTTGACTTTAATCAAAACAAACTTTCCCCAGCAACAGAATAAACTATAACATAAAACAAACAGGATTCACATAATTATCGAATTTCACAATATTACGGCAATCTGTTTTATTCTACAAACACAAAACCTTACACAAATCAAGTTAGATTTCGGATACAACTTGTTTACAGGACAAATTAATGTTGAACCTTTTAATTAACAAAATTGCCGGTTGTGAGTCCGATCCGAACTTTCTCGTATACCTTGTTATTGTTTTGCCAAAGTATTGTCAAATTGGAGAGATCGATTGCTTTTGGGAGAATTTTCGAGCGAGTCGGGGGATAGGGAAGCAAAATTTTGCAATGAAATCTGTTGTTTAGCTGAAAGATTGAACTGAGATAGGGAACAGAAATAAAAAAAACAAGTGACTTGAAAAAAAATGGTTTTGGGAAGACGATATATTGGTGAATGGAGAGAGAGGAAGGCCAAAGAAAAGACGGATTCATTGTGTGAGGAATGAAATTAAAGAGAAAGGATGAAATGATGCCGTATTGTCTGTAGGGGAGACTAGAAGAACAACACGTTTTGTTTTGTTGGATGTTTGTTTTTAACCCCCGACCAAAAAAGAGGGGTGTTATAAGTTTGACGTGTGTATCTGTGTACCTGTGTATCTGTGTATCTGTGTGTCTGTCTGTGGCATCGTAGCTCCTAAACGGATGAACCGATTTTGATAAAATTGGTATCATTTGAAAGGTGTTTTAATCGAGAGTGTTCTTAGCTATGTTTCGAAAAAATCTACTCAGCCGTTTGATGGTAATCACCTCTTTTCTAGTTGAAGGGAAATTAACAGGTCTGGTCGATTCGAAGAAATCTTGTCACTTGTCAACATGGGCAACGCAATGGGGGGTGGCTGCACCCTCCTCCCCCAAAAACTTTTTTTAAAAATTTTGCTGTTTTCGTTTATTGGTGAGAAGTCGCGCAGCACCGAGAAATTGTAAGCAATGGGGGAGACCTATGTCCAAGATTGGGACATTCAAAGCTTAGATAAAATAATATAAGTTTAAAAAGAATGAAATAAAATTAAATTAAAAATTAAAAAAAACCCCCGACACAAAAATCCTCTAAAAATCTAAAAATAAAATAATCCAAGCGTCTTAGCGTCAAATTTTTAATTTAATTTAAATCAGCTGTTCCATATATTTACAACCGTGTAAATATTGCGCTTAGACCGTGCGGAACGATGTCTTCAATACGTGCTAATACTTTGTGCGTATAATAGAAAAAATACAAAATCGCTAACAAGACCACTTACATGCAATTTCTCTTCGTTCCATCCAAATGCAATACCATCCTAATTCGCCAGTCTACATCAGGTCCTATACCTACATCTGTTGAACGGAGATTCGAGTTAATCTGCCGCACCTGTGCTGAGAAAAATGTTGCTATCACAAGCGATCCCAACCTTTTAACATCGACGAATCGTATTTATCTATTTGAAACGTATTTAGGGTGCTGTTAGCAGATGTTTGGGGATCAGGTTGATTCTTTATGAGATCATTTGGAGTGGATTTGTATTGAGTTTGCATAGTTTGGTTAGTTTGGTTAATGAAGTTGATGTTACTCGCAGGTTTCTGATTATGTTGGAAGCAGCAATTAAAGTTTTTGCATCTATACATCTATATCCGTACAAATGAATAGAATTGAAGTTTCTCTTAGTAATTTAAAAATAACAGCTTTTTGCTTAATTCATGTGAAAGTATACACGGTAAAACTATAACAAAACTTTTATTTTTGTCTGTCTAACGGTCTGTCTGTCTGTTTGTTCCAGCTAATCTCCGAAATTGCTGGACTGATTTGGCTGGGACTTATATTGACAGATACATTATGTCATATGGAGTAACTTAGGCTACTTTTATTTTATTTATTTAGGATCTCCAAAGGAGGAAAGCAGAATTATGAGAAAATGTTGGTGCCGCTAAAATCGACTTTTTAGAGCGAATACCCTTCAAAAAGTACCAGGTTGACTGAATCCAATAAAGTATTTAGTATATTCAGTAATTGTTAAGCTAAGTGATAAGAAGGAATAAGGGTTCCTAGTCATTAAATATTAAACAACCGGTAAGTATATTATCGAACAGAAAAGTGTAATTGGGATCAACTTTATATTTTTTCTTTTCATCTTGTGAAAATCCACTCTTTCGTGCATCATCTCTCACAAATCTAGCTATAAAGAGTCTTTGAATAAATCGTGATCAGACAGACATTGTCGCGATAGCATAGATACCTATTCAAGATGGAGTAGAAACGAAAAGTTATGACGTCACGTTCTAGTGTGCAGCTGTGTGGGCATTTCCACTTGATTGATCTATTCGATGTTAGCACGGCTGAAGAAATCAGGTATGGGATTTGGCAGTGAACTGCTAAAATAATAATAAAATATGATAACCACCAAATTTGGACTCATTTTGGCCTTGATTACTAAAATACTTGTTTGTTTTACCTTGTTCTACCTTTTGTAGTAAGCAACGACTTATTGTCGGGCCTACGCTGTCCTCCCATACTTAAGTGCTAACGCTGTAACTTCAAATATTGTAAAACCAAATGATTTTAAAAGAGTAACCATGGAGTTACTTGCCGGTTCTTCTCCATAGGAAACTACCAACCCGAACCGTGCACCTTTTGTCGACGTTTTATAAGTGCTCATGTAGGCCTATGTAAAATAAAATATTTAGATTTTGAAAAATTTGAATGAAAAAGACAGCTTCAAATGGTGACACGCGTTGTTTGTTATTACAGGAACTGATGTCCCGTCTGCTGAACTGATGGGCGCTAAGAAGGCGCCAAACGCGAAGTTCAATTCTGGGCCATCACACTTTTAGCTTGCCATCAACACGCTACTATGTAGCGCTCTCAAAGCGTGAAGCACATTCACTGACCAGCTGGCCCACCATGATAATAATTGAATTTTTTCTTCTTTCTCATGTTAGAAAGAAAAATTTAGAGAAGCGCTCTTCCTCTCTCTACTTATTTAAAAATTGCTGTGCCCGACAGGGTCCATAATTGTGTCTATCATTTTCTTTTATTTTTGACCACCTTTTAAGTGTACATTATGGATGCAATAAACGATTTGATTTGATTTGACTTCTTAAAGCAGTATTGTTTTACACTTACTCCAGTGTGGGAAAGAGACGGAGCTATACAGGATGTCTAGCGCCATCTCTTTCCCACACTGGAAAAAGAGTAAAAGAATAATGTTTTAAGACGTCCTGGTAGGCCACCTAACCCCCTATCATAGTACCTACAGACTTAAGCCATAGTGTCTATATTGACTTGTAGGTTTTAATAAAAAAACTTAACATAATTATGTAAACGAGCAGATTTCAACTTTTAATCATCACTAATTTTCTAAACACACAAATTATAATAACCTTAAACAAGACCACTTTCTTAAACTACGTTTAAAGTAAACAACTTGACCGTACATTTTAATAATAGGTACAAATAAGTTGACGTGTTTGTAGTCGTGAACAGCGCACGGAATGGCGCCTAATCTTCAACCATTTATCACAAGAATTAAGTGACCCTTTTGTAATAGGGGTATTTGGTACAAAAATCTGTGAGTAATGCGATTATGCAGTCTTAACACACGAGTTATGATTTGTGGGTTACGTTTTGTTTGATGTTATTTTAATAATTTTGCTATTTTCTTTAAAATTTTAATCAGGAATTTCGCAATAGCAGCCTGGAATTATGTTATGGTGTAATAAATTAAGAAAACCGGCCAAGTGCGACTCGGACTCGCGTACAAAATTTACGTTCTGTACCATTATTTATAAAACGACCAAAAAATTTTTTAGACCACTTTTTTTGTATGGGAGCCCAATTAAATATTTATTTTATTCTGTTTTTAGTATTTGTTGTTATAGCGGCAACTGAAATACATAATCAGTAGAAATTTCATCTGGTTAACTATCACGGTTCATGAGATACAGCCTGGTGACAGACGGACGGACAGCGAAGTCTCAGTAATAGGGTCCCGTTTAACCCTTTCGGTACGGAACCCTTAAAAGTTAAGTTAATTGTAATTATTTTGAACTTTATATGTTCATTGCATCTTTCGGGTTTGACATTTTTAATACCTAGTAAATAGTTCGAGCTGTGGTGGTACTCAAACAAATAAATAAAATTGAAGTATTTCTAATTTAAATACAAGTAATCAGACCCTTCACGAAGCCGTCAACCAAGCATTCTGTACATCAAACTAAGTAACTTTACGCAAAAAATATTGCTGGAAACGCCTTTTTTTGGGTGAAAAATCACGTATTACGGTTACTCAAAACATTCTGGTAATGGATGCATTGAATAGTAAACGGGTTATGAAAGTATTTAAAGTTTTAGCCTTAAAAACAATTATTAAAAAAAAAAAAACTTGGGAAAAACTTGGAACTTTGACCTCCAATATCTCAGTAACTAGAAGGTTCCCAGATATGGTCCAGAACAACAAAAAAAATATCGCAGTGACGGAGAGAACAAGTGCCTTTCGACTTCCTTGATTGTCTATTTACACCCTTTATAACGGTGTTAACTACTTTTTGAATGCATATGAAAGTATACAGGGTACTTAAAACAAAATTTTATTTCACCTGTCTGTTTGTTCCGGCTAATCTCCGATACGGCCAATTTTGACGGGAGTTTTACTGGCAGATAGCTAATGTTATATGGAGTACTTTATTTTTAAAGAATAATGGTGCCGTGAAAAAATTAAACCCCTTGATATTATTAACAAAATACGATTCAAACAGAGAAGTATAATTTTACAATATTTCACGTGGACAAAGGTCGCGCGTAACAACTAGTCAGCATAGTGCTCTCTTCTGGGTCATGGCCCTCGCTGCGAGAAGCTCACAAACCATCAACAATTAACATTGCACCACCTTCAACCCACCCAATTAAATTATTGATTCCAGACATTCGTCCCACAAAATGGAGACTCAGACCCTCCACTATTATTATACTTATGTAAGTCGCAGTGACCTATCACTAGAACCTACCTAAGTTAGAAACATGTACTAAACTAATTGAGTTTGAGCACTTCATTAAGCTATGCGGTTCTCCTAGTAAGTAATAACACTATTTCTGTAGTTCGGGAGTTGGGCTCCCAAATGTACCTTAATGTACCCTAATGTTGGGGCTGTTTGGGGCTTCAAGAAAGGGACCTTACAAGGGTGTTATTGAGGAAGTCTTGTTGTAATTGTTGGTAAGATTGAAGGGTTTCTGTTGAGCAGAGTTTTTTTTTAAGCTTCCTGGACCGTTTTCTGTGTAAATACCCTACAAGACAAAGCAATGTAGGGAACTGCAAAAAAAGACATTACATCGAAATATAAACGTTAATGTGAAATGAAGAAGATAGAAACACTCAAGTATTAACATATCACGCAAACTGAAACGCGTCAGGCGATGACAATATCAATATCATATTAAGTCTCAAGTTCGAACCCGAGACACGCACCTCTGATTTCCCAAATTCTTATACGTATTGTATAATTATCATTTGCTTCGGTGAAAGAAAATATCGTGGGGAAACCAACATGCCTGAGACGTATTTCTCACCGGCATGTAAAGCCAAGTCAGAGGCCCATGAGCGACATAAAAACTCTGACACCAGATTAGGTACTAACCACTTGATTGGCGGCGGTGACCTCTCGCGTCCGGCCCTGGTTCAATCCATGGTCCGGAGCGAGAGGGAATGGGAAGCCGTCGCCTCCTTCTGCGAAGCAGTCATGCTAGCGAAGGAGGTGGCGGAACGTGAGAGGGAGAGAACCTCACGTCCCAGCCGCCGCGGGAGACGCCCCGGGCGTCGGGGGGCAACTAGTGGCCCCGGCCACCGTAGGCGCGAGCCTGTGGACGTAGAGTAATGGGCTAGCTCACCGTCCGTCCGTCTCATGACGACAGGCCGTGTCGACGGCGCGTACGTGTTCCACGCGCGCCTCAAGGAGATGTCAGCAAACCGGAAGGGGTCCGAAAGGGCCGATGCCTGCCAGGGCTGCGGGTTGTTCGAAAGAGATACCGCGGCCCTGGAACACAAAGGGCGAAGAAGGAACATGGGTGGGTTTTAGTCAGTACAAGTCTGACACTCCCTCCCGCTCTGAAGTCATTTGATGATTTCCCATCCGCAAAAAAGTTAACTTACTAACGCCACTTGATAAAGAAGTTAACAACCTCATCATCTGCCTAGCCTTTATCCCAAACCTTTTTGGGGTTGGCTTCCAGTTTAACGGGATGCAGCTGAGTAATAGTATTTTACATGAAGCGACTGCCTATCTGTCCTCCACAACCCAGTAACTGGGTAATACGATACCCCTTGGTAAGACTGGGTGTCAGACTTTCGGCTTCTGACTACTCGTAACGACTGTCAAAGTTCTACAAATGACAGCATCCTGCAGATCTACAAATGACATGTGGGACCAACGGCTTAACGAGCTTTCCGAGGCACGGAAGAAACTCGGTATGTAATGATGGTCACCCATACACGACCAACCTCGGCAAGCACGGCTTAACCTTGAAGATTGACCCCAAGCGGCTGTTAATATTTAGCCACGAGCTCCTCTAAAGAAGTTAACAACATAATCTTACAAATTATGAATTTCGTACTCTACCAACATAATCATACCACTAAAACATATGAAGCCCAGCTCCTGACCTATACCGTCCTTGGCGCCGTTTATTGCAGCGTGGTAAATGGAAATATTCATTAAACTTCCCAGTGGCAGCAACTGCATCGATCCTATCTACTTTACAAGCAACGTTTTGTTATTACTTGGCTTGTTTAACTGCACTTTCAGTTTGAACGGGTTTAGTGACTGATGTGTTTTTGAATTTATAATTAAGTAACTAATCGCTTTAGCCGCCATTTTGAATCCAACTTGCCTTAATTTTCAGTAATAATCATATTAACGTAAACAACGGTTTTGA